>CM016493.1:6401532-7625850 GCA_002890555.2 Lagenaria siceraria
GTTTAATGCACTAATTTTTTTTATTGGAACAGATCGGAAATAATTAAGTACCTAAATTACGAATTTACCCACGCCTGAGCATGTGATGTGTCCTGTGAAGTCTACAAGGCGACCAATTAATAAAAGGTTGGATTTAAAATTGGGGCCCACAAGGGGTTTCTCCACCATTAGAGGAACGGCGCCCATCTCACCAACCCCGGATGTGGCGTAAGACAAAGAAAAAGGAAAAAAAATCTCATAAAATATAGGCTAAATATTAAAAAAAGTATATTTTAAATAACAAAATTCTAAAAATATTAATAATTATAGTAATGTTTTACTGTCTAACTACGATAGACATAGATAATAATCTATGGCTATGGTAGTATATCACAGATAGACAGTAAAATTTTGCTATATTTATAAATATTTTGGTTCATTTTCCTATATTTGAAAATCGCTCTTAGATATATATGTTTTTTTTCTTATTTTCTGATAATTTTTTTTTGTTTATTTCTGAAAATTAATTGAGCTAGGTATAAGTGTACAATATTTTGATACTTGATTTTTTAATTAATTTTTCGATTAAATTTATCATTTGTTAGCATCACTTTTTTTTGGTTTAAGATTTTACTAATCTCATAAATGTAATGTTGTATAAGTTTATGAGCTACTAGTTCTTTTATCCAATAATAGAAAAATTAAGGGAAATTTTCACCAATAAAAAAATGTTAAACTATTTACAAAAGATAGCAAAAAAATCACTGATAGACATTGATAGACTTCTATCAGCATCTTTCAGTGATAAATTTCTATCACTGATAGACCCTGATAGACTTCTATCATTATCTATCAAACTATCTAAAAATTTTGCTATTTTGTGTAAATAATTTCCTTTATTTTTCTATTTTTAAAAAGTCCCCAAAAATTAAATTGAATAAAGAATTAAATTAAAGTTTTTTAAATAGTAGAGACTAAATTAAAAAAAGAATACTCAAACATTAATATGCACTTACCAAATACTTATGGCTCGAATGTGCTCATATATATATACGTTAGTACATATATTCAAAATTATGCTTTTAATCTTTTCTAAAAAAATAAAAATAATGACTAAATAGTTATTATTTAAAAATTTAAAGAGGAAAAATGACATTTTAGAAGTTTAAAAAAGGAATAAAGTTAAAATTGAAACAAAAAATGTTGATTAAAATTTGAAGGTAAGCATCTAAAAAAAGTTGGTTGAATTATTGTAAGATTAAATTAAATGTAGGGTCCCACGCACATTTGAAATAGAGGAAAATTAATAATTAAAGAGACGAGAAATGAATGATGGCATTAACGACAAACAAAAGTGTTAGAATCAATCAAATAGCGGGGAGAAGCATCAAGTTGAATTATGTAGTTTTCAACAAAAAAAAAAAAAAAAAAAAAAAAAAAGTAGAATTATATATCCCAAAGAATGGGAGTAAAAGAATCATTTCATTAGGGCTTAGAAAAGTGGTTTAGGTTTGGAAAAAGTCATCATCAAAATGGGGCATGTGAGCATGGATTTCATTCCAATAATGCATCTCGACTTTGTCTCACATTGCTTTTTAACTCATCGCAGGTTCTTTTTAATCATATAGAATCGATTCGATTTTATTAACATTTTAATGTTATTTATTTTTTTATGGTTATTACCATACTTGTTATGAAAAATCGTTTTTCTTTGATGGTCATTGCCATATTTAACGATGTCTCTAAAGTTCTCAAAGCTGGTATTTCCTCACTTTGGACCGAAACTAATTCCAAAATTCCTTTTGGTTGCGAATGAGGTTTAGGCTTTCATTGATTTTCTTAGAGAGCTCGATTTAAGTGGTTCTATTATTGGATTTCTTTGGGTTAATCGCAAGTGTAACTCTGTCGATTTAGCTTCTCATACTCGGCATTTTGGACACTCGGCCGTGTGATTTAAAAATAATACTCCATAAGCGAAATCTAAGATTAAAAATGTAGTAAATATAAGAGCAACCTAAACATAACTTCGTGATTAAAGGATTAATAATTGCTTATTTTGAATATTTGAACTTATACTTCCAATATTTTGTAATGTCCTAAGACGGAAAAAAACACACACACACACGATGTTTGGTTTTTTTTTCTTCACTTGTCTTTCAATCTCACTCCTTACTATTATTGGCGTAAGATAAATATAATCCTTTTCAATTTTGAAATTATATTTTGTAAGCTATTGAATGATGGTCTACATAAATACTCTATTCTAACAAATTAATTATTGTGTAATTGGCTAAGAATAAAAATGTAAGTGGATATAATAAGTTATATGCTTGGACTGTTAAATACGATATACAATATATGATGACTATAATAGTAGATAAATAATATATACAAATTTGTGAACTTATGTAGTATTAGAATAAAGTAGATTACATCCACCCTATTGAAACCAAATATAGATATTTTAAAAGTAAGAGACGTAAATAGATTTTTTTAAAAATTGAATGAAAATTTAAAAAGTATACAAATCAAAATAAATTAAATTTGTAAATATAGATAGCAAATAAAGTTTCAACATAAAAAATAGAACCCAAATGGGCAGACTCCAATAATTTAAATTTTATTAATTTAAATTTTATTTAGAGTGTTCAATAAATTATTTTAAATATTGTGAGAAATTTTTTATATGATTTAAATAGCAATTTTAGAGAAAATAATTGCAACATTTTAAAAAATTACAAATATAGGTAAAATTTGAGGTAAATGATAGCAAAGGCTTGTCGAAGGTCTTAACTCTTAAATAATTATCCGTTCCTATTAAGCTTGTGATAGCAATAGTATGAGTCGAACTTCAAGGAACCTTTGAGTTTCTCCAATTTAATCTTTAGTGTTTTGAGGTAACCGAAGGAGGGGGAGGGGGAGGGGGAGGGGGAGGGGGGTTATTGGTTGTTTGTAAACAAAAAAAAATTAAATTGCACAAAAATTTCGATCAAATCAAACAAGAGAATTGCAAAATAATGTCGAAAAAGTTTTCTTATGAATGAGGGCTCCTAGCTTGGATCATGTCTAAATTCCTTCTAATTATGAAAATTGGTCATTGAATCTATCAACCGATATGATTTGTACTTCAAGCTTGGCCTAATTAATTAGGGACGGTAATTAATTATCCACAATTAACTAATTATCTAAGATTGAAGAGATGAGATGCATGCAATTCAATTAGGACAACTGCATTATGTTCAAGGTAAAACTAAGTTGAACAACTAATAGGAAAGCCTAATTGGAAGTTCAATTGCGTTCTTCAGCTTAGTGAGTTACTAAATAATTGTTAATTGGATGCCCAAGAAACTTATAAGCTAACCTCACTAATTGCCACAAAATTAATTCAATACTTAACAAGTACGAATCAAGTTGAATTCAAAGCAAATAGTTTGTCAAACAATACTGATTAGATTTGATAATATATATAAATTTTAGTGGAAAAGTTTAGAAATACAAGATTCAAATCATTTTGGAATAAAGATGGATCTCACAAATTACATAGATGAGAAAAAAATTCCTGATCCAAGCTAGACATTACCAGATTAGTTGAGAATCGTCTTCAAAAGTGAATCCACAAGATAAATAATCATCCAAGTACAAGAAATTGAGTGAAGAATGATGGAAAAACTCTATTTTGCCGAGAGAGAATGGGAGAATTCAATCTGATGCTTCAGCTCGCGGCTAGGTTTAAAAATAAAAAGGGTATTAGAGAACCTAGGCGCTTTAGTGTGCGCGCATGTCCGTCAAAGTTCGAAGCACTACGGCGCCCTTGCCTCTCAACGCCTTGGGCGCCTAAGCGATCTCGGAAAGGCTTGCTAATACCTTTTAGCGCCTAGTTAGCGCCTGGGCACTAGCCTCCTCACTCAATCTTCATTCCTCAAACCTCCAATTGTGGCTATGAACCTCCTAATAAGTTCGAATTAACCGAAAAATGTTATTAGAGGCTAATTCTACCTCTCAGATGTCTGAGATTTGTAAAGTTAATAAATAAACGTGTAAAATCGAGGACCGGACCCAAATTTAGCAGGACGAAATAACACATTTAATGCGCTACCAGTGAACCACAAGCGGACGACGTCAGATCTGAGGTGAACCACGAACGAGCCATATCTGATGTTGCAGAGCTCCACGAGCGGACGTTCATAGGTTAATTGACGTAAGATCTAGGCTAGGCGACGTTGGATATGGTGGGCGCGCGTTAGATCTAAGGTTGCAGAGCTCCACGGATGGACGACAAATCTGGGCAGAGCACGATTTTGTCGGCGCTAGTGGTGTTGCTTCTAAGCTGGAGATCGTTGTTGCTCCCAACCACCCAGACAAGTCACGTGTAGTACATAGTATATATGTGGTATATATCTATATTTTTTTTTCAGTTTTAAATATATATGAGTTTATTCAAATAATAGTTTATGTTCTACATGTTAGCATTATTATTATTATATAATATGAAATATATATTTTCAAAATAGCTAAATATACATGTGTATATATGACAAATTATGTGGAATATATATCTCAATAGAAACGAGACTAAAATTAAAATATGGAGTATATATTAATATTGGTTCAAAATGCATTTGAAATAACCTCGTATATATTTTAAATAAATTTTGTATTTACATAAAATATGAAACTCAAATAAAAACGAAGATCTGTAACCATAATTCTACATTAAATGTAATCCACCAAGATTAAAGATTTTAAATTTTAAGTGAAAATCCATAATATATTAAAAAGGAGAAAATATATATTTGAAAAATAACTAAATATACGTGTGTATATATTACAAAGTATATAAAATGTATATAATAGAAACGAGACTAAAAATTAAAATATTGAGTATATATTATATAACAATCTTAAATTTGTATTTCTTTTAAATGCATTTGAAATAAAATTGTATATATATGAAATAAACAAAGTTAAACGACATATCTTGAATATCCATAAAACAATACAAGGGAGAACCCACCGCCAAATGCAAAAAGAAATGGGACTCTCACCATAAACGGAAGAAAGTTCAAACGTAATTAGCATATTATATTTCTTAATTTTAGGATAGATATCATGTTAGTTAATAAATAGTTAATAAATAAAATAAGAAATCCTTAAATAAGAACTCATAATTAATTATGACATATACATTGTAATTAATCATTATTCAAAAAATAAAATCTTTAAATAATTAATATAAAATACAATTTGAATTTTTAAAACATTTTAATTATAAAATAATACAAAAATTTAATATAAGAGAGAATGTATCATAAAATTAAAATTGTCCGTAAAATAAAATGTGTAGAAATCTTGTTATGAAATATAATTAAAGTTTAGAATATTTGTAAAATATTGTCAGTGAAGGTGGTGATTTCTCCAAATCTTTCCACTTTAATTAAAGAGATTTTTATATAAATGATCATCTTTGAGCCTTATATTTCAAAAATGTCTTTAAATTTGAATTTTTTCGAGAAAGGCTTTTAGTGTTATTTTTGGACAAATTTACGCTTTTTATTTTTTTTATGTTTGAATTTTATATTTATTTTTCCTATTTTCGAAGTTCCTTAATGATGGAGAGAAAATGAATTTAGAATGAAAAGAGAAAATGCATTTAATATGATTTTTTTTTTCATTTTCAATTGGAGAGAGAAAATCTTTTTAATATTCGTTTCCTTCTTAGAAAAAATACATTTAATATATATTTTTTATTTTCCATTTCATATATCAATCATTTCTTTGATATTGTTTGATATTATTTAATGTTTGCCTTTTGATATTATGTGATATATTCCACCATTTGTTTTGAGTTCTATTTATTTTCCTGTAATATTTCATTGTTTATTTAGTATATATCTGAGGTATTCTGATATGTATGTACTTCTAATTAGGCAACGCTTATGGGTGCTTGTAATATATTCATCGAATGTCTGATACATATGTCACTCTGATGCAATTTTTATATGATGGTTTGTCTTATTTGAGTTTGTCTATTATACTTCCTTGTTTATTTTGAGTTCATTTGTATTTTGTGTTATTATTTCATATGTACTATAGTTTAGATTCTATCTAGCATGATTTATAAAATCTCAAATGAACTTAATGTTCAACAAATATTAGTGTATATATCATAAAACATAAAGTCTCAATAGTTGGGTGGTCTGAGGGAGGGAGGCAGCGACCGAAAAGATGAGAAAGGGAGTCTTGAGAGAGAGTATTTTGAGAGAGATTGAAGAGGATGGAATGACTAGGGTTTTGAGGGAGAGATTGAAGATACACGAATTTCTAGGCTATGCATGAGTGAGAGATACACAAAAAGCTAGGTTTATTTATTTATTTATATATAAAAAATATAGGTGATGGTTAAATTGTAAATAATCATTGATATTAATGAAAATAGGGAGGTTAATAAGTTTTTTTTTTTTTTTTTTTTTTGTAGAAAAATAAAAGGTTCAAAACATTAACATAATATTGACTTATTTTTAAATCATTTTACGTTGAAAACCCTTAATTCAATGAATCTAAATCCAAGAGTTAGACAAACATCTTAGCTTTTGAAGGTTGGGCTGATCTAATCTACTCCAAACAAGACTTTAAGCCCGTGGACTTGGACTTGGGTCGAGTATTTTTATAGGACCGGGTCAGTAAGTATAATAAGGTGGGCTTGGGCTTGAAACAATGGGCTTGGTGGGTTTTAACAAGAAGGGGTTTGATTGTCTGGTCCACTCATACAGATCTAAAAAAGTGCACCGAAACTGGAACCAAAACGAGAGATAGACGTACGCAATGGTCCAAAGAACACGCTCCCATTCTAAAATAATGGAGGCTTTCCAATAATTGTTAAACCCTATTGGTCCGTGTTGTACACTCTCCTTGTAATCGCGTCACCCCGTCCTTCTCCATAATATCTATATGATTCCCTCTTTTGATTTCGACCTCTCCCTCGATCTAATATATAAATATTTATTTATTAATTTCTATTTAACATAAAAGAAAAATAAAATTAATACTTATATTAAGATACATAGGCTTCCATCCTTCCTTCCTTCCTCGTTTCATTTTGTTTGTGTTTATGTAAAAGCCTTTTTGGAGGAGGAGAAAAAAAAAAAAAAAAAAAAAAAGTAATTTGGTTTCCCTCATTTTTTCTTCTTCCCCCTTTCCCCTCTTCCAAGAACTTTCTCTTTTTATTCCCCCACTGTAATCAATTTCTCCTTCTTCTTCTTCATCCGATCCATTTTCTCAAACTTTGTTCTTCAATTTCTTCGTGGGTGTTGATTCTGTAATCCCAGATTTCTATTGGGGATTCATCTTCTTCTTCATCGTTGTCATCATCAGCGCAGATGAGACCGCTTCAGCCGCCTCAGGGTGCGAATCCTCCCACCGATCGTACTCGTCGCCGTCCACAGCTAAATCTTCATCTTCCGCAGAGGGACAATACGTCTTTGGCCGTTCCTTTACCTTTGCCTCCCACCTCCTCAAACTCTGCGCCTCCTCCTTCCACCAGTCAACTCCACAACGCCAACCGCCCGCCGGACCCTCATCCTCAATCTCAGCAGCGTCAGGCGTTTAGCCTTTCGGAGTTTGAGCGAGTGAGCCGAATCGGAAGTGGATGTGGAGGAACCGTTTACAAAGTCGTTCACCGTCCCACCGGTCGTGTTTATGCTCTCAAGGTCATTTATGGCAACCATGAGGATGCGGTTAGGCTCCAGATGTGTCGCGAGGTCGAGATCCTTCGTGACGTTGACAATCCCTATGTGGTCAAGTGCCATGATATGTTCGATCATAACGGCGAAATCCAGGTTCTTCTTGAGTACATGGATCGGGGGTCTTTGGAAGGAACGCACATCCCTCAAGAACACCATCTCTCTGATTTGGCTCGCCAGATTCTTAGCGGCCTCGCTTATCTCCATAGCCGTCGTATCGTTCATCGCGACATCAAACCCTCGAATCTCCTTATCAATTCCCGAAGGCAGGTCAAGATCGCTGATTTCGGCGTCGGTCGAATCTTGGAACAGACTATGGACCCTTGCAATTCCTCGGTTGGGACTATTGCGTACATGAGCCCTGAGAGAATCAATTCCGATCTAAATCAGGGTCAGTACAATGGGTATGCAGGGGATATTTGGAGCTTTGGGGTTAGCATATTGGAATTCTATCTCGGTCGGTTTCCTCTTGCTGTCGAGAGACCTGGGGATTGGGCGAGCTTGATGTGCGCTATTTGTATGGCTCAGCCACCAGAGGCGCCGCCCACTGCTTCACCGGAGTTTCGCCACTTTATTGCCTGTTGTTTGCAAAGAGAGGCTCGGAAGAGATGGACTGCAGCTGCATTACTGGAACATGCCTTCATAACCAGGAAAAATGGAGCAAGTCAGTACCAGAATCAGCAATCTCATCATCAGAATCTTCGTCAACTATTACCTCCTCCGCCCCTTCATCCATCCAGCCTTTCCTGAGACAAACAGCCTTTATTAATTTTCTCATTTTGTTTCTCCATCCTTTTTTTCTTTTCTTTTCTTGAATTACTCTGTCTTCCTGAAAAGCATGACGACGCCATTATTGTCCTGTAATTTTTCTGGAATAGCCCAAGGGAATGGTAAATTATTTGCTGTTTAGATCAGTAAATCATCTGTTTTTCACGACATTTTTCAGAACAATGCAAAAATTCTGTAATCTTTTGCCGGTGGCTGAAATATCAAGCTAAGTCAAATTCGTTTTAGCTTTCCTTAACTCAAGCTCGTTCTTTTGGTTATATGACTCTTCGTATTCTCTTTTCTTGCCTTTCTCAGTTAGAATTTGCATTTTCTTTAAGCCATTACAGCCCATTCTTACCAAAGTTGGGTCTTATAGAAAGAAACAAGCCCCATCTCTTTCTGCCTTATTCAATCATTTGTATTTGTTTGTGAAATCAAATAGCACGTAATAGCTATATAGCAATGGCCTCACTTTGTTAGGATCCAAGAGTTGAATGATTGGCGTTTTTCTGTTCCAATCTATGCTCTCTTCTGTAATCCCCTTTGCCCTTTTTTTGGCATTCAATTCAATAGTGATAAATGGCAGAGGAGGAGCTTCATGGACTGATAATCATATCGTTATTGTTAAATGGGGGGACTGAATCTGCCCATCATGAAAAAGCATTTTGACTTGAAATTGACCTTTTATGATGACAAAAATCTCATCTAAACATGACACTAATGTTGAAAAACTTCCTTGAGTTTACGTTACGCTTAAAGCCAGTTCAACCACGACCAAATTAAGCACTTTGAATGGACCAAGATAAGGAGAAATGGAGGGTCTAGACTTTTTGTTTGCATTTTCCACGATCCCCTTTTCTTCTACATGTGATTGAAGTTGAACTTGTAATTTTCCATAATCGAAGCACTAGCGGAAGCAGCAGCCATCTTACAAGAGATGGAGAATGAGAGAAGCTTAAAGACTTAAACTTTGTGCTTTTTGGGCCAAATCTGTTTTTTTTATGAACAAAATATTCCGAAGTTGAAACGCAATGGACGACTTTTTTTCTCAGCTGGTCCTCTATTCACAACAGGGTGTCTTCATTTTTCCCCTCTGCTAAGTACCCACCAAAGAAAACATCAGTTATTATTTTCAAACTTATAAAAGTCAAATCTTTAACTGTAAAGAAGATTGGAAACTGAATACAACCCCATCCTAGAAGAAGTATTTTTCAAACTTGTAATGGGGTTTTGTTTGAATTTGAAGAAGTTTACGGCTAATTATTCTGTTTTTATTATTACTTTTTAAAAATACATACTTTGTGTAATTTAATGTAATAAATAAACAAGTCAAAGTTAAATGGGGGAAGACGCAAGAGGACGATATTTCGCAGAAGCTTCCTTGCTGCTGTGGAACTTCGCTATATTGCCTTGCCTTCCCTTCCCATCAGCCACCCAACTCGACTTCTTCTTCGCTTGATCTATAATTTTGGTGAAGTCGAGAATCTTATTTCGAAGAACTTTCCTTCTGGCTGGCCTTTGCCGGCTGTGGTGGCCAGAGATTTTATTTTTAAGCAACTGAATCACCTATACGATCCAAACTAGTGGGACCCGATTTCTTCTTGTCTTATTTTCACCCCTTCTTGCTTTTGAGGGTTGGTATCTCAGCTCGATTTGGGAAGTTCTTGATCATTCTGTAGCTGAGATTCGACCTGGATATCCTCGTTGCGTCAGTTCAAGTTCATCTCCAATCTGGTAAATTCTCCCTCGTTCTTTTTGTTGGTAGGGTAACTTAATCTTGTTTTATTCTCGACTCGATCTGATTTCTTCTTTCTGTTAAGTTAATAATGCTTCGGATTTGACTTGTGGAAGATGAAGTAGCTGATGAGTAACATATGTAAATCAACCCAGATTTGTATTTTTAGTGTAGTTTTATTAAAAATGGTTTTTCGTATTAGGAGTTGAAAGGTTTAATTGATCGACATAACTGTGTTTATAGATGGGATCAACAGAGGATAAAACAATTTACCTATCAGACGAAGAAGTTCCATTGAAGTCATCACCAGTTGCGAAGAACGTATTGCATAGCTTTGATTGTGAGACAGCTCCTGAGCGTTCTTCCCCAGATGATACGAGATGGTGGAAGACTAACAACATTCGTATTAGACCTCTTAGAAGTGCTTATATAGTGTTGGTTAGAGCAAAGATCAACGTTTTACTACCTTTTGGTCCTTTGGCAATTCTGCTACATTACTTAACGGGAAAGCATGTAAGTACTTCTCTTCATAATTTTACTGGTTGAATTTCTGCAATAGCAAACGACATGATTGGATTTGAGAAGAAAGAAATGGCGAATGACTTGTATTGAGCAACTTTTTCATGGAACAGATGCTCCTAGACAATCAAAGATATTTTCTTATTATTTAATTTAATGAGGATATGGTCTACGATCTTTTTGTGATGCTGTTCTTTATATCTTCTATTTATCTGTTCAAAATCTTGGATATTCTAACATTCTACTTTTAAGATCATTTTGCTGGTTAGTACCGTGGCTTGTATGATTTGTCTCATGGTTCATAATTCCTTGATAGTCAGCTTTATATGTCAGGGATGGGTCTTCTTTTTCACTTTACTTGGAATTACACCCTTGGCAGAACGTCTTGGTTATGCAACTGAGTAAGATTTGGCTTCCCATATTCTATGTTTAAGATTTATATTATTTCCATTTGTGCTACACTTATTTTTAGAAAATCTTTTTGATGCAGGCAGCTTGCTTTCTACACTGGATCAACAGGTATGAGTGCTACCTGATCAGGCTCAGGCATTGCTTTTTTTGATCATTTAATGGTGGCTGTTTGTTAGTTTCTTTAATAACTCAAAACGTTTAATGGGCTCTGCAGTTGGTGGTCTTTTGAATGCAACATTTGGAAATGCAACCGAAATGATTATATCAATATATGCGTTAAAGAGTGGGATGATTAGGGTTGTTCAACAGTCATTGCTGGGGTCAATCTTATCAAATATGCTCCTTGTGCTTGGTTGCGCTTTCTTCACTGGTGGGATTATTCATGATAAGAAGGTGCAGGTTTTCAATAAGGTACAAGGTTTTATTCTCTTTCTCTAGAAAGTTATGGTATGCCTCTATTTAGGAGATATTTTACTCACTTTCTTGGTTTACATTAAGATCTGAGTATTTTGCAACAGGGTGCTGCTGTTGTGAATTCAGGATTATTGTTGATGGCTGTTATGGGAACAACCTTTCCGGCGGTGCTTCATTTCACCCACACGGAACTTCATTCCGGAGAGTCAGCATTATCTCTTTCAAGATTTAGCAGTTGTATAATGCTAGTTGCATATGCAAGCTACCTTTTCTTTCAACTAAAAAGCCAGCATAATCTCTATGGTCCTCTTGATGAGGTAAGTCTCTATGGCTCTATGTTTGGATCTTTCTTTTGACTGTTGTTTTTAGTTAACAAGCAATAGTTCCTCCAAACAACTAACTTGGCTTCTTTTATCCTTGACATATGATAATAGGTTCGAACTATTAGGGTAAATTAGGAATCAGGATTTGCTTGCAACATCTATTAGAAGCGAGATTGAAACGATGGCTATAAAATTCTTATCTTTTTCAAGAAAAAAGAAACCATTACCATCAAGGAATGCTAATGTGACTATAGTTTAATTATCATACATAACCTCAATCACATAGTTGTTTTTTATATATGATGAACTTTAACTGGACTTGTGGGGTATACATTAGGAATGGGGATTTAAAAAATGGTCGTGCATCTACCAGAGTCAGATATTTAGTAGTACTTTTTATTTGTTAACTAGTCTCCACACTTAAAAAAATGCAGAATCAAGGAAATGGTCAACACTATCTTTTCCACGCAGGAATTCCATTTTCAAGCAGAGATGCTTTTAATTCTAATAATGGTTTTAGCCTTTTTTTTATACTTCTTTAGGAAGTTGAGGATGAAGTTGAGGATGATTCTGAGATTTATGCTTGGGAAGCAATTGGATGGCTTGCCATCTTGACTGTATGGGTATCTATTTTATCTGGATACCTTGTTGATGCTATCCAGGTAAATTTTATTCTGATTGTTTTTACATCTTCTTGATTCATGCACTTCTTTTCCAGCCTTGTTTGACTTTTAACTACAATTATGTGCATTCTCTTGTTGTTTGCTTTGCTTGTCCATCCATGGCCTGACTCTGATATTTATTTTTGGTAGCTCAAAGCTTTTTATGAAGTGAAGTTTATAAACTCTATTCAGTAGGTTTCCTAGGAAATAACAGCAATAAGTTAATTGAAATATGTTTTCAAAAATTGATCTATAAAGCAGTTATCACAGAACATGGAGACAGTCCCTTAGCTTCATGTTACAGGCTGTGTTCATTATTTGATTTAACTTTCAACTTATAATCTCTATTTCCTTTTTGTCCTTTAAACTTTATTGGTGACCTATATCACTATTATAAGAAGGTATGAAAACAGTTGTCATGTGGGACAAACCCATGGCTCTGTATTCTGTCCTTGTTTGCCTTGAGAATGAGATCATTCATATTTTCTGCAAATTCTGCACTTAGCCAGTAGTGGCAGTGATTTTAATGGCTGTTTATCTCTTGATTTTTTCCCTTCTTAGTAACCCAATGAGTGTATCAGACCCTTGAAGTAATCAGCAAATTTAATTAGTTTGTGGATATTTTCTCAGGGAGCATCAGAATCATTAAATTTGCCAGTGGCTTTTATTAGTGTAATTTTGTTGCCAATTGTTGGAAATGCTGCTGAACATGCAAGTGCAATCATGTTTGCCATGAAGGATAAGCTTGTGAGCACTTTCTGGATTTATTTATTTATTTATTATTATTATTTCATTTTCTTCAAATTATCTCTTTTGTTTGGTTTGATTGACCTAAAAGTTATTGTAGGACATCACCCTTGGAGTTGCTATTGGATCATCTACACAAATATCCATGTTTGTGGTAAGTCTGGAGATTATTTTCTAGGGACCCATTCTTTCTTGATTCTTGTTTTATTTTAATAAAAGTGTTTGATAACTATTTTTGTTTCTTATTTCTTTTTTTTAAAAAAATTAAAAACAGAAATTTGTTTCTTGTTTTTTTAATTGAAATAATTTTTTTTACATATAATATAATAAAATATATAACATGCATTAAAAAAAATATAATTTTTTTTTAAAAATAATTTATAGTATTCAATTCAATTTCAGCCCAAAGAAAATAATAATAATAATAATTTAATTTTTTTCTTCCCCTAATGTTCAAATTTGATTTGAAATGTCATCCCACACTCTTAAATAATGTCGACTTACATGGATCAGTTCATTTAGAATAATTTATAAATTTGATTTATATCTCTTTCCTTTAAAAGTGCATGTGTTTTTCATTAGTCAATTATACACACGAATAAAATCTAAAAAAGAGAAAAAAAGTAACTTTTTTCTTTGAAAAATAATGGTAAACCTGAAATATCTTTATTGATTTATTTATTGAATAAAAGAAAGGAAAATTATTATAAATAGAAAAAATATCAAACTATATTAGAAAAAATTTATCGCTCAAACAATAGAATTCTATCGCGGTACATTGTTGATAGACAGTACAAATTTTCTATATTATAAATAATTTGACTCATTTTTCTATATTTGAAAACAACCCTAAAAGAAATTAAAATCCTACCAAAATTAAGGGAAAATAATAGAGATTTGAAAAATAACCATAACTGAAGGCTTGTTAATGAAGTGGAAAAAAAAAAGGAAATTGATAGGAGGGAGAAATAAAATAAAGGAAAAGAAAAGAAAAGAAAAGAAAAGAAAAGGATGAAAGTATTAAAAGAAAAAAATAATAATAATAAAAAGGAAAAAAAATTTGATGGAAGGAGAGAGAAATGTGGGGTACGTGTATTAAAACAGAAAATTATTGTTGTTTCTCAAATTTGACCCATTTTCTTTCGAGATGTGTCTTATATTTTTTTAACAAAAAACAAAAATAGTTATCAACCTAGTACATTTCTTAAAAAATGAGAAACGAAAACAAGAAACGAGAAACAATAATGTTATCAAACATGTTCTAAATTTCTAATCAGTTAGATTTTAACAAAACCTAAGGTGAAGCAGTACATAATTTCTATAGTTCCATTAGTTTGACTTTGGACTCGAAAACCTTGTATTGGCTTGGAAATTGATTTTGTATTGGTAACTTTACTGTGTGCCATTGATGATTGCAGATCCCGTTTTGCGTAGTAGTTGGATGGTGCATGGGAGAACCAATGGACTTGAACTTTAAACTCTTTGAAACAGCAACTTTGTTTATCACTGTGCTAGTGGTGGCCTTTATGTTGCAGGTGCCTTATCTTCTATCCATCCTCCTGCAATTCAATAGCTTTTCTGTATAAATAACTCTGCCTTGTGAAAAACTATTACTTTAAATTTTCCATTAAAGAGTTTTCATTTATATGCCAAGTGCCATTCTATCAAAACATGAATTTAGACAGTTTAGCAGTAGAACAGTTGCTGTCTTAATTTTGTTTGTTCTGTCTGATAAGTCATTGTTCTCATCTTCTTGGCATTGGTCATATTTGCAATATTTGCAGGAGGGGACATCAAATTATTTCAAAGGTCTAATGCTTATTCTATGTTATCTCATAGTGGCAGCCAGTTTTTTTGTACACGTTGACCCTAGTAATGGTGAGTACTTACACCTTGAATCCATCAACTGGACTTTGACATCCATCCATCTCATTTTCTTTCAGTAGTATTTTAAATCTTAAAAATTTAACGTATTCTTGGTCACATCATTCTTTTTCATTTCCCGTTTCTTGTTTCTTTTGTTTTTTAGATGGATGAACGAAAAACATGTCTTATAATTGTTTCTGGTTCATTGTTCTGCTGTCTTTTTTTTTTTTTTTTAATTTAAACAAGTCTAATTCAAATAAACTCGATGCTGATAGTGTTGTAAAGAATATACTCAGGTTTCCTTGAGATATGTTCTTCTACTACAATCTTTAAGAATTTTGCTGAGATGTTTTATGGAAATATTGCTTGTTTCCATCCCATAACTTAGGGACATAGGATCCCCTCCTCATTTTTATATTTAACAGCTAATACTGCTAATGAATTTAGCTAAAAAATTATGAGCACATAATTATTTATGGATTACTTACTACTCAGATGATGATTAACCCTGGAAGCAAGTTGGTCCTGGAAATTTACTGCAAGCTGAACTTTTGCATTGCATTGGTTCTCAAACCCCCCATTGCTTCAGTTCGTTGAAACCTGCAAACATTAGAGGACTCACACAAGTGGTTTGGTCTTTAAATGGAGTTTGGTTTCGTTAGTTGAACTGTACTGTAATCTTTTTGTGGCTTGACAGTTGATCTTTTCTCTTCATTTGTCATCTTCCTCTTTAACTTGTTTATCATAAACTTGAGAGCTGTAATCTATATTCATTAATTGTAAGCTTTTTCTTTTGAATGTTCTTGTTTTTTAATAAACAACATATCATCACCAGATACTAATAGGAAAATGGAAAATCCGATAAAGAAGCTAGATAGTAGGGAGAGCTAAACAACTTTCATTAAAAGGGTAAAATTGATTTTGTTTTAGAGTACCTATATCCACCACTTCTTGCATGCTTTGTAGCATTCTCCTCTTGAGAGGAGGCATAACAAACTTAGGGCCTGTTTGGATTGATTTCTAAGTATTATTAAGTCTTTACAAGTGCAAAAAAAAATGTTTATAAACACTTAGAAAACTAATCCAAATGGGCCCTTAATTAGGTCTCTTGGTGCTTTCTTTGCTAATAACTTGGAACTAATCTCCAAAACAGTCCAACATATAAGTAGAACACACCTGTGGAAGTTTTTTTCTTCCTCTCTCTCTCGCAAAGTAATGGAGAAATGTTATGAACTGATTTACAAAGTTGTACAAAGTTCATTATTAGAATTCTTCAAGAAAAAAAAAGTTCATTATATATTTATACAAAGTTGTACAAAGAGTATTTTGTCCGTCAACATGTGTTGTTTTATTGAAGGACATCTTTTAGTTGAACATCTTGTCCCAAATACTTGTGCACTATTCCCCTAAATATTGTATCTCCCTGCAATAATTTAATGATGATAACACTCTGGAATTTCGGTAAATGATTAACAAGAAATGATGAGCTCTAGTATAGCACAAAGAAAATCATTGCTGTAGTTTCTGAGCTAAACAACCAATTGACTGTATTTAACTAAGCAGCCTTAGTTTTCTACGTAGGAAACAGAGCAGGACTCTTAAGTACATGAATACTTTTTTTTTACTTATAACACTTAAAAAGTTAATTCAAATAGGCCTTAAATTATCCATATGGTGAACGTTATCTAAGAAATTGGGATGCAAAAGATGGAAGGAAGAATGTCCCACACTCGGAACAAAATCTAAGGTGGAAGATGTTTCTGTCTGGGATCTTAACATCTACAACTTTTAAGCTTAGCTAAATAGAATATATTCTAATGAAACAATCACAATCAACTAAAGCAATGTGCCACCAATATATTTATTTATATAACCCGAAATCTTATCTAATCCAATCCCACTTTAATTGTAAAGAAAGTTTTGTTTTGTTTTTTGCCTTTTTTAATGACACAATCTTCTGTCTTCAACTGAGTCAGTCGAAAGTTTTGTCTTCTCGACTTGGCAATTCGTTTTAAAAAATTGAGAAAAGACAAGGAGATTTGGTAATCAAGAATAGTATTCTTCTTCCAAATACAGTATTAGTGTATTACAGGGTAAGTAATTAGAAACGAGAGACAACCTCTATAATAACATAGTTCCCAGTATATGTTGACAAACAATTGTCCTACTTGTAAAATATTTGTCTGAGTCAGAAACTGCTAACCTTAAAATTTCTCTAATTGGAAGAAGCTATAGCATGTGGAGGAATGGACTTAGCTTGCTCTTGCTCTTGCCTTGCCAAGTGAACAATCATTGGAATCTTCAAAGGGATTGGCTCTTCTTACCAAGCCTCACAGAATCGATATAATTTGTTAGGCAATGAGCAGAAAGACCAGGAAGTGCCAGTCCTATCACTCTTACCAATATGCAAAACCATCCCTCCCTGTACTCAGGTCCATGTGTGTACCCCATCAGCAAGCTTCTGATCAGCTCCCATAAAGCATTGAGATATTCTGGTATCAGATATCTAATCCCAAAGAAATTCTTGTTCGGTTCCTCGTATACTTTCTTCAAATATGCAAATAGAAAAACAAATTCACAGAGTAAGAACCACAAATTGGATCAAACTAACTTGAGAGAAGTTTATTCATAATATGGTTCAGGTTCATTATTGCAAAGTCTAGTTTATTAAACCACACGATAGAGGAGTTAGAAAATGTACATACATGTTCAGTGAATAGGCTGTCGTAGTATAGACAAACTCCAAAATGCTTAAAGAAGAACGCTTTATCGTCGTAAGGTAGCCTGGGTACAAGGTCATTGCAGTAAACAACTCTGAAGTACTTTGGAATGGGATTCATTAAATGGGCCTCCATGAACTCCCCCAGTTGCTTGTTCCCGACCCTAGGCTGCCCAAATGTATATACACCCAATAGCCTGCCCATTATTTCCATTTCCTTATGTAGCACCAAAACTGTAGGGAACAGAACTGCAAGTGCTCCTCCTAAACTATGACCAGTGATCACAAACTTTGCATTTTTATGCTCCATAAGTAATCTCCTGAGTTTAAGTTTCACTGCATCATATGCAGTCAACTGCACTACTTCTGGTGTAGCTGCATCAAACTGTTCAGATTCCAAAGGTGGAAGTAATCTATCCTGTTCAATGTTTTGATCAAGGTTTGAGACTGTTGATCTGGTATGTCGAAATGGACTTGTGCTATCATGGGGAACATCTGAAGCAATGGAGCTGATACTGGCTTCTGCCTGAAGGTGAACTTTGAAGCTATTGGCATCATTTCTGTTGCCCAAACCAAGTGCCTCTAAGAATCCTATGTGAATTTTCCCGACTTCTGGGATCTCATACCAAGAGTAGTCAAAATCAGTGCTCCAGTCATCTGCATCAAAAGGTTCAGTGCCCCTGAAGCTGATCAATATCAAATTCGCGTCTTCAGACTTATCGCACAATATGAACACCTGAGTAGAGCTGTCCTTTTGAAAATCTACCAAAGTTTTTCGTGATCAAGAGAAAAACAGAATTCGTTTATTCGGTTAATCAATCAGTTGGCTTAAGAGTAGTTCTAAATGAAACTAAATATGGATTCTTTATCCCTAATATGATAAGAATGCTCGTTTTCTTCTTACCATTCCAGCAATTGTAGAAGCCCACAAAATGCATCTGCTTCATTATTAACGATCAAAGTTAGAGATGTTATCATGTAAGCTGAAGATGACAGATTATCTTTTACTCTGAAATGACACATAAATAGAAGATGAGAAGCAATGAAATAACTTGCCTTCCAATGGCGAAGCACAATATTCTGAATGACCTTCTCATTCTCATAGGATAGTTTTGAAGCCATGATGCAAAGGTCCACTAGATTCCGATTGCCCATTTCAAGTCCGAAGCCTCTTTCTTCAGAAACAAAATCAATAGTTCCTTTAAGCATTTTTTCTTCATTCAACAGATCCATTCGCCCATCTAAAAGCCCAACGGTGCTGATGAAAGTCTCTGTGCCCCTCCGTGGCACTACCACTTCTCCTGCTCATCCATCATGGCAGCAAATTCAGTGGTTTAAGAATGAAAGCATTCAGAAAATGCAAAGATTTCATGTGTTTATTGGTCAAACTCAGCAAAAATAGTTAATAAACCCACATTGAAAATATCTCCTTCGCTTAAGATTTGATTGTCAATCTGTCATTAACTACAAGGAAAAACTCTTTGAACAGGGGTGAAAAAAACTTTTCAAACGATCAATGAATGCCTATTCTGTAAAATCTAGATATGTGATGTTTCGAGTTGCTAGAGATTTAAAGGCATATGGACCCGCACCGCGTACGATATTGCAGAGCAATCCTGAGAGATTGCGATTCATAGACAGAAGATTGAGAGTGAATTCCACCACATTGCCAGTCCATTCTAATGGTTTCGCCAGAATGGCTATAATTTTTCGAATCAGAATTGACACCACTATGACCCATCTTCGTCCCGAAACCATCGCACCAAAAACACCCTCCTCGGAGCTCTCGAAGAACTTCCGTCCACCGTCGCCATCCGGCCAAACCCAGCACCGGAAAACATCTCCGATTCCACCCTTCTCCGGCTGCACAACAAGGTATCTGAAATCATCAACATCATCATCATTGCTATGGAGGGTTTCTTTGAATTGGGTAGTAGCCATGTTTCTCAATGTCTCGTAGAAGACCCCCTTTGGTATGAATCTGAATAAGACGCCATTAGAATAAGAGCTTAGCAATTCTTATATATCGAGAGAAGGAAAAGGGAATGCAGTTACATCGGTACCTTAGCCCATTCTGGGTTCCCAACTGAACAGAACATAACCATCCATCCAAATACGTGTATATCGAATATATCCTCAAATGTGAAGAAGACGCAATTTTGGATTAAACCCAGTAAGTGTGAGTGTGAAACGCACGTTAATTTCAACCTTCCCGCATATGGCAAGCCTTCTAAGTTCAGATTCAGTTCCTGTTTAGTTGGAAAGCATGTAAAGTTCGAACAAAATGGAGGCGAAAGGTTTATCCCAAGGCCCAAATGAAATCATCTACTAGGAAATGCGTGGAAGTTTAGAAAAAAAATGGGAAAAAGTAAGCAATGGTGTTGGTGTTAGGTGTCGTAGCGTAGAATACAAATTATTTTTTGGTAACTGCAATGGGGAGTACGGATAATAATTAAGGGGATGTTTAAGGTGAAGAGTGAAATAATGAGGAGTAAGGAGTTATAAAGTTTAGAGAGTTTAAAGTCTAGAGAGTTGTAAACTCGGGCCCACAATGTAAAGAATTGATAAGATATAAAGTTATGTTTTTTTAGTAGTGTGACCTATCAACTCGTTTGGCCAAACAAACAGTGGAGTTCAATACTTCTACTTCCCAACTTCTTGGGCTAAACACACTCTAAGTGTACAGCAATATTTTAAAATAATTATAAATATAGCAAAATTTATCAGTAATATAAACTTCTATTAGCGATTTGATCTAATAGACTTCTCTCAACGATGTGATCTATCATTGATATAATGTTATATCTACAAATATTTTGGACCTAATTGCTATATTTGCAACCGTTTTTTTTTTTCTAAATAGAAAAGGTGTTACAAGATTTATAAACTTGTCTAATTTGCTAAGAAGTTAACAAGTTTTAGGAAGAGTAAAGATAGAAGAAGATGTCTTTCACTTGAATTTCGCTTTAAGCCCAATACGGGACTCTCTAAAATTAGGAATCCTATTTTATTTTATTTTTTTTTGGGAAAATGAGATATATTTGACTCTTTAAAAGTTAGAATGACCTTTTTTTTTTAATATTTTATTTTTGGACATCTGGTTGATGAAAGTGAGGTAAGCATAAAAAACTTTTGATGGTTAATTACTTTTGTGCCCTCCTCATCTCATTAAATACAATCACCAACACTTTTTCCTACAATCACCAATTTTATTGAATGCTTAAAAAAACATATAACCACAATTTCATTACAGCAAACAAGTTCTCTCCGCTAAACAATTTACTCTCTACACACTTCTTTGATTTGTCATTACATTTTGCTATTTGAGTAGCTCATATTATATGTGTTACATTGTTTTATTTTGTTTTTAAAAAAGAAAACAATTTTTTTATGAAGCCCAACCGAACTTCATATATTTAAGAGCCGAAAAAATCAGGGACATATTTCAAAGAGGTGGGAAACCTACTCGGGCCAAGAAATTTTGACTATTGGAATTTTACCTAGTCCATACCCGGTCGGGTCACTCCCGCAACGTTTTTATACAAAACTAAACTTTTTTCTTTTTTTCAGCTGACTAGTCACTGGCAACGTTTTGGTAAAACGATGGTAACCACAGGGTCTGTAGGTGACGTTGAGGGCTAAGTTGTAATGGAGTTGGTTGTCAGTGAGGTTGAATTGGGTGAGTTGTAGCCTCAGCGGTTGGGTGGTGTGTTTAGGCGGTGGTAGCTATGCTTGCCCATTGAAAAAAGTTAGAAATAGCACATCAAAGTTTTTATCTTATAAAACTAACACTCTTTTTGAAAAGTCGTTCAAATAGTTTTTTTTTTTTGTCCAAAACTAAAACTAACGGCATGGGTATTTTTTAACTCTTTTTGAAAATTTAAGGATATTTTTTAAACTTTTGAAAGTTCAGAGGTATTTTTTTTACACAAAATGCATAATTCAAGAATATTTTCTATAATTTAACAAAAGAAAAAACAATTTTTTTTAGAAAGGGTCCAATTTTCAAAAAAAAAAAAAAAAAAAACTTGGAGGGGATAAAAAAAATGTCAATTTCTCTTTTATTCTTCATCTAAAAAAAGATTATTGATCTTATTCTCTTTCTTTATTACGTGAACTCACACCGTATACAATTTACTAATTTTCTCCCCGTTAACTTCTATCACAAGTCACGATTAATCTTTTTAACCTTTTTTTTCCTCTCTCTTTTTGTCTTTCTTTTATTCCTTTTTCCCTCTCGCTTTCTTTCCCCACGTCCTCATCTTCTTATTTTTTTCGGCCTTTTACTTTTTCGACTGTTTTGTTCTCTTTTTATTTGTTCAATTCTAATTTTGTTTGCTTGGATGACCTCCATCTTTGTTTATCTTCAATTTTTGCTTGTTCTTCTCCATAGAGGACCCTCTAGATTCAATTTCTCCATCATTAGGCGGTTTTCGAATTGGATTGTTTTGTTTTGAGGTCGGATTTTTTTTGTTGGTTTTTTTCTTTTGCTACTAGTGAAGTTTCTTTAGGAAAGGAATCGTCTTTCACAGTTAGCCACACTTTCAGCCATCGAGTGTGAGAGTCTATTATGAGTGTTGGAATGCCTAGAGTTTAGAGAAGTGTGTTATGTAAACTTTCTAACCCCTAGAGGCACCCCTAATATGTAATCTTAATTATTCTCTCTAATAGTAAAATGTTCTCTCTCTACCTGTGGACGTAGCCAACATACTATTAGTGAACCACGTAAATTTCTGTATCAATTCTCTAATGTTTATGCTTTGCTGCTTATCTTTATTTGTTGATTTCATAACAATATGGATAAAGAAGATGAGGTTTCAACTTAGACTCCCCTTAAATTTGGGGTCCCTTTCACTTCCACAAATAAGTTTCTCCCAAGTTTTGTTTGATATCCTCTCGAATAGACATACTTAGGCTCCCCTAAACGTGAATTCTCTTCACCTTTATGAATTAGCTTCTCTCAAGCTAAGTATGAGATCCCTCAATACAAAAGAATTTAGGCTCCCTCTAAGTGTGAGATACACTCTTTTTCACTTATAGTGATTGACAATAGTTGTAAACACTTCAACCTAGTTTAAATGACTACCAGCAACACCCTCAATAATGAGGTCCACAAAGTTCACTAATAGTACATGGAAAATCTCAACGTGAACGTTTTTAATAAAATCTAACACAACAAACTTATTCAAAAGGACTAACCCTCAAAGAGACGAAGCCACCCTATATATATGACACAACTTTGAGAATATATTCAAGGACAAAAATTATCTTCTCTGCAAGAAAAAGGAAAGCAGCTCTTGCGAATCCTCACAACACACTTTAACAAATAAGAAAAATATTTCCAGGCAGTATCTACATACACATGGAACAAGAAACTTGACATCTAACAAGACAAATTACAAAATAGTTTGCTTGTAACATAATCAACCAATCATTCTACAATAAAATCAACAATATATTATTATTAAATTAAATATTATAGAGTAGAACAATGTTCTCTAAAAGCAAGTGTGATTATTTCTTCAACTTGATGCCACAAAAAGTTTATACAAAAGATGAAGGGAAGGAGTTTTGTGGGTAAGACAGAGAGAAAGAAGAGGAAAGCAGAGAGTAAGGGACCAAAAAGAGTTATAAGGAAACACGAACCAAGTCTATTTAGGTTAAATTACAAATTTAGTCGCTTCGTATGTATTTGGTCTCTAAATTTTAATAATTAGATATATTAGCTCTTAAACTTTCAATTTTTTTAAATAAAATTAGGAATTTACAATATATAAAAATTTTAATTTAAATGCAATAGATTAATTAATTTAAATTTTTTTTGAATTTATTAGGAACACTAGACACAATATTAAAATAGAAGAAGTTATTAAACACTAAATTGAAAGCTTAAGAATTTTAAGTCAACAATCAATAATTTGCCCAATAGCCCAACTTAGCATAAAAATTGTAAATTAAGTTCAAGCCAACTAAATTAAGTTGAACCAGCCTAAGTGTTATAGTGTGAGAGTTGGTAGGGATAGTTAGTTATTTAGTTGATAATAAGTTTGGGATAGTTAGTTGATAATAAGTTTGTTTGTTATTTTGTTTTGTTAGTAATTTTTACAAACTTGTAATTGCTGGGATTAAAACCCAAAATGCAGCGGAAACGTATCAGAACCGTATCTCAAAATTAATTTTAATAATTTTGAAATATTTTTACATTGGTAAAAAAAAAAAAAAAAAAAAAACTTTAAAAAATCTAGGTTAAGCAAAAAAAAAATTAGAGAAGAAAAACTTACGTGTCACCACCACTTGGAGACCTTCCTTTTCTCTGAGTCTTGAGGAAAAGGTTTGTGGGAACCTTTTGGCAAAGGGAAAAAATATATAACTCTTCTGAGAGGATTTTTTGTGGAGAGAACGCTACGAAAAGAATTTTTCTGTTTAAGCACTATATAAGGAAGCGAGAGAAAATTGGGAAACGTGGGTGTTATTCCACGTATTAAGTAACTCCCCTACGTGCGAGTTACAACTAATTTAATTAATATTAAATTAATAATTAATAATTAATTAAATCTAATTTAATTAATCAATTCATTTAAATCATATTTAAATGAAATCTCTCACATAACCTATAGTTTTAATTCAATTAATTTAATTAAATCAAATTTAATTAAATTAGATTAAATTAGATAACTAATTAATTTTCCAATTAATTAATTACCAAATTAAATATCAAATATTTAATTTTAACTTGCATTTGAATCAAATTTAAATACATTTCTCTCATAACCTATAGTTTTAATGTACATCTAATGCGTATTAATTTTAACCTATAGTTTTAATATAAATCTAATTCATATTAAAATAATATTTGAACAATTTCAAATATTTAATTCTCTTACAAATTAACTTTGAATCATATCCAAAATTATATTTATATTATAAAGTTTAATTTGTAAAATAAACTTTATATTATAATGTATCATTATACATTATACTTTTCCCTTAGTAAATTTGAACTTTCAAATTTCATCCAAGAATAAATTTCCTCAATATTCTTTACGAGCTAGGAAGGGGACCTAATGGACCTACAGATTAGAAGCTCCAACGATATGAGATTAACGAGCTAAACTCATTAACCACATTAATCAATATTCGTTAACTGTGGGTGCACTCCACTAAAGACCCACAGCTGCACTCTTCAAATGTAGATATATTTCTGTGTCCACGGATATAGACCAATAACAGCAAGTTAGTCCTTCACAAGTGTTCGTAACACCAGATGGGTCAAATTACCGTTATACTCCTGGGTTACTTCTAAATCCTTAAATACCAGTGCTCCTCTAATGAACAACCTGTTTATGGTCCAACCATCAAACAGAAATCCCTCCTGGGCTAGTGAGAGGGTAGGGCCCTTTGTTCAAGTCCCGGTGTAACATCTCAAATTTTCAAGTGTTGAATTGAGATTGTTGCATTTATATTTTCAGATCTAGGATTTAATTGAATTGATTTTTAGAGAAGTGGGATTTGATTTTAGATAAAATATAATATAATAATATCTATTATTATTATATATTTAAGATATTATGTAATTAGTAACAATATTAGTTATTATTATCTTTTATTATTAAAGTGAATCTCGAATTGCGTGCAAAGTAAAAAAAAAAAAGAAAAACCCTTCTTCTCTTCTTCATCACGATCAGCCGCCTCAACCTGTGGGTTTTCTGCAACCAGCTCGCGCCCGGCCCGCGCCGTGGCCGCAGCCGCTCGCCTCCGCCCAGCAGCCGCGCATCGCAGCAGCTTCTGCCCAGCAGCCGCCATCGCGCCTCCGCCCAGCAGTCACGCGCCGGCCGTTCGCCTCCGCCGCACGCCGTCTGCGCACAGCTCGCCGGTCGCATCCCCCCAGCCGCCGCGCGACGCCGCCGCCTCCTTCAACAACCGCCGCGCGCCGTTAGCCAGCCATCGTCCACTGCCGCGCGTCGGTTGCCCTGCCGCGGTAACGATTCGTTGTTAAATTCGGGGTAAGTTTTCTTTTGTCTAGGCCATTGACTGAAATAAATACCCAGTGAAGCTTGGTTTAAGCTTGATGTTGTCCACGTTGTTTAGGTGGGAGACTGTAGAGAAAAATATATAAACGTTGTTGGATTGGGTTGCAGCTCGAGGCGAGGTGGGTACTGAGTTATTGAAGTTTAATGTTGCTTGGGAGAAAATTTCTATTTGAATATTTAATTTGGATCCTTTTTATATTAGGATTGGAGTTTGGGGAAGGCTCCTACGTGGTTGTTACTGAATTTACATTATTGAGGTAAGTGATTCCACTGCTGCAGGCTACAGTTTCACAGTATGATTTGGCACCTAGCCTTTCATGATTTATTGGGTTGCTGTATGCTTATTGATCAGATCTTGGGCATGTATGAATTTATCTGCTTGAATTTATGGTTTGTCTACTATTGAGAATTTATCATGTATCAGTAGTGTATGCTCTGTATGACCGTACTCGATGCCAATGCTCGTTGTCCCATGCTCTATTATTTTGTATTATGTGAATCATCAGGTTCACATCCAGTTGTGACGGTGTGCCATCAGGCCACTAGACATGTGTGGACCGACGGGTTCACCTCCATGTTCATTGGTGTGGGTCATCAGGCTCACACCACAGTATTGACGGCGTGCCATCAGGCCGCTAGGCATGGTGACAGGGCAGTTGGCTTACAGATCTAGAAATCCCAGTAGTGGGATTACTTACTGAGTTTTATACTCATGCAGTTAAAATTTCATGATTGCAGGTAAAGGCAAGCACAGGCCGGCGGGCGACAGGCGGAATCCGTGACCGGGCCGAATAGGGACACGAGAGAGCTTCCGCATTTCATTATTCATATTTATTATTTTATTTATTTAAGCAAGTTGTCCAGTTAGTTTTCCTAGGAAGTATTTCTTTTATTCATTTTAATCGTTAACTGTGTTGATTTGTTTTGTTTTGGGTACCCCGAGTCAAGAATTTTAACTATTTAAATTTAATGAGATTATTTATTTATTAAATCTATCTTATTTTAATCAAATGTACGAAGGGTGTCGTTTTGAAATGTACGCATGCATGAGGTAGCGACTTTTAGAAAGTCGGGTCGTCACACCCGGAGACACCACTTAAGGGAACACTTATCTATTTACCCTAAAGTCGGGAAGGAGTGAAATCCATCTTGTATAATTATGTTCTCAGCTCCCCACTCAATCTTGTCCCCAAAATGGTAGGCATATCGAGTCGGCAAACGGGCCACTCTCACCCATACAAATCAAAGGACAATCCCTCGTGAACAGGAGTTCATAATATACTCAAGATTAAGACTAAGTTGCCTAGGTCAACCTATTGAAATAGAAACCTAACCAGTCAACGGAGTTATATCTAGTGGTTACTATTTCGTGGTCCAGTCTTATGCAAACTCATTGCATAGGATACCCCCACTCGCATGTCTCCTACACGAACGCGTTGGATCATTGTGTTTGTATCAAATACAAAGTGGGCCGTATCCATAGTGTTACTAGGATAAGGTACCCAGCCCTATCCTTATACTATAGACCCTTTAGGTTGTAACTTGAACATTAATCTCTATATGTCTCTACATATTGTTCAAGACTCATAAAACAGCCTAGGATGTTAGTTTATTGGATTTTAAGGTTATTAAAACAAGATAAAATAATCAATAACATTTATTGAATAATAATGAATAACCATTTATTAATGGCGGTCAAAATACAACATTTACTATCTACGAGTTTTAGGGCATAAAACCCAACAGTAATCACATTTTCCTTATAAACAAAGATCATCAAGAAAGACTCCTTGGTAAGCTTCCGTAGGCAGAAAGACAAATACTATTCCACCAACATCAACCAAAGAGAAAGATAAAGACAAGCAAGAAGAAGGTAATGAGAAGAAAACAGAGTCAGTGAACAAGAGAAAAGCTCAAAATCCATACAACATATCCACATTGGTCAAGTGCTTTAGATGTGGCCAAACAGTAGCACATACGAATGGTGGAGAGGATTCTTTGGCTAAAGATAGTAAAAATAATGAGGGAGTTAGTTCAAAAAAAGGTGACAACAATCATTTGATTACCACAATCAGTGGCAAATTATTTGATAAAGAAAGGGAGGCTGATATATTGGGCCTAGTGGTAGTTGAAAAGGCTAAAAAGGTAAAAACGATTGAAGTTCCTCTAGAAGTGCAGATTTTGTTAATGAGTTTCTAAAGCTCAAAGAGGAACCCTTAACCTTTGCCTCCTTTTCAAGACATTCAACACCACATTGACTTAGTTTCTGGTGCACATTCAACCGAGCCTTAGCCCATGTGCAGTGCCAGTCTTACTCACATCTAAAAAAGATGGTAGTTGGAGAATAGACAGCTGGAGCATTTCAAAGTGTCACACACCATATGGCTCCAATGCATACCACATTGAGTTGTGTTGTGACTTGTATATCAATCCAGTGTTCAATATTGTTAATTTCAAACCTTATTTTGCTCCTGAGTGATTTCCAGTTGACTTCCTACTTGCCATCCTGGAGGTAGAGTCTGATTTTGGGGGGATTGAATATGGTGTAGTGTGAGGCTTTATTGTTGAAACACACCTAAATTGTGCATTATTTGCCTTGGATTTAGAATAATTCTTATATGATTTTGTTAGGATTTTATGGTGTTTGTTAGTGATTTCCAGGGTTATGTTTGTGATTGAGATTCAATGTCAAAATGAGCTAAAAAAGACCTAAATATGCCCAAAGAGGTCAAAACCGAGCAAAGGATCGAAAGAAGGGAAGAAGAGGAAAAAGAAATCAAATAATGCCAAAAGATTCAATTTCCAATAGTCTTAGTTTGAAGAGTTGTAGAGCTCTATCGTAGCGTCATGTGTTGCTGTAGTTGAGGAAGGTTGAAGATGAGGCAATGCCACGACGCTACCTTAGATTGTCATGATGCCAGACTATTCTAGGAAAAAAAATATTCTTGTTTTGAAATTTTTTTTCTATATATTGTCGTAGGGTTTTGGTTGTCGAATTCATTCAGTAATCCACAAAATTAGAGAGCTTTAGAGAGTGTTTTAGCCTAAAATTAGAGGAAAATTAGAGGTTCGTTTGGAGATCGTTTAAGATCCTGAAGTGCAAATCGCGACGAGATTGGCAGAATTCAACGGTGGGGATTACTTCGAGAGTAGTTTTTCCTTTTCTCTTTATTCTCTTTAACTTTTTCATGGTTGTTGCAATGTATGAGAATATGTTTGTAGCATCGATGAGTGACTAAACATTTTAGTTCTAGGTGTTGATGTACTTATTTATGGATTTAAGTTAATGCATATTATTTTCTATAGATGTTATATTTTTTTAATGTTTTCCAATATTATTGTGCTTAATACATTGATTGATCTACATGTTAAATTAAATGTTCAATTAGAAAGATTGTATGCTTAATTGGACCTATAATAAATATTGGATCATTATCTAATCTATCATGAAAATAGTTAGGTTGATAATGAAAGTTGAACATGACTAATCTTAATGTCATGCTTCTTAATTTGGTTTCAAGTGATTATAATCAGTCACGTTTGCATGAGAAAAGATTGTTATTGGAAGATAATAAGCTGGAAAATAGTTTCTAGACTTAAACATATCATTACATAATAATCCATATGATTCTTTGTATGACTTAATGAAGTAATTAAGGAAATCAATACCATGGAACATCTTCGTTTCTTGGATTTCACTCTTATGACTTATCTTTATTTTGTTTTCTTTTATTTAAAAATCCAAAAAAATTCATCACAAGACCAATCCTTAGATACAATCAACATAATTCTTGAATAGCTAATCATAATTCATAAATTTGATATCCAGAGGACAATACTCAGTCTCTTGACCATTTTACTTTACTATAACTTGACACTTATAGTTGTGTTAAACCAATCTTTTGGCCTTGAGTAACTAGCTTAGAGGTCGTTGGGATAGTTAGTTGATAATAAGTTTGTTTATTATTTTGATTCGTTAACATGTTTTACAAATGTGTAATCATATTTTATCTATAAATAAAGGACATCTCCCCTCATTAAGATGTAGAGATTCATATTCATTCAAATTAGACTTTGGTATTACACCACTAAGATTTAGTCTTATTCGAAAACATGATAGACAAACTATTCCAAAAAAAAAAAAAAAAGTTGGGCACAGGCCCAACTTTGTTCCTGGCCCAAAAGGCAATTGGGCATGAGCCCACCTAAGGCTAAGGAATAAGTTCAAATAGAAGTTGAAGCTTCAAAAAGTCTCCAACTCCCTTCAACATTAGAGAGAAAAACATCAAAGGAATATGTATTAAAAATTGTATTCATTATACCATAGTGAAATGAATTCAAATTGAAAGTTTCTTCAGCAAATAATTTTTTTCGAAAATCTCGCCAAACAATACTCCTATTAAATTGTATTCCATGTCCAATAGTAAATCAATACAAATGAAACAATAAACTTGTAATTTAAATTTATATTTATATTGACATTTTTACTTGATACTAAAAATATAGTATCGAAGAAATTCAAGTCTCGTAATGAGACTCATACTTTTACCCAATAAGATATATGAGAGAAATCACAAAAATATACATCTATTTTTTGAATAAGCAATAATTAGGTGTAGCTTAAGCTAGTATCTATTCCATGCCACTCTCATTTTTTACTTAATAGAGAAATAATAATTAAATTTTTTAAAAATAAATTAATTGCCACTTACAAATTTTAATTGGACAACTAGGACAACTAGTGGATAGTGGGGTACAAAACGGGTGCAGGCGCACCGAAGTATGATTTTGAATTTGTGAAAGAAAACGATGAGGAGCAGTCAGCCTCATCCAATAATTTTCCATCATATAGAAAATGAATGAGATATGGATTCATGGAGGCCATTCGACCACCGACGGGAAAAAGTAGGGGCCGCGAAATACGTAGGCGTGGGCTCCTTCCAGTTTCCAAGCTTTGTGCTTTCTGTAGCAAAGCTGTTTGTGAAAATGCCGCAGAGGCAGACCCCACTCCTAAGTTGTCGTGGAGCCCAACTTTTGCGTGCTCGTGATTACCCATCACACCACCTACATTTAGCCCCATCATCAGTCCTCCATTATTTGTCTTCTTTTTCTCTCCTCATTGCCCCTTTCATTTTCCATTTTTTCTTGGGTTTTGCTCATTATCACCGACACTTCAACATTTCTTAGCAACTGTTTTCTCAGCCTGAGTATTGTGAAGTAAAAACTTTCAATCTTTGCAAAAGAAGAGAAAAAAAGAGGGGCTCATTATCATATCTATATCTTGACACTCCCCATCCCCAAGATCCTGTAATTTTTGCTGTATTGGTTCCAACTTATAATTTTTCCAAACCCAAATGTCCCATTGAAAGCAGCAGTGAGGTAAAATGAAAGCAAGCACTAGTTCTGACAATGCTGTTCTGCTGCCTCTTAAGAGTCCCACCATTTGTCTAGATTTCAGCCCTTTTGTTGGGCTTTGCCTTTGATATGGATTTGACCCCTTCAGATATTCCCCAATCTGCTTTGTAGACTGTAGAGCTTGGTGCTGGCTGTATTTGATTTATGCGTCTCAGATGAACTAGAGTTTAGATCAGCTGCCTGATTTTTTATTTTTCATTATAGAATGATAGTTTAATTGTTGAGAAATAGAAGTTCTTTCATTAATGGTTTGGACCCGATTAGGAAATGTGTTTGAAAGCTACTTAAAACTTGGCTATTTATTATCTGTACTTAACTAATTGCATTCATCATTTGTTTATCATTTAATTGTACTGTAGTTGTAAACACTAGAGCTGGTAATCCTCCTCGAATGTCTGTTTCTTGTAATTTATTTATTTGCATTATCTCTACCCCATCAGAATCGATGGTAGAATTAAAATATTCCACCAACCATGACTGTATTCGCTTTTTCTATTTACGAAAAAGTAGAACACATTGCAAAAATCAATTTACCCAGAAAGAGAGAGAAAGAGAACGAGAAAGACAAAATAAGTTGCAACAGTGGCAAAGGAGAGAGCTTTCCAAGGCCTTGGATACTATCTGACAAGTCCTGTCTGCCACAGCTATAAAGAAACATTTTTCCCATTCTTAAAAAAGGGTAAGGAGTAGAATTAAAAGAGTGAGAAGAAAAAAAGAGGAAGCTGATTTGTTTTCTGCTTTTCAGGCAGAGGGGGAGAGAGCAAGTGACTGAGAGAGAAATGGTGAAGAAGTGGAGTTGGGGAGAGCCGTTGCTGCTAGTCACTATCTGCATTTTGGGATGGATGGTCAGATTTATCAATGGAGCTACGGATCCAGGAGATGGTCAGTACCTGACTTTTTTCTATCTTGTTTCTCTGCTTAGTTTTCCTCCCATTCGAAGTTCTTTCTCTTACATTAGCTTTCAGGCACTTCTTTTCTTCTTCGTCTATCCTCAGTTCCTCAATGTCCTGCGCTGTATACTGGAAAGCAACCTGGATGTTTCCTACATACATTTTTTTCATTCAGACTTTAGTTTCAATATCAGAAGACCCCTTTAAGAGGAAAAATGACTTTCACAACTTCTAGCAGTTATAGGGTTCTAGTTCAAAGAATGTTGCTTCTATTACTAGGATCTCATCATATGAAGAACTTTATCTCTCCGGTGCTATGAGCTTCTTTAAGAACGTTGGTTTTTTGTAGAGTAAGCGAAATGACATCTTGCCATGCCACAACTTTCAGCCTATATGAATGTGACAGTACTTGGAGATGCCTTACTTTGGATTTTGATTAGAATACTATCTCAGTAGACCTTGTTACTCCAGAAAAACAATGAATATTGAGCAAGAACACCATCTCGTGCCCATGTGTTGTAGGATAAAGAGGTCACCTTAAATAATCGTATGTGTACTTTATCCAGTGCTGAAGCCGCAGGAACTTTTGCTAAAATATATGGATGAAGAAACCTGCACCCCCTACCCACTGCCTGAGAAGACTGACCTTGTATCTGCTTCTTGGCTGTAAACTGAACAATGTTACTTGTCTATTCGATGTTGAAGAGATCATTATGCATTGTTGCTTCAAAAGTAATATTTTGATATCGTTATATTTTGGCAAGTGTGTTGAACCTAAAACAGGGAATGTAAGAATTCATGGCATCTTAAATTATTGTATGAACTGTAATGCAACTTATCCTATACTCGTGGAAGTTATACCAGTTGGAAAGTTGTTGTAAGCATTATTTGCACGCATTCAGTTACTAATACCCATGGATATCTTACTACTTACATTATTTATGCAGTCTCAGCTCTAAATGCCATGTATAGTAGTTTAAACTCGCCTCCAATTCTAACACAATGGAGTTCAAGTGGTGGAGATCCATGTGGACAAATATGGAAAGGCATTACTTGCTTAAGCTCACGGGTCACAGAAATGTATCTCTCTCTTGCCCTGTTATATATCATTTTATGCTATTTAACATTTCTGTAGTGTACTGATCTGTATAATTTTTTTAGTTCATTGTCTGGTTTAGGACTTTCTGGATCACTGGGATACCAGCTCTCAAGTTTGACATCTCTGAGTAATCTGTAAGATATATGGTCTTGTTTATCAAATGGCTATAAATTATGTTTCTTAATCACTATTTGTTATATAATTAATATATCAATAAATGCAATTTGCAGAGATGTGAGTAACAACAATCTTGGACCTGACATACCTTATCAACTCCCTCAAAACTTGCAAAAACTGTATGCTTCTATTATTGCTCATTCTGACAAAGTTATATTTCCATTTCAATTTATAAAATTATTTTATTTCTGCAGAAACCTTGGATGGAATAACTTCAGTGGAAGCATCCCCTATTCTATTTCTCAAATGAGTTTGCTTATTTCCTTGTTAGAAACTTCCAGATTCCTTTTTATTTTTATTTATTATTATTATTTTTCCGTTTATGCATTCCACCTTTATGGCGAAGCTAACCCATGGTCTTCTGTTTTCTTCCCCTTCAACTTCTGACTGGGAATCATAGGAACATGAGCCACAACCAGCTTCAGAATCAAGTGAATGATATGTTCTGGAAGCTTTCTTCCCTGTCCATGTTGTGAGTTCTTATTCAACTCAAATGAATTTTAACTAAATATTTTGCTCGCTTTCCTTCTTTTTGTGCCTTTTCTGTTGGTCCTTTTGGTAATAGCATTAGTGGACTGTGGACTCTTCTAAAGCCTTTTATATTAACAAATACGTATAAAGGATTAAATTATATTTCATAGTTTCTTTTACGGTTTTACCACATGGTTAAATTTATCACTTTCTTCTATTTCATTTTTTCAGGCATGGATGATATTTTCTCATTGTTCACCATAGTTTCCTTTTCTAAAGTTCTCTCAGAAACCCTTTCCAACAGTAATTAGCTTCAGTTAAACAAATGAACTAACAATCATCTAGTATTTGAAAAGATATTGTAGCTGGTTCTCTTTGAATTCAAAGCGTCAATAACTTGCTTTCCCTTCTTCAGGGATGTCTCTTTCAATTTTCTGTCAGGTGTCCTCCCCCAGAGTTTTAGCAACCTTACCAGTCTGAACACAATGTGAGTATTTCATAATTACCTAATGTGAAAAACAAATGTAGTTAATGCTGATTCTCCATGTTTTCCATCTAAATTTCTGTAGGTTTCTGCAAAACAACCAATTCAGTGGCACTATTGATGTTCTTGAAAATCTTCCGCTACAAAATTTGTGTGTATTCTTATATGACTACTTTTTAGTAGGAACTTAGATGACTACCTTTTGCGAGGAACTTAGCATGTACAAACAACTTATATTGCATTCTCCTCAGGAATGTCGAGAACAACCATTTTACTGGGTGGGTTCCTGAACGATTGAAGAACATAAATATTCAGTGAGTACCTGACCAACATTATTATCTTCTCTAAGATATCATGTTAACTAAATGTTCTAGACAAATTGAACTTGAGCAACTTTGTGACAGGGAGGGTGGCAATTCTTGGAGTTTTGGGCTTGCACCCCCACCTCCGCCTGGGACACCTCCGTCCAACCAAAATTACAGATATCACAAGCCTGGGAGCAATTACAGCCCACTGAGTAGTAATGCTGCTGGTGGAGGTAGCAATAGATCAGGAATCAGTGGTGGTGCCATTGCTGGAATTCTTATATCTGTGCTTGTGGTAGGAGCAGTACTAGCATATCTCCTTGTAAAGAGAAGACCCAAGAGGTTATCCACAGACATAGAAAAGCAAAAGCATGGGAACTTGCCTAGCGTATCTCTTGATTCAAATGAAGTGCAAGGTAACCATGTTCAACTGATTCCTTATTAACTGGGAAGCATGCATTTTATAATTATTTATTCAGTTGTTATCTTTTTTAGTTCAATATATTTTGTTTTCTAGTTTTTCCAAAGCTTTCTAGTACTTTTCCCCTGTACATGTTTAGCTTCTGCAAATTGGAACTGAATGGACACTCTCCATGAAAGGGCTTGTGCTCTTTCCCACTTTGCTGCTGTTAAGAATTTGTTTCCTATTTTTACATTTTGGACCGACGTCATAAATAATTCTCCCTTTTGCAAATGCTCTTTTACATCCCATCATTTCTTAAGCTGTGTCCAATGTACCCACGCACACTCTACCCATGCCTTTTCTTTAATGATACGGTTTTCCTTTTCCTTCTTTCTGGGAGGGGGGAATGGTAGATAACTAATTTTATTGGTCGGACGAGGGAGGTAAATAAAAAACCACACATCGTAGATAACAAAATAGCTGGTAGTGCCTACAAGAGAGACTTAGCAAGAACAAAGAACCTGGTTCTTATGATTTCCCCTCTGAATATGTTGAAAATTGATGGAACATCCTCAAATACGATATCAACTTTTGGGTAGATCCTTGAGAGCTAACATTAACACCCCCATTCTTCCCTCTTCCCACACCTTTATGCTCTTTCTTCTGATGCCCACAAGCCCACACCTCAATTATAAATGAAAGAGCTCTCAACTTGGAACCTCAACTTTAAAGGAACGTCAAGAAAGAGGAATATATGGATTGGCTCTCCCTCATGGGTCATATTGAAGCATGTTCCCCAACCAATTGCCTATTTTCTTGGACATGGCCTATGGACCCTTCCCGCTCTTTCACTTCGTTGGTGTGCTCTTTGCAGACAAAATTTAGAATCACAAGGCCACATCTTTTGTCCATGGTCAATTTACTACTGTGGATGGGCCCCACCACTCGGTAGCATAATTACCTTCAACCTTCTCTTAACCACCCTTTCAAGAAAAATCAAAATTCTTTGGCTAAACATCACCAGAAGCTTCTTATGGAATACTTGGTGGGAAACCTCAGAATCTTGTGAATTGGAAAGAAGCTACCGTTACCTAATCAATCACATCCTTCTTATAGCTGTCTTTTGGTGTAAGCTTAGCAATATATTTTATAACTACTTAACTGCTAAGTTGATGGGCCTTTCTGTAATGCTCATTAGCCTTCGCTTTCATGAAGGTCTCCTATTTCTGTATGTTTCATTGATTTAGTGAAATTCTATTTCCTTTGGCACAAAATAAAACTGTTGGCAATGCCTATGAGGGAGTGTGGGAAAAGAAACCACAAACACACACTCTAGATCAAAATTGTTTGTAATGCCTAGTTTCCAATTAATTGCATTTTGAGTTCACTATTAATTCCCCCATATTGATGTTGTATCCATTCTATCTCTTCTTTTTAATGAATGAAGAAGTGGAATGCATTAAACTGAAGTTATGCAACTCTATGAGAAGTTTTGAACTTTTGAGTCAAATGTTATTCAACGTTTTCAATGTTGAGATAATGAGTTTAAAAAGTCGATGATACTGGCTTGCCTTTCAACTTTTTGTGTTCTAACGGAATAAAAATTCTTTTGAAAGATAAATTGGCAGAGATGAAGCTTGTTCATACTTCATCCTCATTTGATGCAAAAGAATTGGATTCTTCTGCTTCAATCAATCTTAAACCCCCACCTATTGATCGTCATAAATCATTCGATGACAATGATACATCAAAGGCACCTGTGGTGAAGAAGACCGATGTCACTGCTCTGATTAGTGTGAAATCATATTCAATAGCAGATCTGCAAATGGCTACGGGTAGTTTCAATGTAGAAAACCTTCTCGGTGAGGGATCACTTGGACGTGTTTATCGGGCTCAGTTCAACGATGGGAAGGTACTTTTAACCTGTTCTTTTGCATCTAAAGTTGGACAGAATAATGAGTTCGTTTAGTGTCTATCTGGTGTGAATTTGGATCAATTTGATATGTTAGTTCAATCTCACTTTAAGCATTCTTGAATTAATAAGTTTATATTGAACAACTACTAGCAAGCAAGAACAAGAGCCAACTTGATCAATTGTTCAACCTCTTGGCAATGATACAGGTTCTTGCCGTGAAGAAAATAGATTCAGATGCCTTCCCTAGAGAATTTTTGGAAGATTTCACAGAGATCGTTGCTAATGTATCTCAGTTGCATCATCCTAATGTAACTGAGCTAATGGGTTATTGCTCAGAGCATGGCCTGCATTTGCTACTATATGAGTTTCATAAGAATGGCTCACTACATGACTTCTTGCACATATCAGATGAATATAGCAAGCCGCTGACTTGGAACTCACGTGTCAAGATTGCTTTAGGGACGGCCCGTGCTTTAGAGTACGTTCAGTTTCTGGGAAGGTTCAACATTGTGTGAACTTTTCCTGGCATATTTGTTCTCTATAATAATGTTATGACTTATGAGGTGATTTCTAGCAATTAGGCAATTGATGCTTTTTCAAATTTTAGTGCTATCATTACATTTCGACATGCTTACAACTCCCAAGATGCATATGTATACTTCTAAAAGTAAAACTGGAAGCTTTAAAATGCAAAGCTTTAAGGTCGCCTTACCATACAATTTGAGGTTCTCAATTGATCATAACTTTGTCAAACATAAGTTTATTTATATTTGTTATTCAACCACCTGAAGTTGCAGAGAACTTTTGCAGGTACCTACATGAAGGTTGTGCACCGTCAGTTGTTCACAGAAATATTAAGTCAGCCAATATCTTACTAGATGCTGAAATCAATCCTCATCTCTCCGATTGTGGCCTGGCTAGCTTCATAACCAATCTAGATCAGGTGAACTTCTCAAAACTTTCCCACAAGTTATTTACTTTGTATTCTTCATGATTATTAGTCAATCTACTCCGAGTGAGCATTCGACCAAAGTTGATGCACCGAGTTGCATAATGTGTAATCAATTTGTTGGGAAGGCATTGAATAGGTCCATTTATAATTTTCAATGGATTGTTGTCAAACGTTCAGGTATTAGATCAGCAAGCAGGATCTGGGTACAGTGCTCCTGAGGTTACCATGTCTGGTCAATATACGTTAAAAAGCGACGTATATAGCTTTGGAGTGGTGATGTTGGAACTTCTAAGCGGGCGTAAGCCATTTGATAGGTAAAATAGGCACACTCAAATCTTGAAATGAAAGAGTAATTGGTTTGTTTTGTCAATTTTCTTTATCACATTTCACTGCAGTTCAAGGCCAAGAGCTGAGCAATCCTTGGTTCGATGGGCAACACCTCAGCTCCATGATATTGATGCCTTGACGAAAATGGTTGATCCTGCACTTAAAGGGCTTTACCCAGTCAAGTCTCTCTCGAGATTTGCAGACGTTGTAGCTCTCTGCGTCCAGGTACTGAGCCTTGAGTTCAAAACTGTTACTTCAGACAGCTAGTTAAGAAGCACAGAACTTGCAAAATACTGCTGATTCACTAATCAACTAAATGAAAGTTCATTTTGTTCTTCTATGGCAGCCTGAGCCTGAATTCAGACCACCCATGTCAGAGGTGGTGGAAGCATTAGTTCGGCTTGTGCAGAGATCCAATATGAGCAGAAGAACATTCGGAAGTGATCATGGATCATCTTTTAGAAATGATGATCTTGATGCACGTGAGACATCTTAACTGGCTTCTCACCAAAAACAAAATTCTCTTCTTTGAGCAATCTACGGGAAGGAATGCTTAATCGTTCGCATCAACGCCACATTATTATTAGAACTTCATGCAGATCCCCCTTCATAGACAAGCATGATAATGTTCTGTGTTTTACGTTCATAATGCTTTTCAAGCTTTATGCTGTATAGTTCAAAGTGAACCTGGTAGTGCAATCAATGAAAACTGAGCAGTTATTTAGGACCCACTTCGCTTAATAGAAGCATCTTACTGCAAAGATCGTATTTCCTCAATCACAGGCTTTCCCAACTGGAAATATTGTGGATTATACAGTGGTTGTGTCATGTCATGTAAAGTTCAGTGTTTTCAGGTACAGTACAAGGATGGCTGATTCAGATCTTATTGGCCAATGGCCATCTCCTTCGTATGCAGCATAATCATTAGCTTCCAACAATTTATGTGTACAGGTTGATATTAATGGACCTTGTCCTGATTGGCCAAATTGCTTGCTTTAGTTATAAAGAAAATGATAAGGGAAAGATTAAGAAGAGTAAATAAAATCCCACCCACCAATTTCCCGCAAGACAATTACTGCAAAAGAAAGTAATTCTCTATATACACTGATTACAGCCGTGAATATCTTATTAAAAGAGAGGACTTAATACATGGAAAAGAATTCGAGCAAACTTCGCCAGGTGCCATATAATACAGTATACTAAATTCCAGATCAAGCCTAAAAAAGGATAAGAGGTGACAGTATCTATACATCAACCAATCTCTACAATATCAATTCATTTTCTGAAATGAAATTTGGTTCCTCGCCCTTACAAAGGTACTCATCACACAGAGATGCAGTGCCCCAGTCCTTTCGTAGCCGCAAAATGTCCTCTGTGAATGTAGACCCAGGTGCACCAATAAACGTGCTAGACATAGCACAGATTGTCTTGTCCAGCATCGCTTCGACCTACACATTGAAAATTAGCTTATTGGAGTTGAGCTCAAGATGCTAAGCGAACTCGAGGTGATTGATAAAACCAACATCTAAACTTGATCATGAACAGACCTTAATTATAAATTTGGAAGATATCATGTTAATTATATGGGAAATACTACTCCATACGACACAACTCGATTCGGACTGTTCAATCTTCATATAAGTGTGTAGGATTTTGGACAGAGTCACAGCACAATGCTGAAAGTACTGGAGCATCATTAACACACTAACTCTAAACTATGCTGGTTACTGCACATAAAATATCGATAATAACAAAAAGGTTGAGTATTAAAATAACTTGTTAGAGATTTTTTTGGCTGACCTGGGAGTCTCCCTCAATCCCATGTCTGTATAACAACGCATCCCATTTTTCAGCTGAATTACGAGGAGGCCTTTTAACAAGTGGTATAGGCTTCCCATTCAACACAAGAAGAGATTGCAGCAACCCATGTTCACTCTCTGCTGCATCTGTGGAAAGATAAATGACTGGCACATTCGCCCTCTCAACCATTCGAATTATGCAGTCTGCTGCTTGAGGAATGGGGTAAAAGCAACTTGGTTGTTTTGCATTACTGGAAGACAGGAAATTTTCATTACCAATTTTGATATGAAATCTCCCTATGAAAAAAAACTAACTTGCAAAGTACTTCAAACAACAAGAAACATTGATACCGTTTGTTAACATTGTAAGTCAAAAGGCTACCCAGAAAACAAACAAAATCTTAACCATCCCTCTCTAAAGAAACTAGTAATGCAGCCATCTAGAAAAACACAGATTCGAACAATAGAATTTGTACAAACTTATTGATTGTAAATGTATTACCAGAACTTCAAGAACCCGTGCCGTCGAAAATGGAGTGCTATATAATTCTTTCCCAAGAACGTTTGAATAAATCGCTGGGCTGTCAGCTTGATAAGACGACTTGGTTCTATCAAAGTCTGGCATTTGTGAGCGATAGGACCTCCTGGTTGATTCACCCACTCTTGCTCTACATTAGCAAAGTAAATATCTCCTACAGCTACAACATCGTCATTGGAAGAGAACTTGGATTCAATATCTGGAACTGTCTTTCTACTGGGCTTCTTAGTATCTTCATTCCAAGCAGATTCAAGCTTGCCCATAGAGACCCCCAAGTTCTTCAACTTACTAATATGTTCACCATCCACATAACAAGGATCTGGCTTTGAAAAGTAACAGATGAACCGATCAATGTGCAAGTGGTGCTTCTTAATCTCAGAAAACTCTTCAAAAGAGATGACAACCTTTCTACCCAAGCACGTATTAATATGATCAATGTCAATCACCCTACTGAACTGATAATCAACTTTATGACTAGGAATAACTAAAATTCTGTTGAGGATAGCAGCGAAGAACATATGCTTCTCCAAACAGATCAAATGGTTAGACATTTGCCCCGAGGTGCAAATAGCGAACAAAAACTTGTTTGATTTGGGCTTCCACTCAATTGTTCGTCTGTCGGACAATTTCTGGTCCGTCTTTCTACATCTATCAAGGGTGAAGGTCCCCATGGAACGAGCATCACCAACTTCCTCCGATAAGTTCCCAGACCGATGGGGGGACAGAAGAACGTTTTGAATCTCTTTGTTCAAACTAATTTGCTTCAATATAGCAGATTTGAGATGTTCCGTGAATGCGTTTCCTGAGGCTAAATTTGAACTCAAATTATTAGTAGGAGTCGAATTGAAAGTTGAGTTAGATTGAAGGGGGAAGGAGTGATTCCAAAGATCGAAGAAACCCAGTTGTTGTTGCCTCAACAAATACAAAGCTCTCAACTCGGATTCCCTCATTCGGTCACCGAGGGGATCGGAACTTTTGAGTGTGGAAGAGACAGTAGTAGAGAAGAGATTTCGAATATCGGCAGAGAAAAATAGAACGAGAATGCAAAGAGGGAGGGCGGCCGCTAGGAGGTAGTAGTATCTCTTGTCAAATGCAAATTTGGGAATGGAGAAAGAGAATCTGTGAATGGGAGGACGAAAATGGGGATCGTCGTCAATGTCGAAGGTTGTGGAGCGACTGCGAGGAGAAGGGAGGCGCTTGATGTCATTGTGTTGGACAAGGGTTTGGCGATCGTCTTCTTCGTCGGAGGAGGAATCAGATCTATCCATAACCTTCTCCAGTTGTTCAGAAGAATTTGGTTGGACAATTTTCAATCAAAGTCCACACAGACAGAGTCTTGTGTTGGACTGTGCCGACGAACACGGTGACTTAGCGAGAAAGATGGAAAGAAAGGCAAAACCCAACGATGATGGAATATCATCAAATCCGTCGGTGAATGAGAGTGACACGCCATCGCCCCGGCCCTCACCAAGAAGTTTAACCCTCACCTTATGCTTAATATATACGCTTTTTTTAAAAGAAAAAAAAAAACTTTTGATATGTCTATTTGATTTGATTTATAAAGTTTTTATGGCGATTATCGATTTATCAATTTAAATCCTAAACTAATTTATTATATCAATTTAAACTTTAATTTTTAGAATTGTATCAATATAAATTTCAGATTAATAATTGTATTTGATTTAAATCTTGAACTTTTGTAAATGTATCAATTTGATTCGAGGACTTTTATAATTGTATTAGTTTAAATCATCCATTATGAAAGTCTAGGCTTTAATTAATACATTTATGAAAGTTTAGGGTTTAAATGGATACAATTATTAGTTTAGAGTTTAAATTGATATAACTTCCAAAGTTTAGAGTTTAAATTGATACAACCTCCATTCTTTTAATTAACTGAGGAAGAATTTGCAAATTGATAAAATTCGGTGGAAAAATCTTCTATCTCCAAGGAAAACCACCTTGGTTCCTTATAAAAAAAATGTCTAATTCTTCTTTGGGAGCTTCGACTCTCACATAAAGTTCTTGTTTAGCCAATTCAAAAGTTGGCAAAAAAAGAAAAAAAACTAATGAATCGATAGTCAAAGTCATTTCATTCTGAAGACCTTCCTTGATCAAAAGATCATATTTCTAGATTTTCATAAGGTCCCTTGAAATTCCTTCTAAAGCTTGTTGAATAATTTTTACGAATTTTATCATCTCGAAAAGTCTAGTTCATATCCAAATTTTTAAAAGACTTATATTTGAGAAATAGTTCCTAAGAACTATTCTTGATTACGAAACGAATGATGTAGTAATGACTAAATGACCGTGAAATGTGACCTCTTTTTTCTAATGAAGTGGTTAAAAATAATAATATTTTATTTAGTTATGTTTATTTAGGTAAACTTTCTCTTCTCTCTCCCCTCTCTTCTACTTTATTAGGTTTGGTGGTTTCAATTGTCAAATAAAGAAAACCGAATATATTCGGTTGGTTTCGGGTAAACCAAAAATGCATGAACCGACTGATATAATTATATCATAAATGTCAATTAGATGTCAAAACGTTGAGTTGAACTGCGGGCATCCTTGAGGGTAACAGTTTTGAGGCATGGGAAATGCAACTACACACCGCCCGATGAGAATGAGAAGAGAAAGAGGAAAAAGCGAAGAAGGTTGGAATAATTGCATAAAATACCTATTTTAAAAGCTCAAAATAATAACTAGCCTAATTTTTTAAAAAAATGTCAAATGACCTTTAGATGATGCCATGAATAATGTAAATTTACAGTATTGCCTTTTATTATTATTTTTTTTCAAGACTTCCCGACTCCCTTCTTTTTTCCTTTTTCTTTTTTCTTCTCCTTCCTGTCTCTTCTTCTTCGCGTCTCTTCTTCTCCTTCTTGTCTCTTCTTCTTCTACTTCTTCTCTCACACAAGCAACTCCGATGCGACCAGTTTCAGTGAGCGAGAGCAAGTGCGAGAGAGAGTGACGAGATGTGCGTGAGAGCAAGATGAGCTTTTCTGCGTGCGCGAGCTCATTTCAGTAATTTCATCCGATCTTGACGTCAACAAAGGGTCATTTGACATTTTTTCAAAAACTGGGTCATTTGGCATTTTCAATCCAATTTTTGGGTTATCTGTATAAATTTCCCAAGAAAGTTCACCCCAACGAACATTAAGTATATAAAATTTTATGGAAAATACTTAGGTGCATCTTAGGTAGCATCGATTTACTTTGTTTATTCCACCAAATTGTTCAATCATAATTTGTCACATAGCAAACTCTTCTTCCTTCCTTTTTGAAATATTTTAATTCATTTTTTATGTGGGCGGTGATAGTGGGATGCATAAAGATAGGTGTATCTTGAGATGTACCCTCAAATTTTATTATTGTTGGCCATCTCATTAAAAAAAATGTCATATTTTAAGTCAACATCAAAATATGTCATATCGGGTAACCACAGTCAAATAGTCATTGTCATTATTTCTTTTAACGGTGAAAGTAGTAGTTTAGAAACCATTTTGAATTGTTTTTCAAACTTTGAGATTAAAGTGTTTCTTTTGAAACTCCATAGAATAAAGAGACGACAACTTCAAACTTTGGAGAACAAAAGTGTTCTTTTTTTTCTTTCACAACTTGTAAATGGGTTTAACAGTTCAACTTCTTGGATAAATACTCGTCAAATTTTCTTTTCTAGAGGAAGTCAAATCTCATAATAAGAAAAAGGAAAAATATCAATTTATACCCCTAAATTTTGAGGGTGTATAAATTAAAACATTGGAGTAATAATTGTAGTAGTTTAAACCTTCAAGTTTCATAAATCTATCCATATATATCCTTCATTATATTCATTCCATTTGGATAAACAATGTATGAAACTTATAATTTTATAAACTAAACCTTAAACTTTCATAAGCAAATCAATTTAAACTCTCAATTAAGACTTCCTGCATCAATTCTAATCGTCCATTTTGTTAGATTAGACATATAAAGAAGTTCACCCACGTGCAAAATTGATGAATTGACGATTTTCAAATATAATTTTAACAAAAAGTCTAAATTGATTCACTCATAACCATTTATGAACAATTAAACTTCTTACCCAATATTTTTTAAACAAAATCGGAAGGAAAGTGGTTTACAGTTAAACACATCCAAACCCCCAAATGGAGCATTTGGAGAACTCTGGCTCCTCTAAATTGCATCAATTTGCACTTAACGCAGATTAGGGCAATAAAGGTAGAGATGTGAAGGGGAGCAAATGAATTATCATAGCCACAACTGTTGAGATTGTTTACATAAAGAAATCGAACCAGACAGAGGATGCTGCTCTAATGTCAATATTACTATGATGACTATGATGAATGCTCCAAGAACTCAACAGAATCACCTAGTTTGTATTACACAGATGTGACAATAAAATGCTAATCGCTGGGTGTTAGCTTCATTTAACATCAAGGCCTAACATCCTTCAGCTACTTCAACGAGTCTCCCGCGAACCCATTTCTTTGTGACAGTAATCACTTGGGAATCCACTTTCTCTTCCAAGTGATGAAGTTTGGTCCCATTAAAGGAAGGTTTAAGGTCAGATGGCTTATTTCCATTAGGCTGGTTTGCCAGACTTGAAAAACTTGAATGAGATACACCATATCCATTGGAGCTTGCTGGAACTTCATTCTCTCCACCGAGTAGATCCTGCAGACTAAACTTACTGAAATCAAAATCCTTATCTATGCTCGATGGAAACAACTGGGTTCCGTTTGCTATTGTTTGAACTGCTATATTTTGTTCTTCTTTTCCGCCGAGTAACCCTCCCTCGTTGTTTGGGGTGCTCACTTCGTAGGAGTAGGAGGCTGCTGCATTCGGTTCTTCGGTCTGTGGGGATGCCATTTGTTCAATATCTATGGATTCAATTGATTGTATTGCTTCAGCTATAAGCTTCCTTGTTTCTAACAAAGAAGCTCGGGCAATGGGGCTTCTAGTAGCGGCAACCTCAAGGGCCTCAGCAGCCTTCTCAGCTTCAGCAATCAGGAGTCTGCAAAGTACAAACTGGAATGTGGTTAACTGTTCAATGTAAATCAAGCTGTCTGGCATTCTCATTTAAAAGCTGGAATCGAAAAGGCCATACTCGTGAGTAATGAATATGGTTTAATATAAGTGTCGGTCATAAAAAAAAAAGGAACCCGAAAATAACTATGGTTGTCAAAGGCCACAGATGCAGTCAGGGGTTCATTTCCCGCGAGGCATCATTCTAGAAACAAAATCATAACGAGTTTTACAGCATCAAACAATGTAGTAGCACGCATGCTTAACACCATATCAATGAGGTTCTCGGAAGCAGAGCTGTTGTGAACCTTAAAATGCAGAAAAATGATTTCTTTATAGTTACGAAAGATATGTCTATGAGATAGACTGACCATCCACTAATTTATTTAAGAAACTGCAAGTAAAAAAGAAAAGAAAAGAAAGAAAGAACAGACCTAGCTCGCTCAATGGCTTCCGTTTTTTGAGTTTCTGCGATTGCTCTCTGTGCCCTGATACTCTTTATCATTTCCAGCTTCGAGCTTGCTAAGGGGTCTTTAAACCGTGGTGCTTTGCTTTTCCTGAGTTTCAACCGTTGATTTTCAATTCTAGACCCACCTGCAAAAGAAGAGTTAACATCACTCTTTTCTTTGTTCTGGCTGGTTCTTGTGGTATCTGTACATTCACTGCGCTTTCTCCTTGGCCTTCTGTTGTCTCCAATAGGCGTGCCATGATATTTAGCCAGGGCAGAGCAAACTCGATCACGATATTCCTGACATATAATAAACAAGTAGAATGCAGAGGAGATAGCAGCTGTTAAGAACGTACGATAGGATCATGATAAGCTGCATAAAATCAAATCTAACAGCAGACAGAAAATATATTATGCTTAGGTCACTGTTGGGGTCACACCCCATTTTGATAAAATAAATTGTTGTGATGCCCTAGGGATACAAAGACACGATGGTAAAAAATGAATCTTGTAATGGTAGCCTGAAGATTAACTATAGGCTAATTGTTTGTAAGTGGCATATTGGCAAATGATGATCCGGCCTAGAATTAAATCTAAATATTTTTTTGACAACTGAAACCCATCCAGAGAGCATTTAAATGAGAAAAAAAGGTTTGATTTAATGCAACTAATGGAGGATATACAACAAAACGTACAGGATCAGCCCATTTTGCAGAGATGGATTCCGATATCTTCTTCCTCTGCTCAGCTGACTTTGGTGCTCTCCTGCTTCCAACTGGTCTTGGCATTTTTTTTCGTTGCTCAACACTCTCTAGCCATTCCTTCTTAAGTTCTTCATTAAGGATTTGGTAGGAGTCCCACTGCAGTTCTTCCTCACCCTTATAGCCTTGTCTCGAAGCTTCAGCAATTAAATTTTGCCACTCGAAGTGGCAAGTTTCTTGTAATACCAGCTTCTCACGACGTCTTTGCCATCCCATTCGAACACCAACACCAATTTTCAGCCTTGTCTCTTCACTGTGGCATCAGAAAGGAAGGGGAATTGAAATTCAATGGCTCAGAGATCACATATTTAGATAGCATTACTGCACAGTCACAGATATAAACCATCTAAACAAACAGAATGAGACATCTACCTCTGAGCATGGCCAAGCTTAACCAACTTCATTTTTACCTGCACAGAGAATAGTATAAATTATGACGAGAACATGGTAGTTACAAGTGGCGAGATATCAAATATTCCTAGATAAATCATAAATGTTCAGTTCACGGCCAACTGCTCGAATCCTAGGCCGTGTAACACTGTTTATGGTTCAGAGTCATGGCCACCATAAAAGTAGAGGGTAACATTGTTCAAGATGGATTAATCACACAAACTCCGAATACAGTAAAAATAGATAGTAGTTTTTATGATACAGATACGAGGCATCAACTGTCATACTTAAGATTTATTGGGATACTGGAGATTATCTGCTAATCTGTGATATGATTGTTACAAAAAATTATTAACTAATTTAAGTAGCACAGCCAGCTCAATGTCTAGCTATTACCCTTTCCAAGTAAATGAATAAAGCCGGACAAATAATCCTACAAGACATCATGTCCATTCAACAAGAATATGTATAATCATTCTTATATCCACAAGAATACATAAAACCATTCTTACATGACTTCACCTTAGGATCCTGCATTGCAAGCCTTGTTCGCTCCTTGATTCGTCTAAGGGTCTCTGCAAATGACTTATCCTTATAAGTAAACCGTAAATCCTCAAAGTGTATAGACGGTGGGTGAAATAGTCGGTGTAAAATTACCAGCACTGTGCTTTCTCCCTTTGTTCCACGGCGTGTTTCCTTTATTTGCTTTGGAAATCCTCTCTCGCCTCAAGCGTTCTCTCTCATCCAATTCTTCCGAATCTCCACTCGAAGACGCAAGCTGAACTTCTGAACTACTCGGGGCAACACCCACCTGAGAATTCTTAAATTCCATCCGTTCCCCCATAGAAACGTTCCCATTCCCATCATGAACCACACGCTTGGATTCAAGAGTAGCAACTGCTCTAATCAAGAACCCGCGCCTGGAAATCTCAGGGTGGGCAGTGAAGTTCACCCGTTTCGGAATAATCAGGGACTTCCAAGAAGAAGATAATTCCTTCTCATTCCCAAAAGTAAGGGAACCCAATGACTTGTTAACATGAAAACATGAATGGGCATTGAAGGTACGAGGGAAATTGTGGAAGGCAGGCTGAGCAGTAGAAATCTCAGCTACAAACGCAAGCAAAAGAATATATAAAGCGTGAGTATGAAATGAAAGCTTCAATGTGGAAAGAGGTGAACAGAGGAAGAAGAAAACATACCTAACAAAGGCATGGGAGCTCATTCAGCCGAAATCAACCACCGGAATTCAGTTGAGAAAACAATTGACGGAAATCAGCTTAGGAAGTGGCATTACAGTAGAGTCTTGTGGGCAAGGTTAGTGGGAGTTGTTGGAAGATGGGCAACGTCGTTCAAAGGGATTAGAGGAGCAGAGACGAAGCCAATGAGAGCGATAGCCTGAGCCTGAGCCACACAAGGAAGGAACCCCGCCTTTGTCGGATTTGATGGAGGCGTTGGATAACAGCCACCGTTACCCACAAGCCCATTATTATCACTCTAAAAAGCCCACCCAGATTTCCAAGCTCCGGATCCATAGCAGCCCATTATCTAAATTGAAGCCCATAAAGCCCACTAAAAACCAGCCCATTCTTCAACTGCGAAGGCGACTAGAACTGCCCAATGTGCCCATGCTTTGGATCAATAGGAGCGAAGGGAAATTTTGGGAATAGCCAGAAAAATATGATAATAATTTTTTTTAAAAGTTTCGTTTTTAATAAAAACGTAACAAAAATTTCCAACTTGAAGCATTAATGAAAATGGAAGTCTGAAGTTATAAAATTTTAATAAAATTTGGTCTCTGCATTTAAATAGATTTTGGCTTAGGCTGTGATCTATTGTTTAAAGTTTGAGAGAATTTACTTTTAAAAAAATTTACTTTTAATTCCGTCTTCCTTAAAGATGAAAATATAAAAATAAATAAATAAATAAATGTAATGCAGTTTATTTGTTAAAGTTGAAGTCGATGGTGAGGTGTTTGTGTTTGACATTTCATCTTTTCTAAAGACTGAATATTTGTAGTTTCAATCTTCCCAAAATACTAAATTAATTAAAGACAAAAAAAAAAAATATACACTATATTTGCAATTTCAAGATCACTTATTATTTTTTGCAAATAATTTTGGAAATAACTCTATTTTTATACTTAATCCAACTTACTAAATACATCTAAACTATTGAAAAACGAGATAAAATTAAGTAATGTGGACTCAAAATGTGCTGAATGTCAAAACTTGTAAAGAATCCAAAAGTCAACAAAATAAAACTTGCCCATCAACCTCGTACTTATGAATTGCATGTTGGAATGTGTACTTTATACCTTTGTGCATTTATGAGTGAGTGGGATGAAAAAAAAAATCAAAATTATCATCATTTTTACATTTAAAGGATTAAAATATCTCTAGATACATTAATGAGTTATATATGTACTTTAATATGTTTATTATTAAAAGATTTGATATCAATATTAAACATTAATTGATATGTTTTCTAAATACCTACAAAAACATAAAAAAAAAAATATCATATATAGATTTAAATACGAAGAAATACACTAATAAAAAATTTATAACTTTAAATTGAAAGTAAAAATAACTTAAATTATTTAAGTCATTTTTATAAATTTTTTATTTGCAAAATATCATTCGATGTTGATATATCAATAAATTTGAAATATTGATATTGCAATTTTACAAAATGAGTTTTTTGTGTGCCCTGTTTGTTGTATGAAAAATGATAGGTTACCGATTACAAATTTAGTTTTTCTAGACTTTAAATTTTCTGTCTATTTTGATCCTTAAATTTTAAATTTACAAATTTAATTCTTGAGCTTCCAAATTTTTTAAATTTCATAGATACTAGACATAAAATTAAAAGTTCGGAGGTTCTATGACACACGAAAATCAAATTTATAACTAATGAATCAATTAATTTTTCAAAATTTTAAACTTTTCAGGTACCTATTAGACGTAAAAGAAAGTTAAAAGTCATATTAGATACAAGTTTGAAAATTTAGGAATCTATTAGACATTTATAAAAATTTAGAGACAAAACATATACAAATTTTACACACGAAAGATTAAAGGCCCGTTTGGATTAACTTGAGAAAAAAGTGTTTTTTAAAAATATAATTTTTGTTTAAACCCTTTTGATAAAGATTGACTAAAATATACTTCGAAATCTATTTTGAATGGTTGTCAAACACTTTAATTTAATCCAAAATAACTTATTTTTTAAATTAAACACTTGAAAATATATTCTAGACACACCTAAATTTATAATCTAACTAAAATTATATTATTCAAAATCAACTTCTAAAACAATACATGGGCTACTTTACAGTTTTTACATTGTACATAGTTCTTTAAAAAAAAGTTATTTTTCCCTCTTTCAATGATTATTTTTTTTATAAAAATTAAATTAAGGTAAAATGTATGAATTATTACAACTAAAATTTTCCATTATTATGATGAAAAAGCTTTTTCTTATTAAAAAATATAAACTTTAAACTATAAGATTGTAAGTGTTGTGGGTTAGAATTGAAAATTAGTAATTAAAAGAGGGATATATGTGTCAAAGTACATTGAAATATATAGAGACAAAAATAGTTGGTGATCCGCAACTTTCTCCTAAATGGAGCTTTGGGTGAGACAAATATCTTCCTAAGATTTATAATTAAAGTAATTAAATTACCATTCAATTTATTAAGTGAAAATAAACATACTCCAAGTTGAAAGTTTAAATTATTCACGCGGCACAATCTTTATAAACCACCAATAATTTTATAATTTTAGTTTTAAAATGGTGATTTTATTTCTTTTTTTAATTCAATAGTACATAAAGAACTTGAACTTCTAATATTTAGTTGAGAATAGTGTGTCATAATCAATTTAATAATATTCTTTGAAAACTAAATTTTTTTCCTCTTGAGTTCGGGGGGAATTCGATCGTTTAATCTATTGACTTAGATTACATATTTTTACGCCCGTTGACCTACGTTCTTATCGGTGAAAATTAAGGGCCTATTTGATAATCATTTAATTTTTAAAATTATTCATGTTTTCTTACCACTTTTTTTACTTTAGTTTTCATTTTTTTTAACTAAGCATTTGAATTTTTCGTTAAATTTTAAATACAAAAACAAAATTTTGAAAACTTTTTTTTTTTTTTTTTTTTTTTTTTTTTTTTTACTTTTCACTACTACAAAACTGAGATTTCATGACATTTAAAACTATCACAACTAACATTTGTGAAATTTATTTTCTGTCATTGTATTCTCTATAAAAGTATGAGTATTAATGACAGTTTTGAAAAATGTCATAATTAAACTTTTAATGATAATAAATAATTGTCAACAATTTATGACAATTATAAATTATCACTATCAAGTTTACTATGATAACTTATCATTGTTATCAATTAACTCAAAATTGGTTTATTGTTGTAGCATTATGAGTATCGATGACAATTATAAAATCTCAAAATATATATATATATATATATATATATATATATATATATATATATTTTGTGACATTTTTTTTCTTGTGAAGAGTATATGAACCATGACACTTTATTGTCAAGAATATCTTAACCATGACAAATATTTTATGTCAATAAATGTTCTATCACCACACATTTTTATTGTCACAAAATACTTTTATATTGCCAGTAAAATACATATTTTGATAGTTTCTTATTTCTTTCAACCTTGTCACTACACGTATGATTTGGTCTTATTTTAACAAAAAAAAAATTAAGTACAAACATAAATAAGAACTTTCATATATAGCAATAAAATTGATAACGTTCTTACAAATAAACTAAATACAAGTAAACTATCAAATGTCCCCCAATGAGACATATACAAGCAAACCAATAACCAAACTTGGTAAAAACTTTTACAAATAAACTAAATACAATAAGGTATTGTCACAAGTAACTATATTACAACAAGTTTTGTCACTATCCAAACGTCAATCACTTGCTTGGTAGTTTCACCACTTCAGTGGGTTCGTACAAGACCTAGTAAAAAACACAACATTCATTTTAGAGCTGGATTATAAAAGCTTGGGGTTGGCCACCCTACAGTCAACTAACCAAATTCAAAGTCCAAAAATCTGGGGACAACCTTGGATTTGACTGAAGACATAAGTTGAAGCTGGTTATGAAAGATAGACAGGATAACCTTGCTTAAGTATAGGGAAAAAGCTACATGTTTAAAAGATCAAGCTACTGGTTTACTAAAGATAAGCAAGAGCGACAACCCATCGAGAAAAATGATGGGTGAAGTAACCATAACTCCATCCATAGGGCTAGAAAGGATACTAGGAAGTTGGTTTAGCCTTAGTAGGTTTGGTCAGATAATATTTCAAGTTTGCTCATGATCTGGGGTCCACTTTAGATCAGGAGAGCAATGCTCTGTTGCCTGGGTCTATCCTTCAAGTGGGCCTAGACGATTTGGTTGTATAACTTCGCCATGAGGTGAAGAAACACGTTGAGAAATAGGTTGAACCTCAAAAGAGTTTGACTTGATAGGCTCAACACCCCCAAAGTCCAAGACAAGTCTCGCGATGGGAGCAAGACAATAAAAGGGGAGATTGTACTGCCAAGTTAATTTCTTATAAGGGTAACCCATAAACGATAGTTAACCACGAACTCCACCTTAGGAGTGAGGAGTAATGTTATGGGTGAATTTTGATCGAGTAGAACAAAGCCAAAAATTAAAATAAAGGTAAGATAAAATAGGATAAGATAAGATTTGATCTAACTTGTTTGAGATTATGAAAACATGATGTCTTAATCCTTGAATGGTTAAGTTAAAATCTAAGGTCAAATCCCCTATAAATAAACCATTATAGTTTCATATGAAGTATCAAAGATCTTTGTACTTCTTCTACTCCATATTATAATTCTCATACTAACTTAGACATCGAAGCTCTTTTTCAAAATTTAGCATTAACAAAAGGAATCAATAGGATAGAATAGAAGTAATGTTCATAACATTAATCTGAATATCCTGTAAAAAAAACATGAATTTGAATATATTTCTTTTTAACTTTAGCCTTTAATTATATCTTTTAATTGGATATATTTATTTGTTGAAATATGAGTTTGAGTTCAAGAATTTTGTCTTGTATTTCCGGAGTTTATGGACTAAATTTTTGGCCGAAAGTTCATAGCTATTAATGATTCTCTCTCTTCCTCCCGGCCCCCTCCTCTCCACCCACTCCCTCCCACTTATGCTTTCTCAAATTCTATATTATATATTATATAATAAAGTTATTTTACAATTATATTCTTAATTTTTTTTAGATCATGTGTTTCATCCTTCTATAATCTTTTAATTTTGTGTCTAAAAGATTCTGGATGGATTCAATTTCTTTTAAAAAATATATTAAATATGTCGATAACCTATTATATATATATATAGACAGAAATTTATTGGACATAAAATTAAAAGTTTAAAAATTTATTAGACATTTTTTAAAGTACATGAATTTAATAAACATAAAATTGAAGTTTAAGATTTTATTAGACAAGCCGGTTAACTCAACTGACACATGAATGTGCTTGTGACAAAGAAGTATGTGATTTGAATTTATTAGTTGTATTAATTTAAATCCCTTAAATTTGTGTAATTTACTACAGTGATGTTTGCATTTCAAAAATCTTTATATACATGCTAGTAATTTTGAAACGAAATTCTACTCAAGGTCCAAATTATTCTAATGATGAAAAATGTTATGAATTTAATCTATAAAAATGCCTACAAATTTATTTTTAGGCTGTTTTTAAATATAGAAAAATGAACAAAACTATTTATAATTATAGAAAAATGAGCTAAAAGTAGTAAATTTTTTCAATAATTATAAATAATTTGATATTTGCTCTATTTATAATAATTTTTCTTCATTTTTCTATTTTTTCAAAAAAAAATACTCTCCAAAAAAAAAAAAAATCCCCACCTTTTACGTGTGAAAAAACCCGGCATGATTGCTGCGGCACAAACTTTAGGCCTCACAAGTCATGAGTAGACTTAACAAACCAAAAATTTAAACCTTAAAATTTAAATTAAAAAAAAAAAAAAGTTTGTTTTGAAGTCGTTGTTTTCTTACTTGAGTGAATGAATCCATTCGCTTCACTATAATCTTCTTCTTCTCTTCTTCTTCCTCTGCCCTCAATTTCAAGTCTCTGTACTAACATATCTCGTTGCCAGCCATGGAAGACGACTACGGGCTGAGTCAACATTCCGGTGGCTCGGTCACCATCGAGTTACCTGGAATGGTCATTGTCACAGCCATTTTAGTCTTCTTTTTGGTCCTTGTTTTTGTTCTTCTTCTCCAACTCTACGCCAGATGGTTATGGTCTCGCATTGAGGATCCCACCCCTCGTCCACTGGAAACTCGCCGCCGTCGCCGTCGCCGATTTGAGTTCTCCGCCCTACAAGACCCTAATTCCGGAAGTGGGTTGGACCCTACTGTCCTCCGCTCACTTCCTGTTCTTATATTCCATCCCGATAACTTCAAAGATGGGCTCGAATGTGCCGTTTGCCTCTCCGAGCTTGTTGAAGGGGAAAAGGCAAAGCTGCTTCATGATTGCTTCCATGGCTTCCATAGTGATTGTATCGATATGTGGTTTCAGTCACATTCCACTTGTCCTCTCTGCCGGAACCCCGTCACCATCGCCGCCGCAGACACCGGCGAGTTGCAGGATGGAGATTCTGCTACTGGGTTGTCCTCAGAATCTCCAACTTTCCCAACTAATGTATTGATTTGGGGAAATCAGGCGCAGGTCACCTCTGCCGGAGCTTGTCTAGAAGTGGAAGAGGGTCCTTCTCAAAACCCTTTTCCGGCGGCTTCTTCATCGGCATCAGCCAGTTATCCAGATGCAGATTTGGTAATTGATGTTCAGAGTGATCTTCAATTTCCGCCATTAGCAACTAATGAGGATGGAAAGTTACCTGTTGTCACCAGATTGAGGTCTTTGAAAAGGCTTTTGAGTAGGCAAAGAAGAGTGACTCCTTGTAATCCAAATTCAGCTAATGATGAAATGGAACAAGTTGCCTGAGAGGCTAAGAACAGAGTTTTCTCAAAGCAGTGGTCTGATATATAAATCCCACAAACAAGTTAAGTTTACAAAACTTGTACAAATTTCTTTGTTTTCAAGTATTGAGAGGGATAGTGTTGTTGAAATCATCTCTTAAATGAATGATCTCCAACCAACTCTTCCATTTTGTTAGAAATATGGTTGTTTTCAGAAGCTTTCAATCCTTTGAATCCATTTTGATCTGTTTTAGTATGTGATGGAATGGGATTGACTTGTTAAACTGCTGATGGAATTTTAAGTTTGTGGAAAAAGCAAGCATGGCAACATAATAACAATATCATTTAACAGGCTTTCAAAACCTTCACACATACAAAACAAAACAACACAGAAGATTTTAAGCAAGCTTCCTCAGTATCAGCCAAGATTAACTGAGACAATGTAGGTCTATGTAACAAGATAAATTGGACCATAATTGTGATTGGTATTGGAGGTAGAAAGCTGGTGGAGACACATATATGGGATCTCCATCTCTGTTCTCATACTAGGATTGAAGAGGCTAGCAATCGGTCCAGACATCGGACGGCGTCGGGGTCTGCCATCAATGGTCGTAGCTGCAGTGTAAATTGGACCAGAAACATGAACACGTCTTTTATTGGGTGTGTGAGGATTTCTTTCTGGTTTAGGCAGAGGCTTGGTCTTTTTGTCACTTTTCAACCATGAGAAGAGTGTGTTTTTCCATGATTTCTTGCTCTTTTTCTCTTGTGCCAACCATTTCCTTCCTGTTTCTTCTTCTGTGGAGGCCTTGAAATCTTGTTCTGATGCATGATGTTTTGCTTCTTCCAAGAACTGGTAAATTTACAAACACATTTCATTAAGACATGAAGATACCAGATGAATCTAAGATAACAAAAGAAAGAACATGAGTGACTCACCTTGGAAAAATTGAGACCAAGATCAAAATCATCAAAACCAGGATCGTCCATCTCATAATCAGGAGAAATAGATTTCTTCATTGAACAAGAGATAGCCAACCAAACTACTAAATAAGTCCAGAAAAAAATATCAGAGAGAAGAGGTAGGAGACAAGAAATAACGGAGAGTTGGACACATGAAATTTGGGGATCAACTTTTGTCAGCTTTCAGGATGTTTTTTGTATTTCTTGTGGTTCATGTTTTTCTGCCAATGCTCCCCAAGTAGGAAAAAGAAAAGCAAAATAAGGAAGCTTGGTTCAGAAGAAATGGCAGGTAGAATTCTGGAATGAAGCCAAAAAAGCATAAAAAGAAATTCTACCTTCAAAAGAGGTAAAATAGAAGAAGAAGAAGAAGAAGCTCTTAACTTATGCATCAAAATCAAAAGGAGCAAACTCCAATTACCACCAATTGAAGAACTCCATTTAGAATTCAATTACACATTGTTATTGTTATCTTTCCAAAAGTGCCAGACAGTAGACAACTACTAAGAAATTAAGGAATAAAGTTTCAGGGAAATGGGAAAGTAATAAATTTGTTAGCACCCAATTCTACCAAACATAATCATCAAAGCAAAAGTAAAATATTTGATCACAGTACACATGAGCATTGCAATATGATTATTTTTCCCATGGATTCGATGTCTGTGTTATGTTTTCATTACCGTAAAGAGAGCTTGTCGCTTCTTTGGGTATTAAAGACACATAATCTAAACTTGTCTACTGCATATTTAACTCATATATACATAACCCTTTTTCACATTCTACTCTTAATTATTGCAATTTCGTTACTGCCAGATGAATTATTTACTATTTTAAAGCTAAATCCATCCTTTAAATCATTACTTGATTTACAATTTCAAGATAGGTTTGTATAAAGTAGAATGATTCAACTCAAAGTCTATGTTTTTCTTTTTCTATATAGCATTATAATTGAGAGGTGGAGCGTTGTTACTGCCTTAACTTATAAGCTATGATTAAATGTAATAAAATAATCACATAGCTGAAATAACGACATATTTAAGAGTAATTTCAAGTGTGTTAAAATCATTTTTGTCGTACTCAAAATCACTTCCAAACGTGCTTTTAATAATTCTAAACCAATTTAAATTATATATGAAAATTGTGATTAAATGCATAAAATCCTAATATTGAGTTAATTTGAAATGAATGATTAAAGACACATTTGAAGTAATTTTAACTATTTCAAGCTCACTTTCAAACATTCCCTGTTCTCTGTTGAATTTGTCAAGAGAGAGAATATTTCAAATTGCCTCCACAAGCAAGGTTCCTCAGCATAGTGAATTGATATCATCATTATTGTAAACTCCATGAAATATTTGCTCAGAAATAAAAATAGGCGCATGTTTCAGAGAAAAGGTAAAATATAAAAATGGATTATGGCCCATGGGGAATGGAAAAAGCAGTGAAGCGTAAAACACGGCTAAACTTTGGGATGGCTCCGAGGAGCTCTCCAATCTAAAAAGTGAAAAAGGAAACATCATCCTGCAGTGGAGCCCTATCCAGTGTCCTGCCTCAACTAATAATACTTAATAGTGTACTTAAAACCATATATAGACAAACAAAGAGGTTTAGTTTTCAAGCAACTATTCCAAACATAACAGACTCTCACCAAAATGAAAGCCACATCACAGACACCAGACCATTCTATACAGACACTATGTTAAGTACATGCAAAAATATGAGCATCCTCGACTTGGCACAAACTAGTCTGTCTACCATTACCTATGCAACCTTCCATTTTGTGGTTTCATGGTTGAAGGAGAGGCAATGCCATTAACACGCCGAAGATCGAGAAGAGTAGCAACATCATCCATGTAGGGAATGACTGCTTCCGATTTCTTTTCATGTCCTCTCTATCTGCTTTGTTAATGTTCTCTTCTGCGGACTTGACCTTTTCCATTATGTGCCTGCCTTCGCCATCCTCTGATGTCTTCGGTGAAGCCTCTTCTGCAACAAGCTGCTCTGATTTCTGCTGCTGATTGTATTTCTCCACGTATTCGGGAAACAGTTTTCTAAAGGTTGGGCTGTTATACAAAAGTATAATTATTTGCAATAGATTAGAAGTTGTACAATTAGAAAACTGATGATGGGTGGGTGGGTTGGAAAAGAAAAAGAATAAAACTGATTTCGGTAAGGACATGGCAATAAAGTAAGTGTGAACTCTAGATTCAAGAAAGATAACTTGCAATTTACACACTCAAGGACGCCCAAGTTTCTACAGCCTAAAGTAGAGTAATCATTGTTGCACGTCTCTAGAATCCATGTTTCAATGAAAACCAGTCAAAATAAGGGAATGTGGATGGCAGATGGAACCTCAGCGGAAGAGGAACTACGTTCAAGGACACAAAATCCTGCACATGAACTTACTTTTTACAATTGAATGCAAGAGAAGCCTTTGCCAAGCGTTCCTTCTCAGCAGCAGTAGTATTCACGCTGCCAGTAGTAGGACTGTTGTCCATCTACATAAGAAAGTAGATCATCTCTCATTATTAATTAGACAATAAGAAAAGATAAAGCCCGAAAAACAGCCGTCATCAATTAGACAACCATAACCAAAACAAGCCAAGAGCTCAAAGTACTCACCATGAATGAAAGAAGCCCAGTAAGTATGCTGCAATTGTTAGAAAGCAAAGGATAAAAAGCACCATGAGAGAAATTAGTCACACACCAAGCAACCATTTATTAACTTAAAGAAAAATTTAGCAGAAGAAGAAAACACGGGTACTACAAAGTAACTGTAACACCTCAGGGAGACAAATGAAAAGGATTAGGTCTCACCTGGACACGGACCACATAGGATTCCAACTTTCAGGGTGAACTGCAGACAGATTAAGTCAATTAGAATAATTTCTGCAGACGAGCAGCCATGATCATCTTTAAAATCCAAAAACTTACAGTCACTCATAGATAAGCAAATTTTCTTCTGTGTCATGAACCGACCATTTGGGGTGATCATGCTACAAAGGAGTCGAAGTAGTATCAGAAGCCACCGTAAAAATGAGTAGATAAGAAAGCTAAGGCTCCGTTTTATAAAAAATTCTTCTCAAATAAAGATCACTACACACATCCAAGATGCTTATACCTGATTCCCGGAGGTTTAAATGGGTACTCTGGAGGAAATTTAATTTTTCCATGGTAGAACCCTCCTAACAAAGATTTTCAATGATTTTCATTAAAAAATAATAATAATAGAAAAGAAGTTGAAAACCCAGTGGAAAATAAGGAGCAAAATTAAAGAGATCTTCAACTGAAATCCACGAGGAAACCAAGAATTTAATTGAGAAGAGAAGTGTCCATCATAATAGAAGGGATAAAGTAAACAAACTCACCCGCAAAAGGAGTTCCCTCACTTCCCTCCAGAACATAATCTGAAATGGAACAACATTTAATATGCAAACTATAATATCTATATCAATATGATAAGCAAAAAACACATATTTCATGACAGGAAAAGAGAGAAAATCAAATCATAAGTTGGAACTTGAGAGAAAAAAAGAATGCTGATGCAAGAAAAATAAGAATCTAACTATGCCGTAGAACAGGAAAGCAATGCTTCACAAATAATCAGTGCCAACGTATTACTAACGCCACATGCAGTACTCAGTGACGAATAGATTGTAGACCTCAACTTTTCCGGTCAGCCAAGAATTCTCACAATTTAAACAGTATACAACATCACAATGATCTAGCAGTTCTCTCTCAATCTCTAGGCACACAAAATAATAATACTTGTCATTTTAGTCTGCATCAATTAAAAATTAGACTGAAGTCTCTTATAAATAAATAAAAGGGAAAATATCAATTTATCCCCCTAAACTTTAGGGGTTGTATTAATTTAAACCCAGAACTAATAATCATATCAATTTAAACTCTAAACTTTTGTAAGTGTAAATTTACACCTTCCATTACATTCTATTTGGAAAAACTTCATGTGGAACTTACAATTGTATCAATTAAACCCCTAAATTTTCATAAATAAATCAATTTAGACTCTTAGTCAAAATTTCCTTTTAGAATCATCCATGCATTTACTCCAATTGTCCATTTTGTAAAACCGACATTTAAATAAGTTTACACACGTTTGAGAATTAAAGCATAAATGATTTTCAAAGGAAATCGTAATGCAAGGTCTAAATTGATTGGCTTATAAAAATTTAGGAGTAATTGACTCAAATTATAAGTTTCACACGATATTGGTTAAACGAAATCTGGAGGAGGGTATAAATTGATACATTTGCGAAATTCAACATTTAAATTGATACAATTATTAGTTTATGGTCTTAATTGATATAACTCTCAAAGTTTAGGGATATAAATTGATATAGACCTAAATAAAATAAAAACAAAAGACTAAAGTCAACTTCATAAATCCATTGTTGTATCCTAATTCCTACATGCACACAAAAATGAGGAGCTCCATGACTAACACCAAACCAATATCAATAGGAACAAACTTACGCCACTCAAGAATGTCGCTGGGAGCAGGACGAGCAACAATGTGTGAAACAGGCTCCTAAAAATTTACAAATAGCAGAGTCAGCACCAATTGTGGGAAAAATACAAAATGTGTCAGCATTTCAGCAAAAAAAATTCAAAGGAAGAGTTGGAATATTCAGTTTCTAATTAAAGAAAAATAATAATAAAATAAAATTTTACTTATTAAATCAGCCATAAGATAGACACCAATCTAACATTATTTTGTCAACATTAGCCAATAAATTATTTATCCGGTAAACCCATGTATTGTTGCACTAGCATTTCAAAGAGAAGAAAGAAAACAAAAAAAGAGGCACATACTTTACAAAGAGCTCTATATTCCTTTTGAAGCCTCTTGATACATGCTTTATCTGCCATTCCACGAAGCTATAACTGCTATGTTCTTTCTTCAACCTCAGTTACAATGCCTGGTAAGATGACACTAACAGAGGGAAAATGACAATAATTATGGCAAAGAACTGATGAACACCGTAGATGATTATTTTCCCAAGTACAGAAGCAGTCATAGTTTTAAAAACTCTAAAGAGAAAAATATCTATTTCTTAAATTTAAAAAGCAAGCAATGCGAAAGCTTTTTAGTTCAAGAAAGTGATACATGCAGCAAATTTCTATAACAGAAAACATACAGACAATATAAATCTTTTATACATATAAATGAGAAACAATACTTTGAATTTACAAAGAGAATTATAGGAACAAGCAATGCATAGTCAGCACTAGATTCAATTGCTAGTAATTCTTTGTTATTCAAGTCACCTTTCACTGTGGCAGTTGGCAAGGCCCTCTGCTATTAATCCTTCAAATTTAATACAGCATTTGTTTTTCCATTTAAAATTTCATACAAGACAGAAGCGCAATAATTGAATCAATAAGTGATTTCATTTAAGACAACTTGATTATGTACAAAATAATAATAATAAAACAAATAGTAGTAAACGAATCCAAGATAAGCTAAAAACTGTCAAAAGTTCAAATAGAACAAGCGCAGCAGAATCCCCCAAGTGCTTAAAAATTTCAACAAGAAATCATCGGAATGGAATGGCTTCGTAACATCATAATCATCCATCCCCAAAGGACAAAATAATCACAATAATAATAAAATGAATAATGCAATTAAAATAAAGTAGGGAAATTTTGTCGTAATTGAGAAAAGTGCAAAAAAACCCCCGACAAAACAAAAATCTCACAAATTTGTATGGTTGGTTCTTCAGAATTGAATCCGTGATCAATCTGTAATCCATCGCAAGTTCAGATCAGGATCACCCAAAAACAAGAATTGGAGGGGGAGAAGGAAAAAGAAGACAATAGAGAAAGGTGAGGGGAGCATCGGGGGGGGGGGGGGGGGGGGGGGGGGGGAAATCAAAGAGAAATGAAAACCCCAGGAAAGGAAAAGCAGAAAGTAAAGAGAAAAGTGGGAAATAAATATACCTGAAATGAAATCGTTGAATTGAGTAGGGTTTTCGTGGGATTGAGAATGGTTAATTGGTCCGGTGGCAGTGATGATCAGGTGAGAAAATTGAGAGGCGTGCAATAAATACAGAGAGGGTGGCGGTGGGTTTCGTTAAAGAACCGAGTCGAAGAAGAATCGATTCAAGAATGCGAATTGGGAGGAAAACACAGCCGCACCCCCGAGTTTGTTGACTCCCTCCACAACCCACATCCGCCCTCTCTCAAATTCGTTATCTTCCTGGACATTTTCGTAAAACCACCCTCCCCTTAGCTTTTCTCTTTAAATTAAATTATATTATATATGCTACATTATCAACCTCTAAACTTTAATAATTGATATGTAAAAATAAAAAAGGTTCAAATTATTATAAATGTAATATATGAATATAGATATCCATAACATATATAGATTACAAAATATCATAAAGCTTCCATTGAATTTCATGTTGTAACATACCTCTAATTGAATTCAATCTTGTAACATACATCATCTCATATCATATAAATAGTAGTATATGGTGTCTTTGTAATACACAACACAATTGAATTCAATTGTTATCTCTACTTTCTAATTCTCTCTACTTTATTCTTTTGTTATTTTTTTTTTCTTATTTTGTTCATATTTTACAACACGTTATCAGCACGAGTCTCTACCACTTTGAAGATTTTGTAGGGATTCGATTTGATTCATTGAAATATCAAGAACGCTAAAGATCCGCTAGAATTTTCTCCATAATTTTTAAGGTATTTAGAATTTCGTTCAAATACAGTGAGTATTTTGATTTTGGTGTTTTGGTCTTATTTGATTTAGAGGAAACAAAATTATACATATGTGTTTGATGTATTCATCATTGGTTCTCTCACCACCATCATTCATCTTTATTATATTAGAACTAAAGGCCAAATAAGGCGAGTACTCTATTTTAATCATATATGTGATTTATGTGTTTGCAAATGGATTTTTAAGATATATTGATATTAGTTTTTTTTTTTTTTTTTGTTAAACTTTTAATTTGATCAAAGGTAAAAAGTTCATATTATGAGATTTTTTTAATAAGAAAACCTAAGCCATAGGTTGCATGGTAATTTTAGTTTCCTAAACCTTATTTATTCTTGATTTTGAATATTGGAGCTATTCTATTACCAGTGATGGGATTTTTCAACCTTTTGAAGTAAAGTTTAATCTCTACTTTTATCAGCATTTGTGTTAAGCGTGCACTTGCTTACATGAACTCTTGAATGCGGCTTGGTATAAAGTAGTTAAGCATTATTATTGAAAATTCATATAAAACATTGAGCATTTAACTTTTTATTTTATGCCTATGGGGTGCATATGATGCATATTAAACATAGATAATTTGCATTTTGGTTTAAATTTTATTTGAAGCATATACAAATATACATATGTACGTTTACTGTTGTTAGGCCATAAACAATTTTGAATTTGTAAATTGAATAACTTCTTCAAAACGATTGTGTAAGTTGAGCAAAGAAATTTGTTCAAGGTTTTTGAATTCTAAATTCAAATCAATATATTTAAATTGTCTTCAATTTCTTAAGACTACCAAATTGTAAATTATCATATATGTTTAAAAATGCTTGATATTTTACCTAAAGTATGTCATTTAGAATAAGGTTGTAAATTATGGTCAATTCAATTCAGATGTTTCCTAACTAATTTATATTTTCCATATATTTGAATAGGAAAATTGAATTAGGATGTGTTTATCTCTCATATTTCTAACCATTGAAAATTTTCTAATAAGGATTATTATGATTCTCTCCTACACATATTATCTTTTATATGTTAAAACTATCTTCTAATAATATTATCTTTTATTTTTCAAATATGAGAATAAATATCCAAGACTATCTTTAATTTTATTTTGAAAGGTTTAAGATTTAAATATTAAAAATTATTCCTTAAGTAAATTAGTTTTTATAAGATGAAAAATAAACGTTAATAATTCACTTAGATTCATTAATCTATTAATTAACTTTTAATTAAAATATTAATGAATTAGAAAAAAAAATTGACTATAAGATAACTCTGTCTATTGATGGTTCTGGCTAGGATGAGGTATTTAAACTGACCATAAGGGAACACCTCTACTTGGGAACCAACCTGAGAGTTGAATTAGTCAAATTTTTGTTTGCCTATTAAAATTTATTGGATTGTCGAATATTTAAATGAATATTTAAATTATTCTCACGTGGAAAATTTATATATAGTGATAATATATATTTGAATGAATTCTCTCATGGTAAAATTTGAAAGTTATGCATAATAGTTCATTACTTTCTTAAAGCTAATTGTGATTCAATGCACCTGAAGTTGCATAAAGCAAAATAAGCTTATGATTTATGCAAAATAATGAATTTCGACCATTTAATATCATTCATTGACGTGAATGTTGCCATATTTAATAATTGTGATTGAAATAATCTTAATAGAGGAATAAGTAATTATTTTATTAAAACCACACATATTTATATGAGAATTTCATATTTCAAATGTGATGCAAAAGAGACAATGATCTTGTACCTGTCGTACATTAAGAGTTTTTTTGAAAAATTAAAATCCTTAATAATGAAAAGGAAGATGATGTGTGGTATAGCAAATTTTGAGAATTTATTTGAATCTCTTGAAGAGATCATAACTTATCATTTTAACCCATAAATATGATGATATTTGGATGTTACAAGTTTTTAGAATCTCCTGAAGAGATAATTATTCCTTTTGACCCACTTGTATATGAGATATTTGGTTTTCTTTTGAATCTCCTGAAGAGAAAAGAATAATTAGTAAAATTTATGTTTTGCATATAGTACATCTATGCATATAATACTTAGAAGTGGACAATACGTTTTCCAAATTCAAATGCTTGAAGCGAAAAATCAAATATGATATATATTAAGTCTTGTAGGCTTGATTAAATATTTTGGAAAAGAAAATATTATTTTGCTCAGAGGAGCAAAATTTACAATTGATATACCACATTCTCTTGTAAATCAAAGAGAAGTTTAGTAAATTTGGAAGGTATATATTGTAATAAATATCATCTAGAGAAATTGATAATCTATTATCTCCTACGGAAAATGCATATAGAAAAGTTGTATGCTTTTTCTTCTAAATTGTATTACACATATTCATGTAATTGAAATATATGCAACAATGAACCTGAAGTTCATTGATCCAAATATATTTTTATTTGACATGATGAGTCATTTTGGGTCAATATATGAAAATATACATTCACATCCACTAAAGAACTAGAAGATTCTTTCATCTAATAAATTGTCATATGTGACTTTGTTCTCAAGAGATTAATTATCACTCTCACTAGTTAAAATTGAAACTGAACCTCTCAAGTGAACCATTTAAATATTTTATGGTTTTGTTGGCGCATTCAGTTGATGGTCACATATATGTTTATTATCTTCAAAACCTTACATCTGCAAGGTTAGTTGCTCAAATAGTTAAGAGTACAATTTCATGATTTTGAAATTTAAAAAAAAAAAAATTTGATAATGCTAATGAGTTTGAATCCTAACATTTGATAATTGATTGGGGTAAGTGTTGAACATCTTGTAGCTTATGTTCAAATAGCAAAACTTCATGCCTGATAGACAAATGGGTTCTAAAGATAAAGATTCTCGAAATGTAGTCAATAATAAAAAATGACTTAGTTAATAATATAGATATTCCAGAAGAAATCCTAAATATGAGTACTCATAAAAATCTTTAAGTAAATAAAGATAATAAAGAGATCTCGAGAAATTATATGTCATGATAAGAAAAAAGATGGAACCATACTTATATAAGTTGACAACATTTTTTTTGCATACAATATTGCTCACAACATTATTTATGAAAATGAGTATTATGGATTGAAAAATGTCGACATAGAAGGGATTGACTTATGTGAAAAAAAACAATCCAATAGAAATAAACTCATTTTTCAAATCGTGAGGACTAGTAGTCCAGACTTCAGATAATGTCAAACATGTGGGATACAAGTGAGTATGTGTAAGAAAAACAAATAGAGTGAAGTCACATGATATAAAGCGAGACAGATTCCACAATAATTCTCGCAATGAATTGGTATTGACTATGATAGAACATATCCTCTAATGGTGGATATACAATACCATAAGATATTTAATTTATTTAACTGTGTATAAAAAGTTTAATATAACATAAAGCGCGCAGATGTGATTACATCAATTTGTACATAAAAGATCTTATATGAACTAGTTACAACATTGAACACTCCTGTTATGGTTCATTCACCTGATGTGAAAAGATATACCATTCAATTTCAGGAAGATAATAAAAAATTAGGGTCCTGGAGAACCATAATTTTGGGAAATAAGTGCACTTATATATCCTTACTAGTTATATACTACATGTTGTAGTATTGTAGTAATTTTGTTAATTTCTCCAAAAGAAAGATATTGAAGTATATTTAAATATATGTTAGATTTTATATGATAATTAGCTTACATAGATCTATTTTATTATAATAAATCTAATTATGATTTAATTTGTTGTGAAGATGCAGATTATTTATCTAACCCATGCGAGCTAGATCCTAAACAGGTTACTTAGTACATGGAGAAGCATTTTTATATTTTATGGCAGCCTATGGAACAGATCATAACAACAACCACTTTAAATCATATTGAAATCCTGATGATTCATGTTGGCTCCAATAGTGTTCTTACATGAAGACAATAAAGCATAAAATAACAACATCAATATTCAACATATTTCTTCAAAAGATGACTTGGAAGACTGTTGACGAATGTGTTACCTACAACAATACTTGAGAAGTTAAGTCACAACATTTGCATGTGAGAACCAAGAGTTATCAAGTGATGTTTTTATGAGGAGGTGTTATATGTGCTGCACTCTTTTTCCCTTGACTACAGTTTTATCCCACTGGGTTTTCCTAGTAAAGTTTTTAATGAGGCAGTTGTTAAAATATATGAATAATGTACTCTTTTTCCTTCACTAGGTTTTTTATCCCTTTGGGCTTTTCCTAGTAAGGTTTTAACGAGGCATATATTCTATATAATATGGATATCTAAGGGGGAGTATTATAAATGTAATATATGAAAATAGATATCCATAACCTATATAGGTTACAAAATATCATAAAGCTCCCATTGAATTTCATGTTGTAACATACCCCTAATTGAATTCAATCTTGTAACATACATCATCTCATATCTTATAAATAGTGGTATATGGTGCCTTTGTAATACACACCACAATTGAATTCAATTGTTATTTCTACTTTCTAATTCTCTCTACTTTGTTCTTTTGTTCTTTCTTTGTTCTTGTTTTGTTCATATTTTACAACACAAATATCATTTCATTTTATTTTAGTTTTTCTACTATCACATAAACAAATAGTTTTTGGAATTTTTGAATAACATGGTTGTAATGTGTAAGTTTGAAGTTAATTTTTATTGAACTTAGTAAACTTTAATAATTGGTATATTTATATACTTATAAAATACAAATAAAAAAGGTTCAAATATCACGAGAAAATTGCATCAATGACCTATTTTTTAAGGCATAATTGAAATTTGGCCTAGCTTTTGAAAATTGGATCTAAATTTTGCAATATCTGTATTTTTTTTCATTGTGCTATATCTAGTACTATTTTGAGCCTAATTGCTATATTTGCAACCGCATCAAAAATTTAAAGCTCTAGAGATAACTTAGAAATAATTCTCTAACTATCAAAAGAACTCCTCAAGCTCTTGAAAACTGAACAATCCTTGAATACTCAAATTTTTGTAAGGCAATAATCTTTCTTCCAAGACATCAACTTCAAGAACATTCACGCGTTACACAGTATATACACACATTCATGAGAGAGAATCAGAAGGGCATCTCTACCTTTATGAATTACATTTCTCTAAAAACCTAACAAATTGGTATGTCTAGTGGGACACATCTCTACCTCTCATCTCTCTCTTGTTCAAGTCAAACATTGATGTCAAAGAAGGTTGCAGCCAAAGTAACTACTGCAAATGAATCCTACACTGGAACTGTCATCTATAGAAGTTTAAAAGAAATCATGCAGGAACAAGAACAAGTTTCTATCATAGTGGAAAAAATCTAGGAACAAATAACAGAACCTCCTAGAGATGAGATTGTCATAAAGAAACTCTATTATTCAATAACTCTACTTCTGCTTCTGATCGATCAAAGAAATGACCAGACCATCTATTTCGTGGCTATAATGTTTCAAACATATTCGAGCAGTTATTAGAGTAACAACGCATTCAACTTCTATAATGCAAATGACTGCAACGGTTAGGAAAAATAAATGACTCTAATTTCTGGAAATATCTTAGTTGTTAGTCATCCAATTGAGAAGTGTTTTATGCTGAAAGAACTAATTCTAAGGATAGATTGTGAAAAGAAAATCGAGTTAGATTTTGATGAAATAGGTTAGACGAATCATGTCGTAATAGTAGTGAATTCCAACATTATGTACATGCGGCATTTTGTGATCAGGTAGAGAGCTTGATTCAATTCGGGACCTTCGAGCCTATAGTTGTTTGCTTGCGATAGGAGAGTTCAACGAAGTCTCCTAAGAGAAAAATAAAGCCAGTGAAGACGATAATAGAGAGTGAACCATTGTAACTCGTAAATATATATATATATATATATATATATAACGATACTCAAATTCCATCCAAAAAGAGTTTCGCTTTGACCAAAATCATAAAAGAAGGAGCAAGTCTTAAAATAAGAAAGAAAAAAAGAAAACATGGAGGGCTAAGCCTATAGAGGAGGAAGATAAGGATCTTCCTCAACCTTGATGATAAGTAACTCTAGCAGAGTGTCTCCCAATAAACTTCCACAACATTTATCAAGATGAAGTACTTGATGTTGTCGTGTGTCATGTTGATAACACAACAGAGAATGAGAATATTCCTTCAAGTTCGTCGATTGGAGGCAGTAGAAGAGTCAATATACATATTGTCATTCATCATAAAGGACTTGTTGTTACCATCTCAAGCAGCTAAGAGTGCCCTTAATCAAGCGACTTTTGCTGAAAAGTAATTTTGGAGCGGTGACTATTTTGAAATAAAAGTTAATAATGATAAAGAAGGGTTCCAAACATGTTCATGTCCCTTTGAAAATAGTGTAATCTAATATGCAATTTTGTAACTTAACTCTAATTTTATGCAAATTAAATAGATTCAACACCTATTTCACCTGCTATAGAGTATCTTTAGGAAGAAGTCAGTAAACTTATATGTCTATGACTAATGTGAACTTGTACAATTAAAATAAATAAATAAAAAAAAAAACACACACACACCCACACACCCACACACAATACCTTAGCCCTAAAGGTCTTGCCTTATGTCTAGGATAAAAAACAAAGTCCTATATTTAAACTTTTTTCCTAAATTATTTTTATGTAAACTAAAGTTTACCTAACCCTTTTGAAATTAGACTCAATTTTTGTATACTAACTAAGGTGATCAATTTGAAATCAATAAAAACAAACTAAGCTATGAAATTAAGTAAATTCACTTTATTTTTTTTATATTAAATTTTTTTTTAAGGCATTCACATATTTGAATGCCAATGAAAAGTCTAGCTCTAATTAAAGAAGAATGAAGATTAAAAAAAAAAAAAAAAGTTCCACAATAGAATTGATAAAAGATTGAAATAATAATTAAGCTTGCTGAAAATTAAAATCTAAACCAAATTCTTAAAAAATTACAAAGGGAAGTGGAGGAAGAAAATAAAGGGGTGTGTGTGAGAGAACAAAGAAAGGAAAAAGGTATGTAAATAAGAGAAATGGAGTAAGAAACGGAAATGGAGCAAGGAGTAAAAAGAGAAAGAAAAAAAAGTCGCAAACGACCAACAGTCGCAAGCAATTGGCTAGTGGCGGTTGCCAACGATCACGAGTCACAACCACTGATAAGAGGTAACGAATGAATGGAGATTTTTCTCAAACACATGACATTTATTAATTTAAAAGAAAACAAAAAAATTATTCGAAACACACGTGTTTTAGTTTCTTAATTTCAAAAATTTTATTTCAAGTGCTCAACACATGGCTTTGGCTTCAAAAGTCAAGCTCCCCTAATTTTAAATCCATGGGCTAAACACTTCTTTAGAGTTGTAACCTACTCAATTCTTCTTGACAAAGCAAAAATTGAATTATCGAGTGACTTTAGTTTCTAGGTTGTTTTTGCTTTCTTTTTGTATATCATCTAAACTTTAGTTTATGATTTATTGTTTTAAGTCTTTTGTACTTTACGTAACTTACAATCCTTGTACAACTTCAATCCTATATATTGATATTTTTACATTCATTGTTAAGTTTAAATTGGTCATTTAGATTTGCATATAAAGTTAGGACACGAGATTGAAAGGATTGAAAATTAATCGATGTCATAAAACCAATATAGGCAAAGAGTCTAGACATATAACTTTGCTAATTGATCATAGACACGATAACGTTGCCTATAGGATCACGAGGGTTGGGTGAGTAATTGACTTAGTAAAAGTTGACCACATAAATATAAGATTAATTGCTTAGACTTTTAAATTTACTTTGAAGCAAATAGCTTATTGAAAGAGAACCTAAAGTACTAACACAAAGTAATAGGTGCAAATTGATTGCATTTTTCATATAGGACAGAAACAAAGGTAGATTTATGAAGGGGCAGGGGCACATGCCCCTCTCAACCGGTTACGATTTACATAAATGTGTGTATGTATATATATATTTTGTAAAATATAAAAATTTATAGTTAAATTTAGGTAAAGCAAATTTTGAAAAAAGTCGCAGGTCGCAGGTTCGAATTCAACCAAGTGCATTTTTTTTCTCTTTTTATTATTTTGTACTTTTTCGTTTATTATTTCATTTTTCATATATATATATATATAGTGTTTTAATTTCCAACTCAATGTACAATTGTTCATACAGATATTTTCTCTATATAGCTATAAAAAATATTTCTACATATATTTATAAACTATTTTAATTTTTGAATTTTTATGTTTAGTCCTAAATTGTGAAAAATGTGATTAAGAAAAAAAACTAAATTTGACTCTAACGACTCACTTAAAAATGTCTAATAGAAATATAAACTTCAACTTTTAATTAATAAATTTCAAAAAAGTTAAAAATATTTTTTAAAAAATAACCATTTTATTAAAAATATATATATATTTTTTTTGTCTCTTATTGGACCTTAAAATTTCAAAATTTTAGTTAATAGATACATTAATTTTGAAAGAAAAAAATGCAATGGGATTTATTATATAGAAAGTTAAATTTAATGTCTAATATAACATTTAACTTTTAACATTTTGAATATGTAAGAGACTTATTTGATACAAAATTGATATTTTAGGAATATATTAGACACAAAAATTCAAGAATTCGAGAACCTATTGTAAATTTTTTTAAGTTCAAGGACTATATATATAAAAACACAAATCTAAAATGTCATGCGCTATCTTCCTATCTTTATATAAATTTGTGTCCTCGTGACATGAAATGCTGGATCCACTACTAGGTAGAAATATAGTCGTGTCTTCCCATTATCATTTACAACTTTGCATTCCTTTTGCTCACATTCTCATAATCACCAACTATATTTTGCTCAATTATCATTCCTTGCAACTTGATAATTAGCTTTAATCTTCATATATTTAAAGTTTTAGTGGAACGACACTTAAAATACTTCATATATTACTTGTTGGCATTGTATACTTACACTGGTGATATTATATTCTCTTGTGAAGACTAACACTCCATCGGTTGTACAAGACAAATTACAATAAATACATCTGAACTTTGAAGTTTTTTTTTTCAACTTTAGCCAAAAGTTTCTTGATCCATTTTATAATTTAGATTTTAGACTTGCATGTCAAGAACATTTGAATAAGATTGATCATCCTATCTTGTGAAGTGTTCAACTTATGGGTCTTCTTTAGCTCAAGAGAATTGAATTTAGGGCAATTTATGTCTAATCTAATCCTTAGAGTTAAAATCGAATAATCATATGATTTTCATATCATTTGACACAAACTGACAAATTATTTTATTCCACGTCTCATACTATTCTTAAGACATGTTTTTTTATGGTAAATTTTGAGAAATTTTCATGCTACTATAATAAAATAAAATTTCCAATGAACACTTATTTTTCAAAATAATAATAATAATAATAATAATAATAATAATAATAATAATAATGTTGGAAATTCAAATTTGACCTTACAAAGGATAATAAATCATAAATGTGTTAAAGGCTAAGGCCCATATGCCTGAACCATGGGCTGTGGTGTGCTCAGTCATAATGTCACTAGCCGTTGCTGCCCCATTTATTGAATTTAATTTTAATTTTAATTTTCTGTTCATTATTGATATCTATTTGTAAGGCAAGACCCTACAAGCCACGACCCAGGCAGGCCTCGCATCTGCACCACACTTTCTTGTTCAAAATTTATTTCTATGCACTAAAAAAAAATTAAATTACAAATTTAATCGTATGATTTCAAAAACTTCATGAATAGTCTTTAAAGTTTGATAAAACTCTTATAAAAAGTTTGTGATTAAATTTTAATGATAAATTATAGAGACTAAGTTTTAATTTTTTCCAAACTATAAGGACTAAATTTACGATTTAACTAAAAGATATCTAATCTCTAATGGATATGAAGATGCATTTTATTGATGCAAAAAAATATTTTTTGTCCTTAAACTTTTAGAGTTGTTTTCAAATACAGCAAAATGAACTAAAATATTTACAAATATAACAAAATGTCAATGTATGTCAGTGATAAACACTGATAGACTATTATCATCTGTAACTGATAGATACTGATAGACACAGATAGATGTCTATCACTGTCTATCACAGCTAGACTGTGACATTTTGCTATACTTGTGAATATTTTCTATATACTTATAAGTATGTAAAAATTTAGTGTATCGTGAAAATTTTTATCAAACTCAATTGTCAATTTTGATTATATAACGACTTCGTCTATTTAGTTGATAAACAAATTAATATACATGTGTAATAAATTTCATTAAATCTTGATAATAGCTTCTAGAATAAAGACCAAATCATTACTTTTTTTTTTTTTTTAAGAAAGACTAAATCATTACATTATAAATATAAAAATATAAGGATTAAATTGTTATAAATTTAGAAGTATATTACACATTAAAGTTTAGGACTAAATTGTTATTATTTAAAAAAAAAAAAAAAAAAGTGAAAGTCTTTTAACATTATATATGAACAATTAAAACCAATTAATTAAGTTGAATTTTGTGTAGTTAACCTTTGAGAGTGAGTTAGTTTTAGCATTGAATCAATTATGTGAAATAATTATTGAGCCTTATTTTCTAAACTTAAAAACAACGCCGTTCCTTTTTAGTTTTAACATGCCTTCTCCCCTTCGCAATTTCAAGGCCTTTTAAAAGTTTTCCACGCTAAACATCATTTTTCCTATCCTTATAGCTTACACGAAAGAAAATGAAAACATAAATCAATCAGTATGTTTGAACTTTCTACATTGTTTTTCAAATACTTAAAAACTTTCAAATAGTTTCAGTAATATCTTTACATTTTAGGAAAATTTTCAAACTATTTATAAAAAAAAAATACAGATAGACATTTATAGACTTCTATCAACATCTATTAGTAATAGACTTTTATAATTTCTATCATTAATAGACTTCTATCAGCGTCTATCACAACTATCTAAAAATTTTGCTATTTTTTGTAAATAGTGTTCTTTATTTTTCTATTTTTAAAAATTCCCTACATTTTATACAAAAATTAAAAAAAATACTTCTATCGTTAGTTTTTTTTTTTTTTTTTTTTTCAAAAGTACTTTTGAACTATCAAAAATGTCGTTAATATCTTTAAACTTTAAAAAATTAAAAATATTCTTACTATTAGTATATAGATAAAAAATCGTTAGCACCTCGTTTAGAAAATACTGCTTCACTAAGTTGACTTAAATTAGAAAGTTTAAAAAAATGTCATCCGATTAGTATATGGACAGAATTGTTTATCTGTATACCCATCACCTCCCCCTTTTATTTTCTTCCTATGCTTCTTCAATATCACTCTTAATCTCATTTTTTTTTCATTCTTCAATTTGTGAAACTTTCTTCATTTCTCCTATTTTTTCCTCTCTTCTTAAATATCTAAATTTTAATGAATAAATGTTATTCGCTTCTTAAATAAATAAGAGAAATAAATAAATTTTAACCTTTAAAGAATCAATTTCTATGAAGTTATCTTGAGTTAGAAAAAAATCCGTTTGAAAACAATATACCCCATTTTTTTTTCATGATGATATTTTCTATAATATTGCCTTGGAATGTTTGTGTTTCATCTCCACCTCATCTTACCCTTACTGAACTACAAAAGTAAAATTTTGTCTCATTTTAATTTTTCAACATTTATTTAAATTCATAGAGTTTTTAAATATAATATAATCATGGTAGTCCTCACATTTTGAGGAATACTTATTATAGTTCTTGTAATGATTATGTCATCTAAATTTGTTTTGTAGTTTGCTGACATAAAAAGAATATACTTATGAAAGCACACATTTTTCGAACAATATGTACGGTGGAAAATCGAATCTCTAACTTCAAAATCGCATATTTTATGCTAATTAAACTATGTTTATGTGGACACTTACAAAAGTACTTCAATTTATAATACTACAAACTTTTTCTTTAGGAAATATATGTTTCAACCAAATTATATAACTCAAATACAGAAATATTGAATCCTTGCTCAAATTTCTTTTACTATAATAGAGCGGATGACTCAAACCGCAAATATTTCCGTCGCTAACACATATTATGTACGAGTAGAGTTAAGTTTGTATTTCTAATTCATGCTTAAATTAACACGATATTGAAGTTGGATTATCTATCAAAATAGTTAACTATATAATAATGTAAAAAATCAAGATGACTTGGAAAACAAATTTAGGGAAATTTTCACAGATAGAAAAAATGTCAAACTATTTACAGAAAATAGCAAAAAAAAATTGATAGACATTGATAGACTTTTATCAGCATCTATCAATGATAAACTTCTATTATTTCTATTACTGATAGATCGTGATAGACTTCTATTAGCTTCTATCACAACTATTTAAAATTTTGTTATTTTATGTAAATAGTTTTCCTTATTTTTCTATTTTTAAAAATTTCCAAATTTTTTAGTAGTATAGTAGTTCATACTACTTCCATTGAGCATTCAATACATCATTTTATGAAATATTGGTTTAATATATGAGTCTCACACCATTTTTTTTTTAAATGACCAACAATGAATAGGGATAATATAAAAGATTTTTCATATCACCATGGTAATAAATATTTTTTCAAATCGCCTTAGGTTAGTATGGACATTTTGAGAGCAAAATTATTATTATTATTATTATTAAGGAAGAATTTAAAACCGTATTTGAATTTCAATTATTTTGAAATCTGTCTCCATTGTTGACTTGTCAGAAGACTCAAGAAATTGTACTGTGGGACAGGAGCGTCTCGTAATTAATTTCATTTCCGGTGGAGTTACACCCTCAAACTTTCAATTATAAAAATTAAGCCTTTAAATTTATATAAGTATTAAATAAGACCTTCAAACTTATAATAGTTATAGAAATTGAACTTCAAATGATAAAAATTAAACCCTTAAATTTATACAATTGCTATAATTTCTACAATGATGTAAGTTTGAGAGTTTAATTCTAACACTTGTAGTCCCATTTGGTAACTATTTCATTTTTTTAAAATTAAGCATAATTCCTCACATTTTCTTACAATGATTAGCATCTTAAGTATAAAACTTGAATTCGTAGTCAAATTCCTAAAACAAAAACAAGTTTTTAAAAACTACATTTTTTAGTTTTCAAATTTTGACTTGATTTTTTAAAACATGGGTATAAACTAGATAAGAAAGCAATAAATATATGAAAAAATACTTAGGTGCATCCCAGATAACACCTATCTTTGTGTATCCCACCCAATTATCCAATCATTCTTTGACACGTGGCAAATTTTTCTTATTTATTTTTTTATAATATTTTAATTATCTTTTGGTGTGAGTGATGATAGTGGGATATATAGAGATTGGTACATCTTGGGATGCACCTAAATATTGCCCATATATAAGTGAGAGGAGTGTTTGTAAGTTTAATTTTTAAAAACTAAAAATTAAATAGTTATCAAATGAGACTTGTATAATTTTAAGGGCTTAATTTTTAATATTAAAAGTATGAGAGTGTAATTGCAACCAACGTTATACATTAACCCTGGTTTTTACAATTTATCTTTTATTATATTATTTTATAAAGAAAAACAACTTGAGTGCACCGATAGCCTGAATTTATTGTAAATTATCTAGTGGTTTAATTATAGGTTGGCACGAAGTAAACTTTTCTTTTTTCATTTTTAAGTTAAAAATCAATTATAGTAGTAAAGTAACAATTTAATATATAAGCTTTTTGTATTTAATGATTTAGTCCCTACATTTTTACATTTGTAATAATTTGTTCTCGTATTTTTAAATTTGTAACAATTTAGTCGGTAACTTTAATAAATATTAATAATCATTATGACTTATAATTTGTAATAATTTAATTCTTATTGTGAAAAATACTATTATGATTAAATGAATTTTCTTACACATACATATTGATAAACTAATTAAGAGTCAAGTTTGTTTATAAATTATAAACATTAAGTCGTTACATAATCAACATTGGCAATTAAGTTTGATGAAATTTTTTACGATGAAGATTAAATTGTTACAAAATTAAAGTACAGGGCTAAATTGTTACATACAAAAGTTCAATGATTAAATTGTTACGGATTTGAAAGTGCATAGATTAAGTCGTTATAAATCAAAAGTGAAATTCAAAGACCAAAAGTGTTTTTTATTCTTTTCTTTGGGTTAAAATACCGTTTTGATCTCTATACTTTGAAGTTTATTTAAGTTTAGTCCATATACTTTCAATAAGTCTTAAATTTAGTCTCCACGGCTAATTTATTATTTATTTTTTTTATAAAAAAAAATATTTTGTTATCTATTAGCATTTTTACTATAAATTTTGAAAGCACATTCACAAATTGTATTTCATTACAAGAAAATTATTATTATCATTAATGGGGAAATAATTTTTTGGTCTCTGAGTTTTGGGTCTAATATTTATTTGGTCCACGGGTTTCAAAATATTACACTTTTAGTACTTAAGTTTTGAGTTTGGTTTTAATATAGTCCATAGGTTTCAAAATGTTATAATTTTACCCTTGAAGATTAAAATTTGTTTCAATTTAGTCCCTAGGTTTCAAGATTTACATTTTTAATCTCAATTTTTCATAAAATACTCTCTTCTAGTTTTCATTGTTAATGTTTATTGATTAATTTAAAAAGTTAAAATATTTCTTTTTAAATCATAAGGACCAAATAAAATATTATAAAATATTTCCTCCTTAAAGTAGAGAAACTAAAATTAAACAAATTTCAAAATAGGAAAATTATTATAAATAGAAAAAAAAATATAAAATCATTTACAAATATAGAAAAATTTATATCACTTGGTCTATCACTGAAGCAATAGAAATCTATTGTTGATAGACATTAAAATTTTTTTATGTTTATAAATAATTTGACTCATTTTTTTATATTTGAAAACGAAGAAATACCAAAATAGTACTTTATTTTACTTTTTAATTTTTCAGAGTGCCCCATATAAACCCGACCCGAATACCTTTCTGATGCCATTATAAACCAAACGGTCCAAACCCACAAAGCCTCACACCAAAAATCCCTCCACCTCCACACATCTTCGACCATCCCCCACCACCAATGGCACAAACCGAGGACTCCACCGCCGCCGCCGCCGGTAGCCCCATTTCCATTTCCAACATAAAATTAGCGAAGCTCTTGATCTTAGCCATGTCGGCTGCACTTCTCCTGGCGGGCGTCTCTTCCGACGAGCACGTGAGAAGCACGTGCGCCGTGACGCTGTACCCCGAGCTTTGCGAGACGACGATATCCACCGCCGTGGCAAGTAGGAGTTCAAAAGAGGCAATCGAAGCATCGGTGAATATTACGATTGAAGCAGTGAAGGATAACTATAAAAGCATCAAGAAATTGGTTAAGACATTGAAGAATCTGACAAAGCGAGAGAAAATTGCTCTCAACGACTGTCTAGAAACTGGGGAGGAGACGCTGAGAGAGCTTTATGAGGTTGTTGAAGATCTCCATGAATACCCTAATAAGAAATCTCTCTCACAGTACGCCGATGACCTCAAAACCTTCCTTAGTTCCGCCATCACTAATCAGGTACCCTCCATTAATTAGTTCCAATTTTGAAAAAAAAAAAACCAACTACCTCAAAATTCCAATTTTGAAGTTTCCTCTTTAATTTTACTCTTAAATATTCAATTCAATATTATTGAAAAATATTTCACTAAAACTATTTTTTTTATAGAAATTTTCCATAGATATAAAAAATGTCAAATTATTTACCGAAAATAGCAAAAAAAAAAAAAAAAATATACGGATGGACATTGATAGACTTCTATTAACATCTATCCGTGATAGACTTCTATCATTTCTATCATTAATAGACCATGATAGACTTCTATCATAATCTATCATAACTATCTAAACATTTTTCTATTTTGTGTAAATAATTTTCTTATATTTCTATTTTTAAAAATTCTCCAAATATTTATTATTATTATTTGTTTTCAAAATTTAAAATGTATTTATGTTTAAAGGTCTACGAGGTTTCAATTTCGTATCTCATAAGTCTATATCATATAATTTCAAATTTTAAAAATTAATTGATATATTATTTTGAATTTTGAATTTTGTGTGTCACACATTTTAAACTTTTATTTTTTGTGTCTAGTAGATTTCTAGATCTTACAAGATATTAGAGAGTTTGATAATCTATTAGACATAAAATTTAACGTATAGGTATATGTTAGACAAATTTTAGCATTTAAGTACTTATTTGGATACAAAATTAAAAATTGAGATACTTATTAAATACATTTTAAACTTTAGTATTCAAATAGACACGAAAATAAATTTAGAACATACAAAATATTGATTTTGCCACAAATCAATATAGATGCTATTTGTCATAAATCAAGTAGACATGAATATTAAATCTCACTTATTATCATTACAGAAGATCTCCCACTATGATGATGGTTGAACAAAAAAAAAAAAAAAAAAGGTCATTTTTGGTATTTATCTCTATTAGTTTACTTGTGAGGCTCACAAGTAAAATTGGAAGGGTCAATAAAGTATGAAATTGATTTTTTTTTTAATCATAAAGACTACAAAAGTTTTGGGTAAACAAAAAGTGAAGTTAATGTACTATATATAGACCTATAAAATAAAATAGATAAAGTAAGTAGCATTAGATTTAGCAATGACATGTTTTTAATTACAATAATTCAGGAGACATGCGTGGACGGATTCTCACACGACAAAGCTGATAAGAAGGTACGAGAGTCATTAGAAGCCGGCCTAATTCACGTCGAAAAGCTTTGTAGCATTGCTTTAGCCTTGATTAAGAATCTAACCGACACCGACATTGCCAATCACAACAACCTCAATAGAAAGCAGTTGACGGAGATCAACAACGGTCGTAGTGACGACAATGGAATTAACTGGCCGAATTGGATGTCGCATGGTGACCGAAGGCTTTTGCAAGCGTCGTCCGCAGCCACTCCCAACGCGGTAGTTGCAGCCGACGGGAGTGGTGATTTCCGGACGGTGTTGGAGGCAGTTGTTGCCGCACCTAATAGAAGTAGCCAGAGGTATATAATAAGAATAAAGGCAGGAGTTTATAGAGAGAATGTGAATGTGCCGAGTAGTAAGAGGAATATAATGTTTTGGGGAGATGGAAGAACCACCACTATAATCACTGGGAACAGAAATGTCGTCGACGGCAGCACCACCTTCAACTCTGCCACCGTTGGTATGTCATCTTATACTGTTCTTTTCTAACCCATAATTCTCAAAATATGAATTTTATCAACTTTGGCTTCTTAATTAAATTAAATGCAATTCATTTAACTCAATTAAACTATACACCACCACATTAGAAATTTAGAGGGAAAGAAATAGAAATTAAAAACTATTATAACCTATAGACTATTTTCATATCGTCAAAATGACTCGAAATGATATAAATGATTTTAACTATTTCAAAATTAGTACCAAACATGTACTTAAAACCATTAGTTTCAGCTAATCTTGAATTGAGAATGAATACATTATAAATATATTGAGGATTAAAACAATATTTTTTTAGTACAATGAAGAGTACATATAGAGATTTGAACCATAGACTTCTTGATCACTAACACATTTATATGTCAGTTGAGTTATGTTTGTTTTGACGATTAAAATAATACTTAGGACAAAAAAAAAATTGATGAATCCTAAGATATCATAATATACATATTTTACTCTACTAGTAAAAAACTTGTGGACCATTTTTGGAGCCTTCCTACTTCTACTTGTACTCCATCGTAGTCGTACCAGCAATATGAATTGCCATTTAATTGTAATGGTCACTCTTAAATTTTATTCACAATAACAGTACAAAACTTAGCTGCATATATATTTTTCTTTCAATAAAAAAATCACATAAATCTTATCTTATCTTAAATATAAAATAATAATACATGGGAAAGAAACTAAACTTTTACTCTAAACAGGACACTTTGTCCCAATTTTCATCTTATATTAGTTAAATTGTGATTTTTTACTCCATTCAATTTTCGTGATTCATCCTTTAATTCTAACCCAATATATATATATATATATATATATATATATATATATATATATATATATATATATATATATATATATATTTCCATAAATTTATTAATTTTCAATATTATTAAGTTTTTACAATAACCATTAAACAACTTTGCTCAAATTTACAAATTTTAACAAGAATTCAACTCTATTGACATTTTTCTTTTAAATCTGGTCCATTTGCATATGTTTTATCATAAATTGAAAGTATTTGTGAACACTTGTTCTAACAATTTTTTAAAAAAAAAATGTCATAAGATAACTATTCTGAGATTTTTTTTTTTTTTAATTTAAGGTGAAAATTACAACACTTGTAAATTAAAAGTTTACATTAAAAATTCTTACTACTTAACAATATAATAGATGATAGATATTAACGCGTTTGAAAATTATTTCTGCACCTAATGTCCAATCTAGAAATAAATGTATAGCTTTAACTTCTGCATTTGACATTTATGCACACGAAAAAAAAAAAAAAGAATTACAGAAATATTTGAAAGTGAAACCCACGTGCCGATGATCCGACACACTTTCATTATCACCTCTCATTTATATATATATATATATATATATACATAAAAAATAAAAAAATTATTTATTCAGATAGTAAAATTTTTAGATAGTTGTGATATATGCAGATAGAAGTCTATCAGAATCTATCAGCGATAAAAATGATAGAAGTCTATAACTGATAGACGCTGATAGAAGTCTATCAATGTCTATTAGTATTTTTTTTTGTCATTTTCGGTAAATAGTTTGACATTTTTCTATTTGTCAAAATTTCTCTCTCTATATATATATATATACACACTTCACGATATGTAAATGAGGGATTTAATCTTAGTTTGAGGTGGATAGTACAAGTTTACTTAATATACTCTTGTTGGTTTTTTAAAAGTATTTTATTATTTTGCGGTCTACTTATCCAATCACAATTTACCACATGGTAGATCTTAATTCTTTTTTGTTGAAGTGAGTTAGAAAAAAATAGGACTCTCAAGATACACTCATAATATTGTACACATAATCATTGCATAAGTGTTTTTCAGAAATACTTAGGTGCATTTTGAGTTGCATTTATCTTTGTGCATCTCATAAGTTGTCCAATCATAATTTGCTATATAAAAAAAATTCTTTTTTACTTATTTTTATTCATTGTTGGTGTGTTATGAGAGTGAGATGCATAAAAATGAGTATATCTTAAGATGCACTATTGTGGAATTAAAAAATAAAGGAGTACGCTCAAAAGTTTCTCTGATAATGTGGGATGTGAAATTGCAGCGGCGGTTGGAGAAAGGTTCTTGGCGAGAGACCTTACGTTTCAAAACACCGCCGGTCCATCGAAGCACCAAGCGGTAGCTCTCCGTGTCGGCTCTGATCTCTCGGCTTTTTACCGCTGCGATATGCTCGCCTATCAAGACACACTCTATGTCCACTCCAACCGCCAATTCTACGTCAAATGCATCATCATTGGCTCCGTCGACTTCATTTTCGGCAACGCTGCTGCTGTCATCCAAGATTGTGATATCCACGCCCGGCGCCCCAATCCTGGCCAGAGGAACATGGTCACTGCACAGGGAAGAACAGACCCAAATCAGAATACTGGGATTGTCATCCAGAAATGTCGAATCGGAACCACCTCCGATTTGCGACCGGTGATTAGTAATTTCCCCACGTTTCTAGGGCGGCCATGGCAGAGATACTCAAGGACAGTGGTTATGCATACGAGCATTAGCAATGTGATTGATCCAGCAGGGTGGCATGTTTGGGATGGAAATTTTGCGCTTGATACTTTATTTTACGCTGAGTATCAAAATAATGGGCCTGGTGCTGATACGTCTAGGAGAGTGACGTGGAAGGGGTATAAGGTTATTACCAATGCGGCGGAAGCTGAGGCCTTTACGGCTGGAAATTTCATCAGCGGCGGCACTTGGCTGAGCTCCACTGGATTCCCATTTTCACTTGGGCTATAAAATTAAGGAGCCACCGACTGATTTTGTTGGTATATTTATCGTTTCAATCCGTAAAAAAAATTCATGATATTAATCGTTTCTTGTTAATTATCTAAATATTTGTTGGGTTCAATAAACTAATTTGGATTGAGTTTCAAATTTTATTGTTTAGCTTCTTATGGTGTTGTTATTGAGTCTAGTTGTGGTCTTTTTGTCACTTTTAATTCTAATGTTTTGGAGGGTCGTTGGGTTTTTTATTTTCCAACATGGTTTGACAATGTAATTATTGATGGTGGTTAGAGATGTTTATTTACCACAGTGGCCCACTTCAAATGAAGTAGGAAATCCCAATTGAAAGAAGAATGTGGGAGAGACGGGGCGGAAGCGGAGATTATATTCTCCGTCCTAGCTCCGACCTAACGATACATATATAATTATTTTTTTAAAAAAATCTAGTTTTTCCAATTATTTTTTTTTTTAATTTCCGTCCACAAATTTCATACTACAATTAATTTATAAGATATGGATTTTTTAATATTTAAGATTTCTTTATTTTAAGGTCATGGATGTCGTAATATTTAAATTGAGGACTAGACTATATTGTTGTATTATTTAAATTTTAACTTTTAAAAATCATAGGATTAAATATTTTAATTATATTTTTGCACATTAAATATTATTGTTTTATTAGAAAATTTTACATAGTGTTTTCTTTGAAATAAAAAAATGTATTGGAAACAACTTCATTTCATACATAAAATTTTAAAAATTGTATTTAGTTGAGAATAAATTTAAAAATTTGTTAAATAATGAATAAATTTTTAAAAAAATGAAAGGAGAAAAAATTCCCTGCAGAAAACTTGATCCTTGTGAATTCTCAGTGGGAAATTCTCGACCAATCCTTGTGGAAAATTTCGCTCGGATGAGGAAGCCATCTCCAACCCCACTCCGCCCCCTAGACTTCTCTAATGACTTTGGTGGGCTTTCATTTAAAAAAGACAAAACTTAAGAATGGAGTTGAGTTCAAATAATAAAAAGGGTGTTGGTCTATAAGTTCGTCTAAAATTAGTTTGAGTTGAATTGAATCAATCGGAACTCATTATCAATCTATTATTATTTTGTTTACAATACAATTACACATACACACATTTATTTTAATTTTATTTAAGTTCATATCTATTTTTTCATTTATTTATTCTCCAACCAATCTAATAACTTTTTAAGGTTTTGGAATGTTATATTGAATTTGATGTAATTGATGTAAGAGAAATGTTAGATAATTGTATAATTTAGTTAATATTAAATCAGTTGTTAGTTTTAAGTTTAATTAATTTTTAGATTTAATTGGTTAAAGGCTATAAATGGAAACTTTTAGGTTTGCCTGAGGAGCTTTTTAAATCTATCTTGAAATAAAACGTTGTTCAAGGGAGTTTCCTCCGAGGGATGAATTCCTAAGATAATTGTATAGAGAAGTACTTTAAAAAAAGTTGAAAATGAATATTGCCTCATTTTTAAAAACTTAAAAATTTTGCCATTTTACTTACGTCGTCATCCATGCATGTTTTTACTAAAGAGGTCATGGGATTATTGAAAAGCGATTAGAGAGGTCGTCGAAGCATTGAATGTCCGATTTTCTCGTTGGGTAGTTTGTGATTTTTAGCCAGAAAGTGGCATAGAAGCAAGAGCGAGTGACATGATTTGAGGAATCAGATATGTGAGATTTTATAAAAAATGAGAGAGAGAGCAAAAGAGAGAGAGAGCGAGAGTGATCAAAGAAGAGAGCGAGAGAGAGAGGAGATGGAGAGTGAGAGAGGAGATCAAGCCAGAGTGACGAGAGAGCGAGATCGAGATGCCTAATTTTAAAATTCCAAAATTTAGAAAGTAAGTTAGATTTCATTTCGGCCTTTTAAATAGGGTCATCCATACCATGAACCCATCCATTCTCCTTGTTGGATTATGAATTTGGTCTAATCTCAAAGTTGGGTTATGCCTTTGCATCAATTGGTATAAAACTGTTGAACAATGTTGAAGAATGAGTGAAACCAGAGAAGTCTTAATTAAATGTTTAAAAATAATGAAATAATGAAATAAACTTAAAGTACTAATTAATATAAATTAACAACTAAACTAACACTAACAAAGTTATACAATCTTCTAGTATTTCTTGTACATCAAAATTTGAGTTTGAACTCTAAATTTACTGTTTGAAAATAAATAAATAGTTCTTTTATTATTTAACATTTTCTTTTTTTCTAAAAAAATTGAATAAATGACTTGAACCGAACCCAAATATTTATGGTTGAGATATGTTATGTTATAAGTTTATTATTTAATAAGGGTTATTTAGGTTTAAAAAATTTACCACCCGAACAACTAAATAAGTTAGTATAAAATTGTTTGTGGACTAATTTGATAAGATTATAAATATCAACGTTTAGGTTTGTATGAGGAGCTAGCTTATTTAAAAAAACAAAGCTAATTACAAGTTTAGTCAATGTCCTAGTTAATGTTTATTTGGTTTTGAACTTTACAAAAATGCCTAATAAGTCCTTAAATTTTTAATTTGTATATAATAGAGTCTAAATAAATACAAATTTCGAACTTCAAGACCAAATTTGTAACTTAACTAAACATCAATTAAGTGACTTTTTATATAAAGTTTTCAATTAAATGACTAATTTTTCTCCTAAAGTACGTCCGGATTTAAACCATTAAAACCTATGGAGAGTTCCTATTTATATGGTGGTTAGATAAGTATATCTTTTTTCCCTTATATAATGAGGATGTAAAAGCCCTAACAACTCTATAATGTTAAGGACTTGGGTGTAAATTTTGGATCAATCACAAATTGTCACGCCATTTATCAAATTAATAACGAAATTGTAACTTATCAACAAGATTAATTAAAAGCTGACATGTATCTCAAATTGAAATTGAAATTAAAGATAAAATTGGCAAATGTCAGTGATGTCACATGTCTTCGTCATGAACATTGGATCAAATAAACTAATTTGATACAATTTGATATTAATATTTGTGTCAAGATTAATTAACCTAAAAAATAGGTACAATTTGGTCCAAAGACCAACTAAACCCAAAAAAAAATTAATTAGTTGGGCCCAAGGGCGAAGTCCATTAACAAATAAAGCCTAAACCCACATGGCTCCATGGAAACTCTAGTAGAGGAGTTCTTCTTCCTAACGGCGGTTTACAAATTTAAGATTCTAGAGAAAGTTTAGAGAGAATTCTTCAATTATCAAAAAACTCCTTAAACTTCTGAAGGTTGAACACTCCTTGAAGAACAAAGTCTCTTGAAAAAACATTATTCCAATACCTTAACTTCAAGAACATACGCTACGCTCTCTAAGTAAAGTGAATACATTCAAGAGATCAACAAACGCAAGCCAAGGGTGGATGCAATATAAAAGATCAACAAGCACAAAGGTCGATCTAACATAAAAGATTAACAAGTCAAAGGTTGATCGAACATACCAGATCAACAAGCCCAAAGGTAGATCCAACGTACAAGATCAACAAGTTAAAGGTCAATTCAACATACAAAATCAACAAACTCAAAATTATATCCAACATACAAGATCAACAAGTCAAGAACCAATCTAACGTACAAGATCAACAAGTAGAGCTTCAACATACAAGATCAACAAACCAAGTCTGCTCGATAATAAACACTCTAGCCCTCGATTCAAATATATGTATGAGAGAATCAAAAAATAAATGTTAGAGATTGTATGGCACCCACATATAAATCGATAAAAATTGCAAGTTCATTCTACATATTAAGTTTCTAAAAAAAAAAATCTCGTCCAACATCTTATGAGGACTTGACACACTATAGATAGATTTCAATCCTGTTACTAGACAAATAATAATAATAATATTAAATTACAAATTTAGTCCTATGATTTAAAATTTGAAATGGAAACTTAAAAAGTTGCCACAAATTTAAGGATTAAAATGGTTTTTTTTTTCATTCAATTAAAAAAAAAAAGGTATTTGGGCTAAAAGCTGGAAAGACTATAGGCTTAAGCAAGAGAAATTTTGGCAAACTTGATAAATGACTATATTCAAGGGAAATTGTACTACATCGCAACATTGTAAGTTGCATTTTGAAATTTAGCAAAATACGGAGATTGTTTAGAAATATAGCAAATTGTCCCTCATCGATAAGTTGCATTTTGATCTGCATATAATTTTAGATGTTTAAATTAATATTCAAATTTATTAATATCGATAAGTTAAAGTACAAGTTTAGTCCACAAACTTTCAAGTTTGTATCTATTTAGTTACTAAGCTGAAAAAATGTGTCTAATAGAATTTTTAATTTTTAATTTTTGTGTCCAATAAATCATTGAATTTTTTTATTTTATATTTAATATGTCGGCTTCATTGACATGTTTCAAAATTTATGAACTTACCAAGTAAAAAATTGAAAATTTAGAATTTCAACTTCATACCTAAACCATTAGTTTATTTTGTAAAAATAATATAAGTCATGACCTATTATACAACTTTGCCTATATATAATTTTCATACCTTCTCATGTTCAAATATTACTTCTAATAATCTTAAAATTAGTCCATTTTCTTGTCAATTTATGGTTAAATTTTCCAAAAAAAATAAAAAACAAAAATAATGAGTCTATAAAAAAGAAATATGAAATTTAATTATTATAAAAGTGAAAATACTTTACTTATTTTCAATAATTAGCTTATGTTAATAATGCAAAATCTTGTTAATCAAATTTGAAAGGTGTGTTAATGAAGTGGTTGTTTAAAGACGCAGCTGGGATTCGAACTTGGGTCTGGGAAGGGGGAATATTGTCTACTTCAAACAAAACTTTAAATATAATATATCAACTTGGCAAGTTGAAGGGAGGCACGAGCCCCTTCAGACTAATTCATAGATCCGCCCCTTTACCCGCTCTTAAAATAAAGAAATTATAAATCAAATAAAAAGTAGGGGTAAATATCAATTTATGCCACCAAGCTCTAGAAGTTGTACAATTAAAATCCTAAACTAATAATTGTATCAATTTAAACCCTAAATTTTGTAAGTGCATCAATTTACATTAGTCAATCAATTTAGATCCTTCATTATGATTTAAAGAGCAAAGAAGAATATCTCAAATAATACTGAATATTATTAAGACATTTCTCACAATACTTCAAAGAGAAGGCGAGAGCTAAATATATAGCATGAAGACTCTACAGGTGGCACACTCTAAGAGAAGAAAGCATAACAACAAAAAAGAAATAAGAATAAGAAAGCAAAATAATAGAAGAATGGTAAAAACATTTTATCACGATTACATTGGAAAATTATCCATCATTAATTCTCAAACATGGACATACTTCTTCCAATGTCGGTTTTACAAATTGGAGAATTATAGTAAATACATGGACGGTTTTCAAAAGAAAATATGTCTAAGAGTCTAAATTGATGAAGTAATGAAAATTTATGAGTTGAATTGTAACCATTATAAATTTTACATGAGATTTTTCAGATGGAACGTATTAGAAGGTGTAAATTGATATACCTACAAAAGTTCAAGATTTAAAGTGATACAATTATTAGTTACGAAGTTCACTAATTTTAAGATTTATTAAAAATATATAGACTAAAATTAGATAATTAAAAGTAGAGAGACTATAATCCAACGAAATTAAATAAATAAATAAAAACAAAGGGATTAAATAAGAAACATTCCATGTTTAAGAAATATCAAAGAAGTTGGGTATGCTATGCTATTCCTTCTAGCCACCGCATTCAGCGCCCTGAAATAGGCATCTGGCCCATGTATACATCCACATCCCATTAATTATTATTTATTCATATGCTTTTATTTTTTTTAAAAAAAAATATTTAATCAAATTGGTCAATGAAAGAACCCCCTCTTTAAATAATAATATTGAAATAGATAATAAAAAAGCGACCAATTGTCAGAAATAGCGAGAAAGGAATCACGTGAATCCAAACGAGAGAAGAGCATGCACAAGCTGGAGCGAGAGCGAAAGGAACAATCAAAATACTGGCTACGTTTACCAAATCGTAATGAAAATTACTATAATTATAATAAAATTCTATTGATGAATCAATCGTAATGAATCTGAATCTTGAATTGCTATTAAGAATTTTGTCACATTTACTATTCTCATTAACCTTACTTTTACCTTTGAGGGTCAAACGGTAATGGTAACAGTAATAAATGTATCAAAATTCATAATTTTTCTTTTGGAATAGTAACGGTAACGATACGGCGTGATTTCCAAACATAATTTATTTGACCATTCTTCACTCGTCAATCATTTTGCGTTTTTTTATTACAAAATTTGAAGTGGGCTCATGTGTCAGTATGGATACGTAAACAACATCAAAAGTAATCAAATGGGGCCTATTTTTCACATTACTATGATTTATTACTTTTTCATTGGATAAAAGTGACCTAAATTTTAAATAAATATATTTTTATCGTTAAAAAAAATAAAAAATCTTAACTCGAGGAAAAGCTTTTTCTTTTTTTTTTTAATAGTTGTATAAAGAAAGAATGCGCGTGAGAAAACAAGAGGGAATTAGCCAAAGATGAGTTGTTCAGTGTTATGTTCTTAAAATTAGCAACTTATGCAATAATTGTTGGTGATGAGTTTGAGAAACAAATTGTATTTTTTACGTAAAAAGAAACCTTCAAATATTATTATAAAAGAGGGAAATTTTTGGGTCCAGCAATATGAATTTGACCGTATCATCACATCATTAGGTAAGAGATTTACATTTGAAGAAAAAGTTACAAAATACTTTTGGTACATAACTTTTATGTATCTATACTTTTATATTTGTAATAATTCAATCCCAAATTGGTAACTATTTAGTTTTTTTTTTTTTTTTTTTAGTTTTTAAAAATTAAGTCAACAAACACCTATCTCACTCCTAAATGTCTTTCTTTTTTATCTACTTTTTATCCATGTTGTTATGGACAAAATTAGCCACTACTTATGGAGAGCCTAAGTGAGCTTAAAGAAAACTTAGTGGGACCCACGAAATGAGGTGAGCTAAAGAGCCTAAGAAGACCCATGGGAGAGCCTAAGCGAGTTTGGAGATAGTTCAATGGGACTCATGAGACAGCATAGTGGAGCTCAAGAGAGACCCATGAGAGAGTCTAAAACAAGCTTAGAGATAGCTCAGTGAGACCCATGAGGCAAGCATAGTAGAGCTCAAAAAACCCATGGGAGAGCCTAAAGCGAGCTTAGAGATAGTTCAGTGGGGCTCGTGAGGCAAGCATAGTGGAGCTCAAGAGAACCTATAGGAAAGCCTAAAGCGAGCTTAGAGATAACTCAGTGGAACCCATAAGGCAAGCATGGTGAAACTCAAGAGGACTCATGGGAGAGCCTCAGTGAGCTTAGAGATAGCTCAGTGGGACCCATGAGGCAAGATCAGTTGAGCTGAAGAGCCTAGAAGAGAGCTTAAATGGGCCCATAGGAGAGCCTAAATGAGCTTAGATATAGCTCAGTGAGACCTATGAGGCAAGTTCAGTGGACTAAGAGTCTAGGAAAGAGCTTAAGAAGACCCATGGGAGAGCTTAAGAGAGCCTAGAAAGAGCTCAATGCACCAATAATGACGTAACAGCTTAAGCAATTAACTCAGCGATTTCAAGGATTAAATAAGAGCATTATGACCCTCGACGTCAATTACATTTTACTACCCTATAAATACGACCGATACAGTTGGTCGAAGGTATGCCAAAATACGCTGAAAATACCTTATTATTTTTCTACTATCTAGTTACTTAGAAACACAAAATTGACTTGAAGGTCAGAGTGCGTGTGGCTAGACACCACATCGGTGTTCATTTGTGTTGAAAAAATAACAAATATTTAATTATTATTTCATTAATGGCAGTTTTGTAAATAATGCCCAATGGCATTTTTGCAAATACTTCATCTTCTTTATTTTGCTAGGGCTTCTTATTTTACCTATCATATAAATAGAATGAGATGGCCTCCATGGGAGGTAGCAGCCGCCCATACCCAAATAACAGAGAGAGAGACCGAGAGGGAGACGGACAGTAATCGCCGGCGACGCGTCGTAGGTCGATTTTCAGTTCATCGCAGCGGCAGTCTTCAGTCGGAGACGGTTGGATCGCGTGCGTGGGTCTCAAATCGTGAGTCACAGCCGTGAAGTCTTTGTTCAGCGCCGATTTCGTGGGTCTGCTCGTCCGATCTGTGGGTATTTTGCTGGCGGTAAAGTCGGTATAAGGCGGTATTGCTCTAGCGATTGGTCTCGGTCAAGAGACAAGAAAAAATCGTGGATTTTGCTGTTCTTGGAGGATAAATTACAGAATATTATTCTTGAAATATCTTTGTAATTTGTGACTGTTGATTCATAATAAAAGTATCAAACTGGTTCTCAAAGTGGATGTAGATCAAATTGATCGAACCACTATAAATTCTTTGTGTCTCTGTTTATTATTATCGCTTTCAAGTTTTATTGGCAATTGTGTTCTTTGGGTGTTTTCTGAATTTTCACACCAAATTATACAACAATTTGCTTTTGTCTTACCGGCACTTGGACGAATCTCTCCCAAAGAAAACAAATTCACGGTTGATCCATTTTTTGGCATCAACACATGTTTTTAAAAACCAAGCCAAATTTTGAAAACTAAAAAGAGTAGTTTTTAAAAACTTGTTTTTGTTTTTGGAATTTGACTAAAAATTCAACTTTTGTATTCAACGAGGATGTAAACCATTGTAAGAAAATATGAGAAAATAAGCTTAATTTTCAAAAACAAAATAATTACCAAATAGGATCTTAATCTTTGAACTTTAATAAATAATAGTTTGGTCATCTTCTTTGTAATTTATAGTAATTTATAGTCCTAATACTTTACAATTTGTAATGAAATATTATTAAGATTTAATGAAATTTCTTACATATGTAGATCAATAAATTAAACGGGTATCGATATTTTTTTTTATAAACTATAAAGATTAAGTCTAACGTAATAGAAATTTACACTTAATTTTGAATAAAATTTTCATGATAAAAACTAAATTATTATAAATTTTAAAATGTAATGATTAAATTGTTACCAAACTAAAAATACAGAAGACTAAGCCGTTATAATTATCTAAATAAAAGTTTAAGGATGAAAAAAATATTTAAAAAAAAAAGGATTGTAGGATACGCTACACCATTTGCTTCTTCAACACTACACATCTGACCTAAATTAATACGCATAACCATTAACATAGTTCATACAAATTGCATTAATTTAATTCAATTATTTTCCTTTTCCACCTCTCTTCGCGTGTGAAAGCCAACCAAATTGTTTCATATATTTCAACTTTGACTAAATTACGAAAATTTAGACCTTTGTTTCAAATATAATGTGAAAAATATTTAGGTGATTTTTGTACATTCTAATAAAAATGTCTAATCATAGTTTACCATGTAATAAAATTTTCATAAATTTTTTTAAAAATATTTTAACTATTTTTTGAGTTGTTTTCAAATATAAAAAAATAAACCAAACTATTTACCAATATAAAAAAATTTCACTGCTATCAGCGATAGACCACGATACATGAGTGATAGAAGTATATCACAGTCTATTGTTAATAGATAGTAAAATTTTTCAATATTTGTAAATAGTTTGTTATTTTTTCTATTTATATAATTTTCCTTATTTTTTTTGTGAATATGATGAAAATGGGATGTACATAGATATAGGTCTATTTTGAGATGCACCCAAGTATTGCTCAATATAATTTTATTTTTTCAAATGTTGTGTAGAGATACAATTTGGAATGAATGACATCGACTTAAAATGGAAATTAAGATCCAAACTATAACAATCCGAGTTTAGGAGGGGGACATGAATGAACCGATATCACATCCAAATGAGAGGGATCCTAAAGACATGAAAGCGTAGTTAAGAAATGCTTAAAATAATTGAAAGTTACTACCTATACCAACAAGGTGTACCTTCATTTTCGGTGGCTCAATCATAAGAACTACACAGTTAAGCGTGCTTAGTTTGGAGCACTCTGCAAGGGAATGTTGGGGTCATCAGTTAGTAATAAAAAAATTTCTGACTTATTAACATCAATGAGACAACTACTTTTTAATTTTTACATTATGGACCCACGGTTAAAACAATTTTTTTTATCGCCACGTGCTCAAGACGACGCGGAGTGGCCGACATCCTCTAAAAGAGTTAATTTTAAAAGAAAATAAAAAGGAGTCGCCACCAATATTTTTTCATGGTGTGATTGGACACCGAAATGAAGTAAAATAATTTTTAATGAAAATCAATAAAAATGGTATGCGAAAAAACTAGAGTTGGGTTCGGGGGTCGTTTGTGTATGAGAAGGTGTTAGCACCCCACAACACCCGTTTAGAAAACGGTAGCCAAATTTTAAATCTTGAATTGAAAATTATTCTTTAAATAAATCGTGTAAGGAAGAAATTTTTTTAAAATAAATATCTAATTTCACCCCTCGTTACTCAAATATTTGAAGTAATAATCCAACAAAATAAGTGGAACAAATTTCCATCCATTAGACTATGTTAGAATTAAGGAAAAATCCCTCATCTCAAAAAATTGAGAAAATATTACAATTTTTCAAATCTGTCATAAGGATAACCTTTTAATAAAATGATTTTTTTAAAATATTAATTAAATTCATTTTTTCTTGGGATCAAAATCTCGTACTCCCAAATATATGACCCCTCACCTGAAGAATCTAGAAAAATGGACTCCCAGATATTTTTAGATTCCATCGTAGGAATTTTTTTTTAAGGAAAACGGTCTTGAAAACAAGTTATTAAAAAAATTGATTAAGAAACCTTTGAAAAAATAGATTAATTTTTAATTGCTCAAAATAATTTAAAGAAAATTTTAAGTGATTTAAAAAAAATTATAGAAAGGATTTAATTAAAAGCTTAGAAAAATTTTAAATAGAAATCAAATAATATTTTAATGTAAACAATATATAAGCCAAACATAATTTAAGAAAATATAATAATAAATTAGATAAGTATAAACGTATATTAGAATTTTAATAAAAACATATTGGAGATCGATCTCGAACTCTAAAAAAATCGACTCTTCACCTAAGAATTTTAGAAAATCGGACTCTCAAATTTCCTAAATTCCATCGTCGGACTCCCAAAAAAGATTACAAAACAAAAAGACTAATCAACGATGTAATTTACAAAATAAAACAGCATATATTAAATTAACAACAATGATACAAATTAAATAAAAATAACAATAAAAAAACATTAAAAAATTAAATGAAGCACTACTGAAGTAAAATAAAATATGTCAAAATATATAAATATCCAAGTTAAACATATAGATAAAAATTATCAATAAAATGAGTGGTTAAAATAAAACTAATATAATTAAAATAAAATAATAATAATAATAATAATAACATAAACATCTTATAAAACAAGCTAAAATAAAAATAATATAAAATAATAATAATAAAGAAATAAAGAAAAAAAGGAAAAGAAAGGTGTCTGTGACACACTGACACATACCCCTTAAAAGAAAAGGATTTTTTTTTGAAATATTAACTGATGGGCCCATCTATTTCTTTTTTTTTTTAATTAGTAATAATAATAATAAATAAATAAAAGAGTGATGGATAGCTCCCACCGCACACTATTAAAAAAATAATAAAAAATAAATTTTTTTTAACAAATTAAATCATTTAAATCTCTTCTCTCCTTTATCTTTTAAATGTTTTCTCTTTCTCTTCTCTTGCTTTTTTTTTATTTTTTTTTAATTTTTTTTCTTCTCTTTCTAGTTTTCTCATCAAAATTTTCCTTCTATTTGTTTTAGCAATTCAACAAAATAACTAAATTTTTGTAAATACGGCAAGATCAAATTATTTCTAAGGTATGTTAGTCTCATTTTTTAACTTTCGACCTCAACAAAACTCGACCTTTCTTATGTTGTATGAATTTTTTTCGTATAAAAACTCACTGATTCTTTTCCTTTTTTATGCTTCTTTCCTCTACACGCTTCTTAGATTTTTAGGTTTTTTATGAAAAAATCTCTCTTCTCCTCAAATACTAAAACCAACGAATTTATAGCTACTAAAAACATATTTAATTAGAAATAAATAAAATGTAGATTATGAAATTATTTTTCCAAAATTTTAATACAAAAATTTCTTAAATAAAAGATTTTTCTATTAAAGAAAAAAAATATATTTTCCCTCCAACTTTTTTTATTACTATTATTTTTAATTTTTAAAAAAATTAATTATTTAATTATTGTTTTTTAACACTAAATTTAAATTAAAATTAAAAAAAAAATATGACAAAAAAAAAGTAGCTACATTTTTATTTTTTTTATTTTGGTCTGAAGAACACAGTCAAACAATTTTATTCCTCCAAACCCCTTTTTTAAAAGGTTAAAAAAAATCATATTTTTTCTTTTTTCTATTCACAAAAGAAACACATTTTTTTAAAAAAAATTATGTCGTTGGGTTGCATAAAAGATGACTACAACCAAGTTTTTTTTCTTTTTAAAAATTTAAAAAGAGATTTTTTTTTTTTTTTTTGGAAAAAAAAAAGAGAGAATAAAATAAAAAAGAAAAGATTCATCCATGAAAGAGAAGTTCACATCTGTGGTATTCTACTTTATTATGTTCCTTTTTATAAAGGCAATTCCCTGAGCAACCTTCATTTCTCGATCGCCACGCATTGCCCTTTCAATTTCCAAATCCTACACTCTCTCTCTTTTCTCTTCATTCTTCAATTTGCAGAACGGAACCCCAACTCTGAAATCCATGGATACCGTCAAGTCCTTCAAGGGCTACGGCAAGGTCGACGAGCTCGAACAGCAAGCTTTCCGGCAAAAGACTCGCCGTCGGCTAATTATACTCCTTCTTTCCATTGTTCTTCTAATTGCTCTCATCATCGGCGCCGTCGTCGGAATCGTCATTCATAAACGAAACTCTTCTTCTTCATCGCCGACGAGCTCAGCTCCTCCCACCGAGATCACTCCTGCTGCCTCACTCAAAACTCTCTGTAGTGTCACTCAGTATCCAAGTTCGTGTCAGTCCTCTCTCCAAAACTCCAACACCACCGATCCGGTATTTCTCTTCAAGCTTTCTCTCCGAGTCGCCACTGATTCGTTCTCGAAACTCTCCGATTATACCTCTAATCTCAATTCCAATACTGGAGATCCGAAGGTTAAAGCCGCAATTGAAATCTGCCGCAGTGTTTTTGAAGATGCCATTGACACGCTAAACGACACCGTTTCATCCATGGAAGTAGATCACCATAGTGAGAAGTTCTTGTCGCCGTCTAGGATTGAAGATCTTAAAACCTGGCTGAGCACTGCAATAACAGATCAAGAAACCTGCCTCGACGCCGTTCGAGATCTAAACCAGACGACGGTTCTCCAAAACTTGCAAACGGCAATGGCGAACTCTACCGAGTTTACTAGCAATAGTTTAGCGATTGTAACGAAAATTCTTGGATTGTTGGCGGATTTCAACATCCCTATCCACCGGAAACTGATGGGACTCCCGGAGTGGGTAAGCTCCGGCGACCGAAGGCTTTTGCAGGAGAACAATGTGACGGCGCATGTGACGGTGTCGAAGGATGGGAAAGGGGATTACACAACGATCAAAGATGCCGTAGCAGCGGTGCCAAAGAAGAGCAAAGAAAGATTCATCATATACGTAAAAGAAGGAATATACGAAGAGAATGTGATTTTAGACAAGAACAAGTGGAATGTTATGATGTATGGAGATGGTAGAACCAAAACCATTGTTTCCGGCCGCCTGAACTTCATCGACGGCACTCCCACCTTCTCCACCGCCACTTTTGGTAACCCCATTAATGATTTTCTCTTTCTGAATTGCTTCATTTAATCTTAGTTAAATTATACAGAGTACTCTTTTGAATTTTATCCATACCTTTCAATTATGTTCATAAACTTGCAAGTTTTACTCTAACCACTTCAAAATTGTTCTGAAAAGTATTTTTAGAAGAAATTTTCTAAGAAAAATGGGAAAGATACAAATTAGATCAGTATATTTTTGTATAGTTGATTTACTTTTGAACAATGCATCCATGGCTGCCATGTTGTTGTTCCTGTTCGTACCTATTTTGTTTGGCCTTTTTTGGGCCGAAGCCAAAACCGCTCAAAATTCAAGGACAATCAGTGTATTGAGTGGATAATGGGCCATTGCCCTTGTCGTCAGAAACCCACATGGTGGATGTGTCAGCCATGTGAAGGCAACTTTTCCCCACTTTCCCTTTTGACCTGTCATTTCTTCTTCTCTGTTCATGTAAATCGGCTATTTGTTGATTAATTTTGTTTGGTTTTGCAGCTGTTGCTGGGAAAGGGTTCATTGGAAAGGACATGGGGTTCATCAACACGGCCGGTCCAGCCAAGCACCAGGCTGTTGCCTTCCGGTCAGGCTCTGACCTTTCTGTGATGTCCGGATGTTCATTTGATGGCTATCAAGACACTCTCTACGCCCATTCAAACCGTCAATTCTATCGAGACTGCGACATCACTGGCACCATCGACTTCATCTTCGGCAACGCCGCTGTGGTGTTCCAGAATTGCAAAATCCGGCCAAGGCAGCCACTTCTCAACCAATTCAACACCATCACAGCTCAAGGCAAAAAGGACATCAACCAAAACTCCGGCATTTCCATTCAGAAATGCACTTTTTCGGCCTACAACGAAAGTCTCACCGCCCCCACTTACTTGGGGCGGCCATGGAAGGAGTTTTCCACCACGGTGATTATGCAGTCGGAGATCGGAGCATTCCTGCAGCCCGTCGGGTGGAAGGAATGGGTCAGCGGGCAAGACCCACCCAACACCATATTTTATGGGGAGTATCAGAATACAGGGCCTGGATCCAGCGTGGACAAGAGGGTTAAATGGGTCGGTTACAGGTCCAGTCTTACAGACGCCGAGGCCGGAAAGTTCACTGTCAGGACCTTTCTCAACGGCGAGGATTGGTTGCCGGCCACCAGTGTAAAGTTTGATACATCCTTGTGATAAACACATAGAAGAAAAAACACCACACGTTGAAGATTTGAAATTATTATTTTTTTCTCTTTTTTTGGTTGTATTTTTCTTACCCCTATCTTCTTTTGTTACAGCCAAATGTGAAGGAAGATCAGATTTTTTTTTTCAAGTTCAATAATCGTGGCAATATAATCAAACCAATGTCTTTTAGTACGTTAATTTTTATCTTATTCACTAAAAATTGACCAATGAAATTAGATTTTAACATAGTTTGATTTGGATATTTGATATATAAATGCAGGATTTATTGTGGATGCATTGATTGATCCAAAACTCCATATCGGGAGATTAATATATGCAAGATTAGAAATTTAGCCATCAACTTAATTTGTGTTTATATATAATTCCTAATCTCTAAAAAATATTTAATAACTTCATGATTCTCAATTTTCTATTTAATAGATTTCTAAAATATTAATTATGCATCTAATAAGTCTCTACACATTTAAAAATGTTACATTTAAATGTTATATTAGATATTAAAACTTAATTTTGCACTTAATAAGTATGATTAGACTTTTTTTAATTAAAATTAACGAATCTATTAACTACAAAATTTAAAATTTAAAATTTAAAGGTTCAATTAGATAAACTATTTTTTTTCTTATAAAATAGTTAATTTTTAAATATTTGTAATATTTATAAGATTTATTAAATAAAAAAATGAACTTTATTACACATTTTTAGAGACAAAGGTTAAAATTGAAAGTTTAAGATTTATTAGTCGAAATAGCAAAAAAATCGTGAGTATAGATAGAAATATTTTTCTCTATATAAGACAATGATTCAAAATTCGTAAATTTGACCATCATGTACAAAATAAACCCAAAATAACAACATATAATAAAGGAAAGAAATTAATAAAATTAAAATGTCTGAATGGGGCAGGAAGGAAAATCATTACTAATGGAGGCAAAAAGAAATTAATAAACAATATTATGAGCATAAATCTACACTATATATAAAAGGGGCAGGAAGGAAAATCATTACTATCTTTTTTACCTTAAATTTTTAGTAAATTCCTATATTGTCCTTTATTGATTGGATGCGATTTCTTGATTGTAAGTGTCTGTTTGAAAAATAATGGAAACAATATTTCTAATTTTCAATTCACAAAATAAATTTATATATTTCAAAATTATTATTTTTTTACGTTGAATAAATGCAATTAATGTTGTTGGAATCTGACTCTTCGAGATGAGATGCTCAATCTTTCATAGTATTTTACAATTTTGAGTTCAATTACGCCAATTGTATATACCTATTCGAATAGAGGTGGTTATTACAAATTAAACCGGTGCATCTACTCTTCCATTATATTTGTGAGATACATAAATAAAAGAAAAACAAAATAGTGTTCGTGTTTACATTATTAAAAAATAAATAAATGTGATCCAAGTTTTAAAAAAAAAACCGAGAATTTAATCCAATAAATAATAATATTGAAAAAAAAAAGAAAAGGAAAGGGGATTTTTTTTTATTAATATGGTTAATTTTTAAATAAATTATAAAAATATTGTAATTTCCAAACTTATTTAGAAAATATAGTTGTTTTGCAGCACCTCGTCTATTTAAAAGACCACGGTATAATTTCTGCACAGAACCTTATTTTTTTTTTTGGAAATACGAGGTATTAAAAAATTTAAAAAAATGTGGTATTAAAAGAATTAAAAAAATGCTTCCTCGTTTTTTTTTGAAAAGACGAGGAAGTGAAAGCAGATGAACTTGAAAAGAAAAAAGGTGGGTTAATTTATAGTTTTTCTTCATTCTTTTATAGTTTACTTTATTTTGATTTATAATTGTCTCAACCAATTTCATTATGTACTATAATTTTGAGTTATTATATTATTGTTTTACACTTTACAAATTTGATAAGCAAAATATATAATTAAAAAAATAAAATACGAAATTGATAAGTAAAATGAGGCGCATGTGGTTTTATGCCGGCGAAATTTGATCTATAAAGAAGAAGAAGCGGAAGCGGCGGGAGCTTTAAAGATATTATCCTCGTCTTTTGAAAATTTAACCTACTCTTTTTAAAAGACGAGGTTTTTTACAGAAATTACATCCTCATCTTTTAAATAAATGAGGTGCTGCAAAACAACTATATTTTCTAAATAAGTTTGTAAACTATAATATTTTTATATTTTGTTTAAAAATTAACAATATTAATAAAAAAAATCCCTAAAAAAAGAGAAATTACTATAAACAGAAAAATATCAAACTATTTATAAATATAGAAAAATTTCACTGTCTATCCATGATAGACCGCGATAGAATGATAGACCGCAATAGAATTCTATCGCTTTCTATTACTCAAGCAAATGAATTCTATCGCGATCTATCACTTATAGAGGTAAAATTTTTCTATATTTATAAATAATTTTGCTCATTTTTTCTATATTTGAAAAGTGCCCTAAAAAAACCACGTAGCATTAGGAAAGTAGGTAATTTGTCCGTGGTGTGAGAGGATTGGGAAAATTGAGCGAACGTAGTGGTAATGTAGGAAAGGAAAAATGTTATAAATTACTTTAATTGTCCACGAATTTTGAGTCAGCGCAGTTAGCTTTGAAAATCAAATTGTGTTCTACTAATTCTATTGTTCTATTCTATATTTCTATCACACACAGATTCAATCCAAGTCAATTCTGTGTGCGCCAAATCCATCTGGGCATTCACATCTCCTTCAAATCTGCCTTTCCCTTTTTCTGTTTTCAAGATTTTTGCTTTTTATATACTTCGATTCGATGCGGAAATACGCTCGCGTTACCGCTTCACTGATCACTGATCTTCTTCGCAACCGCTCCCGTCAATCTCAATCCCACCGTTTTTTGTCTTCTACCCATATTCTCGATCACCCCTCTTCTTCTCCTTCTTCTTCCTCACCCATGTCCTCTTCTTCCACTCATCCGCTTTCGGTCGCCACTATTAACGATAAGGTATTCTTTCCTTACTGGCCGATTGGGGTTTCCGTTTCCCTTTCCTTTTTCTTTTGTTTCGCTGATTGATGATAGGAAGAGTTATTTCTAATTGGGGTTTGGATTTTAGATCATATTTTGTATCTTTCTTTCTTCGTTTTATGCTTGCAGAACAGAACTTCTTGTCATTGTCACTATAGTTTTCCTACTTGGTTTTATGTGTGTTAGTCTGTTTGATTGGTTTGGTTATAAATCAGTTAATGTTCGGAGTTTGTGGATGTATTGTTGCTATCTCACGATACTGTCCGGATCCGTACCTGGAACAGTTGCTCTGCTTTCATTATTTGCTCATTATTATTATTAAGATTTGAAAGACCCTTTATGTCTGAATGGATTTTTATTGATCTTATACAAAACCCCTTTCAGATTCAGACCCTTAATTCAATTGATGCTCCATCAAATTAGTTTTAAGTTTCTGTGCTGAAGTTTGGCTATATTTACTCTGATGTTCTTTTCCAGGTGCTTAAATGTGAGTATGCTGTCAGAGGTGAAATAGTCACTCTTGCACAGGTAATTTGACTGTCTTTCTTTGTGTAAACTATTGGGAGCTCGAAAATCTTAAAAGTTAATTTTATCTTTTGTTTCAAAGTAATAAGAATCAATCTCCCTTGCTGATTAGTTAGCAACTGCAGTTTCTTCATCTTATTGTGTCTTTTCTTGCATTTCTTCTGTAGAAATTACAAGAAGAGTTATTGGCTAAGCCTGGTTCACATCCTTTTGATGAGGTATGGAAATTTCTTTGTAGTCTACTAGTTTGTTTACTTTTTGAGTTGGATGTCCATTTAATTGATGAAGAATGTGAAAATATCTCCTTATATGTGTTGAACTACAAAGCAGATGTTGTCTAATACAAAGCAGTTGAATTTGATTGAAATAGGCAACCGATGCTTGCTTTCTTTTATAACGCACATAACCTCTAGTTAGTGAAATTTTATGTTCTTTGACTTTTGAGTCTAGGTTTTTTTATGACACTGAAATATATGGTTATAACAGCATTGGGTTAACGTTCTACATCGATTTGTTTTTATTTCATATAGATACTCTACTGCAATATTGGAAATCCTCAGTCCCTTGGTCAGCAGCCAATAACTTTCTTCCGTGAGGTTTGTTTGCTCTTTTTCACAGTAAAGTTTGGCCTTTTTTTTTATAATGGATGGAAAAATTAATTTGTTTCCGATTCTCAGGTTCTTGCATTGTGCGATCATCCTGCTATTTTGGACAGAAGTGAAACACAGGGTTTGTTCAGGTATTGGAAAATTTGTCACCTTTATACAACTACAAGAACTGTTTAGTGGATTTTAGGAAGCTGTTAGACTTTATTATTATCCTTTTTTTTCCTCCTAAAGGATGGACAATACAGGAAAATTGTAATGTGATTGTGTACCCAGTATTGGAAAATAAGATTGTACCAGTTTAGAGGCTAATCAGTAATTTTGAAAATACTGAGATGTTACTCGCTCTTCAACAATGTGCAAGTGATACTTGGAGTTTCATGCATAGTAAACATATACTAATCCCCCTGTCCATAATAAATCCATGAAAAGCAGCTAACAATTATGAATGATTGTATTTCATCTTTTCTTTTTTCCTTCCACCTTGTAAAGACCATGGCATTTCTATAATTAGTAGCCTTGCACAAAGCTTGAAACTAAGTTTCCTTCTCTCCACTTAACTGAATTTTCCTAACTTATTGCAGTACTGATGCCATTGCGAGAGCTTGGCAAATTCTAGATCAAATACCTGGAAGAGCAACTGGTGCATATAGTCATAGCCAGGTCATTAAGAATGTCCATATGAAAAGATAGTAAAGTTTAAGTTAAAATATTGCAATGCTGATGAATCTATTTATTTGCTTAACTTTTGACATCAGGGTATCAAGGGTTTGCGTGATACAATTGCTGCTGGAATTGAAGCTCGTGATGGATATCCTGCTGATCCAAATGATATTTTCCTAACAGATGGTGCCAGCCCAGCAGTAACCTCCAATTTCTATCTAGAACAAAGGCAATATTTTTTCAATCTAAGCTTGATAATGATCCCGGTGTTCTTTCTCTGGCCAGGTCCACATGATGATGCAATTGCTTATAAGATCGGAAGGGGATGGAATTCTTTGCCCAATCCCTCAATATCCTTTGTACTCTGCTTCAATAGCTCTCCATGGTGGCACTCTGGTATTTGCAATCTTTGATTCAGTATTTCAAACTAATAAAGTTGGTGGTTGTTTTAATGTGCTAGCTCCTAGCTACCTAAAATATTTATGTTTTAGCTTCTAGAGCAATTGGCAGGTTGCCTATAATTTCTTTAGTATACAACCATACAAGTTTGTTCAACTTCTCCTGAGCACTGTAGAATTTAGAGTTTTATTTGTTTCATTGTAATGTGATGATCATCTGGTGGATGCAGGTCCCATACTATCTTGATGAAGCAGCAGGGTGGGGACTGGAAACTTCTGAGCTTAAGAAGCAACTAGAGGCTGCCAAGTCCAAGGGTATAAATGTTAGGGCACTGGTGGTAATAAATCCTGGGAATCCCACAGGACAGGTGCATGTCATGTTGCCACTCCATATCTTCTGGATAAAGAAACATGTGTCCCTTGTAAAAAATTTAAAATGTTGTTGGAAAATTCCTGCAGGTTCTTGCTGAGGATAATCAACGGCAGATTGTGGAATTCTGCAAACAAGAGGGCCTTGTTCTTCTTGCGGATGAGGTTGGTATAGATGGATATAAGTGGTGTGATGATACATTTTGGACCAAAGAAAGAGAGAATTGATTCTCAACCTGTACAGAATTAATGTATCTTTGTTACTTTCTACAGGTATATCAGGAAAACATTTACGTTCCTGATAAAAAATTCCACTCTTTTAAGAAGATATCCCGGTCTATGGGCTATGGCAACGAGGATATCGCATTGGTGTCATTTCAGTCAGTCTCTAAAGGTAATATTACATTTCTTTTATATCTGATTTACCGATGAAACGTTGGTTTAGGAGAAATCTTATAGAAATAATCAATTTTAAGTGTAAGGAGCTCATATATATTTATGCATGATGTAGGTTACTATGGCGAGTGTGGAAAAAGAGGTGGTTACATGGAGGTTACTGGTTTCAGTCCTGAGATAAGGGAACAGATATACAAAGTGGCATCAGTGAATCTGTGTTCTAATATTTCTGGCCAGATTCTAGCAAGCCTTGTAATGAATCCCCCAAAGGTTACTTTCATCTCTTTCTATGATTTTATCTGACACGTTTTGTATCTCTTCCATTCTCTTGCATGGGGAAGGACAGAATGGGAACATGGGTCAATGGAATAAGGTTTATTTATTTCTACCCTTCAAGATTAAGATTAAAACGTCCCGGAATTGGGATAGGCATGTGGGTTCATTTACTTTTGGCTTGTTTGGATTAGGATTTGAAAGCTTTTGGCTTATTCGGCCCTGTATTATGATATCAGATATTGCATGCTCTTGCTACTTCATATTAAGCAAATTCTATACATGCAGGTTGGAGATGAATCTTTTGAATCATATAGTGCAGAGAAGGATGGAATACTCTCTTCGCTGGCAAGACGTGCAAAGGTTAGTGAATTGACATATACAATCAACTTTTTTTGGGTTGATGAATTTTATATATGTACACACGTATAAATATATATATACATAACATATATATTAAAATAAAGAGTTCTAAACATAGTTTAGGAACATTAAATCAGGCAAAACCTGGGATGCTTTCATACAGACTAGAACTGTGAAGGGTCTGTGCTGCGAAATTCAGTAGTGAACTTAAAAATAAAATAACTAAATTGAGTCTGCTACATCTAAATGAGAAACCAACTCCTATCTGTCATCTGAGCGAAACACCAGGAAAGGCCCGATCAAAGCAGTATAAAACTCAAAATTAACAAGAGCCTCTACTTTGGTCATTGGAAACTAACGAAATTTACCAAATAATTCTGAACTCAAAGCTCAAAGAGAAGCAGTAAGATGCGTCAAATTTCAATCATCCTTCTATGAATTATATCTGTCCTAAGAACAGTGGTCTGTTCCTTTCCGACGGATAAGCCAAAACTAGCTTGCCAAAGAACATGGCTCCTCCCTTGAAAAGAAGGGTACTGAACAACTGCATGAGTTTGCAGATGTACGATCTCTCTGCACATTGGCTAAATTGCAACTTCACCAATGGTACCTCCATAGTCTGGAGTCTGTAAAAGGGAAAAACCTTAGTGTTCTTAGGTTCCTGTTTGGGTTTGCTGACATTTCTGTTTGTTTGTGATATGTAGTTAATGAGCCTATTACAGAAAATGTTACAACAGTTTTGCTTCCTCACCTGCTGCTCGCACTTATTTTACTCTTGCTTCCTACTGTAGGCACTTGAAGATGCTCTAAACAATCTAGAAGGTGTGGAGTGCAATAAAGCTGAAGGGGCAATGTATCTCTTTCCTCGTATTTACCTGCCCGTGAAGGCAATCAAAGCAGCTCAAGCTGCCAATACAGCCGCTGATACTTTCTATTGTCGTCGCCTCCTTAATGCTACTGGAATTGTGGTTGTGCCAGGTTCTGGTTTTGGTCAGGTTAGTTTCGCTATTTCTATTGCTGTGGCTGTAAAGAGTAAACTACATTCTACCATGAAACATAGCAAATAATTAAGCCTGTCTTCTGCCTTTCCTTGAAGGTTCCTGGTACATGGCATTTTAGATGCACCATACTACCTCAAGAGGACAAGATTCCAGCCATTGTTTCACGTTTGACAGAGTTCCACAAACAATTCATGGAAGAGTTTCGTGACTGAGTTCCTGATGCAGAACCCATTTTCTAAATTATGAGCTCTATTTTTAGAATGCAGATTTTCCATTATGAACTTGACTGTCCAATTTCTCTCTAAATTAAAGGATTGTGATAGACCGTGATTATTTTGTCACTACCTCAAAAGTTCAATTATAAGGGATGAAGGCCAATCAAATATTGTTAAAAACTCCAAGACTGTAACTTCCTTTTCCTTCTGCTCTTCTTCCAAGAAACAACAATAATAATAAAAATGAAAATTAAAGAAAAGAGATGTTACAAGTATTTGTTTTTCATTATTCTATTTTAGTGAGTGTTATTATGGGTAGGGAAGCAACCACAAGAAGTGATGTTGTGGCCTAAAGAATAAGAGTGTCTCCAATTTAACTTCTTGGCTTGTTCTGTGGCTTTCTGAATCTGCTCAGAGTGCTGTTGTCTCGCTGCTTCTCTCCATTCCTCTGCTTTTCTGTGGACTATTGCCAGTCTCTTCATCATCTTCTCTTCTAGATTTGATCTCATCCTTTCTATTTTCACCTGCATTACCATTTCATCTATCTTTCAGTAACCATTGAAAAGGGGTGGGGAGCGGGAAAACTAAGTTTCCTAATGTAATTCATTTAGACCATTAAAAGACTAACAGTTGGTTCGGCTATGGAGTCAAAATCATTAAAGACTAACAGAAACTAACAGAATCAATATAACTGAACTGACAGACTGAAGTATGCATTTAAATATACCTGGTTTCAATTTTTACTCCTAAACTTTGAAAATTTTCATTTTAATCCTTTTAAGTTTGAATTTTTTTTTGAAAACAGTTCTTGGAGACTTGTTTGTATATACTTCTGTAATCTAAACACGCGTTAGCAAAACAATCCTTAATGAAAGAACAGAAATAATCTAAAACATATTTGAAAAACACACAATTTTAATAAAACACGTATAAATTAACGAAAAAGAAAATGTAAAATATTAATATTGTTGCAAGTTGGAGATGAGACATTAAAAACCAAACCCTGTTTTTGGGCATTAAAGAGCTCAATTCAAAAACAAAAAATTCCCCTTTTTTTTCTTGCTTTTTCAAAATGGGGATTGCTGTTATAAAATAAATTGTTTGGAAGATGACTGGTTGCATTCATCTTATTATTTTAATGGAAGCATATGCAGATACGACTACGAGGGCTACTGAAATCAGGTGAGCACAGAAACAGAGGTGGACTAGTCAAGAAGGTTAATCTGGCTCAACCATGGCGGATGGCTCGAGGAAGAAAAACGACAAAACCCAAAACATGAAAAATGACGCAAATTGTTTAAAAAATAGAATTTTTCGATAATGGGTCACCTCAAGTTTCTTCGATTGAGCTTCTGCTTTTGCATTTTGCAGGTTCACCCAAGCCTGTATCTTGGCTTCTTCTCTCTGATATCTGGAAAAATTAAATTAAATTATTGGAATCAGATTCAGTCTTAATTAAGGGTGAAATGTAAAAAAGTCGAAGAAGATTAAAAGAAAAAACTGTTCTTACCTATTACAGCACTTAGTCTTCTCCTCTTCTTCCCAAGCTGCAGCTCTGGAATCCGATATACTTTTCCGGCATTCATTCCCAGTTTCAAAGTGTCTCAAGCTTTTTGAAATTTCTTCCTCTTCCTCTTCTCTCGAGCTCCAATTCGATGCAACAGAATCGTATTGAGATGGAAGCTGTAGCTTGGCCAAATGGCACTCCTGCAACTGGGAAATGTCGATGGTGGCACTGTCGCCGCCGTCATCGGACAGACCGAGTGGCCCGGATCTGCTAGCTGGCGTGTTGTGGCGAACAGGGGAAGTGCTTTTGAATGGCGTTGGGCACCTTGAGATGGTGGAACTGCCGAGAGGAGTCATCTCTGTTCCAATGTCTCTGTGTTGAACCTCGATAATGGCGCCTGCAACTTTCATCTTGTTAATGGGATAATTGTTGAACAGAAAGCCTTCTTTCGTTGGCAAAATTGGTTCTACATTGTCCATAAACTTATCTGTAGGAATCAAATCAGGAGTTAGAAGAAACCATCAAATTCACATGCAGTTCCAAACACCAAAGGACAAAATTTAGCAGAAAAGGCTTGAAATTAGGGGGCCAAGTTTTTAAACAATCTACAGGAAAAACGTTGAGAAAGTACAGCAATAATTTAGAAAGAAAAAGGGTCTCTGAGTAAAGTTGAAATTTTTTTAAGTAGAAGAGGAAAGTTAGTACCTTTTAGGTGTAAATCAGAAACTCCATTGAAAGCTCTTAATGGGTTACTGTTATTTTGAACTAAAGTTGCAGATTCAAGAAAGCTAGAGACTGGTTTGGAAACTTTTTCCTCTGTAACTCGAGATTTCTCAGCAAACACCTCCGTTTGGGGCTTAAAGTTATCACATTGCTTTAATATCTTTGTGGGTTCTGATGGCTTCAATGTGTGGGCAGGTGAGTCATTGCAAGGGCTACAAACGAGCCACTTCTCTGCTTCGTCCCACTTTGAAGGGACATTCTTCCTTGAAAGATTTCTAACACTGAACCCAAACACAGGTCTTCCAGGAGTTGAAGGAGACTCTGTAACTCGTCTTTGAGTCACTGAGTTAGCTCCATCTCTCCTTCTCTGAGTTGAAACAGAGCAGGTGACATTGTTTGCCATTGGTAACGATTTGACAAACTCTGAAGTTTCTTTGAGGTTAAGCTTGCAAAGTGGGTCATGGAAGGTGTCTGCAAAAGGGTCATCTTTAGTTTTACCATAGAAGCTTCTCCTACCCTCCAATGGCGGTTCCTGAATCAGAAAAAAACAACAACAAGCCATCATCAAGAGTTTCAAAAGAAGAAGATAACCAAAACTAAAAGCCTAAAAAACATAGACAGAAATAAGATTATACATCATCATTTACCCCATTTGATTCAAATAAAGGAGGAGGAGACTGAAAGTATTTGGGAGTAGTAAGATCCATTGCTTTCAAGCTTGTAAAGTTAGCAACAGAAACAGAAAAGCAAAATGAAGATGATGAAGTCTCTTTCTGGTTGTTAAAGAAAAGGTTCACTCCTTTTCTTCATCTCTATCTCCATCTTGATCATATAGATATAAAGCACTGTGGGTTAAGAAAATGACTGTCTTTGCAGTCAAACAGACTCCTCACTGTCCCAACTCAAAAGCATTGACTACTTGGAATAATGGGTAAAATAAAATGCAGCTACTCACATGGGGTAGCCTGCAAAAGCCAAACTTAGCCAAGCCATGCTTCTCTCTATATATATACATATATATATGAGTAAATATTCAAAATTCAAAATGTTAAAGAGAATTAGGCTGAAAATGAAGGCAACATGAGACGAAGAAGGAGACGAAACAGTACTTCCTCAAAAGGAGAGGGAGCTATGGGAAGGGGGAGGGGGGGTCAAGAGAAAGGTTGTCTCGTGAATCATAAATTTTGAAACTTGAAGAAAAGGTAAAATAAGTAAATAAATGAATGGCTTCTGCTTTCTCTCTGTTATTTTGTATTATTTTTAGGAAGCTTCTTATGAGTTATAGATGGGATTTGTTTAAACTTTTGAAGGAAATAGGGTGTTTAGTTTGTAGGCAAAAGCTGGTTTTGTCTTGTTTTTCTTTACACAATAGTTTATAAGGCAAAAGTTTAGGCCTTTCTTTTGTTTTGTATTTGATCTCTGTTCCCAAAGATGGCCAGCTCCACCCGACAATATTTGTGGTCACAAAAATTATTCTGACATTCGTAATTTAACACAAACAAAGTTCATTTAATTTCTAGTTTTCAAATTCTTTAGACCATCATTCTTCTCTCAATTCTCAACTGATTGATTGCCTAACAAAATAATACTCTAGTATAGACTCCCTACTCTCTTCCTATTTTCTCAAATTTCTAGGCAGTGGTGATATCAATGGGCGTCAAGCCCAAACTATCCATCAATATATTTGTAAAGTTGAAACCCTAACATCAATATCGATATTTTGATCTTGGAGTCGAATTCTACTACGTTTTTAGGTTTAAATCAAATCGAACCAATGAAGGGTCATATCATTTGTATCATATATGATTTGAATGTGTATTGAATGGATTGAACTAGAGCAAGTTTTATTCATCATTTTATGTCGAAATAACAAAACTCTCTTAAAGTAAGTGATTTACGAAGCACGGTACGTGATATTCAAACTATTTATATTCACGTTATTAATAATCCTCTCTTTATGCTAAGTAGATAAGTATCAATTAACATTTTAAAAGTCAATAGTTCGATCTCCGCTATGTGTACTTGTAAAGCTAAAAAGAACAAATAGAAGGCATTTTTCTCTTCAAATAAAAGTAAAAATTCATTTGGTCTTCAATCTTAAATTACTTATACAAAAAAGTGCATTAGTTAAGTGTATTACTATTAAAAATCAACTCAAATACATGAGTTAAAAGGCTATCAAATTACTAAAGACCACGCAATAATCCTGGTATGGAACGTTAATCGATATCTTTTTCACTAACAAATGCTTGAATTGACTCTAAATTGTTGATGCATGAAATTAATCATTATAAACAATTTTTTTTTTTGAATTTATCAAACACAAAAATACATTAAGAGACAATTGCAAATATAGCAATCAGATTCAAAATATTAGCATATATAGCAACATTTTAAAAAAATTACAAATATAGCGAACTCTATTAGTGATAGATTTCTATCGCTGATAGACTTTTATGGTCTAGGTGGTCTATCATTGATAGACCATAAGAGTCTATCAACAATACGAGTCTATTACTGATAGACTTTGCTATATTTGCAATTTACATAAAATATTGCTATACACTTGGTTATTATCTTTAAAATTGCTACTCGTTACAATTACCCATACATTTAATCATCTATAACTTAGATGAGCTGCTTTCCATTACCATAAAATTGTTGGGTAATTACTGTTGTGATGTATTCTATTTCTAACTTTGTATGGTACTACTTAAAAAGGAACATTGACAGTGCATTATCACATAAAGGGATAGTTGCAATCAAAGAAGATTAATGCAATGCTCTAATTTTGTTAATAAAAAGCTTCCATTACTTAAATATGTAACTCAATAAAATGGCCTCAACCAATCAGATTAGGTGACTTCAAAGGATGTCATTTAAAAAAAAATAATAATAATAAAAAAATAATTATGCCTTAAGTGAAATAACCATTTTAACAAACACTCCCAACCAAAATATAGTTAGATGCTTTCTTGAAAGCACTTTTAAGGACCCTTTTTCTTCCATCTTTGGAAATTTTCTAACCATTTTTTTATTATCAATAAAGTTAGAAAGTAATTTTAGAAATTAAATGATTAAGAATACTCTTTCGATTATGAACCAAATAATATCATTTGATAAATTATATATTTATTCCTTCGTATTTTATAAATACCTAATGAAGAGTCTGTTTAGATTGAATTTTTAAGTGTTTATAAATATTTTTTTTTCACTTCTAAACATATATTTAAACACTTAGAAAGACAATCCAAACACATTAAAAAAGTAAAAAAATGAGAATGGTTAGCTTAAAATAATCAAACAAGCTTTATCTATTTCATTTTTCATTTTTTATATTATATTTTAAGAATTTTTTTTCTTGTCACCAACTTTTAGAGAGATGTTTGGCATATATTAGGTGTGGTGATTCATTATTAGTTTTAATTAATAAATAAACACACATACATATTCATTTATTTATAAGAACTAATAATGAATCACCCAAGACCAAATAAGGATTGTTGTGAAGATGACAATGATGGGGAAGTGCAAGGATAGAAATGAAAATGAGTTAGTTGTGTAAGAAGAAAAAACTGACTTTGTTTCAAGCATTTGTAAAACTAGGCGCTGGGATCTTGTTCGTGTTGGACTTCACTGGCATGTAAGTAAAAGTGAACGAGAGAGAGAGTTGTGAAAACTATAATAAAAGGTCTAGCTAGGGTTTAATTTGAAGTTTTCCCAATTAGCTTAATTGATCATTGAACTCTAGATCACAACTCTTACTTAAGCCTAGCCAAATTGGCTAGAAACGCTAACCAACCGTCCTAATTACCTAATTAACTAATTAAATTAAATGAAATCAAGCTAGGTTAAACTTCTAATAGGAAACACCTAATTACAAATCTAATAAGGTTTACATTTATGTTGATTAAAACAATACTCATTTAGTGGTTGACTCACAACAAGCAAGTTAATCTAACCCTTTGATTCCTAATGATTTATTACCTTGACGAAGGATAAATATAAAGCATAGAATTGCACAATCAAGCATTAGTTGTCAATTAATAAAAAAAATGTCATTCATAATCAATAAATTTAGAGTAAAACTCATAAACAAGAGTTTAAGAACAATTTAAAATGAAAACCCAAGTCTCACAATCAATCTAAAAAGGGAAAAACTATCAAACTCAAGCTAGATTACTAACCTTAGCCCATAATCATCATTCAAATAAATGAATAACGATTATTGAAGTCCCAATTGAAGAAAGGAAGAAGAAATATAGTAGAATGCCAAAATGACAGAGAGAAACAGTGTGATTTCGGCCGGGTCAGAGTTTTAAGCTCTCGAAAAACGGCGTAAAGTAATAATCTTGGAGTATTCCAAGAGTTGAATCCCACAAGACTAGCTATCTAATTAAGTTTGTCTTAAACAATGCAATCAAATAGACCAAAGGTAACCACACTGAAGTAAAGTGAGTTGAATTGAGTGATGTATCAAAGAATAAAAGCAATCGACGGTAGAAATAGGGATGCGACTATGTTTTAACCAATCATTATGCCTTGAGCGATTCGGTCGCATCATATCAACGCATTGGCTTACTCATACATAGAAGCTTCTCCTATTCGGTCATGTCTCAAGTTCCTTTAGAAGCCTAAGGAGCTAGTCCTATATTTCTATGGTTAACTACAACTTAGACAAATTTTAGTGTGAATTCCTTGTCCTATGGTACCTTTTATCTCTAAGGTTGCTTGGCGATCCTATTTCTCGGTTTTAACTCCATATTCATTTGTGAATTTTCTATTTACACCTTAACCTTCTCAATATTATGATTCCACTAGATTGCTAAATTAAGTGGCTAGTTCAACTTAAACAATATTTTACCATACAATCAATAAAGAAAATGTGCAAGCAAATGTGGTATGATACTTTGACAAGTGCTCAATCCATAAATCCCTAAGACATCCACATATTTGAAACCCTTAGTGAATTTAGCTCATGATTAAGAATAAATGAATTGATTTCCTTGCTTCTATACTCATATATAGTTACAATATGAATGTTCAAATAAGAGAACTAACAAGAAGAAAGAAAGAGAAGTAAATGCTGGAAATACATTAAACACCCTCCTTGGATAGGTTCTTCACCCTCTCAAGCTCCCTAGGTCAGATTCTCCTATCTTAGGGTTTTGATGCGGCCACATCATGTTTTGGCAATGTGGGTGCATCACAGGCATTTTTTTACAAAACAGCAAAAAATCAATGTAAAAGCTCCTAAACCAAACCCAAACTGGTAGAAATACACTTTAAGCACTCAAAGCACCTATAATTAACCCCAATTAGATCATAATTTAGGGATTTTTAACATGCAAAAGACCAGTTTTGTTAAGAAAAGATACTAAAATAAGTCTTACAACATGCATTTCATGGAATGTGTATCACACCCTCAAACTTAAGCCTTTGCTTGTCCTCAAGCAAACCAAATAAAAAATAGATCATGCAAGTAAAGAACAGAGGTGGTCGGCGACAGTCATTGGAGGTGGTGTTTGAAAGTTGGCCGATAAACTTCCTAGATTAAATTAGAAAAAAAAAGTTAATCCATGAGTTTGAATAGTGTTTACTATTCAAACTCATGGAAAAAGGTGTAAGAAGCCAATGTTTCCTAGATCCTTGCCCCAAACAAGGGTTGGGCTTAGGATGTCTAACCTATCCAATCTCAACCCTTGAAACAAACACCCCATAAGGAATGAATAAAAGCTCTACTTGTATCCCTTTACTTTTCCTTAGCACTTAATAATTTATTTGCTTTTATTGATTATTATTAAACTAGTTTGATCACTTATATTAGCATACCATGAAACACGAATGTGCCATGTGGGTAGCTCACTTAGGCCATGCGACTCAGAGAAGGTGGAGAGTTGACACTATGTCTCTCCCTATATTACATTTTGAGCCATTCTTGATGTTTTACCATTGCACATGGCAAGTTGCAAGGGGTTACTTGCCAACGTAGGGTGCCCGTCTAATCTCCAATTGACATATAAGAAATTTGGAATGCTTACTGTTGAGAATCCCACATTAGAAAAACCAATGGATTTCACACCCTTTATAACATAAATGAGTTACTCCTCTCGTTGCCAATTGATTTTGAGATGGAACTCCATACTATTTAATATTTACATGTCTCATCAAGATGCATCGAAACTCACTATCTACAATAGTAGCATCTGTTGCACGTGTTCTATGATTTCTTTACTTCATAATATGCAAAATTTGGATGATTTTATATAGTTTGTAAGTAACAATAGAAAATTAATAATTTTTATTATACATTTATTTAAGTCTTCATTTCGATATATACTTATAAAGAAGGAAAATTTTTACAGATAGAAAAAATGTCAAACTATTTACAGAAAATAGCAAAAAAAATACTGATAGACATTGATAGACTTCTATCAGTATCTATCAGTAATAGATTTCTATCATTTCTATCGTTGATAGGCCTTGATAGACTTCTATTATTTCTATCGTTGATAGACTCTGATAGACTTCTATCAGCATCTATCACAATTATCTAAAAATTTTGCTATTTTGTGTAAATAGTTTCCCTTATTTTTTCTATTTTTAAAAATCTCCCTATAAAGAACGCCATTTGATAATGCTCGATATTTCAATTAAATAAAATGAAGATTTTTAATTTGAATGGAAAAGGCTAAGTTACAAAATCTTAAAAATTGAATTTAAACCAAACTCCAAATTTACAAAACTGTAAAATTATGAAAAGGAGAACATGTGAGATAATATATACACACACATATTTTTTAAATACTCATAAGTCTCTTTTATACATAGTGTAGATATAGATTGAAAAATTTATTATGGTAAAATCTAAAATTGAGATTTTACTGTAATGATATATTTTTCTGCATAGTTTAATAATTCGATTTTTCTAATTAAATAACGCAATAATCATCTAAAAGTTTGATTAATTTTATCGTTTAATTACAACTTTGACTCCAATAATATAAAGACATTTATAATTTAATCCCATAATTTTAAAATTTAGAATTTATATTAGGCTTTAAAGTTTGATAAAAGATAAAATCATGATAAATAATTTCTATTGTAAGAACTATTTATGAACATTTTATCAAAATAGAAACCAAATTCTAATTCTAAGTCATATGAACTAAAGTCTAACTTTCTCCAAACTATAGAACCAAATTTGTAATTTAACTCTAATTTTAAAATATACTTTTTGATATTAAGTTAAAAATAAAATATCATATATCATATTTAAAAAAGAAAAATACTGGAATAGAATCTGACACACAATTAAAAGTTGACACGTATCAATTTTTGTGTATAAAAAAAAGTGAAATATTAAAAGGCTGCCCTAAATATTGCTCTTAAAAAATAGTTGATGTGACTGTGAACATACATTGAACTACTGCCAAATGATAAAAGACAAAAAGAAAATAAATAATAAAAAAAGAGAAAGGATTGACTTAAAAGTAGTTGGCCATCCCCCAATAATTTGATGAAGTTCTATACTTGGAAGCAACATATTGACAGTGAGTTTCAAAATCTATTGTCTTTATTTATTTTTATTTTTTTCCTCTTTACAATACTGAAGTGAGAGATACAAACTTCAATTCTCAATATTGATAGTACAAATTGGTATCAATCGAGAATTATATCCGTGTTAGCCAACATTACCTTATCTAGAATCAAATATGAAGCTTTTGAAAAAAAAATTGATATTCAATAACTCAATGTCATCTATTTTTCTTTTCTTATAGAAATCACATGTAGTGTAGTAAATATAGAAATGATATTTGTTTAAAATTAGAAAAATTGAAAAATGCTTTATAGTAGTAAAAGCCAAATGAAAAATTTGAGTAAATTAGGTTGTAGATTTGATTGAAGGCCCAATAGAATTGAGTTACCCGCATGAGTATGGAAAAGTTTCAATGCCCAATTAGACAATTAATTAATTAAATTAATTATAGGGCTGAAGATAAGCAAATTGATTGTGACCCAAAAATTTTATAATCTGCAATATTTCAATGCTTTCTTCTTTGAAATCCATTGAAAGACGCTTTGGTTTTACGTAAAACATATTTTTAAAGCTCGAAGACCAGACTCTTTCAACATCTCCAATGGCAGCCACAAATTGCAGATGTCTTCTTCTTCCCTTAAAATCTGTTACATCTCTTCAATCTAAACCTCTGAGCAAGATTTTTATGCTGAAACCTGCAAAATTTTCAGTCAACAGAACTCTCACACTCCAAATTACATCTTCTGTGAACAACAACCTGGTTAGTCTCTCTCTGTGTAGATTTGTTTAATCAGATCATCATATAGTCTTACAATCTAGTTGATTTTGGCAGGTTTTCGAGGATCGTTCTAATGGTGTGATTTGCTACAGAGATGAGGATGGAGAGATTATTTGCGAAGGATATGATGATGAAGAGCCTCGTATTGAGCAAGAGATCGAGAAATTACCTTGTGAAATGTCTCGTCGAAGGTAGAAATTAAATCAGATCTGGATCCATTAATCTCGAGGTATCGTAATAGCTTTCCTTTGGTTTTGATTCTTGGTTCTGTTTTTCGGCGGAGTTTCAGATCAGATGGCGAATTGAAGATGGATCGACTTCTATTACAGCAAAATTGGGAGAAGCAATTAGAAGCCATTAATGGCGGTGCGGGAAGTGGAAGAGGAGAGCTTCGAATTCGAGCGAATGGCTACAGTTTGTAGAAAATAATGGAAGTTTGCAGGTAGAGTGAAAGAGAAAAGGGGGAAATTGCGGTTTCCTTGTGTTTCAAATTTGTATAATTTTACATATGCTTTACTTGATTTAGATTGTAAATTTAGCATACAATAAATTGTAAAATTGGTAAATTTTTTTTTTTTTTTTTAATTTAATTTTTAGGATCGAACTCCAACCATTCAACTCTAAGAATTGTAATTGATGTTTTATCTACTAAGTTCGTTTATAAATTAGCTACTTATCGAATGTATCCTAACATAATGAATGGCGATCTTTTGTATAAAATGTTGTATTACTTATCAATGTTAATTTGTCGGTTAGTATGTTTGTACTTTTGTATAAAACACTTTTGGTCTCTAAACTTTCATGAAAGTAACAATTTAGTCCTTGAACTTTGGTTTGTAACGATTTAGTCCCTATATTTTTAATTTTGTAACAATTTAGTCAATAAACTTTAGTAGGTCTTTGTACTTTTCAAATTTGTAACAATTTAGTCTTTAAGGTAAAAAAATTTATCAAAATTAGATGTCAATTTTTATTATTTCATGATGTAGACTTTTGTGTTTTATAATAATATTTAGTCTCTAATTAATTATCGGTTTATTTATGCAAAAAAATCTCATTAAATTTTAACATTAATTTCTTTGGTAGGGACTAAATCGTTACAAATTTTAAAATACAAGGACTACATTGTAATATAGTAAAGTTTAGAGACTAAATTGTTACAAAATTGAAAGTACAAGAACTAAATTGTTACAAACCAAAGTTTAGGGACTAAATTGTTACTTTTATAACAATTTAGGGACTAAAAGTGATTTATAAACTTTTATTTTTTACAGTTTAAAATATAAGAGGATTTTGGATTTGTGTCTATTTAGTTCTGAAATTTTAAAAAGTGTCCAACAGATCTCTCGAACTTTCAATTTTTCATTCAATATGTTTTTTTAACTTTAAAAAGCTTTTAAGTATGTGTCACGATTAAGTTTTTGATTTTCAATTTTGTGTGTAATACATTTTTGACATATTTTATATTTTATGTTTTTAAAAAATTCATAGATCAACACAAAAGTTGAAAGTCTATTTGCTAGATATACAAAATTTCGATTTTATATCAAATTGATTAGTTAATCTTTAAAATTTTCGAATATATAAGGAGTCTATTAGACACAAATTTGAAAATTTAGAGACCTGTTAATTATAATTTTAAAAGTTTAGAGACTAAACTTATAATTTAACATCTTTATTATCTTAATCGGAAGTAAAGTTGTACCCCTTTTATTTATGGTTACACTTAGAAGTTGTTCTCTTACCAAACTAAAAAGAAAAAATAAAATAAAATAAAAAAAAAAAGGAAGGAAGAAAGAAGAGAGAATAACCTATACTTAGCTTTCATTTATGTATTTATTGTTTTCTTTAACCACTTTTTAAAAATGTTTTATCCAAGCTAAATTTAAAAACTATTATAAATGTAAGATATAAATGTAGATATCCATAACCTATATAGGTTACAAAATATCATAAAGTTCTCATTGAATTTCATGTTATAACATACTCCCATTGAATTCAATCTTGTAACCTACACCATCCCATGTCCTATAAATAGTGGTATATGGTGCATTTGTAAGATACACCAAAATTGAGTTCAATTGTTATCTCTACTTTCTAATTCTCTCTACTTTGTTGTTTTGTTCTTTCTTTGTTCTTCTTTTGTTCTTGTTTTGTTCATATTTTACAACATGTTATCAGCACGAGTCTCTACCATTTTGAAGATTTTGTAGAGATTGGATTCAATTCATTGGAATATCAAGAACGCTAAAGACCCGCTAGAATTTTCTCCATAATTTTTAAAGTATTTAGAATTTCGTTCAAATACGGTAAGTATTTTGATTTTGGTGATTTGGTCTTGTTTGATTTAGAAGAAACAAAATTATACATATGTGTTTGATGTATTCACCATTGGTTTTCTCACCACCATCATTCATCTTTATTCTATTAAAACAAAAGTCCAAAATAAGATGAGTACTCTATTTTAATCATATATGTAATTTATGTGTTTGCAAATGGATTTTTAAGGTATATCGGTATTAGTTTTTTTTTTTTTTTGTCAAACTTTTAATTAGAACAAAGGTAAAAAGTTCATATTATGAGATTTCTGTAATAAGAAAACCTAAGCAGTAGGTTGCATGGTAATATTGGTTTCCTAGACCTTATTTATTCTTGATTTTGATGGGAGCTATTTTACTACCAATAATGATATTTTTCAACCTTTTGAAGTAAACTTTAATCTCTGTTTTTATAAGTATGTGTGTGAAGCGTGCATACATGAACTCTTGAATGCGATTTGGTATAAAGTAATTAAGCATTATTATTGAAAATTCATATAAAACATTGAGCATTTAACTTTTCATTTTATGCCTTTGGGGTGCATATGATGCATATTAAACATAGATAATTCACATTTTGGTTTAATTTTTATTTGAAGTATATACAAATATACATATGTATGTTTGCTGTTGTTAGGCCATAAACAATTTTGAATTTGTAAATTGAATAACTTCTTCAAAGCGATGAGCACAATTTTTTTTAAGGTTTTTGAATTCTAAATTCAAATCAATATAATTTAAATTGTCTTCAATTTCTTAAGACTACCAAATTGTAAATTATCATATATGTTTAAAAATGCTTGATATTTTGCCTAAAGTATGTCATTTAGAAAAAAATGTTGTAAATTATGAGATGTTTCCTAATTAATTTATATTTTCCATATATTTGAATAGGAAAATTGAATTAGGATGTGTTTATCTCTTATATTTCTAACCATTAGAAATTTTCTAATAAGGATTATTATGATTCTCCCCTACACATATTATCTTTTATATGTTAAAATTATCTTCTAATAATATTATCTTTATTTTTCAAATATGAGAATAAATATATCTAAGACTATCTTTCATTTTATTTTAAAAGGTTTAAGATTTAAAATATTAAAGATTATTCATTAAGTGAATTAGTTTTTATAAGATGAAAAATAAACGTTAATAATTCACTTAAATTAATTAGTTTATTAAGTAACTATTAATTAAAAGATTAATGAATTAGAAATAAAATTTTGACTATAAGGGAACCCTGTCTAAGGATGGTTTTGGCTAGACTGAGGTATTTAAGCTGACCGTAAGAGAACAACTCTACCTGGGAACTAACCTGGGGTTGAATTAGTCAAATTTTTGTTTGATTGTTGAATATTTAAATTATTCTCATGTGAATTTTGTAAACTTTAAATTTTTTTATATAGTGATAATATATATTTGAATGAATTCTCTCATGGTAAAGTTTGAAAATTATGCATAATAGTTTATTACTCTTTTTAAAACTAATTTTGATTCAATGCACCAGAAGTTGCATAAATCAAAATGAGCCTATGATTTACGCAAAATAATGAATTTCGACTATTTAATATCATTCTTTGAAGTGAATGTTGCAATATTTAATAATTGTGATTGAAATCATCTTAATAGAAGAAGTAATTATTCTATTAAAACCACACATATTTATATGAGAATTTCATTTCAAATGTGATGCAAAAGAGACAATGATCTTGTATCTGTCGTACATTAAGAGCCTTTTTGAAAAATTAAAATTTGTGGTAGTAAATTTTGAGAATTTATTTGAATATCTTGAAGAGATCATAACTTATCATTTCCCTAAATATGATATTATTTGAATGTTACAAGTTTTTAAAATCTCCTGAAGAGATGATTATTCTTTTTGACCCAGTTGTATATGAGATATTTGGTTTTCTTTTGAATCTCCTGAAGAGAAAAGAATAATTAATGATATTTATGTTTTGCATATAGTACATCTATGCATATTATACTTAGAAGTAGACAATACATTTTCCAAAATTCAAATGCTTGAAGCGAAAAATCAAATATGATATATATTAAGTCCTGTAGACTTGATTAAATATTTTGGAAAAGAAAATATTGTTTTGTTCAGAGGAGCAAAATTTATAATTGATATACCACATTCTCTTGTAAATCAAAGAGAAGTTTAGTAAATTTGGAAGGTATATGTTGTAATAAATATCATCTAGTGAAATTGATAATAAGAATAATATATGATATTTATATACTATACTTATTGTCTGTTACGGAAAATGCATATAAAAAAGTTGTATGTTTTTCCTTCTAAATAGTATTACGCATATAATTCGTGTAATTGAAATATATGCAACAATGAACTCGAAGTTCATTGATCCAAGTATATTTTTATTTGATGTGATGAGTCATTTTGGGTCAATAGTAAAAATAATTATTGAAAATATATTTTGACATCCACTGAAGAACTAGAAGATTCTTCCATCTAATAAATCGTCATATGTGGCTTTGTTCTCAAGAGATTAATTATCAAACTCTCACTAGTTAAAATTAAAACTGAACCTCTCAAGTGAACCATTTAAATATTTTATGGTTTTGTTGGCGCATCCAGTTGATGGTCACATATATATTTATTATCTTCAAAACCTTACATCTGCAAGGTTCGTTGCTCAAATAATTAAGTGTACAATTTCATGATTTTGAAATTAAAATTTTGTTTTGATAATACTAGTGAGTTTGCATCCCAACATTTGATAATTGATTGGGATAATTGTTGAACATCCTGTAGCTTATATTCAAATAGCAAAATTTTTAAATATGTATGAGATCACATTGTTGTGTATGCTCTAAAGCCAATAGCTTATGAGCTTATGGCCAGAAGCTAAATATATTTCATGTGTGCAAATGTGCAGTAAATGATTAAATTGTTACACAACAACAATTAAGATAATGAAGTAATTAAAATGAATCCTCGAAAGAGGTTACAAATCTATATTGAAATTGATTTCACATCAATTAATAAATACTATGAATCCATGATGGGTGATATATTTACTACACAATTTGCTATTTGTCATTAATGAGACAAATTTTCCAACATTAGGGGGAGGAATTAAGAAAGTTGGAAAAAGAAATTGAATGAAATACATATGCATTGTCTCATTTTGATCATCATACAGATCACTTTGAACTAGAAGTTCAAAAGATAACTAATTTAAATATTACAAATCAAATGCTAGATGTATTTACAGAGCCTTTATAGTTGTAAGAAAGTTACTAAATTATATATATTGGTTGTAAATACAACATCTAAAAGTGATATCCCAATGCAATAAGTTGTCACTATTAATGAGTCTACAATCCTGCCTGAAGCGTGATAGACAAGCAAATGGCTTCCAAAGATAAAGATGCTCGACAAGTAGTTAATAATAAAAAAAAAATGACTTAGTTAAGAATATGAATATTTTAGAAGAAATCCTAAATATGAGTACTCATAAGAATCTTTAAGTAAATAAGGATAATAAAGAGATCTCGAGAAATTATATGTCATGACAAGAAAAAGGACGGAACCATACTTATATAAGTTGACAACATTTTTTTGCATTCAATATTTCTCACGATATTATTTATGAAAATGAGTATTATGTATTGAAAAATGTCGACATAGAAGGGATTGACTTATGTGGAAAGAAACAATCAAATAGAAATAAACTCATTTTTCAAATCGTGAGGACTAGTAGTCCAGACTTCAGATAATGTCAAACATGTGGGATACAAGTGAGTATTTGTAAGAAAAACAAATAGAGTGAAGTCACATGATATAAAGCGAGACAAATTCCACAATAATTCTCGCAATGAATTGGTATTGACTCTGATAGAACATATCCTCTAATGGTGGATATACAATACCACAAGATATCTAATTTATTTGATTGTGTATGAAAAGTTTAATATACATCTTATGGATGCAGTCATACCACATTTAATGAATCTCTTAATAATGATAATCCCTGAAGGATTAAAAGTACCAAAATCATATAATTCAAATATTAGAGAATTATATTTATCATAGAGATTCTTATAAAAAAAAAACACTCTTGACGAATGTGATATAGTGATCATCTTATTAAAGATTTGTTGAAATAAGGGTATAAAATAACCCTATTTGTCAATATGATATTATAAAGAAATCATAGTCAAGATTTACTATATATGTATATGTTGATGATCTGAATATATAATGGAAACTCTGGAAGAGATTTCAAATGCAATAAAGTTTCTTAAAAAGAAATTAAGATGAAAGTTCCAGTAAACAAAGTTTTGCCTTACCTTGCAAATAAAACATAAAGCGCGTTGATGTAATTACATCAATTTACACAGAAAAGATCTTATATGAACTAGTTACAACATTGAACACTCCTGTGGTGGTTCATTCACCTGATGTGAAAAGATATACCATTCAATTTCAGGAAGATAATAAAAAAATTAGGGTCCTGAAAAACCATAATTTTGGGAAATAAGTGCACTTATATATCCTTACTAGTTATACACTAGATGTTGTAGTATTGTAGTAATTTTGTTACATAGATATAATATTTCTCCAAAAGAAAGATATTGAAGTATAGTTAAATATATGTTAGATTTTATTTGAGAATTAACTTACATGGATTTATTTTATGATTTAGTTGGTTGTGAAAATGCAAATTATTTATCTAACTCATGCGAGCTAGATCCTAAACAGGTTACTTAGTACATGGAGAAGCATTTTTATATTTTATGGCAGCCTATGGAGCAGATCATAACAATAACCACTTTAAATCATATTGAAATCTCGATGATTCATGTTGGCTCCAATAGTGTTCTTACATGAAGACAGTAAAACATAAAATGACAACATTAGTATTTAACATATTTCTTCAAAAGATGACTTGGAGGACTTATTGACGAATGTGTTACCCACATCAACATTTGAGAAGTTAAGACTAACATTTGCATGTGACAACCAAGAGTTATCAAGTGATGCTTTCATGAGGGGGAGTTATATGCGCTGCACTCTTTTTTCCTTGACTACGGTTTTATCCCACTGGATTTTTCTAGTAAGGTTTTTAATGAGGCAGTTGTTAAAATATATGAATAATATACTCTTTTTCCTTCACTAGGTTTTTTATCCCATTGGGTTTTTCCTAGTAAGGTTTTAACGAGGCATATATTCTATATAATATGGATATCTAAGGGGGAGTATTATAAATGTAATATATGAATATAGATATCCATAACCTATATAGGTTACAAAATATCATAAAGCTCCCATTGAATTTCATGTTGTAACATACCCCTAATTGAATTCAATATTGTAACATACACCATCCCATGTACTATAAATAGTGGTATATGATGCATTTGTAAGATACACCAAAATTGAGTTCAATTGTTATCTCTACTTTCTACTTCTCTCTACTTTGTTGTTTTGTTCTTTCTTTGTTCTTCTTTTGTTATTGTATTTTACAACAAAAACTAGTTTTTAAAAAGTTTATTTTTATTTTAAAATTTTGGGTAAAGTTCAAATTATTTGTAAAAATGGAGAAAACTATTATAAAAATTGAACAGAAAGTCAAAATCAATAATCTTATCGAGATTTTTATAAATAATATAAACATAATTCAATTCAATTGGTATAGAAGACATTTATAGTCCGACGTAATATAAATGAGTGAAATTAATTGAAATTAGTCCATGTTTTATTTTATTTTTTAATTATCCAAATAAGGCTTGCACGGACAATTTCTTTTCAAAGCATTACTGATAGTTGCTCTTTTTCCTTTTATAAGAAAATTTTATTTTTACTCGATAGCTGCCTTTCACTTTTCATTTTTGTTGAAATATATACATGTAATTTTTTTTTAAAAAAAAAACAAATATATACATTGAGTTAATATTTTATAATAACTAATAAAAAAATTAAAATTATAGAATAATTTAATAGGTTAACGTATTAAATAATAAAATTTGATATTCAATTCTGAAACAGAAATCAAACTTTCGACTATCTCAAAAAAAAAAAAAAAAAAAAAAAGAAATCTTCACCGTGAAAAAGAGAGTACATCCCAATTACTATTTAACTAAGCTAACTTTGACATTAAAATTTGAAAATCAATTATAATACACATGACATAACATATATTGCATAATATAAATATATTTTAGGAGAAATATCAATTTACCTATCTAACGGTTGTATCAGTTTGAACACTTAACTAATAATTATACCAATTTAGACTATAAACTTTTGCAAGTGTATCAATTTACACCATTTATTACATTCTAATTGCATCATGTGAGAGTTCTAATTTTATCAATTAAACCCTAAACTTTTGTGAACCAATATAGACTTTTTAAGATTTTTTTTGAAAATTATTCATGTATCAATTGTAATCTTCTATTTTATTAATCATGAAGAATTAAGTGCGTGAATGAATTTCAAATGCAATATTAATAAGGGTCTAAATTAATTCACTTATAACCGTTAGGGTGTGAATAGAAAATTTTCACAATTTTTTTAATAAATTAAGGGAAAAGACTATTCAATTTATTTATTTTTAAATTATTCATGACAAATCTCAAACATGAAGAAGTTAAAGTTTAGAATCTTCCACCCACTTGATGTTTAAGAAAAACAATATAAGATGAAGATTGTTGTATTGAAAATGTTGAATGTGGCGCCATCCTCATCTCTTTATCTTACAAACCCACCAATTTCTTGTCGAGTCCGGTCAATTTCTCATTTCTTTTATCTTGATTCTTGACAGACCCTCTTCATATTCAACATTCAAATAAATACGTCGAGATTCTGTATATACACATTATAAACCAAACAATTAACTGAAAATTCAGCCGATCCATCTTCGCCAGTGCATAAGTTTACTCCACTTCCTGCTTCTGCATTCGTGAAGATGCGGCCGTATGAGGAGAAAAGAACAAGCTTCAGCTTTGCTTCTTTGACGAAACTTGAAGAATCTGTTCATCAATTCAATCCAAGTTAATTAAAGCCAACAGAAAAGGAAACCCAAATTACGAACAAGACAAGATAAGGGTTGAAATCTTTCACCAACAATTTTCGCTAAATCCGTGCTTTGTGGGCACCCAATTAACGCAAATTTCTGGATTTGGGATGTGTTGTGATCTGATTTTGTTTACAAATTTCATTGAAGACAAAGAATAAAAAGCCGAGGGGAAGTAAATTTGGAAAGTTGTTTACTTGATTGGATTGGAATCGCAGTTTGTGGGAAGGACTGTGATATAAACATTTCCCCTTTCTTGTTGGGTTTAATGTGTTTTGAATCTCTTGATATGTTTGACTTCCGGTTTCGAGATGTGGGAATGTTTTTATCTGACACCCATTTATTTAACAGAAAGGAACTAATTATTTGATTTAATTTTTGGCAACTGTGTGAGCTTTTGATTTTCTTGTTTATTGCGTGGAATGTGGATAGGGAGAAAGGTAAGAATATTTCTTATTTCTATTTTTTTTTCAGCGATTTTTTATTGATGTGAATTTTAAGGCCCTAGGGTTCACTTTTCGGGCTCCAGTCTTCTATCGCTGCCCGAATTTCTTCCCCTTTCGTATGATTTTTAGGGGTTACGGACTCTGTCTTGTCTTTTCGTCGATTTTTCTTCATCTCATCGCGCTGGGTGTTCAAATTTCCTTGATTTTCCCCATTCGCTTGGTGGGTTCTCCGGTTTCTGTTGTCTGAGGTGCTGAATTTCCTCTCGCTCCTTCTGGTGGTGACTGGTTTGTTTAATTTTGAGGTTTTCTCTTATGGGTTTTGCTTTGGAGCTTCGATTATGATGGTTTTTTTCCTTTTATGAATCCTTGAAGCGCTTTTGCTCAACTAGCAGCTGAATATATATGCTTTGCTCTTGCAGTACATGTTGGTCATAGTTGGTGATTCTTAACGGATAGGGTTTGAGTTTTAAATTAGTCCTGCATTCAGTTTTGCAGAAATTTTGTGCTGAAGTGGGTGGTTTTTAGGGTTTAATTGTTGGTCCAGTAAGAATTAAAGGTTCCGGACGGCTGTGATTTTGATCTTAAAGCCCATCCCCCTGAAGGGCTTTAGGGTGATGGCATTGTTTCAACCTCAGAATGAAAATTCAGGTTCTTTAGTTCTATGTCATGGCATATGGGTATTGGTCTCTGAGATTTTTAACTGATGCCAGGGCATTAGGGCTCTGTTTTAGCGAATGTTTGTGTTCTAATGGTTCCACAAGCCAGTTGAAAGATCTCATTGCTTGAGGAAGTTCGCTTAATGCAATTTTCTCCCGGTTCTTCTTATAAACGATGCTTCATTCCGTAGTAGCTGCTAGACAAACTTGTAGCCTACTTGCTGTCACCTGTGGAAGTGTACCTAAAGTAAAATGCGAGGAGGAAGTTGATGAGGATAAGTTGAGATATCCGTTTCCAGAATTAGTTTCTTCTGGACGATTGGAGGTGCAAATTGCATTAGCTGTCATTTATCTGCAATTTTCCTACTCAATTAAAGATGCTTTTTTGTCAAAATATCCAACTGCTTGAATGTGCAGGTTCGAGTTTTGGCAAATCCAAGCAAGGATGAATTTAGTAGAATTGTGGAATCATGTCTACCGAGCTTCGTCTACTTGCAAGGGGAACAACTTGGAAATGATGAAATTGGGTCTTTGGTTTGGAATGGTGTTGATTTGTCTCTTGAAGATTTATGTGGACTATTCAATACTGCACTACCAACCATTGTATGCTCTGTCTTCCTTCTATAATTGATGAATTAGCTCTTTACATAACTATCTCGTCTTTTCTTCTGCTACTCCTTTGTGATGGGGTTGGAGGAATGAGTTTGGTTAGTATAGATTCTGGTTTTTGATAATTTAATTCATCTATTTGCTCAGGTGTATTTAGAAATCCCAAATGGAGGCAGAATGGCAGAGGCTCTTCATTCTAAGGTGACTTATATGAGGTTCTTAGACCACCACGTTGATTAAATTATGATGTTGATATGAACAAGGGTGGCAGCCTGCCTGTCTAACATCCTTGTGATATCTTTTTTATCCCAGAATGTTTCTTGAAACAGATTCATCATTGTGCAGGGAATTCCTTATCTCATGTATTGGAACAGCACATTTTCATGTTATGCTGCAGCTCATTTTCGTAATGCATTGCTTTCAGTGGTGCAGAGGTACATTGCATACTTTAAGGCTTTGCACTACTTGCTATTAGGCAGACTAGAATTGTGTGGTTATAGGTGTCTTATTTACCCTTCTTCATGGATTCAAGTAAGTCCTTATCTTGACATTTAGAGTAGAATCGAAGTTACGTTGTGATTTTCCATATATTTATTTTGTGCTTCTTATATGAGCTCACCCTACTATGGAAGTTGTTGCGAGTAGTGTTTTTAAAAGTGTGCAGCAAATTAAAGAGCAATAGCGCTTTTAGGGCTTAAGTGCAAGGAGAAACAAAAGGGTGAGGACTTTAAAGAAGTGAAGTGCATGACATATAGTGAATATAATTCTAAAAATCAACATGAAGACAGAATTATCATGTAAAATGGGTTGAGTTTCTCAAAGAAAATTCCCATGAAAAACAAAACTACAGTCATCTTTTGCCATGCATCTAATTTCTAGCTATCTACATGTCATTGTTGTACAAAACACAAACCAACCAACTTGTTAGTGACACTGGTAGGCCCTCCCTACTTCTGGAGGGCACTTATGTTTTGCATATGTTGTATTTGTTTTACTTTTGTCTGAACTTTTGTGCTTGTGTATCTGTGGAGGGTGATTAATGTTTGATTTTTATGTTCTATTTCACTTGTGGGTTGCAGTTCATCTACTCATACATGGGATGCTTTTCAGCTTGCACGCGCTGCTTTTAGGCTTTATTGTGTGAGGAGCAATTATGGTCTGCCCGGGATTGCTGATGACAGTATTATGAGTGATCTAGGGCCACAGCTTATTGGGGAACCCCTAAAGATTAACGTAGAACCTCCCGAGGTAGATGCAGGTGAAGGTGAAGATGAAGATGGTTCTTTAGAAACCCTCCCAGCCATAAATATTCATGATAATAATGTGACCGTGAGATTTCTTATCTGTGGAGTGCCTTGCACACCGGTAAGCAGTTTCCAGGCATTTTTTGCATATTCATGTGCCATTGGGTATACCTGCATATAGGTGTGCAGGAACGAGTACCTTTTCAATTATAAGTTATTTTCCGTGGTCTTCCTTATAATTTTCATGCTTTCTAGGATGCCTGCTTATTGAGATCATTGGAGGATGGCCTTAATGCGCTTTTGAACATTGAAGTAAGTGTCATTCAGAACTTTTCTTGTTTTCTGGCTTGTAAGAGTTGATCAAGGACATTGTTTGATATTATTCATTATCATTTTCTGAATGATTGAACGGAAAAGATCTCTATGAACTGCTGCAACTTAAGCTGTTTTGGGGGCATTCCCTTATTAACTATCCTGTGTTTTTGGTTTTTGTGGGTGATATAGATACGTGGGAGTAAACTTCAGGGAAAGTTTAGGTAAGCTTCTTCTTGGAAAGAACTTTTGTTGAAATATTTTGGGAATACTTTTGTCACATTTGGTACACCAGTTCTATTTGTTAATTCTCAGTGTCATGTATCTAGGCTATGCTTTCTTGGTAGGAATAAAATCTTCAGTTTAGTGCACGTCAATTGTATATGCTATTAATGACTTTAAAAATATGGTTCAGTGCTCCTCCACCACCTCTTCAAGCAGGATCCTTTTCTCGTGGAGTTGTGACAATGCGGTGTGATATAGTGACTTGTAGTTCAGCCCACATCTCAATATTGGTGTCTGGTAGCGCTCATACTTGTTTTGATGACCAGGTTTGTTTCTAATTTGAACTATTTCACCTGTTTCTTTTTGTTAATTTTTTAGAATAAGAGGTTCTAATACCTGGTTGGTAATAACTTTTTCAGCTCTTGGAGAAACACATCAAACATGAGATTATTGAAAATAACCAATTAGTTCATGCCATGCATGATTGTGAGGGCAACAAACATCACATGCACGAGCCTCGAAAATCTGCTTCAGTTGCCTGTGGGGCAACAGTATTTGAGGTTTCCATGAAGGTTCCCGCTTGGGCATCACAGGTCCACCCAACCTGCTTGTTTTCCCCCTCCACTTAAATTGAGCACTCTAGAGTAAACTGCACATTTATCTATTCTGTCTTAAAAGCAATGAACTTGGTTGATTCATATTATCTATGATTGAGGTTCAATTTATCAAAAGCTTTGAACTTGGTTGAATAATTTGTAGTCATTTCATCATTAATATATCAATATTAATTTGTTTGCTGTTTCAGGTCTTGAGGCAACTTGCACCTGATACGTCGTATCGGAGTTTAGTTGCACTCGGCATTGGGGGAGTTCAGGGTTTACCTGTTGCTTCTTTTGAGAAAGAGGATGCTGAGCGATTGCTCTTCTTTTGTTCAGGGGATGATAATGATAAACATTCAGAGCAGTTGCTTGTAAGTGTATTACCCAGCTGGTTTAAGCCACCTACTCCTAGTAGAAAGAGAGTAGAATCAAGCCAAGGAAAAAGGAGCACTCTTTCACATGACAGTCTTGCATATGCAAACATCCCTTCCATTAGAAGAGTAGGTAGAGAGGAACCTGCACCAATGAATGGGTTCAAGGCACCCTTACTCCCAGCGAGGAAAAGATTAAAAGTAGCCTCCATGAGGCCTGTTCCACGTGTGAATAGGAATAAAATGACGCCTTTCTCTGGATTGACTGAAGTAGATGGGAATAACGGAGGTCTATCCAAGGCTATTTTATCCATTGTTACTCCATCAAAGCATGTAACTGTAGGATCAACTTCTGCAACACACCGAAAATCTTTTTCAAGCTCATCTCAGTCTAAGCAGATTATTTCCTTAAATCCATTGCCTCTAAAGAAGCATGGTTGTGGAAGAAACCCAATTCAAGATTGCTCAGAGGTAAGATATCATGATCATTTAGGTTTAAACTTAAAGAGGTCGGTGGACATCTGGTTATTGGCAATCTATTTTGGAACTGTAAAATTTCTCTGCAATTAAACTTGGCAGTGCATCAAGTCAATATGGAAATCCACGGCTAAAAACTGTATTTGATTTTTGCCTACTTGCATAGGCTTCTGAAATGGAATAGAAGTGGCTTTTCTTAGTAGGAAGAGATATCAACTTCATGCTATATGCTCGTGGACATTCATTTCAAAAGCTTTTCTTCTGAATTGATGTGGCTTTCATTGTGCTATCATTAATATTCATTTTCTGCTCCGATTGCAGGAGGAGTTCTTAAAGGATGTCATGGAGTTTTTATTACTTAGAGGACATTCACGACTTATTCCTCAAGGTGGACTTGAGGAGTTTCCAGATGCCATACTCAACGGGAAGCGTCTTGACCTCTATAACTTGTATAAGGAGGTATGGTCATTGAATTTCCACATAGAATATTGATTCCTCTTTTTTGGTATTTTAACTGCAAAGACCCATATTGAAACTGTTGCTCTGCTTCATAGGTGGTCACCCGAGGAGGCTTTCATGTCGGCAATGGTATCAACTGGAAGGGGCAGATCTTCTCTAAGATGCACAATTACACAATGACCAATAGAATGACTGTATGTACAGCAAGCCTTTTCTCATAGATTTGTGACCCTTATGATGCTATTTCTTCTCAGCCTAAGATACAGAAATCTGTTGGTAGATTAAACTTGTTTCAATTTTACTAATTTCATATGTTGGAAGAAGTTGATCCTATATGTGCTCACAGGGTGTTGGAAATACATTGAAAAGACATTATGAGACTTACCTTCTAGAATATGAATTGGCTCATGATGATGTAGATGGAGAATGCTGCCTTTTGTGCCACAGGTTTGTAAATTTGTTCTACCGGTTCTGTTCACTCACAGTTCTATTAAAGATCACTTTCTTACCATGGGATTTGCTACTGTTCAACAGTAGTGCAGCAGGGGATTGGGTGAACTGTGGCATTTGTGGTGAATGGGCTCATTTCGGGTGCGATCGAAGGCAGGGTCTAGGTGCATTTAAGGTATAATTTTGGACCACTATGAGATAAATTCTAGGAGAATCTTGTGTTAGTGAAACTTGAAAGTGAAATGATGTGCAATCTGGTTAATCTTTTCTCTGTAATGGTTTGAATTATTTGCTTCTTTACTTTGCAGGATTATGCCAAAACAGATGGGCTAGATTATGTTTGTCCACATTGTAGCATTACAACTTACAAGAAGAAACCACACAGAGTAGTAAACGGGTCTCCGCAAGGAATAACGAATCCACGGATATCTTGATTCAGTTTTGGCCTCCCCATCTTGAGGTTTTGGCTGCGTTGTTTTTCTTTTTTTCTTTTTGCCTATTCTTATCCTACAGGAGAAATTATTTGTTCCATCGGCTCGTAGATGAGTTTTGTTTGAGGTGGTGTGCTGCTAAACCATTAGCTGAAGATTAAATTTATGAGACTTGAGGATGAAAACTCTGAAGTGAAGAAGAGAACTAAAGAGTAGAGCACAGAAAGAGGACTTCATCATAGGGTTCTTTTTTGACCTCTTCTTTGTCTAGGTAATAGTTTAGGAGTAAAGTTAGCAGCAGCATGGCAGTTAACTTTAGTAGGGTGCTGTAAAATACTTCTATTCTTGTAGCTAAGCCATGACTGATGTATTTTAATGAAGATATCTAATTTACAATTTTTTGTATATGATGATCCAAGAAAAGTAGATCAATAATCACTACTTCACATGCATTTTAAAACTTATATACAAGTTATCAAACCATCGCTTGCCTTCATTTCCATTTGTGTAATTCTCAAAATTGAAAGGGCTTTTTTTTTTTTTTTTTTTTTTTTTTTTTTTTTTTAAATAAATAAATAAATAAATAAATAAATATGTTAGAATAAAAATCCTTGAATGAGAAAGTCAACCTTAATTTACAGAGATGATTGTGTTTGTTGGCTCATCTTGGTATGTTGGAAAACTATTAATTAGGAACACATGGCTTATTAGGAAAGATGTTAACTCATTTTTTCTCTAACTCCCATAGAAGAGGTGCTTGGAAAGAACCAACTTAATTTTCACATTGGTTGCAATGGCGACGGGTTTTGACACAGACGATAGCTTGCGACGACGAGGGCTAGTTTACGGCAACAAGTTACCGTTTTTAGCGTTCGAAAAATATGCAATTTAGAGTATGTGAGAAAACTTTTTTTTTTTTTTTTTTTTTTTTTTTAAATTCATTTTGCAAATAGTCAAATGGAATTAACATGTCATCAATACAATTAGCATTCACGTCAGCACATAATGGTCTAATAAGCATTTCCTTATTTTAAAGGTAAGGTACAAACCATTTGGAAGCATTTTACAAATGTGAGGGATTAAAGTGTTTCAGGGACCAAATTGACACGAACCTCAAACTTTAGGGACCAGAAGTACATTTTGTTAAAAAAAAAAAAGAATATTTTAAAAAGACTAAATATAGAGATAATCTTAACATATGTAGCAATAAATAATCATAACATAGGTAGCAAAAAAAAAAAAAGTTTAGATATAAATTTAGCAATGGTTTTCTAAAATAGTAAATATAGCAAAAAATTTAAATCTGATTTATGATTTTTTATTATTTTGTTTTTACCCTCATTTGTTTGTCAACAGTTATATTTGATACATTTTATATTTTTGGTATATCAATTAGTCGATATACTTTATTTAAATAATCATTTATACAATTGATATCAACTGATGTATCAAATTTAAATTAAGTTAGTTAATTTGTTCCATTTTTTAAAAATTTGATATGATTTTAATGGTATATAAGTTATATTTAAATTGGTATGATTTTAATGATATTTTTCCCGGATATTATAGTCAACTTATAATGGTTCAATCCATCCCGAATGGATATCGATAAACTATTGATACACCAATTTTACACTTAAAATTGAATTTTTAACCGATGTTGATATACTACTGATATACTTGGACAAGTATATTTTTAAGAAATACTAATATACTAATGATACATTAACATTATACTTGAAATGAATTTTGAGTTCATGTTGATATAATACCAATACACCATTGTTATGCTTGAAATTTTATTTAGAAGGAATGTCGATATATTATGATGCAGTAATAATATACTTAATATCGATACACTAATTTATACTGTAAATGAATTTTGAATGAATGTTAATAATTAATGATGCAATAATAACATTTTGAACTATTTTTAATAATACAAACATTTAATAAGGAAAAGAGTGTATTATAAGGTTAAAATTGTCGGGTAAAATACTATTTGTGAAATAGTTTAATTTTATAAATCTTTTCTTACAATATCTAAGCCTATTTCTGTGCTATATTTGCAATATTTTTATCTCGATTTTCATTTATGCAACCAACTATAAATTCTATTTGGAAATGAGTTAAAACTTCACGGTTGCCGGGAGAAAAAGTGTTCGAGAGAAGTAAAAAAAAATTGGGTGGTTGAGGAAGAGAGAAAATAGTGGGAGATAAGATACAGGGAAGTATTGGTAAAGTGGGAATCAGTTGAAGAGGATAAGAGAATTTTTTTTATCTTTTTTATTTTTTATGAAATGGGAAAAATTGAGATTCTAAAACAAATAATAATATATTTATTTTAAAGGTAACAAATAATAATATTAAACTATCATGATTGTCAAACAAAATCCTAACCATCTAAATTGATTCATTAAATGATAAAAGAGTAATTGTAATAAATAGCAATTTTAGAGATAATAACTAAATGTATAGCAACATTTTAAAAAAATTGTAAATATAACAAAGTTAAAGTTTACGAGCGATAGAAGTCTATCACTAATAGACTTTGCTATATTCGTAACTTTTTAAAAATGTTGCTATATATGATAATACAGTTCTGGGATAAAATTATAAGTCTCAATACTATATTTATTAAATCAGAAAAGGTATAAGTTAATTGAGAAAATCTCTGGTATAAATGGATATTTTACTTCAGGATTAATTAAAATATCTTGAAACCAACCGAAATGAAGTTGTTAGGATTATTATTATTATTATTATTATTTTTCGTTTGAGAGATTTTAAATGGTAGAGTGAAAAAGGGGTACAGATTCAAATGCAGGAAGAATAAATTATCCAGAAGAAGAACTGAACAGACGTCTTCATCTTCAATCTTCATCTCATTATCCTCTGTTTCTATCTGCATTGGAAATAATGGTTCTTACATTTTGTTAATTCTCCCTTTTAAATCCATTTTTCTGCAGTTCAAAAATCCCTCTAATGGCATCACTACAAGATTTATCGGATGAAAACTTCGCAGAAGAATTACAGCTTCAGGGAGCAATCACTTCCTCCTTATTATCCATTCCATCCCCCAACCCCCAATCTTCAATCTGTGCTCGTTCTAAAATCCTCTGTACAATCTGTATGGACGCCAAATTCCCTTCCGAAATGTTCACAAACAGAGTCTGTTCCCATACCTTCTGCACCGATTGCATTTCAAACCACATCGCCGCAAAGCTTGAGGTTACACTGACGGTGAAGTGTCCGGAGCCGAAGTGCGGGACGGTGCTGGAGCCGGAGATGTGTGGATCTTTCGTTCCGAAAGAAGTGGTGGAGAGGTGGGGGGATGATCTGTTTGAAGCGATGATTCTGAAGTCGAAGAGATTGAATTGTCCGTTCAAAGACTGCTCGGCGGCGATGATCGATGAGGGAGATGAGGAAGGGGTGACGGCGGTGGAATGTCCGTGTTGTTGGAGATTGTTCTGCGCGCAGGGTAAAGTGGGATGGCATGGGGAAATGGAATGCAAAGAGTTTGAGAAACTGCGGAAGGAAGCAGGAGGAAGTGGAGACAAAGACGACGTGATGACGATGAAACTGGCGGATCAAAAGAAATGGAAGCGATGCCCTAATTGCAAAATTTATGTTGAGAAGATTCAGGGTTGTGTCCATATTATCTGCAGGTTAGTACATCCCTAAGCTACCACCAATTTTCTATCCTAATTTTTTTCTTCAAATATATTATTATTATTTTTATGTGTGAGATTTAGATGCATAAGATTCGAAATATTTGTATTTTTGGTTCCTAAGCTTAAAATTTATATTTATTTATTTATTTATTTATTTTTAATTTCATATTAAAGAGCTTTTCAAGAGTATAATAAAGAGTAAAGTGAATAGCTAAAATAAATTTAAATTTAAAAGTATAGAGACTAAATAAGTATTTAACTTAAAAAAATTTCTAGCAAGTATTTTAAAAAAAATTATGTTAAATCTCATAATCAAATTTTTTTCATTTTTATTTAAACACTTTGTTAATAAAAATGATTTAAAATACATTTTAAGTGGTTGCCAAACAATTTTTTTTCTTCAAAATGACTTATTTTTTTGAAAAGTTAAATCAAACTCACCCTAATGTGATTTTTTTTAACAACATTGGTGTACAGTGCTATCTTTTTCATGTTGGACAGCTTGGTGGGCCAAAAGATGAGATGCACCGAAATAGTTTATTATTATTATTTTTTAAAAAGTTTTGGACATTTAATAAATTTCACAAATATCTTAAAATGGTAACATATTTCATATCTAGATTTTTGTCTTAATTTTTGGACAAATATAACTTTAATATTCATTCTAAGTATGTATGAAGTTTATTCTAAATTTATTTAGAACAATTACAAGTTTTAAGATATTATATTAGTTTCTATTGGGATATATATTCCACCCAACGTTTAAATTATTTGAAATTCTTTTTTTTTAATATTATAATAAAAATACAATTTTATGACATAGATATACTAATAGACTGTTATTTTGCACCTAAACATTTTTTTTTTTGAGTTCATGTTAATAGATAGGTTTTGAACCTGCAACTTTTTTGAAGGACCATGTTTATACCATATGTTTGTTTGTTTCAATAAACATAATTAATTTAATAATTTAGAATAATGTAGTCTTATAATAGTTTTTTTTGAAGTAATGAAGACGATACTTTGAGGTAGTTGTTTAAAGGATGTGAAAATTCAATGAAAGTGAATAATAATAAACATTCTAGGATTCTTAAGTCAAGTATAATATACAACATAAAATAACTATGTATATAGTAGTGTTGGAGTATTTATTATATTGAAATGGTTGATCACAATTAAAAATGAAGATAATCATGGGTTTGAGGTGTGTGCGTAAAGACGGGATATATAAAAAAAATTGATGAGTTTTATATTTGTAGGTGTGGATCAGAATTTTGCTACAGCTGTGGAGCTAAGTGGGGTGGTAGCCATGCTTGTCCACTCTCAACTTATGAACGTATTGTCTATCGACGTTGATTTACCTCTATATGATAGTCTTCATTTATCTACTTATCATTTTTTCTATTTTTCCTTTTTTAAATTATAAATTTCATCCTTATAAATTGAAGAAAGTTAAAATTTAATTCTCACGGTTTAAAAGTTATACTTCATTCATATAATTGAATGATTGTCTATAATCAAATTAAAAAAAAACTAATTTTGAGATTTTCTCGAATGAAATTTGAACTTTTAAACTATTTATGAACTAATGTTTAACTTTCTATATACTAGGGATCAAATTTTTAATTTAACTTTTTACTTTTGTGTTTTGTGGAAATTAGTTATGGACTTTTGGAAGGAAACTTATTAATTTTTACTTAGATTTTGGATGGGATATTATGAATAAAAAAAAAAAAAAAAAAACTAGAATAGTTATATTTAAGTAAGAATAAATACTACCATTTTTTTTGTTACATTACTTACTTTTTTATTGTAGGTAAAGAAAGGGAAATTACTATACACAGAAAAATCTCTGTAATAGAATTTATCACTCAAGTTCTAGGTAAAAATTTTATATATTTATAAATAGTTTGACTCATTTTTTTTTATATTTGAAAGCAACTCGATAAACAAACATAATTTTCAAAAAAAAGAAAAATAGTTATCCAACTAACTTAAAATGGTACAATAATTTTATTTTTGCCTTGGTTTTTTTAACCTAAAATTAATTTGTAGTTTAGTTTATATGCTTTGGCAGTTCTAATATTTTGGTGTCTAACAATTTAGAAAGTGGAAACACACTATGAAATGAAAATTCCTTCAAATTCTGTTTCAATATTTCAAACTGAATCTCTGTTTTAATCCCAAAATTCCGTGCTCTACAATTTGATTCAACACTAATGATATTGTAGAAGAACACTAATTTATATTATTAAAAATTACTTTTAATCCTTAAATTTTCATAAAAATAACAATTTAGTACTCGAAGTTTGGTTTGTAATGATTTAATTTTTCAATTTTGTAACAAATTAGTTTCTAAACTTTACTATGGAACAATGTAGTCTTTCTAAGTCTTTATCATAGAAATTAGTGTTAAGATTTAATGATTTTTTTTTTATATAAATAAGTTGGCAAATAAATTAGAGACTTAATATTTTTATATAATACAATCTCTATATCATAAAATAATAAAAATTGACATCTAATTTTGATATTTTTTTTACGTTAGGGACTAAATTATTAGAAATTTGAAAATACACTGGCCAAATTATTACATACTAAAGTTTAGAGATTAAAATGTTACAAAATTAAAAATATAAGGACTAAATCGTTACAAATTGAAGTTGAGAAATTAAATTGTTAGTTTCATGAAAGTTTAGGGATTAAAAGTGTTTTTCAATCTAAATAGTATATGGTCATGCGGAAGAAGTTAATTTCGAGTGATTATATTTGAGGTTCTGAAATTACTATAAATAGAAAAAATATCCAACTATTTACAAATATAGAAATTTTTTATTGTTTATCAGTGATAGTAGACCACAATAGAATTTTGTTGTGAAATTTTTCTATACCTCACTACAGACGTTAAAAGATACTTTTGTAAATTAAAATATTATTTTGATTTGTGTACTTTAGAGTTAAATTAAAATATTATTTTGATTTGTGTACTTTAGAGTTAAATTAAAATATTATTTTGATTTGTGTACTTTAGAGTTCAATTTTAGTTTGTGTATGTTTAATTTTAGTCTGTGTACTTTTTTTTTTATTTATAAATCTTAAATTATTTAATAATTTTGTGCAAGAAAATAAAATATTTAAATACCAAATTTATAGTGATAATGCTAATAGATAATTTTTTTTTTTTTGAAAAATCAACAATACACTTAATAATAGAGACTAAATCACAAAACAATTTTTTTCAATTTCTCTCAAGAGAATGAAATTTAGACATGGGTCACTGCTTTGATAGACCATTGAGATAGTTATGTATAAAATTCCTACCTTGCACAAAAGTAAAAACGAAATTAAATTTATACGAAGGCCTTATAATATTAAAATAAAATAAAATAAAAAAGAAATAAAGAAGGAAAATTTTTACCATAGAAAAAATATTTGATGTCGATATTGATATTAATATCGACATTTTAATTTTACGGATATATAAACAAAATATCGATATCGACAGATATTTTTGTAAATTACGAATTTTATAAAATTTATTTAAATTAATAATTAAGTTGTTTTTACTCTCAAACTAAGTTATGTCTGGTTATTACTATTCTAATTTATATTGGACTAAATAGATGACATTTTTATGTGTTACTAGATAGATGACATTTTTATGTGTTACAAGCATTAATAAAAAATGTTGAAGATATTCGTGGATATTTAATATCGATATCGAACCCTTCAATTTATGGATATATCGACCAATATATCGACATATCTATGGATATTTTTTCATCCCGATAGATTTTGATAGACTTACACAACTGTTGTGTAAATAGTTTTTTTTATTTTTAAAATTTTTTCAATAAAAAATTTCATCCCTTCCAAACCCCCAACTTGAACTAACTAATGAAGGGAAAAGTTCAAATATAAAGAAAATATTTAAAAATGAGATAGCAAAAAAAAAAAAAAAAAAAAAAAAAAAAAAAAAAAAAAAAAAAAGCATAAGATGATAAAAGTAGTTACTTTGTGATGGGCATCACCCAAAAAATCATGAGTACTTTTAAGTCGTGAGTTAAAGGTTACTCCAAAAGGCCAAAAAAGGTGGCACCAAAATGGGGTTTCCCTTAGTATTTACAGTCATTGCCTTTGCTTCATCCCACCTTTTCAGCATGCATTCTGGGAGATCCGCACCTGTCTTTTATGCCTTCCATCCCAATTTTTAAATATAAATTTGCAAATATAATCCAACATACAAGTGTTACTGATTATTCCGTCTTTTTATTCAAGGCAATTAACGAAATTCGCAAGAAAATGATATTATTTTATTATAAATTCTAGTAAATAGGCCTGTTTTGCGATCATGCATTTACAAGCTCTTAAAATCAGAAAAATTATGAAAATTTCATGTTTCATGGTATGAATGAATGAAGAAAAGAAGAATAGTAAAGAAATGCTGCAACCATGATCGCATGAGTACAAAGATAGCGCCCAACTTCTTTACAAATTATGCCATGTGATGAGATAAAAAACTGACAAATACACAACCGGCGACTGTCAAATCCACAAAGCAAGTTGGCAGCTGATTTGATAGATTCACGGAAGAACCAATGAACTGACAAAGTCGGTGCAGTAGAACATAAAATTAAATGCATAGCGTCAGTGAAATAATTGGAGAGAAGCTCAAAGCTTCACCTTTTTGACGCCTATAAATACTCAGCCCAAAAACTAAAGAAGGAGTTAGTTGAATCGAGAGATCAACTTCCTGAAGAGTTAGAGTAACGTCATTATCAATTCTCAAGCTTTTTTCTGTAGAATTCTAAGCGAAGGCTCCAAATTCTTCTTGGAATAGCAATAGTTCATCTCCAACTTTGAAGCTTCTTGTCAAAAAGCAGTCAATCCAAAGTCAACGTGATCCAGACATTATCTCAACGACTTGACGTTTTCATTTCCAGTTCTTTCCTGTACTCATCTTTGTATTAAGAGTTGATATTGAAAGATTTTTTATTCTTGATATTAATATGAGTTCTTATCATTCATGAGTATTTCTTCACTTGTCATGGGTAACTAATTTCTTAATGCGTTAAGAAGATTAAACTAGTATTCTCAAACTTATGCATGAGTAGCCATTTTTATTATTTAATGTGCATTTAATCCGAGCTTAAATCTGTTGAGAGATAGATTTAGGTAAGAGTTCTTGCTTGAAAGGGTAAATAAACTATAGGAAAGCATTAAGCAAGTAGAAGTAGTGCTTTAGAGAAATTTAGTGAATCATAGCATACATCTTAGAAATAAGAGAGCATGTGGTTCAAAGACTGAGAGGTCAGTGTTACTTTTAGAGGTTGACAAACGCATCTCATGCATTAGTGAGAAAATACTAGGAATTCTTCTTAACTCTGTCATTAAATCGATTCAGACTTCATTGCATACTGCTTGACTTGATTGTATTTCATCGACAGCTATCATCCTCCATCTTTACTCATCGCATCTCTCTCCCGCTTTGTAATTATATAGTTTATATATAAATCTCATCTCATATTTATTTGTACAAACTTTCATCGCGTAGAGATCAACGCAAATTTTATTCACTAGTGCGTTGAAGTCCTCGTGTTCGACTCTGGACTCACCAGGACCCTTCTCTGAGTTTATACTTGTAATTAGATTAGGAAAACTTGCGTTCATCGCATTATATAGACAAATTTTCTCTTTCAACGTGAGGAACTTACAACATCTTGCATTATTCATATATATTCTTAACACAACAGTTACTTTATCTACTATACTTTACTTTATAAAAAAAATATACATTACACATATGAGATCAACTCTTTCAACTTTCAATTTAATTTAATACATTCACGGGCGTTTGTTTTTTTGAAATGTAGATAACTAAAATTTTAGATGCCTAGAATTATAAATATACGAAAATATAGATGTGCGTCACCTTTAGATAACCATGTTTGTTTTGTAGGAATATTTTTGCAGATATTTGAGAATATTTTGATAATTGTGTTTGTTTGGCATGAATTCTACTTGGGAACATCGTTTTAAATTTACATAATGTTTCAAGAATGTCTTTACAACTATTTATTAATTTATAATTAATTTAATATAATTTCAGCTTCTATATCGTATTTGTTTTTATCGATTTGAATTTTTTTTAAATTTTTACGATTTATATTATTTTTATATGTTGTTTTTCTCACTAAAATAATATATCATAATTTAAATTTTTTTTATAAAATATATATTACTTTAAATTTGAATTTGAATATCTTGCCAAAAAAATAATAAAAATTACGATATAATAAAAAAATGATCAATATGGTTAACAATATTTATTTTAATCATTTAATGCAAATGAAGCTTAATATGTATATATAAAATTAAAAATAAGACAAAAAATGTAAAATGAGGATGCCCTCCACTCACGAATCTGGAAAACCTATGTTTCAAGAGGGCATCTAAAACTCTTCAGATGCCTTTAGTACGGGCATTCATCGCTCGAGAATCTCCATATACTAGGGCATCTTATAATACCACAAAACAAACGACTTTTTAAACAAAAATAATAATAGAAGTCTTATCAATTATAATCATAAATTTTTAATTTCAGAAAGCTACACCTCAAATATATATATATATATAAGTTGCCATCATAATTTTAAACTTTTGTAGTTTTAGTATTGTAATGAGTTCTCACTCCAAATATGGACAAAAAAAAAAAAAAAAGTTTCTCTTTGTAGTTCAATGAATCGTGGAAAGTAGGTATGATATTAAATTAATAAAATTTTAGAGAAAAACAAAATTAAACCTATTTCTATAGTTGAAATTTATGAATTTTGTCAAAGTTAATTTGAACATTAGTCAATGACATCATTTTTATGCAAAATTTTATTTTATTAAAATTATTAAGATTACGAGGATGTTTGCACTATATATATATATTTGTTAAAATTAGTCGACAAATTAACAAAAATGAAATTTGGGTAAAATATTACACACTTATTTCAGTTTAGAATTTAAATTTTACAACTTAAATAAAATTAATTTTTTTCCCATAAATTTACAAATAAAAATATATTTAATATCTTATTGACGTTGTTAAGCTTTTGAAATAACCCCTTACCATACTTATTTTTGTAAATTGCAAACTAAACCCCACATATAATAACTATCTTTCCCCCAAATATGGTAGCTAATTTGAAATGGGTTGGTGTGGAAAAAATCATAGAACAATTTAGAATAAAAAAAAAAGAGTTAAATTATTTATAAATATAAAATATTTTACCGTCTATTGCAGATAGTAGATAGATAGTGAAATTTTTCTATATTAATAAATAATTTAATATTTTTTTATTTATAATAATTTTTTTAAAGAAAACAAAGATCGTAAAAAAAAAAAAGCAAAAAACAAAAGAAAACAAAAGTAATAATGGAAATAGTCATCTGTGTTCCGCCATGTTAAGACTTGAGAGAAGTTTTGGGGCAGTTGTCAAAGAAAAAGGGCAATCTCCAAAAAATTGGAAGACAACAAAAAAAAAAAAAAAAGAAAAAGAAAAAGAAAAAGAAAAAGGAAAGTTGCAATTTCCAAATTGGAGAACGACGTAATAATTACAGGAGGAGCTTCTGTAATTCATGGTGTGTAGTGAGGGCATGGCGGTATTTCTCTTCCATTCCACTCTACTAAATTGCACTTTTGTTTATTCTTCTTGAATTCATCACTCACAATCCCAAAAATCTTGTTCCAACTTTCACTCAACTTGCGAAACCCTTTTACAAATTCTATCTGAAGAATCGTTTCCAGTTCTCTGTCACATTCCTTTTCCAGTTTTTTTGTGTTCAATCTGAGGAAGAACGATGTGTGGAGGTGCTATCATTTCTGATTTTATACCACCGACACGCTCTGACCGGGTCACCGCCGATCACCTTTGGCCGAATTTGAAGAAACCTAAATCAGGGAAACATTCGTCTGCCAGGTCCCTCAGGTCGCGGATCTTCGATGTCGATGATTTTGAGGCTGATTTCCAGCACTTCAAGGATGAGTCTGATGTTGATCAAGATGAAGATGACTTCTCGGATATTAAACCCTTCATTTTCTCTGCTCCTAACTCCGCCTGCTCTTCCACTCGCGGTAATGGCATATTTACAAAAAAATTTCTTTCGTGGCCGTTCTTGTCTTTGAAGTGTGAGGACAATCATGTTGAATGTTGAGTAAATTTCAAGATTAATCGGTTGATTTTCTCGCTTACTTATTCTTTGATGCGGTAGATACTTTTTTCTTTTCTTTTTAATGATTGTTCATTTCATAAGAAGAAATCAGGACCGACCATGAATTTTTGTTATCTTTGAGTGATTATTGTGTTTTCTTTTTTCCATTTTTTTTCTCTCGCAATAATTGAACTTGTTTTCGGCTTTGTATAAACGCTCTAAATTTTGATAATGTCCTTCACGGGATCGGGAGTCTTGAGTGATCCGATTATAAAAAAGTGTGAAGTTCTTCAATTTACGTTTCTTATTTTTATCAATCCTCTTTTAATCAATTTCGAAGCGTATTCTGCATTTGTCTTTTGCAGCTTTAATCCTTCTTTTGGAAAGTAAGAATTGTTTGTAGGTTTCTTCTTTCTGATTTATAGTGTGTTTATAAGTGAAAAAAAAATGTTTATAAACACTCATTCCAAACGGGCTATTACTTTGAATTAAACTTTTGAAATAGCTTCGTTATTTTATTTGGCTTTGTTTTTTGGTTGTTGGATATATTCCCAGCTTGTTTAGCACGGTGGTGTTCTCATCATGCATAATTAACTACAAGTAGTCTTTGTGTCTTTATCTGATCAAAATATTTAGGCTTCTGCTTGGTATTGATTTCATTGTCATTTATGATTTAACTATTAAAGGATCAAGTGCTACAAAATCTGTGGAGTTCAATGTGCAAGCTGAGAAGTCTGCAAATACTAAGAGGAAGAATCAATATAGGGGAATAAGGCAGCGTCCATGGGGTAAGTGGGCTGCTGAGATCCGAGACCCCAGGAAAGGGGCCCGTGTATGGCTTGGTACTTTCAACACTGCCGAAGAAGCTGCAAGAGCATATGATGCGGAGGCGCGGAGAATTCGAGGCAAGAAAGCCAAGGTGAATTTCCCTGATGAACCTTTGCCTAATACCCAGAAGCGAAAACACTCACAGAAAGTGAAACAACATATCAAGGCAAACGTGAAAGCAAACCAACATCCAGATCAGAACTACTACGGAACCACTGATTTTCTGGAAGTAAAACCTCCTACTGACCAACTTGGATACATGGACTCATTCCCTGCTAGTATGGATAGTACTCCATCTGACGATATGCACCTCTATTTTAACTCAGACGAGGGAAGTAACTCGATTAGTTGTTCGGATTTTGGATGGGGAGATCAAGGAGTCAAGACTCCTGAAATCTCTTCTGTCTTCTCAGCTACTGACTCTCAGTTTACAGAGAACATGCATCCAAGGAAGAAACTAAGGTGTAGTTCAGGTGATGCCATAACTGCTGAAGACGTAGGTGCCAAGACACTGTCAGAGGAGCTTTCTGCCTTCGAGTCCCAGATGAAGCTTTTTCAGATGCCGTACCTAGATGAGAACTGGGATAATTCCATGGATGCCTTCCTTGGTGGGGATGCGACTCAAGATGGTGGAAACTCAGTGGACCTTTGGAGTTTTGATGACCTCCCTGCTGTGGATGGAGGAGTGTTTTAAGCAAAGTTTTCCTTTGCCGGCTGGTCCATGTAAATAAAGCTACATGTTAGTCATTACGATCCTTCAATCCCCCCTTCCCAGTTCTTTTATATTGTCTGAAATTCTGTTGGTCTGATGTTGCTGCTATGTGCAGGAAGTGGACGCCATCGGCGATTGTGACCCAGTTCAAACGGTCAATTGTGCCCGAGGCAATTAAGGACATGTTTATGCTGTAGCTAATGGGCTAGGATTATCAAAGTTTATTCAGGTAGCAATACCTGAAAAACCTTAATTCGGGGATAGCCTTTCGTGTTAAGTCTAAGTCTGTATCAACAATATGTTATCTGTATTGATGTACCATAAAACTTGGTTCCTGTCTTTGCTATTGATGTTTTTTACATCATGGCTGGTTTTTGATCTGTATGAATTAATGCACCGCAAATTTCTCATTTCCATGCCGATCTTTTTAGGAAGAATATGAACACATTGTTTCACCATTTTTATTGCACTAATATTCCAAATGTGTCGGGTCCATTCAGAGTTTTGGTCAATACCCCATAATATATAAATAAAACAGCCTAAGCATAGGCCATTTATGGTGTTCCTATAGGTGCCAGACAACATGCTATGGATTAGAGCCAAAATCATTGAACTGAAACTACTATAGTAATTTTTTAATCTCTAATCTTGTAGACTTTATCCCAAGGCTGTATTATATTATTTTGAAGCTTAGAATATTATAACCTTGCATGGGATCCAACCACATTCAATTATGTCATGTATAAACTCAAAGTTGGGTTTAGCTTTGTGGATAGATATCAAAAGACGGGAATGGTTGATAATCTTAATTTAAGTTTGATTGTTTGTCCATAAAGTTGAGTATGTCATATTCAACTTTTAAAAGTACGGAGACTTTTTTATATATCTTTTTTTTTTTTTTTTTTTTTGGAGATTCGTGGGATCAGAGTGGAGTTGGTTGATATATTTAGTTGTTTCAATCTGATTTTGATGTTTTCATGTTGTGACTCAAAGGAACTAGAGTGACAAATCAGTGTCTAAATCAGAACCAAAGGTCCTAATTATGGGACCTGGATTCTCTCAAGGTATTTTCTTAATATGGAAAAATAGGGAAGTCTTCATTGAAATTATTAAAGTGAGTTTAACATGAATTCATAGCCAAACCCAATGTGAATCATGAAAATAGGAACCCCCAACCACACAGATACAAGGGAGAATCATGATTCAAATTGACCTTAGCCTTTTGGACTCGCTGACAAATCAAAAAGATGTTCCCCACACACACAGAGATCCAAATTGACATAGTGGAGAGAGAGAGAGAGAGAGAGAGAGAGAGAGAGAATTTGTAGGGGTTTGATACAATTCTGAAAAATGTGGGATTAGCAAATATATTCACATAGTTAAGAACAAGTAAATCAACATATCAAAAGTTGGTTGAATTTTTCCTGGTTTAGAGTATACAATACAAACTGAGCCTGTGAGTCAAACTCTTCCCAAACTGCTAGGCAAGGATGTGGTATTGACAGAATTTGGCAGAATAGGACTAAGGAAAGTAATGTATATATGGTGGAGAATGACAGGACAATCAACACCAATTTGAAAATGGACAAATGCTTACTGCACACTACCATGAATCATAAGATAGTAGCTAAAAAACAGATAGAAAAGAGCAGGGCTGGGCACTGGTCAATGCCCCACTACCCCCCAACCCAACCATAGTTGACTGTGGCCAAACCCACCCAAACTTAAATGCCCAAAAACACTTTCTTTTTTTAGCTTCTCCTGAGCCATGTGGGGCTCTTTGTCGCCCTATAATCTTTATAGAGTAGCTATTTGTCAAAGTTCATCATCTCTTCTTAAGAAAAATTCAACATGTAAAAGATGAATTTTTGTGAAGGGAAAAGTGGTTTCCCTGAAACAGGGAATACAAGCTAAGAGCTTTTAGACGTTAAAGTAGTAGAATAACTCAAACGTGTTTCTTTTGCAGTATTCTTTTACATTATGCCCTTTGTTCAACTTTGACACTTTTTTTTATTTGTTCACACCTTACTGAACAATATGATTATTGTCAAGTGTTGTTTTAGATAGTTAAAAATTTAAAGTTGTTTTCATCGACTTTTCTCAAATTAGAGAAAATTCAAATGTTCTTGAAAACAACTTAAATATAGACAATGGAAAATGTTTTCTGTCTAACTAATGGAAAAGATATCCAACTTTAAACAAATAAGTTTCTGTTTCCTTTTCCAGCAAGAATTAATTTATGTCGATTAAAGAAATTACAAATCAAGCTAATTAAATGAAATACAAATCTCTACACCTCTTCAGCTTGACTAGGAAGAGCATTACTTAGTGATCAAGATGATTCAATCCAACTCGAATCTCTTGAATCGATTAAAGCAAAGCTTAATAGTTTAATCCTAATGAAAGTTAAACATTCATTTTTCTTAAAACTATGTTATTCTCTTGTTAATAAATTTCTTTCTAGATGTCCTCTTTGCATTTGGGGATGATGGTAAGACTCCTCACAAATATTTGGACTCAAGTTCATAATAAGAGCTTGTTAAGCTTTCAAGTTGAAAGCTTGATCTTGGGAGGTTGAAGGATAAGAAGGGTAATTCTAAACATCTCAAACTCTTAGCTGAATGGCAATAAATTAGGAAGTTAGCTGGCTCCACGGTTGGACAAATTCTTTATTTAATCTTTGAGATCCTGCAAACTGATTGGAGATTTGTTATATCATAAACTCTTTGACGAACGTGAATAATTCAACCAGATACATCAAAATTATTGAGGCTTTACCTTCAAAGTTCTAATCATTTCTTTATTCAAACCCAGCCGCAGCTTTTTCTTGGACATATTCAGTTTGACGTACACCCCATGTTCCCTCCCTTTGTTTCTGATCAAAACATCACATCAGAACTCTCCAATGGAACTCACTAGTCCCACTTTGGCATTTGCATTGGTTCAATAGGAAATCCATTGTTTTCTTGGTTAAAAAAAAACACTACTTTTAAGGAACTGAACAGTAACAGAGCTTTCTGCTGTTCACCATAATTCATATATTATTGTGTAATTGACAGCTTAAGCTTAGTTGTGATCTTCAAGGAGAGAGACCATTAATGGCGACTCAAAACACTTGCCATAGCCAACTGCTTGTGTTGTTTGTAATCTTCTTCTTCACCTTCAGTTCCATAGGTTGCTTCATTGAAGTTGAATCTCATCCTCTGCCTGAAAATCATGCTGCTTTCTTCATCTTTGGGGACTCTTTCTTGGATGCTGGCAACAATAATTACATCAACACCACAACTCTCGACCAAGCTAACTTCTGGCCCTACGGCCAAACTCACTTCCGATTCCCTACTGGAAGATTTTCCGACGGTCGTTTGGTGTCTGACTTTATTGGTAAGATTTCTCATATATTTGGTTTATGTCGTTTTCTTCTTGTCCAAACCCATCTCTGTTTTCTTGTCTTTTGTTTGCATAGAGGCAATCCAAACCCAGTATGCTCTCTGCTTTAACTACTTGGTTTTTGATGAATATTTCTGTTTTTCTCTCTGTACATTTGGGCAAGGCTCAACTTTTCATGACTTTTGTTTCTTTATCTTCTAGCTGAATTCGCCAAGCTGCCATTGATCCAACCTTTTCTTCAACCGGGTTTTCATCAATATCATAATGGAGTGAACTTTGCTTCTGCTGGAGCAGGTGCTTTATCTGAGACTTTTCATGGGTCGGTAAGAATAACGTTCCTTTTCCATATTAAAAAGCAAAGCAAATCATCATCAATTTTGCTTTCTGCTCTGTCGACAAAATCATTATTTTGATCCAAAAACATCCAAATCTGACTCAAGTTTAAACGAAAGTAAACACATAGTTTAACCGAGAAGAAAGAACTTGATTATTCATTACTTAACAAATGAGCTTAAGATATATAATGGGTTATTCAGTTGAAATCTATGGCCATTGAGATCAAATATCTTACACCCATTTTCTCAGAACTCATAACTGTAGAACATAATCTAAAGACACAAGTCGAACACTTTTCATGGGTTTTCTAACAAGATGAATTTGGAGTGAAGAAGGTTGTTTAACCGTTTCTCAGGTGATCGAGCTCAAAGCACAGGTTAAGTACTTTAAGGAGCTAGTGGAGATTTGGGTTAAACGAAAGTTGGGCAAAGCTGAAGGTGGGTTGGTACTGTCAAAAGCTGTGTATTTGTTCGGTATTGGTACCAACGATTACATGAGTCTCTTCTTAACAAATTCCCCATTTCTCAAATCCCACTCAAAATCTCAATATGTTGAGTTGGTGATTGGTAACTTGACAACTTCCATCAAAGTAAGCTTTGCCACCTTGAAATTTCCTTTCAAACATATAGAAACGTCAAGTGTTTATATTGACAGTTTTGACATTAGAAATGATTGTGTTTTCTTTGTTGGTTTTGACAGCAAGTATACGACAGCGGCGGCAGGAAATTCGGGTTCATGAACTTGCCGCCGATGGGCTGCAGTCCAGGGCTGAGAGTAGTCAGAGGAGATGAAGATGGCAGGTGTTTGGAAGAGTTGGATGAGTATGCAAATATACACAACCAGAGATTGGTGAAGCTTCTTGAAGACTTGGAGAAGCAGCTAAAGGGGTTCAAATATTCACTCTATGACTTAAGCAGCAGTCTGAGACAGAGAATGGAGAACCCATTGAAATATGGTAAAAATGATAGATTGTTGCTGGGTGTTATGCTGTGTTTACGTATAATATGAAATATTTGAGAGATTGAAGTGTGAAATATGATTAATGCAGGGTTGAAGGAAGGGAAAGAGGCATGCTGTGGAACAGGGAGATTTCGAGGAGTGTTCAGCTGCGGAGGAAGAAGAATAGTGAAGGAATTTGAAGTGTGTAGGAATCCAAATGAACATGTTTTTTGGGATTCTTACCATCTCACCGAAAACCTCCACAAACAGCTTGCTAATGAAATGTGGAATGGTTCATCCAATTCCCATTCTTCTCTCAAGGATCTCTTTCAAACCATTTGATATGAGATTCAACAATACTTGGGTGCATCCCAACTTGGGTATAGTAGGTCACTCTAATCACACAGTAGCGAAACTAAAAAAATTATATTTTCTTTTTAAAGAAAAAAGAATAAAGAAATCATGTGCCAGATTGTGACTAGACATCTAGGATGTACCTAAGTATTTTTCTTTTGAGACTCACTCTAACAATGGCCAATAACGCTTTAATAACAAATTATATCATATAAGTTTTCATATTTTTTTTTTCTTTTTACTCGTATTTCAATTGACTTTCTTTTTCTTTTTTTTTGGAAGACGAGAGGTCTTATGACCACTCGTGGTTGGATAGAAATATAAGTGTTTCGGTTAAATTATAAATTAAGTTCTTAAGATTTGATGTTTGTCTATTTGGTTTTTGAGTTTTCAAAATTATAAATTTAGTCCATAAATTGGATATTTTTTCTAAATTCACGGTTCTACTCCACAAAATCAAAGGGTCAGGATTTTATTGGACATAAAATTCAATTTCATATCTAATAGATCAATTAATTTTAAAAAATTATAAATTTGTCAAAGACTTGTTAGACACACATTGAAAGTGATTGGATAAAACACACACACATATAATTTTTTTTTATAATTCTTTTCCTAGATGTTTTTTGTTCTATCTTTGGTTGTGGCAATTAAAAAATGTCTAATTATTTTGTATGTTTTATCTTGGCGTGGAAAACTCACACGTGGAGTTCCTCTGGCTCGATCTTGTCTATAAGAGCTCATTTGCGTGAAAGTACTCACACCGATGTGGTGTCGAACCGAATATACTAGGATGCGTAAGTTAGTACAATGAGTATTTAGCTTAACTAATCACAAAGAAAGTTAGAACTTCTGGAAAGAGTAACTTACCTTCAGGTTGTTGATGGACTCAGACCTTTCCTCTATAATCTACCAATGTAAATATTCAGACTTCTGCAAAAGCTAACTCCAAATACTTTCCTCGTCAAAATATTTAATTGATTGAGATTAAAGTCTTTAAAGTAATCTTAAGAAAAAAAGAAAAAAAGAAAAAAAAAAAAAAAAGTCTTTAAAGTCAATGCAAAATATATGAAAAATGAAACATGCTAACCACGAGGACAACTCATATTGGATTATGAAATATTTTATTAAAGCCTACACAAAAATTCCGACTTTTTAGAAGTTTGTAATTTGAAGGTCGTATTGAGACAAATTATTTTCTTTATTTAAATACTTCTTATATTTACTCTAAACAATAAACAATGTCCTACTCTTACTATTTCAATTCAAATTAGAATTAATACGTGACACATGTCCATTTTTCCCATAAGGACAAAGTCCTATGGGGACACACCCCTAACAAAGAAGAAAATTTATGTTTAGGCAGAGAATAAAAGAAGAAGTGGAAAAAAATTTCCGTAAGCTAAATGGAGATAGAGACAGAGCCAGAAAATCCCATTAGCCTCTTTTTAATTTATGATAATAATTTAATGTTATGTTATTGTCATTATTATTATATGAATATTATATTTAAATTTCAAGTTTTATTGTTTAATGGTCAAGATAATGAATATGTTTAAATTGAACATTTAATATAAATCACCAAGTATTATTCTTATTTATGGAATAAAATGGACAATTACTATGGAACTTGGAACAACTTTATGTCCAAATTAACTAGTTGTGCAACAACATCAACATACATGCAATTGAATTAGAAAAGAAGGAATTGAACGTACTCAAATATAAAATTTGTACGGGCCTCTAAATTAAATATTTGATTCTCTTATTCACATATGGTAAGAAAAAGAAACGCAACACTAATCCAAAGTTCAAAAGTTCATAATAATAATAATAATTTCAAGTTGAAACCAAAGATGATTAAAGGTTAAATTATAAAAAAAAAAAATATCATTGAATTTTCTTTTGGTAGAAGGTATTTGTGTGGAGGAATCTTATGAAAAAGTTATCTTTATAGTATTAAGTACAAAGAGCGGTTCAGAGTGTGAATATCTCTCAATATTCGAGTTACTGTATATGAAGTGATTGATGCATATGATATTAAAAAGTCATCGCCAAAAGTGAGAGAAGACGGAAGGAGCGATCAACGACATCTTTCAAAATTACCTTTTCAAATTAGACAATTAGGTGTCAAGAAAACCCGTAAGATACTAAATCTTAGGTAGGCATGATCATCATAAATTGAACCCATGACTCATTATTCCTTTTGTTATTTTATTTTATTTTTTATTTTCACTACCACTAGGTTAACCAACGATGGTTACCTCCTTTATAATTGAGTTCAAACAAGGGTGACACGAAAAGTTTTTTATATCATCTTCTCTCTCTCCTCTCACATTCCAACATTTTTTTGACCGACCGAAGGTTGTCGAAGCCTTTAGCCACCAAATGAAATCTATATTACCAATCTAAAACACTAGTATTTGTAGATTAGTAGCGATCGGGTCAAACTACATGGAGCGTAAGAATAGTTGCTCACATGCTAATTTGTTATTTAACCGATAACGGAAAGGGGTTTGGTAAAGATTAAAAGTAAAATTGCATTAAATTAAAAGCAAGGGATATAAAATTGAACTCACCATGCACCAATCAAAAAGAATGTCGAGCTCTTGGTAAAAGTTCAATTGACTTAAAAGAAAACTAATTTTTTCAACATCAAATTAATTCATAAATTAACTAAAGTTTAGTTAGAGATGAGAAGCATTCTATACTTCTTAATTAATCACGGAACAAATATACAAGTGCGATTATGGTGCCATAAATTGTTATTTCTAATCTAAAAAGTTTTTGGTGGGACAAAAGTAACCTCTTTTTTAAAAACTTCTTTTTTTAACCTCTTTTTAAACTTTTCAGATTTTCAGTGGTGGGCTCTATAGCGTGAAATGACGAAAATACCCCCAATTTATTTTCCATCTCCCCTTCTTCAATTTTCATGTCTTCCCGAAAGGCGGTTCAGAAAACATTTAATACGTTTGCCGGTTCAACTCCCAAACGGTTGGAAAATTTGAACCGTTTGGCATTCCCGAAATCCTTTCTGAATCCCTCATTTTTCATTTTTCACCAAAACCCTTGTCTTCTTCCTCCTCGAAACCTTGCCTTTCTGAAATCATCCTCTTAATCAAATACGCCGATTCTCAATTTAATCACACAAGCACGAACCAAAGCAAGAATTAAAAGAGAAATAACTCAAGAATTTCATTCATAATCAACCTAAAATCTCGTAACATTTACATGATTTAGCTCGACAAACCTCCACATTGGTGATGAGAATCTAACTGCCCAAAAGATTGACGTTGCTCAACTCCATGGTTCAATTTAAAACACTAAAATTATACTTGAAATTTATTGTTGTGTTTTTCTCTTTGGATAGTGAACTATGGTGACTTTAAGTTATAATTTTATCCATTAAAAGATTGCGTAGCATATTTATTTTGTTTCAATAGGGTTTAAGGTTTAAATACAATATATGTTTAAGGCTTGATTGATTTATATGATGTTAGTAATTGTGTATTCGGAAATGTTGAACTAATAACTAAATTTTCTTATAGAGAGCACCTCGAGCTATTACATAAGTGGTCCCTAAACTTTTGAATTCGTTCAATTTTAATCATTAAACTTTCAAAATGTCTATTTTGATCTTTAATTTTTTTTTTTTAAAAAAAACATCTTGATCCTTACTTTATCATTTTTCTATCTAATATGCACTTGTCAAATGCTCGTCTCTAACCTATATAGCTTGAAATAATGCTCATATTAATATGCTAGTACACATACTTGAAATTATCATTAATTTGTTAAAGACATAATACAGGTAAGAACTAAAATAGTTATTTTAAAAAATAAAAAATAAAAAATCAAGGACTAAGATAGATGAGGAAGCAAGAAAAGAAGGAAAAATGTAACTATAATATTGTTTTAATTTTTTATTTTTCTTAATAATATTACTATTTCAAATCGTCGAAGTAGAGTTTTTTTTTTCACTCTTATTTTATCTTTAAAATTTACAAAATTACTATAAAAAGAAAAAACATCAAACTATTTACAAACATAGAAAATTTTCACTATTTATCAAGCGATGGTAAAAAATTTCTATATTTATAAATAGTTTGACTCATTTTTTTTATATTTGAAAACAATCCTTATACATATAGTTTTGGCACGTGTGCCTTGGTGATCAAGAATGACTTTTCCTTGCACACACGACAAAACATCACCTCTCCTCTGGATTTGAAACTTCAACTTAAAATGTGTCATTTTCAAGTCAAAGATCAAATACGTTTTAAATTTGGTTTCTTCTCAGTTCTCACTATAAATAAATTGTAGCCATCTTAAGGTTTCATAATAAATTTATGATATCAAATGGCAAAAAATTCAAACAACTTGTGTTTATCTGTATTGTTGTTGTTCATCTTTTTTACTGTTGGTGAGTGTCATGTTTGCAAGCAAGATGAGCTTCTTCAGCAACATATGCCTCTTTTCATTTTTGGGGATTCCATAATTGATATTGGAAACAACAATTACATCAATACCCTTCCAATTGCCCAATCAAATTACCCTCCCTATGGTCAAACTTTCTTCAAATATCCCTCTGGAAGATGGTCTGATGGCAGAGTTGTTCCAGATTTCTTTGGTACCAATCATTTCATCTCTTTTCTAAATAACCATTTTTCTATTCTTCAATCGTCGAATTAAACGTTTTTCTTTTCCTTTTATGTTCGCAGCTGAATATGCTAACTTGCCATTGCTTCTTCCATTTCTTTATCCCGGGAATAAGCGTTACACCGATGGCATAAATTTTGCATCAGGAGGAGCAGGGACTCTCGATGAAGTCAATCGAGGATTAGTAATATTTCTTCTTTTTTTTCACCTTCGTTTTTGCAAAATTCATCTTTCCACATACAATCTTTTCCATATATGGCAACTAGAACATATCGGTAACGTATTGTTGAACCGTTTCGGAGGTAATAAGCCTCAAAACTCAGGCAAGGAGTTTCAAGAAAGTGGAAAGGATACTGAGAAAGCAACTTGGAAAGACACAAGCAAAGACATTACTATCAAGGGGTGTCTACTTGATCTCAATTGGGACCAATGATTATCGTACCTTTGCCTCGGATTCCAAGCTTTTCGCTAGCTACTCAATGGAAGAATATGTTGATTTGGTGATTGGGAACTTGACCTCTGTCATAAAAGTAAGGAAATGGATTCCCCTATACATTAATAATAATGTGTTGAGATTTTGATTTCCCCTTTTTCTAAACATTGAACAGGAAATCCACAAGAAAGGAGGAAGAAAATTTGTTGCGATGAATCTTTGGTCTTTTAATCATGTACCTGCTGTGTTAGAAGCAGTTGCATCACAAGGCGAAGACGCCCGATTGGAACAACTTAATCAACTTGTAGAGTTGCACAACAAACAACTTTACAAAGCATTACAAAAGCTCACTACGAAACTCGATGGATTCAGATACTCCTATGCTGATTCCTATAAAGTGTTCGAAGAAATAACAAACAACTCTGCAAAATATGGTACTTGGAATTTAAAGAACCTTATAGAAAAATTTTAATGTGGGTGTCTTTCTGATTGTTCACTTTACTTTAAACAGGTATCAAAGAAGTGAAGGATGCATGCTGTGGAAGTGGGAAATATAGAGGAATACAAAGCTGCGGTGGGAAGGGTGATGTAAAAGAGTATGAATTATGTGGGAATCCTAAAGAGCATTTGTTCTTTGATTCCAACCATGGGAGTGATAGAGCTTATCAAATACTTGCAGAGATGATATGGAATGGAGATTCAAATACTTCCACCCCCGTCAATGTCAAATCCTTGTTCCATTCCTAATTGAAGATTAAATGGATTTTAGTGTTATTTGTTACTCTATTCTATTTCTATCAGTCAAGAAAATAAAAATTCATGGAAGCATCTTAATATTGGCCGTAATTCTCATTAACACAAGCTCCACTGCTTTCAACCCAACTGATTAATTATATTACTACCGGAGTGTTCAAGATCAAAATATCCACTTTCAAAACTCAAGTAAATGATAAACGATAATTTTCAACCCCCCCTCCCCCCAAAAAAAAGTATCTCTTCCTTGAACTATAAGCCTCCCAACCTACAAAGTACATGCATACATCCTCACGTGTGTATTAAGACAATCTCAATACATATTATTTTATCTGTGTACATAATTGTAAGGTGACAATATAATAGAGAACTTCCAAACCAATATCAAGAAGTTCTCAGGTCGACCATTAAGACCTCCAGTGGACTAATCTGTACCCTTTGAGGGCCCCTAGAAAGATCCAATGACATGATAGGTATTAAAAAAATGGCAACTAGGGAAATAATCACTTGCCAAATTAAGAGGTAATTAGTTAGAGGCTGTAACTTGCAAAGAATAGATTCCATAATAAACATCCAATACAATATTTTTTAAAGTTCAAGGCACAATAAAGTATAATAGTCTTTTGGGGCTTAAGCACAAAGCGCAAAAAAAGGACGGTTTTTTTTTTTTTGTGAGCCGCACTATGTATAAAAGTACTACATAAACAAGAGAAAGCATAGTTGAAGTGGAAATATGAAAAGAAAGACCCCTAAATACAAGAAATTTTGCATTTAGGCTTAGTAAATTAGACTTTTTTAGTTAATAAAGAAGGAAAAATCCTAATTATTACTATTTTTAAAAAATAATTGAAAAGCCCCGAGGCTTAAGGATTTAGGCCTTGAGGCTTCACAAAAGGCGCACTTTATTTTGTGAGCCTCGCCTTTTCAAGGCGAGGTGCACACCCAAGTGGGCTTTTTAAAACACGAATAAAAGGCGAGTCGCCTGTGCCTTGAGTCTAGGCACGTGGCCGAGAGGGCTATTTGAAACATTGATCCAATAGGAGTGTAGATCACCATGAATCAGAAATTCAAAATAGTTTTAGCACTTATAAACTAATATACAGTACCTACGGCTACCATCATGTGCACTAATACTACACTAATATCCTAATCATTTAAGAAGTTCATATGTCAAATATAAACTAACTACAAATCGGGCTAACTGTTAACAACTTGATAATATAAATTCTACAACTTTAGTGACGGGCATGTAGAGTGGAGGGGAGTGTACCTGATATATTGCTGGGGCACATAAATACCCTAACTTTATCACCCTGAAAATTTGTCCAGCAACAACCCAACGGACCAAAGTAGAATAGATTGTAACTTATGAAGTGTAACAACAGAAAAAATGAGAAAAAGAGAGAGGGGAGCTAACTAGCAAAGTAGCAACTTGTAAACTATGAATAGGAAAATGATGTGAAGCAAAAAAGGACAAATATCATCTTTACAATGATTACAAAGGAAAAAAAGAAGGATCATCAAAATGAAAAGAATCAATTTATTATCATCAGTAAAACGACCTGCATTCACTATTGACACAAATTGGTAGAAAACCAATGTAGGATTCAAACGATTTGAACCTCCACTCTGAAAAAGGAAGAGATTGTAGCAGTTGCATAAGCAGTAAAGCAATAGGCCAGCATACTAGAGAGAACAAATTTTATCTATGACAGGAGATAAAAAAAAAAAAAAACTCCAATCTAGGCTTCCCACCAATTATAACACCCAGATAAGAAAAGGGAAGGGCTTCAGCCTTACACCCAAGTAAAACAGCCGTATGCAGCACTTCAGAATTATCAACATTCAACCCAATAATAGAAGACTTCTGCAAATTAATACTCATACCTGAGGCAGCTTCAAAGAACTTCAAAATGACTTGCCAATTTAGGATCATCTGCCAGTTACCTTCAATGAAAAGGAGGGTGTCCTCGGCGAACTGAATATGGGAGACATCAATGTTATCATAGCTGACTTTAAAGCCCTTAAGGAAACCTTTTTTGTCTGCAAAGATTAATAGAACAGCTAAACGAATCAGCAACAATAGTAAAGAGGAAAGGGGAGAGGGGATCTCCTTGACGAATCCCTCTAGAAGCCCAAAATTTACCAATGGTAGAAGGAAGGACCTTTCAAAGCCTCTCTACTGGCACTTTAGAAATAACTTTATATAAAGAGGAGACCAAACTTATTGGTCTGAAATTACTGACCTTGAACTCAACCTTCTTTTTGGGGATTAACCAAACATAAGTTTCATTCGTAATCTTATTAACAATGCCATTTGTTTAAAATTCCTGGAACATTGAAAGAATGTATGTTCTAAGCCTTTTTCAAAAATTCCCCTGTACCCAACAACTTTAGGTTGCCTAAAAGGTTTATGGCATTAAAAATTTGCTTTTCTTCAAAAGTTCTCTCCAACCAAATGGAAAACCTCAAGGAAATATCCCCCCAATCAACGCCATTTTTGGACACACAGCCTCTGTTCTTTCACAATTAAAGCAGACAAATCAGCCTTCAGCCTCTTTCGTTCAAGCAACAAGCCCTCAAACAAAGGGTAAAATTCGTCAGTAGCATCAATACTATTATATTCGATGAATGAAAACTTGCTTACCCTGCCTAATATCACCAAAAGGTATCATTATTCCACTTCTACAGAATAGGCTTGAGAGATTTCAACTTTGACATGAATTGTTAACCAGCCGAGCCATTAAATAGAAGCATCCTTCCACCAAATTTACCAGATTTTTTAGCAAAGAGGAGTGAGTAAGCCAAGCCAAACATTCTCAAACCTGAAAAGGGTAGGACCCCACGTCAAGTCTCCTGACCGGAGGAGGAGAGGGACATGGTTTCTACCTACTGCGACCATGGCGCCAATGTGCTCATTTGCTTCCTTCGTTCTCCCCATTACAGAATGTGGAGCCATTAAATAGAAGCATCCTTCCACCAAATTTACCAGATTTTTTAGCAAAGAGGAGTGAGTAAGCCAAGCCAAACATTCTCAAACCTGAAAAGGGTAGGACCCCACGTCAAGTCTCCTGACCGGAGGAGGAGAGGGACATGGTTTCTACCTACTGCGACCATGGCGCCAATGTGCTCATTTGCTTCCTTCGTTCTCCCCATTACCGCCATCTCCATCATCAAACTGCTAAAAAAGAAAAAGGCAAAAAAAATTGGGTTAGATCCACCGAAGTGGGTAGCCTTAACCGTATGTGTTAACAGGGAAGCCCGAAGGCTGTTCCCGACCCTGTCAGGGGAGATGCCAACCATCTCTCCTTTAATCAAACACAGCATGCGGAGTGCCAGCTTCATTTTAAATAGGCAATTCTAATTAAAATTCTTTCGATGTGGGATCCGTGAGAGTATTTTATTCGTTGGTTTTTATAATATTTTTTAAATGTTCTATTTGTTCAATTTTTTAAAAAAGTTTTTTTTTTCTGTGTTTCAAAATTTATATATATATTTTTTAATTAAATCTCTCTCTCTAGTAGATGATATCACTTGAAATTGAAAATACTTGATATTAAAATAGATAACTTTAAATGTAATAATAGTTCTTTTGAAGGTTAAATATGCATATTACCTCACAATTAGAATTTAGGCAATAAAAGGAAAATTTGGGTTAAATCCTCTTGCAGATGCCAACTATCTCTCCTTTAATCGAACAAGCTAACGTTAAAGCTAGTACTATTTGAAGCTCCAAAATTCTTGATATTGGAGAATAAGTTACTCGAGACAAAAAATCTATCAATTCAATTGAACGGTTGGATTCAACCTACGCTTTTATATATATATATATATAGTAGTTCATACGACTTCTTATCTAAACATCTAAAACCCCTCTAATTATAGAAAATGGATAACGAAATTTTGAGAGAACTAATCAATTCAAAACTAATACCTAACTTAAAGATAGAAAAATCTTGCAATAAAAGAAAAATGACAATATAATAATACTGTGTTAGGATACCGCCTAACAAGAAAACTTCAAGAACACTCAAGATATTTTTAAAATCACTATGAAACATGTTTTGAATCATTCAAAATCAATTTTGATGATATGAAAATTGTATTTAAAAGTGTACAATTAAATATAAAATCAATTTTGAGTGCTTAAAGACGTGTTTCGGAGTGATTTTGAACATGACAAAAATGATTTTAACAATTTTAGAATCACTTTCAAACATGCACTATTTTCTATGACTCAAATATTTATTATCTTTACCTTTTTGATTCAATGTGGGGGTGAATTTTGTCTATATGGTTTGTAATCACTCAACAATTATTCTTTATGACTCAAATATTTTGATCTCTCAAATATAATGTACATTGCCACCATTCAATTCATAGGTTAGCCTACTACTCAACCTAAATTTTAAACAAGCACAACCAATCAAAATGTACCCAAAAAAGGTTATCACTCATTCAACTCATAAATAAGTTTACATGGAACTATAATTGGATATCAATATTATTGTCTATTTATATGAAATATTTATTTCTATTAAACAAGACACTACGAAAAAAATTATATTTCCCGACGCAAATTTGTGTCGGGAAAGCCCACAATTGCATCGGCGTAATTTTATCACAACATAGGTTTGCGACGGATCAAACTGTCAGGATAGCTTTGTTAGCAAGCAATTTTTCCATGAAAATTTGGCGTTGGGATTTATCCCGATGCAATTTCATTACGTTGAGAGATATCCCAATGCATTTTGCTTGTGTTGGAAATTATTTCTTTCTGACGCACGATGCGTTGGGATAGACGTTTCATAAAAAAATAATCTCTAAATATTTATCCTTAGCTCCAATTCCTGATCCACCAGCTCTAAGACCATAGTTAGAGTCTTGTGTCATATGGGTGAATTGAGATTTTCAAGTGAAGGATCTAAGTCCTTCATACTATTGACCTCCTCCAACATTTTCCTTAACTTGATAACCTTCGTCACCACTACCATCTCCCCCATCACTACCATCATGTTCATGATCATCATCACCCTCATTTTGTCGACTTTGATCTAATTGCTACTCTTCCAAAGTAGTTGTGTGGTAGTGTGTGACATGCATGTATCATTTGAATGAGGTTAAAAATAAATATATATTATTTTTTTCAAATTTTTTTTTCTTGGAAATGAAATTTTTGGATGGTAAAAGAAACAAAACTCATATTAATTCAATTTTGAGGTGAAATGATGTGAAAATTCAATGGAAAAAGTTTGAATGAGGTTAAAAATTAATATATACTCCTTTTTGCGTTTTTTTCAAATTCAATTTCTTTGGAAATGAAAGTTTTGGATTGAAAATTGAGAAAAATTGAAAATTGGGAAAGGTAGCACATTGAAAAAGGTTGATATTGCAAAAGGGAAAAACGACATATAGAGATATTCAAACGAGTCGACGAAATATTTACAATAACTTGGCAAAATCTCTACAATATATCGGTAGAATATCTACGTACGATTTTCTTAAAAGTGTAAATCTTGAAACCAAAGACCAAATTGAAACAAAACCATTTCATCTTTCTAAATTACACTTGAGTACATTGCAAACTCATCCACAAAGTACTATAATTGCATCTATGAGGCAATCCATTTTTTTGTTTGGCACCCCAGGATTCTACGGACGTGGCTAAGTTATGGCATGACACTCTAATATCCCCTCATGATTTTATTTTTTTGTTTCACCCAAAAGGTCTCATACCATTGGAAAAAGTTGATCATCCCCTTATTTAGCCAATGTAGGACTTTAATTGCATTCCCGACGCCAACATACATGCATAATAAACTTTAACCTACAATTTGACATAAGATGACATAAAAGATCCTAAAATCCTTGATGACCTACTTTTTTTTTTTGTGCACTTTACACAAAAGGATACTGTAATTTTGTTGTCTACCTCAAGTACAATAGTTACATATAAAAAATTGAAAAATGTATGTAAATGTTTTAACTACCAAAAAAGCATACTTTTTTAGATTACAAAAAACTGCATCAATCATCCTTGACTTAATAACTCAACTCTACATCCCTCATACACTCCAGACTAAACAACTCTAAATCCAAAACACAAGCTTCATTGTATCTTGAGGTTGGCAAATTCAAACAACATTCATTTTTTTGTTTATTTTATAGAGTTGTTTAGCTTAGAGGGTTGTTTAGTTGTGCAAGGAGTTGAATTTTTTTTTTTTTTTTTAATCCTAGGCCAAACAAACATCTTACTCCTAAGCCAAACATTTTACAAGTATTCTTTCAACATTCTAAATCACAAATATTTATTCATTAACAAATTTGAGCTGGCATGCTCATGAAAGAGAATTTTTACTATTTGTTGCGCTGAATCTTTGGGATTTTAATCATGTACCCGGCTGTGTTATAAGAAGTTGCGTCACAAGGCAAAGACACCCAGTTGGAGCAACTTAATCAACTTGTAGAATTGCACAACAAACAACTTTACAAAGCTTTACAAAAGCTCACTACAAAACTCGATGGATTCAGATACTCCTATGCTGATTCCTTTAATGAAGAAATAACAAGCAACCCTGCAAAATGTTGTACGTGAACTTAAAGAACCTTATAGAAAAAAACTAAATGTAGGCTTCTTTCTGACTGTTTCTCGTTTTACTTTAAACAGGTTTTCAAGAAGTGAAGGATGCATGCTGTAAAAGAGTATCAATTAGAGTGCATTTGTTCTTCGATGCCAACCATGGGAGTCTTAAAGCATATCAAATACTAGAAGAGATGACATGGAATGGAGATTCAAATACTTCCAGCCCCCTCAATCCCAAATCTTTGTTTCACTCCTAATTCAAGATTAAATGGATTTCAGTGTATTTGTTTCTGTATTCTATCAATCAATAAAATAAAAATTCATGGGAGTTCCTAATATTGGTTAAAAATTCTCATTAACACAATCAACAAGAAACATTATACTTCTTGTACACAAAATTTCAAAACGAAATGATGTTCAGTCGTTATCATTCAATCTTAAAGATTTTGAACCATTTAAGGATAATATATTATCAATAAGCCAAGATAATCACTATGACTGTTTAAGCGAGGATCTACCACCATGAAAGGTGGATGTTTACTATAGTCTAGGCAAGTAATTTCTCATATATCCCAAAAAAAATTGTACCAAGATACCAAAGTTGAAGTCAAAATTTCAATCTCAAAATCTAAAACTGGACTATGAGGGAAAAGACAAGTTAAGTTTGCAACCAGGAAAGGTGGTACCCCTACATAAACAAGCAAACTCATAAAACGATTAATTAACTCTCATGGAACCATCCCTTAAAACCAACTAGCAGCTGGAGGGGCGCCACCTTCAGCTGAAGGTGCTGGTGGTGGTACTGCAGCATCCCATCCGTCTGATGCTATAGCAACTGCAAAAGGAAAATGGCAAAACGCATAAAAGAAAGCATAAAAAATGAATCCTATTAGAAAAAACATCCTTTTTTCTGTTCACCTCCTGCAGACTAACCAACCTAACTCTATTAGTTGACTATTAGTTGCATTGCATCTTAGCTTAGAACTCCTGGTCAAGAACTTATTTTAAAAGAAAAAAGGTTATTGAATGACAAACTACAAGGTAACTGGGACTAGTAGGTGATAATTATAAACTTAAACCAAGTCTTAGGCTAAACACACCAATATATGCACAAACACTGATAAATCATAAAAGAAAACTAGGGTTCAACCTGGCTCTTGGGTCCACTCAACATTCGAAACAGGTGGAGCAACTACAGCAGCCTCTGGTGCTGGAATCACATCAGGAGCACCCCACTGGGCATCAGAAATTTGCCCAGCCCATTGATCTGAGGCAACAAGCGGAGCACCACCATAATCTGCAATGCCATAATCTGGGGGTGCAACAGCATCTTCTTCTTCTTTCTCCTTAGCCTCCTCAGGCTCCCGGTAGAAAAACAAGTCCACCTGCACAAGAAACGCGTGCATTGATTCAATCCAAGCCTTTAACTGAACTTCTAACTAACAAATGTGAATTCAAACTTCATGTAAAAACATGGTTTGTAAAGTTAAGAGAGAGAATAAAATTATGAGCTTACCATCACGTCCCATTCATGCCCTGCACGAATAGTTCCACGCATCTGCAGAACCATCCTTGCCAAAAGCCAGAATAGACATCCTATGCTATGTTTACCCTTGTTATTTGCAGGGATCCCAATGTCAACATAACGCATTGGTGAATCAGTGTCACAAAAGGCAATTGTAGGAATGTTTCCAAGGGCAGCTTCCTTGATGGGCTGCAAGAAAGAACCCAACCAGGCAACACAAAAATAGCAGCAACAAGTCAGGTATAACTAAAAGGCAAACAAACAAAAGTGAAACTAGAATTGCTAATGATAAGACCATCCTTACAACTTAAGCTAAAAACAGAAAACTATTATGGATCCTCCAAAAGGCTCAATCACCTGATGATCAGTTCTAGGATCAGTCAGTATCAGAAGACGCGGCTCATTGAATGAGGTCTGAAGCTGGTTAGTGAAGGTTCCAGGGGTGTGCCTCCCGGCTATAGCATGTGCACCAGTGTGTTGAGCAAACTTTAAGACAGCCCTCTGACCATAAGGTCTTGCAGACTGAACAATGATGTCTTGTGGATTCTCAATTCCAACAATGACTCTGGCAGCCAGCTGAAGCTTCTCCCATGTCTTACCAAGGTTAATAATGTAGATTCCTAAAGAAAAGAAATGAGGAAAAAAGTTCATTCAATATCCAAAGTGTAAACACCAATCCTCTTTGCGCCTAAATAACTCAACATTCCTCAAATTAACAGACTGGGAAAAAAAACGATTCTTCAAACAACAGAGATTGGAGTAAGTGCTTCAAATCTATAACCATATGAACCAACATTTTGGGATCAAATTAATAATAACATCATACGTGCGTATAAGACCCATTGTCGAATAATCTGAGATTATTAAACAGTGTATCCTTGGCGAATACAGTAAAAACTAAAGATATTCAATCACTATACAATCGTCAGAGACCGACTCTGAATTGTAAATGCTACCACAAATCTAATTAAAAAAAAAGATCACGGATAAATATACGTATTGATGAAATTATGATCGCTCTGGTCCTGAGAAATTGATATCCAAAAATTAAGGTCATCGAGCAAAGACAAATAGAGAACAACAACGCGTGCGCATTAGCACTCAAAGTTCCAGTCCAATAAAAATCACCTCAGATATTGAAAACAAGGAGAGCAGAATGAAAAACGGAGCCCAACTAAGCAGAATCTGGAAAGGCCTTTGGGGGGTTAAACAAATGTGAGAGATCTAAAAGTTAAGAGCATTGAGAACATACCATCGTTGCGGCGCTTGAAAACGTAACGCTCCATTTGGAAGTCACAGTTCTTAGTGCCTAGATGAACCTCGGCGGCCAACATCATCTGGATGTCGGCCTCCTTCTGCGAGAGTTGACGTGGTGCTGTTGCAGTCGCCATGGCCGGATGTTTGTGAATGGAGAGTTGCGTTAGGGTTTGCAGAAGAGCGGTATTTTTAAGGAGCTTAAGCAGTGAAGGAAGGAGAAAGAAGGGGCGTGTAAACAGAACGGCCGCTGGGTGGTTGAGATGAGAAGCAACTAGGGTTTTTCTAGCTTCTTTTCCTTCGTCCAAATCAGAGATTTACAAAGTATTTTCAAAACTGCCATCGATAGTGAAATGGGCTGGGCTTAGCTTTTTTTTTTTTTTTTTGAGGTTTAAATATAATTTAGTTATATAATATAAAAACACATGATATATATCCCTAAAACACTCACATTATCTAATACATATCAATCTCGATATAAAATTAATAAGAATAATAAAAAATATTTATATTCAAATGTTGCCAAAATTTTATTTACAATATTTTTTCTCACTCGAGATCTTTGCCTTAAATGATGTCGGATCAAATTCAACAAAATTATATTGCTATGTAAATTTTATGGTGGAAAATATTAAAGTATACATATTACAAAATTTTAATTTAAATTTAAAAATAAAAATGAACTTAGTTCAACTGCCATAATATTGTATTATAGACCTAGTAGTCAAAGGTTCAAATCTTCTCCAACCTCACCTATAGTTAAGTAAAATTTAAAATAAAAAAAATATGTATAATAAAAAAAATAAGTAGCAATGATAAAAATTAGAGCTAAAGCTAAAAATTATTCAACATGTTGAATAGTTCCAACCTTTCAACTTCCAAAGTTGCTGACATAATAAATTTGGAAAATTGAAATTCATCTACATCCTTAATTATTATGGTACTTATTTATGAAAGTTTATAATTAAAAAATTTTCAGATGAATTTTAACTATTTCAATGAAAAGTTATATTTATAGTATTAAATTTTCATCGATATGTCAATATTTCTATGAGTTTGATATCGATACGAGGAATGAATCGATATTTCCATTATATTGTAAAAAAATCTACGAAACACAAAACATAAGCATCGAAAATACTACTAATTTAAACATAATATAAATAATAAACATGTTTACTTATTTAAAAATAATAAAATGTATGTTTACTAATTTAAATTTATTTTTTAAATTTTTTGTTCATCGAAATCGATATTTCATCAAAATTTTCGTACAATTAACACCTCAATATTTACATCGAGATTATATCCTTTCATAAACATCTTTCATTTAGTATAAATAATATTAGTACTTCACTTTTATTAGTACTTCACTTTTCTCAATTTTTCGTAAAGTTAAATCTCTCTCATGCTTAAAACCTTAATTCTAATTTAATTATTTAAATTGTGAAGAGTTCAAAACCATGCTCTCATTTATAAAACTAAATATGTTTTAACTTTCTTGAAACAAGTATCAATTAATTGATGAAATTTATTCTTATCATCTGAACATCTGAACACTAAGGATATTAAAAAAAAAACTCGATGATTCGAAAAACCTGATAAAGAAAATCACCCTTTGGTTTTGAATAATATGGGTCCATGAAAAACTTCCCACGTTCCATCTCTATTTTCTTAATAACTGAACTCTGCTCAAATAAAGAAACATCATATACACTGTCATTATCTAACGAACACCGGAACTTCCAAAACTATGTTGGAATGACACAATCACCATGATGAACTAGAAGTTCTCTTTTTAACACTTTCAAGTTCCATTGGCAGAAGAGAAACAAGAAAGAAAAATTACAACATCATCCACTTAAGATCTCTAATTCCTTATACAAATGGCTACCATGACCAAAAACTAAGTAACTTGCAACATCCTTACGGCTACTCAACACCAATGGCTGCGTTGGAGGAATTGTTGGGATCAGTCTAGAGTTTCACTTTCAGGCGATGCTGACCTGCACCGTTTTGGGCTTTGGTGGTGGAGGTAGCTTTCCCACAACCACCATCAACACTCCACTCTCACACTTGGCAGAAATGGCTGACGCATCAGCATTTTCTGGCAGTCTGAACTTCCTCATCGTCTTCTGCGGTGCCTTCCTCTCAAGCCTCAGATATTTGCACCCTTCTTCCTCACCATCCTCCCTCTTCCTCTTTCCTCCACTCCTAATCACTAGTGTATTTTCCTCTTCCACCGTCACCTGTAATCAAAACCATTTCTTCATCACCAGTATTCACATAGCCAAGTGAAGGGAAAATAACCTACTTCAACTATAAGGTATTCCTCTCATTCACTATCATTCACATCTCAACATTATCACGGAGAGAAGGGAAACATCCAAGGTAAGGTATATTATAAGAACAATTTATATATCTCCATTGAAAAAAGACCCTTGCAGTGATTCAAAAAATAGAGTCAAGAAATGTGGTAGTCCTCTCTCATTATATTCTTGTTCATTATCACCCACTACCACTTCATGATCATTACTTAAGAAAAATGTGGATTCCATCCACACTAACTAAGTGAATTTATCATAAACTTCTTAACATGATGGTATAACAAAAGACATATGAATACACATGAACAGATCCTCCTAGTTTAATATATAGTATATACATTCAAAAGCTGATCTCAACTAATTAAAATTAGTGAGAGTGTATTTGTTCTCTTTTGAAACATGTTCTTATAAAACCTCATATCACTTGCTCCCCAACACATATTTTATAAATCTATACACTGATAATCAATTACTAAATCCTGAATGTGGGATGTTTCGTTTAGAGGGATAACCCTTCTATATTACAAACATTGGGAGTTCCTTGATTTTTGTAATGTAGAATCCTCAAATTCTTCATGATCTCAAATACCATATTAAATAATTTCATCTAAAAACCAATTACCATTAAGAGAAGTAGCCCACCTATCTTATAAACCTCAATTTTTTGAATGTGTGATCCTCAACACAGGCAAACATAAATTTGAAACAGACTCTCGCTTATGTCCCAGTTCAGATTCAGATAAACAATTCAACTATTCTGTAATTAACCATCTCAATCAATCTCACTTCAAACATTCCGTTGCAGTGTCTACTTCCAGAATCACATCATGAAAAATTCAGAGCATTCAGGGCAGTAATACATACCATCTCTAGTTCAGCTACCCTAAAACCAAATGAATCGCGGGTTTCAATTAAAAGAAATGTGTAAGTGAGAGTAAGGAAGTAGAAGATTACCTGAATGTCAGATTTGGAGAGGCCAGGGACATCCATATAGAAGATGTATTCGTTGGGAGTGTCCAAGATATCAGTTGGAATGGTGGAGATGGGTTTAGAATCACGAGCATCGGGAGCACCAGAATTGAACACAAATTTCTCAAGAGTTTCAGGGAAAGGGAAGAGGGTACTCACGGCTTGAACCAAATGTCCGTTGGATGAATTCGAATCGGCGGCCCTGCTCATTGTTACCTACCTCCAATGATTTCAAAGCGACAATATATTACTCTGAAAAGTTGAGAATCAAAAGGCATTTATTAGTTATCGATTAACATAAAATAAACAACAACATTGTGCTTAAGGGCGCTTGATTCCGAAGAAAACTGGGAGAAGAAAGAAAATAAAGAAGCAGAACTGGAATAAAGCCATACCTGTGAATGTGAGAGAGAAACTTGAAGAAAAGCAGAGTTGGGAGTGGGAATGGCGAAATCAAAATCTGTGTGCCAAGAAAAGTTGGGGATGAATTAAAAAGAAGAGGAACGAAAATTCGAGAGGGTGGTCTCAGAATGCAACGGAAGCGTCTGGAAAAATCCTCTCATTCAGACGTCTTCTCCTGCTTACACGTGTTCTACCACCGTCAACTGAAACTCACTATTAATTATTATGTTTTTTTTATATATATAAAAAATACTCTTTCTTGACTTTACCTTAATTTTAAAACTAAATTATCCAATTATTTTTTTTTTTTTAAGAAGAATACCCTAAACTTGCAAAAGTTTTAAAAATATTTCTAAACTTTAAAAAAATATTCTTAATTATATAAATAAAAACAATTTATAACATCTTAATTCTCTGCTTTCCTCTTTTTTTTTTTTTTTTATTTAGAGGTGTTCAAAAAATTCTATGACCTGAAAAACATGATCAACCCAATCCAACCAATACCGTTTGAGTTGCATTGGGTTCAAATAAATGAAAATTTTATAGTTTGAATTAGGTATTAACAGTTTTGTTCATATACTAGAGGTGAAGGTATTTTTGAATTTTTTTTTAAAATTTAAAGATATTTTTTAAACTTTCGAAAGTTTAAAAGTATTTTTAAGACAAAACTTTAACAGTTTTCATTTAAAGTTAAAGGATATTTTTTAAACTTTTAAAAGTTTAGGGGTATTTTTTTTTATACAAAATGCAAAGTTCAGAGGCGTTTTTTTTTTATTATTTTTTTTTTTATAATTTACCCTAATTTTAACAAATAAGTAAGTTAGCTTCACACCAATTGACATAGTACCATGGTGGCAATCCCAAGTATGAATTTTGGTGGTGGAGGTAGCTTTCCCACTAATTTGCCCATAAATTGTCTACAAAAATACTCGCATTTGATAGGTCTCATAAGGGTGTGTTTGGACTTCTCTCACACACATGGCTAAAGTAGAGAGTAGGCGAAGGAGAACACAAGGTTGGTGGCACTTTGACTATATGAACTTTTATTGATAAGCAAGGTAAACCACACTTACAAGACTCGAGACAATAAGCTTTCATTAAGGAGATTGTGTTGAACAAGTTCTAACTTCATTTTCTTATATAAGTACGAGTGGGAGAGAAAACAGTGCGACGAGTGGGCTTAGTGGAGGTAAAAACTGCCCACTACCCTTACACTTAGGAGCCCATTCACCATGACCTAATAACTACCTATTATTTTAGTAAACTGCCCTAGTCATGCCCACTAATGAGTACCTACCCACATCTAAGGAGTTTACTCCAGTCTTCTACTTGTCCACATTTCTCGAGATAACTACTCATGATCTAGGAAAATAACTTTCCATGATCTAGTTGGCCGCCCAACTAGGGATAACTACCCATGATCTTGGAATAAACTACCGTGATCATGGATAACTACCATTTAGTACCTATAATCTCACAAACTCCCTTGCCCATGATGCACGCCACTCACAATTAACCTCCAAGCGTTCTTGCTGATGTAGTTGGGCAAGCACACTTAATAATAATGTCTTATTATTAAGAGCCTCACAAAATACCTGTCACTTTCATGCATACGCTATGTAGCTCAAAGACTATGGATTTCAGTTTCTTTTATCCCAGATCAAGCTTGCCTTCACCACAAGCGCACACTTGACCGCTTGTGCCAGAATGGCTCCAAGGCAGTACCTCTCCTGCACCATAAGCATGTTGCCTTATCACTCAATGCTTACATGCGCCTATGACATACTGCGCATTTGCCTGACATAACACACCTGTGGAGTTGCATCGCTGCCCCTTCTGGGTTGCGTCTGCCTGTGTCGCTTGACTTGTTCTTCACCTGTGTGCTACCCATGCACATGTCATGGATCGGTTGGTGCAAAGCCCCCAGCCAACTATGCTAGTACTCAAGGACTAAGATCCTGATACCTGGCCTTCGAGCAACCACCATCACCAACTCCTACTAGCTCTGAGGACCACCATTAACGAGCACCTCCAAAGATCAACCCCGATGACCAACTCGACGACCCCTCCAGAAACGAGTACCTTCGACGACCCAACTCTAACGACCAACTATGGACCAATTGCATTGATTATCTCCAACGACCAACATCTAACGAATAACTCTAATGACCCTAACGACATACATCCACTCAAATTAAAACATCCTCATCTCTTTAAAATTTCAAATCATTTTTATTTTGTAAAATCATTGAATTCGAAATCATTCCCGTCAAAACCTAACCACATACAAGGCATAAAAGATGTGAGTCCAACTCTCAAGCGCATTGGCAAACCTTGGGCTTTCTTAAGTGGTACTATAACCGTCTTCGACTCTTTTACACGCCATCTAGACTGGGCCGTACGAGGAGGATAGTGGCCCATTTATTCTTCGAGGCCCATAACTGCCACAGGCGTCAATAATATTTCCCAAATAAATGAATCCTCTCAATGAATGGTTTATCTAATTTTCAATTTAAATATTTCTTTAAGAAAAAAAAGGAACTAAATACTTTTTTAAGAAAACACTCTAATTAAATACAAAACAGTATCAATCAATCTGAATTAATTACTTAAATATTAATTAATCTTAAGTTCATGCACACAGTAATTGTTGTTTTAACAAAATATTAAAAAAAGATCAATTTCATTATTTTAATATATATATATATATAGTCGGCAAGTGATATTTTGTTTGGGAAATGAAATGATGGGAACAAAACAATAAACAAAGTTTTGGACAAGATAGAAACCGTGTCCCTTATTACATGACACATGAGATTGGCAATAATCCAAACATCTTATGAAAATTATGTCTGCCAAGCACTTCTCATACAGAATATTGCACTGTCTACCTTATTTCTTTCCTTATTATTTGTATCTTTCCTTAATTAATCAATAATGTCTTTGTCAGTTTTCCCTTGTAAATTTTAATTCGAATAAACCTTATATCAAAATATATATATATATCTATAATACATTACTTTATATTTCTATATTTACTCATAACTCAACCCCTCCCCTCTACTATATTGGCGAAAACAATTGTATTGCTCAACATCAGCATACATATAACTAACAGTCGGACAGTCAAAGAGATATCCACGGGACAGGGCGGAGACGGAGAATGTTTCCCCATCCCCATCCTCACCTCCTATTTCAGTCTCCATCTCTGCGAAATTCTCTGTGAGGATTGGGGCGGAGAATGAGAATCCCTGCAAGGAAAAAAATCCTCCGTTAATTTTTTCTTAATTTATGTATTTTTAACAAGTTTTTTTTTTTTTTAATTTATTCTCAAATGATATAAAATTTTAAAATTTTCTATATTAAATCGGTCATTCCGATATATTTCTCTTTAAATAAAACAATATAAAATTTTCTTATAAAAATAACAATATATTATGTTCTAAGATATAATTAAAATATTTTATTTTCTTATTTCAAAAAGTTAAAATATTAATTGCTAGCTTCAACTTAAACATCACAATATACATGTCTTAAAAATTATGGCAAGAAACATTCAATATCTCTATGTTTAGAAATGCATTAAAGTATGAAAAAATTATAACGAGAATTAGGAAAAAGCTAATTGGTAAAAATTATAACTTTTTAAAAGTATATATATATATATATATATATATATGGCGGGACCGGGCCGAAGATGTATAATCGGGGATTCCCGCTCCGAGTGAGACAGATCTCTACGGGACCTCAGTCCCATGGAGAAAATAGACATCTCTAGGTCAAATCCTCATACTTACTATTTTACTAATAGTAATAGCCTACTACATTAAGGTTATTCATATGAAAATTATTGATGAAATTAAAATAATCTTGTAATGGCACATGAATTAAATCCCACCAAATCAACATTGATTTTGATGTCTTTTCAATTTAGATTTAAAAAGAGAAAGGTTTGGTTATTGATCTCTATTTAAGCACATGGGGTGAAGATAGAAGGTGTAGCACATGGTGTTTTGACTGAACAAATCTTAGTGGGGATCCCAAAATCTTCTATTATTGCCTCCTCCAAACCCCATTTTTAACCCTTTACTCAAGGCTTTGGATAAACAAGAGAGAGAAGAGAAGTCCATTGTTTATAATCACCAAATTGGCTACACATAGAGATACATAGGTCCAACTTTTTTCATTTTCCCCTTTTTGTTTTTTCATTTTTAAATTCTCATGGCTTTTTTTAGTGGTGAGCACTTGTTTCTGCTTCACACCCACATGTTTATGTTTATGCCACTTGTAGCTTAACAAATTTCCTTAACATTTTGTTGTAAAAGAAGGTAATTAATTTACCATATATTATATCAGTGTAGGTTGGTTTCGTAAATGAAAATTTAATATTATATCACTGACACTTTCTCTCACTCGTGGACTTGAAATAGGAAGAAGACCTAACAAGTGAAAATATCAATATTAATTGGAGAGGAAACAACAATGCAGTAGTTTGAACACAAGATCTCTTGTGAACCAACCTACTCTGTTACCATCTTAAATCGCTGATTGACCCAAAAGCTTAAGTTGATGTGATATGAATCGTCCATGGCATTAAGTTATTATTTATATTTTATTTAATTATTTTGATGTAATTTTATTATTTTTCAATTTTATGATTTTTATGACATTTTAAGTAGGGGTATTTTAGACATTTTACTATGAATTATGATGTGTCATTAAGGATTACTTTGGGAGGCTATTAAAGTCTTGCCTTCAAGTTATTTTGATGAGTTAAGTTTTAGAATGAATTGAATTTGACCTTTGTGCTTTTTTCTTTCAAGATTAGCCAAGAGAGCTTCTTGAATTTGCAATTCATGTGTTGAGTTGCATGCCAAAAACATTCAAGTGGGGATTGATCATCTTATCTTGTGGAGTGTTCGACTCTTGGGCAAGAAACTTGTTCTTGTCTCAAGATATTTGATCTTAAGGCAATCTGTGTCTAACCCAACCCTTAGGTTTGAAATTAATCGAGTTAACTTAAGGGTTTTAGTGATTGAGAATTAGGGGTTCTCATCCCAAAAGGGTTCCTAATTCTAAATCGCTAGGTTTTCATATCATGATGGGTGAAGGCAAATTTAATATTATATCATCTAACATTTAAGAAACTAACGAGGCAACTTAGAGAAAAAATATTACCATATCTTAACATATTATTTTTTTAATTTAGGACAAATTAAGGTAATAAAACAAACAATTGTCTTTTCGTTTCTCTTTCCCTAATTTTTATCAAATTGATTGGAATTATAGGTCAAACGTTATCACGATTTAAAAAAAAATTGATTCGGTATGTATCCAACATGTCGTAGGTATCGATATGAGTCGAAATCGAACGAAAAAACACGGTGGTGAGGAGAAATATAGATAGAGGGAGACATGATTTAGTTGTGGAATAAGGTAAGCTACATGTTTCTCTAACATATTAGTATGATGAAAGAAACAGGTGAATTGGACCACAGGCAATAGGCCGTTTTTAGATTCGGTGGAAATTAACTTCTTATGTCTCATCTCTTAATGTTCAAAATCAAATCCCATGCATCATCCATTTCCCTCTTCTTTTTTTTGGACCACCAAGTAGATGATCAATCCATGTTCTGTGTGTCCAATATGGTAATTTCAACACCAACCAAAATATCATAATATTATAATATTTCGCGATGTTATGGGACAACGACAACCACCGTACAAATCTCTACAATGATATGCAGTGGTTGTTTATTTTAGACATGAATCCTTGTAGTTTTGCTGGTTATTTCACTTCAAAGAGTCTCATCGCAATGGAGATAGTGTCCATCACTTATGTACTCATAATTTTTGTTAAGAATCGACAATCAAAGATGAATTGAAAATATAAACTAAAAGAGATCGATACATATGTTTACGTGATTTATTAATATTGTGTTAACTACGTCCACGAGGCAGAGGAAAAACAATTTTATTAGAGAGAATAATATAAATTACAAAATTAAAGTGTAACTAGAGTTTTAAAGTTATAAATGCAATAATGTAAATATGATATATATGCAAATAACTTAAGTTTCGAGGCCCAACAATCTTTTTCTTTTTTAGCTGATGTAGATCTTTGGTTGCATTTCCGTCCATACATAACTTCCCTAAACGAATAATTTAAGAGTATTTGAAGTAAATAGTAATTTTGTATGTATTACCTTGGGCCAAAAAAATTGAGGTGGGTGGAGTGACCATAGATAATTAAGAGAAGATGCAAGATTAATTTTATCTTGAATAAAAGAATTATAATTGATAATTTGTCATTATATGCATGAGGTGAGAATAAATTAGCTTTTTTCTGGTATATGGAATTAGATTCTATGAATGTGTAGAAAATGTTTTGAAATGTTTAAAAAAGAATCTAAAATAGGGGGTCTGTATGCCTTGATTTCTGTTGCTAAAATCATATCCTCCAAAAGGATTAAAAACGTAATAATAATAATAATAATAATAATAAACAACAAATCATGTGGTTGATTAGAATACAGAGATTTGAACTACGAATTTAAAAAAAAAAAAAAGTTGAGTGTCAATCATAGTATTAAATTTTCGTTGAAATGTCGAAATTTCTATATTTTAATAGGTTCGATATTGACATGAAGGTTGAATTGAAATTTCTATTAGATATCATAAAAAAAATGAACGAAATATAAAAAATAATCAACAAAATGTCACTAATGTAAATATAATATAAATAATAGATAGATTAACTTGTTCAAAAATCAAAAAGGTTTATTTACTACTTTAAATTTATTTTTTAAAATGATACGTTTTTATAACTTTTCTAAAAAAAGTCATTGAAATCGATATTTTATCCATATTTCTATCGAAATTTTTGTAAAAATGAGGACCTCGATATTTTTATCGACATTGACATTTTAAACCTTATTGTCAATTACTACTAAGTTGCATTCACTTTGACTATGTTATTGATTTATTTAAATATAATCCACAATAAATATTATATTTTAGAAAATGAAAAGAATAGATAAAAAGGTATGGACACATATATTTCTCAAAAAAAAAAGTACGAACATATATTTACAGCTTTTTGGTCTTATTCGATATAGGGCTCTTCTAGAGTCAGAGTCCCGTTACTTAAAAGCTTAAAAGAGGTTGTTGTCCTAACTAATATATCATCTTCGTGGACACTATATTACCCGACCTCCCAGCATCAGTGATCACTTTGCACTGGCCAATTTTGATATTGCGATGATCTGGGTGGTTACATTTGCTCGGGATTGAGTCCATATGTGAGTTTAGGAGGAGGAGGACTTCGACTCTCAACTCTGTCTTGACCATAGAGTTATTGCTCTTTGAATATCAAAAGCTTATTGATTCTTGAGGGAGGAGTAAGAAAACGTTAGTCGATCATGCCCACCATCCGACATACTCTAAGACCATCCATCCTACCCTCTCTGTCAAACTTCTATTTGATTATCATTATTAAAAAAAAAAAGTGATAAATTCACAATTATAATGTTACATGAACATTATAATTCTGGCCTAAAAGCTAAGTAAAGAATTGAATGTTGAAAGGAGACAGAGGGAAATCCATTGGCATTGGGCAGATGGTGGTAGGATTATATGAATAAAAGGGAGTAGGAAAAGTTGGCTAGTTGGTACCTTAACAACCTAACATCTTTCTTTTCCAATTGGGAGAACAAAAAAAAAAAAAAAAAAAAAAAAAAAAAAAAAGGCATAATTTATTTTGTTGAACAAGATTTCACAACCAAAAATAATAATAATAATAATAATAATAAATATATATTATTACATTTACATAATAATTAACTTGTTCTTCTTGCTAATTATTATTCCCTCCCAACCCACAACTAATTTATTGTGCTTGGTTCTATGCCTTATACTTCACACTTTTGATTCACATGTGGACCATAGCTTAATATGAATTATTTAAATCCAAATATTGGTTGGATCTTGCTCAAGCATTATAATATACAACCTTAATTGGTAATCTAGCTAATTAATTACATGTGGTTATTGATAATTTTTATGTTTTTTCTGGAATTAGAGGCCAACAACATCATTCATTGTCTTGTCTTAATAAGCCACTTCTTGCCCTAATCTTCAATCATTTTAAATGAGATGTCTTCACATTATTATCAATCAACACTCATTCCATTCTCAATCAAGTTTTAATTTTTAATATTTTTACACTCTACTTATGAAATAATTTTATTTCGGAGGACAATCATAATTTTTTAAAAAATATAAATATAAATTTCGAGTTAAATTACAAATTTGGACCGTATAATTTTAACTTAATTTTAGTTTATCTTTATAGATTTAAAAGTTTTAATTTAGTCACTTTAGACTAAATTTGATTTTCTTATGATTTGGCTTAAGTTTACCATTCATTCATATATTTTTTTTTCCTTCTCAAAAACACTTCAAATAAACTAAAATTGAACCCAATCATCCAAATAGAAAACATCAAAATCATATAGAATAAAGATAATGGAAAATTATTATGAAAAAACATTAAACTATTTACAAATATAGAAAAATTTCACTATCTATCAGCAATAGACTTCTATCGCTATCTATCACTGAAGCAATAAAATTTTATCACAAACTATTGCTGGTAGACAATAAAAAATTTCTATATTTGTAAATAGTTTGACTTATTTTTTTTATATTTGAAAACAATCCTAAAGATAATCGATGGAATTTGACCAAATCATAATTTTTTGGGATAAAATTAAAATTCCCAAAAAAATTAAAATTAAACATTTTTTTAACTCACTTAAAATTTAGATTAAATTACTCGTCTAGTTTTTGAACTCCAGCAAGTTTATGTTAATATATATAAAAATTTAATTTTGTGTGACAGGTCAATGTGTGTCTAATAAATCTCTAAACTATTAATCTTATATCCAGTAAATTTTGAAATTTTTAATTTTAGGTCTAACAAATCATTGACCTATTTGTCATGTTCTAAAATAAAATCATAACTCATTATCGATACAAAATTAAAAATTTAATATATTGTTAAACACAAAATTCAATTTTATATATAATAGGTTCGTTAATTTAAAAGGACAAACATACTAGTAACTTATTAGACTCAAAATTGATAAAGTTTATAGACCGATTTGACATTTTTAAACTTTAGAAATTTTAATAAATACAAAATTAAAAGTTCAATGATTAAAATTATAATTTTAAACTACAATTAAACTTAAATTATAAGTATAAAAATATTTTAAATTGTATTATTAAAGAAAATAAAATTAATGATTAAAATCGATTCAAGTAATAATGCCAAAAGAAACTCATTTATTCTCTCATAAGTTTTAATTTTTTTTTAAAGAATAATTTATTCTGTCATAAGTTATTAGAATGAATCCGAATTAGGCCCTAATTAATCATTAATGTCGACCATATAAAAATTTGTCTAAACATAAGAAGATAAGGTTTTAAAAAAGCTGCCATTATTAATTTGATTTGTATAACACATAGTCAAGGTCTCCTGTCTTAATGAGGATAAACCGTCCATGAGAGCTTTAATTAATCCTCTTTGAAAAAACAGAGAAGAAAATGAGTAATCAAATCATTTAGTACTGTTTGACAATAAGTTAATTAATTATTTGATTTTTTTTATTTTGAAACTATAGTTATTTACTATTAAATTTTCTGTTTACTTTTTCCTATTTTAAAAACATTTTTTTTTTGCAAAATTCAACTTAATTTCAAAATTAATAATATTTGACTATAATTTAAAAATAATTCTAAAAGTATATGTTAGTCATATATGATAGAAAATAAAGAAGAAAGCTTATTGTTTATATAATAAAAAATAATTATTATAATTATTCTTTTTTGAAAAGGAAGTAGTAAACTGAGTTTTTTTAGGATAAGCTTGGAAAGTCGACGAACCAAAAGACCTCAATGTTTTTCACAGAAGAAGACTCGCTCAGACCAACAAGAATCCCCAATTAAACGGTAACTCGAACCAAATAATGTGCAACAAATTAGTGAAGCGATTAAAAAAAAACAAATTCAACACGTCCAAAGTTTTGAGCCAAAACGTTAGTATCATCTGCAATAAAACTAATCTCAGTTAAACTATAAATTTCATTATTGTGAATTCTTGATATTTGTCACGATTGTCTATATATATTAAGCTTACTTTTCACCTCCAATTTTGTTTAAAATTTTTGATACAATATATCAAACTAGCTCATAACATATATGATGTATATGAAATTTATAGTTTTATTTTAGTACATTCTAATTAATGAAATAGTCATTTACTCAAATAGTTATAATTATTCGAAGAGAAAGACCATATAGAAATTTAAAAGATTTGTAAGGGAAAAAAACATAAATGTCTATTTAAGCAGATCTCTACTTTAGATCATGATATATCTCATATATATGGTCTAAATCCTACTTATACTTGAAATGATTAACCACTTTGACCTAAATAGTTTTAACGGGACAAATGACATGATTGTCCGTTCAAATATATATCCACCATTAGATTGTGATGTTTCACATTTATGGTCCAGATTACACTCATACAAAAAAAAAGGTACAACAATGCGTCGTGTTACTTGAATAGTTGTAACGAGGCAAAGAACGTGATTGTTCTTTCAAACATATATCCACTGTTAGATCATGATGTTTCCTATCTATGGTCTAAATCATACTCATATACGAAACATCATCATTTTGTCATGTGTTACCATTTCAATCATTCAATTCGAATAGTTGTAACGAAGATAGAAATGCAAAGATGTGTAATGCATGAAAAAGTTAGATAATGAGATTTGTTAATTATTATTATTTTTTAAATGGTGAGATTTGTTATCATGTAATAAACAAGTATTATATAGTTTTGTTTGATTACCGTTAACTTTTAAAAGTTAGATAATGTGACAATTTCTATTTTAGTATTTTCATATTGATGACAAAAAAGTTGTACTGGTTGTGGTGGTTTAAGAACCTATTAGAAATAATTAATGGTCAAGTGTAAGAGTACACTGTCACTAAGTAATAAGATGAAAATATTTGAATATCATTTTTCCATGAGACTGTTTTATAAAATTTAGGTTTGTAAGAAAGAGTTTTCAAAGAAAGACTGAGTGGTAACCAGTGAAAATAGTTGGATGTTGGTTGATCGCAATTAAAAAGATAAGTAATGATAGCAAACATGAAATTCAAGTCAAGTTTCAGCCCTTAAAAAAAAATACCGTGAGCATTGTGTGGCCACAATGCAACCACAATACCTTTCAAAGTATGAACCAATATTAACTTCAATTCAACCTTGATTTCAAGCACTCTTAGGAGTCTAAGTAATCAAATAGTATATGTTTATGGCTAATTATAACTTAGATAATTGCATGCAGTGATTTACCTTATGTCTAAGGTCATGTGACGTTCTATGTCTAAGCTTTTAGTCCCATATTCTTTTGTCAACTCTATATATTGTCTTTACCCTCTTATCGTTAAAACTAAATTTAGCATGCTAACTTAATTAATTGGCTAGTTCAAATTAACAAGATAAATCATTAACTTCAACAAATGAAATAGTAGAAAAGAGTAACTACAATGCTACACAATTTCTCAAGTCATTCTATCATTTGTTAGGCATTTAAAAGACCGAATCTCTTAAAGAATTTAACTCATTATGAAAAAGAATAATTATGATTTTATTGAAATAGGATTCATGAGTACAAGATGAAATAAAATAAGGAAGAAAGTAACAAGGAACAAAAAGACAGCAACTAAGAATCTAGAAAAATTTAAATTTGTGACCCTTAGGACAATTCCTACACTTTTGGAGTTCCCTCTTAGCTTGATTCAACCTTCTTCAAGGTGAATCTCACTTGCAGCATACTTTCACAAGTGAGGATGGACCTAAGGAATCCTAATTTTAGAGAAACTTTTGTTCTTAAAGTGATGGAGTCGCCTTCTCAGATTTAGGTGTAGATTTCATCATAAGATTTGGCTGTCAAAATGGATGGATTAAAGGGCTTTATATAGGCTTCAAAAGAGTGGATAATTGTCGAAATTGATGTTCCAATATTGACTAGGTAGTTTTAGAATATTCTAGTAATGAAAATCTCGTTTGACTTAGTTTAAGACACACTGCAACTGCATTAAATTTTTTACTGTTGAGCACTACAGCGACATTGGAACAAAAAAAAAACAATTTGACTACACAAGACAACACTAAGAATAGCTTTTTTATCCCTAAAAACCTTATGTTATCACAAATAATTATCTCAAAGTAAGATATATTTTTATTCTTACTAACTTTTGACCCTTTGAAATATACATTTTTCTCAAATTATACTTGACTCATCCAAGAAATGACATTAAATAGAAATGAAAATACACAATATAGTGATGTTCATCACATATCATCGTCTTTTTTCAATAAAAAAAATCTTCTATATAGTAAAAATTGAAAAATTATTCTGTTAATTAAACTATTCAACAAATATGTTAATATTTTTGTATTATCATATAGATAATTCAACAATTTTTATTGTTAATGTTTTTACATATATGCTATTAAAACCACTCTCTTATATGAAAGGATGCTTCATTTTATCTCGTAACCACTTTTGTTAAATTACATTCTCTCAACGAGCACTTCTCCTCGAAACAAACTATTCAAAGAGAAAAATTTGAGAAAACAGTAAGAAGATAAATTCTCAGAGTGTTTAAAAATTATATTAAAAATATATATACATGAAAATATTCTTCCAAAAAAAAAAAATGATGTAACTAGAAAGTGTCTAGTTTTTGTTAAAGTTTTTATTTTTGTCATAAATAAATATTATATGCGAAAAAACTAATACAACATATCTTTTAAAAATTAAAATTACATATAATCTAGAAAAATGAATATACTTTTTTGAAATTGAAAAGTAATCAGTTTGATAACCTAAAAAATTTCTTATTGTTTTGAAATTTTTAATTTTAATTTTTAAGTAAAATTTATTAATTTACACACACATATATTTTTTTTAATTAAAGGAACTTTTTAAAAATAGAAAAATAAAAGAAACTATTTACATAAAATAACAAAATTTTTAGATAGTTGGATAGATCATGATAGAAGTCTATCAGGATCTATCGGTGATAGAAATGATAGAAGTCTATTACTTATAGATGTTGATAGAAGTCTATCAATATCTATCAGTGATTTTTTTGCTATTTTCTGTAAATAGTTTGACATTTTTTCTATTTGTAAAAATTTTCCTTACAAATATTTGATTTCCTTTTTGTCTTTAAGGCCACACATACACAATCCTAATGAAAATCTGATACAACCATAATAAACCATAATAAAAATGTATTGTAATTGAATAATTGCAACGAGAATGTGATTTCTGTTTACTACAAATAGGTTTCAATCGTAATAAAAAAATTCATTGGTGTTGCTTACTTCCATATATGAAAACGTAATGAAATATAGATGATTATCAAAATGTCCTTTTTATATATTTAATTAATTAAAATGTGGCAACTAAATAATATATTATAAGAATTGAAATATATACCTTTTATAATTTTTATTTACTTATTCAAATATTTATATTTTAAAAAGTTAATACTTAAATTAAATTAATATATATATATATATATATATTCTAAAAAATAAAACAGTAATTTAAATTTCAACTTTAAAAAACACATGCAGGAGAAAAAAAAAAGATTATTCGCACAAATGTATAAAGAAAGGGCAAAAAAGTACACATAAAAATAAAAATGTTAAGTCGATTATCGTTCTCATAAATATGGCCTAACAAAAAAAAAATACTAATTTTTTAAGGAAAATTTTCATATATAGAAAAAATGTCAAAACTATTTACAGAAAATAGTAAAAAAAAATACTGATAGACACTGATAGACTTCTATCAATAATAGATCCTGATAGACTTCTATCAGCGTCTATCACAACTATCTAAAAATTTTGCTATTTTGTGTAAATAATTTACCTTATTTTTCTATTTTTAAAAATTCCCCATTTTTTAATTATAGATATCAATATCAACGTAACGACCAATTTTCTAGAATTTTATACTATGAATTTAGACAAACTATTTTTATGAGCAGAAAGGTATAATAAACACATTTCTATTCACTATACGAAATAAAGATTTTAGCTTCCATTCATCAAATTCTATATTTTTTTTTTTTTAACCTTTTGTGATTAAGTTGTTCTTAGTTTTTAATATCTTTGTATCTTTGTAATAAATATTTTGTTGGTTAATTGACCTTTCTCTTCTAATACTTGTTAATTTTTATCCCTAATTTTGTTTAGTTTGGATTGACTTGAGATAAAAGTATTTTTCAAAAAAATTTATTTTTATTTAAACTCTTTTGATAAAAATTGTTTAAAATACACTTCAAAAACTATTTTGAGTGGTTGACAAACACTTTAATTTTTTCTAAAATGACTTATTTTTTAAGTTAAACACTTGAAAATATATTCCAAACACACATTTAAGTATTTTCATCATTTCATTTCATTCGTTTCTTTCCACAACACCAAAGTCTAATTTGTAAAAAGAGAGACAATCCTAAATAATTCTAAATAAATGAAAATTACCAAAAACTAGAGATGTTACAATCAATATCGATATAAACTAATTTATATGGATATATTGCAGGATGTTGAGGCTTGACTGAAATCATGGGGATAAAAGAAAAAAAAAATGCTAACTTTTTAATCATGGATATGGAAGCAGATTATTGATATTAGATTATTGATGATATTGGTTATTGATATAAATTACCAATATTGATTATCGATACTGATATTAATACTAATTACTTATATAAATATGAGTATGCATCTAGAGAGAAAGGGTAATTGATGGAAAGTTAGTAGAAAAATGGTGTGGATCCCATGCAATAATCACACGAAATTTGATTGACGATCTATTTAGGGGAAATGAGATTATAGAATGAGATTACAGATTTAGGAATGAGGCCCACCCTATGGTTTTTCCATTACATAGTTTGATAAATACCACCAATTGTAATGAATTTTCTTATTCCCATTTGATAGATTACAAAGACAAGTGTGTAGACGGGTCTTGATTGATTGATCGTAACTTTTCACATAAATCAAGACGGCTCTTACATTCTTTTATTTTAATTGTAATTTCAATTGAATTATTAAGGGCTATATAAGCCTCCAACTTGAATTCAGCGGAATAAGCTATTATAGCTCACTTAATGTTTAGGGTTCCAAATAATAGTGATGTTTACAACTATTATAAACTACAATTAGCTACAGTAATACTATTTGAAGTTTTTCTTTATTACAGTATTTACTATTTCTTATCCAAACTAAAATAATTAACTCATATTAAAATAGTTTGCACCACAAACATATACTATTATAACCCAAAGACTATAATAACCAACTCAGTGCATTCCAAACGTCCACTAAGGACAAAATAGACATATGTTGAAAAATAAAAGACATTATAGATATGTAAAGATCCTCCTACCACAACCTTTTATATATATATATATATATATATATATATATATATATATATAAAGTCCACAAAAAATTATATCTAAAGTTATTTTTCTTTCAAAATTTTCCTTTTCTAAAGTTTTATTTATTTTATTTTTTTGTACTTTTTCTCGGTACTTATAAACACACACGTGAAATGAATGTACTAGTTCGATTTAAGTGCTTGGTTTGATTGGGATAAATTGTATCGTTTTTTTTTTGTCATTGGAAGTAGGACATTTTTTGTGGGGGAAAGGGTAAGAGAGGGTGTGACTCATTTACACATGTAAGACTTTAGTTAATAAAATCAAATAAGAAACTTAGGGTTTTCTTCAAATTGTACTATGAGATTTTAGCTATATAATTAATATTCTTGTTTGCTTCACATACTAATACATTGTCTTTTTTTAGTACAACAACTGGTATTGATAAGGTTTGAACCACCGACCTCTAAGTAGGAGGGTCATGTCAATTACGGTTGAGTTAAACTCATTTTGACACAAATGTATTGTCTTTAACTATTTAATATTAAATATTAATATTCTAATTAAATTATTTGTAGTATTTAAATTAAATAATTAAATTATGTTTAATTATTGTTTAATATAAATATTAAATTATTTTTATTTTAAATGATTAAATAATTTAATTTATGACTACATTAAATATCATGCTTATCTAAACACATATATTAATTATCCAAAACACTTAAAATCCAGATATTCAAATCTCAAATATTTAATATCCATGAAACAATATCTGCAATCCAAACAGACTCTAAAAGAATGTGCTTGTCGAGAAAGCCACGCTAAATTACAAAAAAAAAAAAAAACATGAGAAGGCATTGCGAGAAAAGAAAAATGATTGAATATGAATTCATCCATCACATTTCCAAATTAAAAGCTTCTATGAATTATACGAGAACATGACAACGACGTGATTGACAGTTTTAAATGGTTAAACGTATGTGAGAGATGAATAGAAAAAGTATCTTGAATTTATATTTGATGATAGCATTTTTCCTTTTTCTTATATTAAAACAAGAGAAAAGATAGAGAGTAAAATAAGGCAAATTAGAGAGCACGAAATTTAGAAGACAAAAAAAAACCTCTATCGATATAACGTAGTCTTTTCAATCAAATTTTATACGATCTATCTTCTTACATGAGAAGTAAATTCGTGAGCTGTAGAATTGCATTTGCGATTAACAACATGAAATTCAAGGATTATATTATTTGAATAGATTTTACTCTTTTTATACGAAGCGTGATGCAAAAGTCTGAATCTCATTGATATATCGAAATGTAATTTCTTTACATATGGGTTCATAGAGGGTAATTAGGTGTTTGAAAACTTAACTGAATCAGTAAATTTTGGAATTTACATCCTAGAATATAGTAATGTCATTGAATAAAAATTTCTTAAAAGCCTAAGAATATGGAAAAAGGAGGAAGAAGAAGAAGGCATTTTGTTTGTTGTTGTTTATATAAATAATATTATTGATAATTATCTCATGCTTAGCTGTGTTCTTTGAATCCCTGGTCCCACCCTCCCCTTTTGTCCTCTTCCTTCTCCTTCTTCCCTTTTATAATTCCTTTCATTCTGATCTAAACCCCCAAATTCACACAAACATATCCATTTAATTCTCTCTCAATTCTCTCTAAATTCTCCAACCCCACCGCCATGGCTAAGCTCGGCAAGCTCACCAAGCTCAAATCCGCCATCAAACGCTGGCCTTCCATCTCCAAGCTCTCCCGCACCGCCACCCCCACTTCTTCCTCTGCCGTTTCCTCTGCCGCCCTCGACGACAACGACAACGACAACCACCATCTCCACCCAGTCTTCGTCGGCATGTCCCGCCGTCGCTACCTCCTCTCCTCCGACGTCGTCCATCATCCCCTCTTCCAGGAATTAGTCGACAAGTCGTCCTCTAATTCCGACGACCAGGGTCTTGTCGTTTCTTGCGAGGTTGTTCTGTTCGAGCACTTGCTCTGGATGCTCGAAAATGCCGCCACCCAATTAGGCTCCGCCGATGAGCTGGTTCAATTCTACACTTAGAATTGTGGTACATATATATTATTATTATTCTCTTATTGTTGTTGTTATTCCAAAAAAAAAAAGAAAACTAAATTAACCCATTTGATTAATTTTACCCTGCGTTTGGAAGAAGAAGAAAAAAACAGAGAGTTCTCCCAATCTCATTTTCTCTTTAATTTGTTGTATGATTTTCTGGGAAAATTTGTGTGTTGATTATTCTCAGAATGAAGAGTGAAAAAAAAAAAAGCCCAATGCTAAAGGTATCACAGCTTGCGGCCAATTGTAAAATTTTCTTTCTTCTTTACTCACAGAAACAACTGCTCGTTGACATTTTGTGTTATATATAATTTAAATGGTTGTTCGTACCGTCAATCTTTAGTAATAGATGTTTTATCTACCCAGCTTTAATGACGGTTAACTTTTAATAACATGATTAGCTGGACTCTACCAGTTAAAATGGATTGTTTAAGCACTTACAAAAAAAAAAAAAAATTACTTAGGATGTTTGGCCCTATTAGAATAGATTCAGATTATAATGTAATCCAAAATATATATTTGGATTGAGCGTTTTGGGTCCGATTTGTAATATTTTTTATAGTTTTTAATTCAATTTTCTTTTTCATTATTTTTATATTTCACGATCTAATTTTTGTTCTGCCCTCGATATCCTACGCATTCCAACACTCATCTGTTTGTCAGAAATCTTGATTGTGTTCCAATCTTCCAAACATTCTATTAGAGAGTTAATCTTTTTTAGTACAATAATGTGGGATAGAAATTAAACTGATCATGTCAATTACTGTTGAATAAGTTTTGTATAAGTCAATTTAAAGAAGCCATTTGTCAAATTTATTTTACTTTTTCGTTGGATTTTCTCGAGTAATAGTTGTAGATGTGTTAAGTAGAAGGTTAAATTTTATTTAATTAAAAATAATATTTTTCGTTTGGTACTGTTTTATTGAATTTATTTTCATTCATTTATCAAATTATATTTTGATTTTTGTTTTTTGTTTTTCTTTATTTTAAGGCTCTATTCACTAATTATTTGATTTTTAAAAATTAAGTCTATAAATACTCTTTCTACTTTCAATATTTTCAAAAACTAGGTTAAAGTTTGAAAATGAAAAAAAAAGTAGTTTTTTAGGTCAATTGAGTAATCATTTCGTTTTTTTATTTTTGTTTTTTAAAATTAAGCTTATTTCCTCTCCATTTCTTACATTGATTTGCATCTCTTAGAAGTACAATAGTTAATTTTTTGGAAAATTACTATAAACAGAAAAAATATCAAACTATTTACAAATATAGAAAAATTTTACTATCTATTAGTGATAGACTGCAAAACTTTTCTATATTTATAAATAGTTTGGCTCATTTTTCTATATTTGAAAACACTCTTAAATTTTTTGCCAAATTCTAAAAACAAAAACAAGTTTTTAAAAGTTACTTTTTTTAGTTTCAAATTTTGGCTTAGTTTTTTAAACCATTAGTAAAAAATAGATAAAAAAAAAAAGAAATAAATTTGAAAGTGGAAGTAGTATTTATATGGTTAATTTTCAAAAACAAAAACAAAAAACGAAATGGTTATAAAACGAGGTCTTAACAATTTGTTTCTGTTCTTGGAATTTGACTTAGAATTCAACTCTTGTATTTAAAAAATATGCAAATCATGGTAAAAAAATTAAAGAAAATATGCTTAATTTTAAAAAACCAAAAACAAAAAATAAAATAATTACCCAACGGCACTTAAAATATTACTTTTTGTTTTTCCTAAAAGAATATTTAGCACACGACTTTGTCAACTTTCTTTCCATAGTATGTTACAAAATTAAATTAATAAATTTTAATAATATGTTACAAAATTAAATCAATTAATTTTTCCATGTATTTTATTTTACTATAATAAAGTGCAACGTCTTTTTATTGTTAACTTTTTATGTAAAAAAAAAAATGCTAGATATAGGAAATATTTTTTTAAAAACAAAACCCCTTAATATTTTCAACAAAAATGAAAAATAAAATGCCATTAACTAAAATAAAAGATTTATTAACATATACTAAATTATTTGAAACAATTTTTGCCCCTAATAATTGAGGCAGGGCCCAACAAAATGGAGGAATCCCAATTTCAAGAAAACTTAGGCGTATGATACATTTCTCAATCATAACTTTGACCATGACCTTAATTATTTATATTTATATGTAGGTAAGCCAATTTCACTTTTTCTTTAAATTAAAAAAAACTAAATAAATCATTCTTTTAAAAAAATTGATTCATTGAATAATATGTGGTTAGAGTTTTAGATTCGAATATTTAATCTAATCTATGCTGATATAATGTCTTAATTAGTTGAGTTTAATTTTTATTACATTTAAAGTTTATCTTTTTCTACTATAACTAATTATTTATCTAAAATATAATATTATAAATTTGAGAAAAAAAATTCATATGATAATATACTATTAATATTATCTTAATTAGATAAACTTAAAACTATATTCATAAATAATATTTTTGTTCTAAATTAATTAAAGTAAATAAAACTTATATGTAAACAAACATGCAAAGTGACGAGAGTGGCAAAAATAAATGATTGTATTGATTCACTCTTTAATTTAGTAATTTAATTTTCTTAACATTAGTAATCTAAGAAAGAAATAAACAAAAAGAATATGGGGAGAAATTAGACATACTCCAAATTTATATTTATATTTTATAAAGATTTTTTAAAAAAGTAATTTGGAAAGGAAATTAAATGATAGATGGAAAGCGACTTTTAATTAATGTGCCTAATAAAGCTAAGCTATTTAGTAGCCTACATTACCTAAAAATGCAATTTACAGGTCAGATCTAAGAGACCTAATAAATGTGAAATTACAAAATGAAGATGTTAGCTAAATCAAATAAATATATATTTTCAAAATAAATAAATAATAAAATAGAGATTTTGGTTTGTTTAATATAATAATCATCTAACATTTAACCATTTTTAATAACATTTGAATCTTTTATTATAATTTTATTTTCTGGTTGTTTATCAATAATAATATGTTAATTTATAATCTATTTTTATATTTTTCAAACACGATAAATACTTTCTTTCAAATTTATTCAAAGTTTTACTTTAAAAAATTATAGTTTTTTTTTTTTTTTTTAATGTTGTCCCTATAAAAATATTTTTTTTAAAAATAGCAAAATTATATTAAAGAAACAATTTCCAAAACAAAAAATTATAAATTACAAATCTTTATTTTGTGGTTTTAAAGAAATTACAAAGTAAATAAGAGGTTATAAAATACAATACCAAAAAAAAAAAAAAAAAAAGAGCATTTTTCACACAAAAGTAGTCCATTGTATCTAACAACATTTTAACTCTAGTAACTTTAGTTGTACAATAATATTCATCTTTATAAGTCACACAATTAATAGAAAATTTATTTATAATAAAGTATTATTGTCAATATAAAGGAAAAAAAATGGTCGTTTCAAATATAACAAAATGAGCCAAAATATTTACAAATATAGCAAAATATTATTGTCTATCAGTAATAGACACTGATATACTACTATCATCTAACCTCTATCTATTAGTGATAGACAGATCTATCTATAAGTGTCTATTATAATCTATCCCAAATAGATAATTAATATTTTGCTATATTTAAAAATATTATCAAAAAAGTAATTTTTCATTTAAAACAATTAAAAAAAAGTGGAATTTATCCAACCTCATTTCACAATAAAATTAAAGAGACCATGTATAATATGGAAAGAAATAATAAGGAAGGAATTTGTCAAACATGCATCAAGGTATAATTTGACCAGAGGACAAAAATTCAAGTTGTTTTGTAATATTGGCATTTTTTTTTAACAACAATTTATACACTTGAGAGTTAGGGGGCCACATTATAAGTTGCACATAATGATTGGGTAGTTAGGGGATGATACACACAAACCTACCTGAAAATATTATATTATACAATAATAAATAAAATAAATCATCTAACTTTTGGACATTCTTATTGCTATTTATTTTCATGCTGACTTTTTAATTTTGTTGATGTGTGGTTGGTAAAATTATTTCAATTAATATGCCAATTGAAAAAAAAAAATGAAGAAAAAAAGTTGTCGCTTTGCAGCTGGAGAGCTAAGATTATTGTTATTTTTTTTCATAATTTACATATTCAATATGTTTTTAAAAAAATTAAAATTAAAATTTACAATTAATAGGATATTAAACATTTCATTTTATATTTAATAAATACGTGAAGTTTAAAAGTATTGAATTAGCCAAGACAAAAAATTAAATGTTTAAAAGTTTATTAGATACAAATTTGAAATTAATTTTTTTTTTTTATAAAAAAATCATGATGCTTTGAAATATTGTATTTAAATATGTTGCAATTTGAGTACAAAGATTGTACCTAGAAAAAAAAAAGGTAATTGAATATAAAGATTGGTGATTAATAAGAGCCACAAAATTAGGAAAAATGGGTGGTGGGGGATATGAAAATGAAAATTAATTATTTAAAAAAGAAAAGAAAAAAGTGGGTGGAAACGGACACGTAATGTGTGGGCCACGAAACGGTGTGAAGTAACCATGGGCCTCGCCCGCTGGATTTCTCTTCTTTTTATGAAGCAAACACCGAACCCCACCTTTCTCTTTGTTATGAAATCCTTGTGAATACCCAAACTAATAGACCCATTTTCAGATAATTAAAAGAAAAAAAAAAATTCTATACAAATAGTTTGATTAAATAAATTTTTAATTACAAGAACGACTTAAATCCATCACGAACTATAAAATAAAATGGGAAGAACCAAAATGAATGATTGAAATGTAAAAGACGAAATGACAATGAAATATGCAAAGTTGGTGGATTTGATTTCTAAATTTAAGGAATTTTAACAATGGTAAATCAACAGGATTAAATGGGTTGAGAGACTAATGAAAATTCTATGAATAAATATTAATTTAAATAGAATAATAATTATAATGAAGGAAATCATTATATGTTTATATTGAATTAATTGAGGGGAAATAAGTAGTTATCGGGTTAATTTGGTACAAAAAAAAAGAGAAACAACCTCGATTTGAAAAAATTCAAATGTTTTAGAGATTTATGAGATGATGGTGTTGAAATAGACCAATTGTCTTCTATGCATTTATCTTTTGTTAAAAATCACTTTGGGTCTCCGAACTTTCATGAAAATAACAATTTGGTTTTTGAACTTTAGTTGGTAATGATTTAGTCCCTGCAAATGGAAGAGAAATACTGAGTGGGATCAAAGAAACTCGACGGAGATGGACTTCAATGCCACCTTGAGGGAAGCCCACCAAAGCAGGATTTCGAGCAAGGGTAGGAAAAAGGAGAAATAAGTTCATGCCATGACGATCTATATGGAAGGACAGTTATGTTAATGCATTCATGTTGAGAATGATACTTTCAAATCAGTAACAATTTAATATTTAAATTTTAATAAGTAACAATTTAGCCCTTATTATGAACATAGTATTAAATTTTCATCGACATGTCGAAATTTCCATCAATTCTTCCACGTTTCCATAGGTTCGATACCGATATGAGGGGTGAATCGATATTTCCATTATATCGTAAAAAAAATCCATAAAACACGAAAAATTAGCATCAAAATGTCACTAATATAAATATAATAGAAATAATAGACTTGTTTACTTATTTGAAAATAATAATGTTTATTTACTTATTTAAATTTAATTTTTGAATTTTTTATTTTTATAATTTTTTCAGAAATATCCATCGAAATTGATATTTTATCGATATTTCCATTGAAATTTCGGTAAAATTAAGACATTGATATTTTCATCGATATCGATATTTTAAATTTTGATTATGAAAGATATTATTAAAATTTAATGAAATTTCTTACAAAGGTAGATTGATAAGCTAATCAAGAATCAATTTTTTTTTTTTTTTTTATAGAATATAAAAGATTAGTTAGGAACCAAAAATGTTTTTTTTAACTTTTATCTGATGTGATATACACAAATTTGTCACCTTATTTTTTTCGAGGTTGTATTTCAAATCTCCAATCTCCCCTAAAATAAATTTCTTCACCCCTATAAAATCTAAATATATGAGTTAGTTAGTAATTATTATTTTTTAAAAGTTTAGATATAAAATCTCATTTAATTTCCTATTGAATTTTTGAATTACAGATCACTGGTTACCGGTACTAGCTCATCCATTACCTTCTTTCTAGTGGTTTGAAAATTTCATCCAAATCAATACCTTTTATTGTTGTCAAGTTGAAACACAATGTTTATCCAGATATTATAATGCAATGTGGTCTACTTAAAGTTAAATATAACTGTGAAAAGCAAGGAAACCAACATCAAATTCTTGCAAATTCTCAAGTACCACGTTAAGATCTACGGTATATAAGTAAGAACAATTATTTCTAATGGTACGAGATTTTTTTGGGTGAAATTGAAAATAAAGTCATGAGAATTATGTCCAAAGTGGACAATATCATATCATTGTCCTTAACAATTGGTATCAGAAAGCCATGTCCTGACTTAGTCATGTCAGTGTGTCTCGATAACATAGTCACATTGTGATCCATGGTTGAGCTAATCAGACAAGGAGTATGGGCTCCGATGAAAAGGGATTAATCGTATGAAACCTTTTAGGTGAAACAAAAAACAAAACCATGAATGTTAGTCCAAAGTGGATAACATCATATAATTGTGTAGATATATTGGAGAGTTCATTATTTCTAACAGAAACAAGTGTACCTTTTGAAACAACTTAAAAATAACTATGGATGTGGGTGTAAAAATATCATAAGATTTTTTTTTTTTTTTTTTACAAATAATATGAATAATGAAAGCTAGAGTTTGTAGCAATGGACTTTTTATGCACTTCAAAATTAGGAGAATCGTGCTTACATGACTCGTTGGAGAATTTCAAATTTACTTAAGGACCATTTAATTAGTAGTATTTTACGGACTAAAGTGTCTCTTTTTAAACTTGGAGCCAAATAGATACCATCATCAAACTTCAAGGACTAAAAGTATATTTTGCCCTTTTTTTTCTTTCAAAATACACAATATTTTCTCACCGTTGAGGTCACGATTTTTCAATGAATAGAATTGTGTGTGTATTTTCATACGATTATATGTTCTTGATGGGAATGCATGCCTAATGTTAATTGTAAATTCAGCTGTGAATGCATGCCTAATGTTAATTGTAAATTCAGCTGTTTAATCTCAAATTATGCTTGCATGATTATGGTGGAGAAATCTGTTAATGTTAATTTCAGCCTTTAATCTCAAAATTATATTAAAGTGTATTTAATATGTGTTAGCAAATAAAGGGAAGTGGTTGCATGTTCTCTCGTTGGTTTCAATACACCATATTTACTTTATTTATTTATTGCTTTTATTTTTATTGTCTTTAAAGTTTTAAAATTTAGATAATTGTAATGAGTAGCAATTTTAAAGATAATAATTAAGTGTATAGCAATATTTTAATTTTTTTTTTTTGCAAATATAGAAAAGTCTATTAGTGATAGACTTTTATCGCATACCATACAAGTGTATCGGCGATAAAAGTCTATCACTGATAGACTTAGCCATATTTGCAATTTTTTAAAAATGTTACTATCTATATTAATATTTTAAATTTGATTGCTATATTTGCAACTATCTTTAAAATTTTAGTAGTTGATGAAGATAATTTGTTGCTTAAAAATTTTCCATCGTAATTTTCCATTAATTTAAATTTAAATATTATTTGATACATTTGTTTTGGTACAATCTTTATTTACTATCGACATTATACTTCAGTGGGGTATTTAGTAGGTAGAATATTTGTAGATTCTGAAATTTTTTAGAAAGTTGGACATTTTTTAAAAGAAAAATCAATTTGGAGTTTTTTCAAACCACCCATTAGATATAGTTGTTTAGTCCGTTGCTCTTTCTTTTTCTTGTTTGGTTTGATTTTAAATTTTCTTCGACATATCAATATTTTTATTTTATATATATTTATGGATTCACCATCAATATAAGTGGTAAATCAACCTTTTTATTATATCATAAAAAAATTAATGAAAAATAACTAAAATATCAACAAACAAATAATTAATGTATGGATCACTAATAGGAACTTTAAACTTATTTAAAACTGGCATATAACCTATTTTCTCATAATTTCTTCACAATAATTTTCATACAAGGAAACATCGAATTCATAGTTAACTTTAAAAAAACAAACAACTTTTTAAATTTTTTAAATCAAATTTAGCTTGAACATGGAATAAAAAACAAAATAACTCATTAGTAGAAGCAATATACATTTAAATTGTAAAAATTAAATAGTTATCAAAGGAGAACTACATTGTTAATAAAAAGAAAAAGTAAGATAGATAAGAAGTATTTTTAACCAATAGTATTGGGGATGTACTAAAAAGGACATATGGGATAGGATTAAAAAGTATAGAAGATAAGGGAGTGGATAAGAGCAAGAAAAAAGAAAGTAGTAAAATGGGAAAGAGGGGCAAAAGTAGAAAGCAAACAAAAGGGAGTGGAAAAGACCAAAGAGTAAACGTTTGAAAAGTCGGAATGTAATTAAGATTATTGGGAATCAAAAGAGTGTTGGAATGCGTGAGATATCGAGAACGGAACGAAAATGGGATCGTGAAATGTAAAAACAACGGGAAAGAAAGTTTGATTAAAAACTGTCGAAACGGAATGAGTTTAATATTACAAATGAGGCATAAAACACTCCATCTAAATATAGGTTTTGGGTTATATTACAATTTAAATCCATACTATTACGGACCTCTAAACAACCATAGAGAAAAGAAAAACAATTTGTATTTGTATTTTGGCACAAAGTGGATGTATTTCCTTATAAGTATTTTTGTCACTCCTTCAAATGACAACCAATTTGTAACACATGCCAACTGTCTTCAACTTTCCATTTCTTTGAATTTGCTTCCACAGTTACATCTAAAATATCTTTCAACTTTTCAAGGTTGGGACTTAGGGTTCACATTTATGTCCTCTATAATTTATATGCCAACAATACTCTCAACAATTATTAGTTTTTTTTTTTAATCTCTACTTTTGCATCATTATTTATCGAATTAAGTTCACACTAAAAATTCTAATTAATTTTTTCTTTGTTACTAAAATTGCAATTTAAAAAAAAAAATTTGTTATTGTTTTAAGAATTTTGTCAAAAAATTGTTTTCTCAAGAGACAATTTGAAAATTTTTTCCATTTTTACTAATTATCGATAGTGCACTTGCACTAGATTGGAAGTTTGATTGACTGAAAACACTTTTACTAAATTGAAAATTCTTTGAGAGAAAAATCTGTATACCGTTGGTATAGTTACTTCGACATAAATCATTTTTGCTTTAGTTGAGTTTTATTTTCTAAGCTCTCTTTGATGATTATTTTGTTTTTTTAAAAAAATTAAATCTTTTTCTTTTCAATATCTTACAAGTTTTACAATTTTCTTAAGTAAAAGAGTTTAATTCTTTGCTAAATTTTTTTTAAAAAAATTAAAACTATTTTTTTTTCAAAAGAATCAAAACTTAGCTTGGGTTTTAAAAATGGGTGGTTCCTAAATTTAAGAATAGGAACAACAAAAGGGTAAGTAAATAAACTTGAAATGAAGAATAATTTATTAGATGAACTACTGTAAAAATGAATGGACAAATATAAACTAAGTTGCTGAAAAATTAACATAAAAAGAATGAAATACATAAATCAAACTAAAACTAAATTTAATACATTGAAAAACAAGACAAAAAAACTAAAAAATTGAAGAATAAAATGCGCACACTAGATTTGGATCTATCTTGATTTAATCTTTGTCAAATTGAATCAAGAAACGACAGCCTAACTTTCGAAGGTGTCTGTGCACGTGCTACTACTCAACTCTTCAAAAAATAACTAAGAACAACAACTAGAGGGAACAACAACTCTTCAATTGGATCTTGGATAAGTGTAGTTTTTTTTTTTTTTTTTGTATGTGTTGGAGGAGGAAGAATTGTTGTTGAATGGAGATCTTTAGGAACCTTTATATAAATCTGACGAAAATCTAAGACAAGATCTAGGTTTTTTTTAGATTTAGTTATATTAATTTTGTTGTGGGACTTGGATATTTAACTTGGGCCTTTAGTTATTTTTTATATTTGGTTTATGTGGGCCTTCTTTAGCCCATGGTCCTGAAACTAGTTAAAAGAAAAAAACCTAGCATATATATATTTGCTCAATCAAGTGTGAGGAAGACAGTTTTTGATAATTTAAATGAAATATGAATACAAAATCGGTAGCCCTAGCTTAGCCTAGACTGATTTTCTGTTTTTCATCTCATCTCATTCTTGTCTTCTACATCAAAGTGGTATTAGAGCCCAAAGATCACTTGGGCAATGGCAACTAGAGGTGATAGAGAAAGAGAGAATGAGGGAGACAGAGATTTTCCAGCTGTGTGGCAAGCCATAGCTGAAATCGGAAATTGACTCGATCAACATTTCGAGCGAACTAATTGAGACATCCAGGAAATGTAGCGAAGCATGGCCCAAATAAACGCCAATCTTAGAGGTGCACACCCACAAAATCGTCGCGAACAGCCGCGCACTCGAGGGGTTGAACGCAGAGGTGGTCAGCGTGGGGGTAGACAACATGCTGGAGGTAGGCAATGACCTATAATGGAAGAAGAAAACAACAGTCAATCAGAAAATGATGATAATAGTAGTACTGAATCAGATGACTTTGTAGAAGAAGCAATACTTAGAGGAAATCGATATGAGAGAGAGCTTCCACAACAAAGAAGAGGTGAAAACAGTGAGTATAAAATTAAAATTGATCTCCCTTATTTTGATGGGACATTTGATATTGAAGAATTTCTAGATTTGCTACAACATGTGGAAATTTTTTTTGAATACATGGACATTCCTGAAGAAAGTAGAGTTAAACTTGTAGCATATAAGCTTAAGGGGGGGAGCATCTGCATGGTGGGAACAATTTAAAGTAAATAGAAGAAGAGATGGAAAAGAGAAAATACGCACGTGGCCAAAGATGCGACGCTATTTGAAGAGTATTTCTTGCCATTAGACCACGACCAAGTATTGTATCAACAATACCAGCACTGCCAACAAAGAAATAGAAGCGTACGTGAGTATACAACTGAGTTCAATCGATTAAATGCATTTGAACAATTTGAATGAAACTCCAAGACAACAAGTGGCAAGATATGTTGGGGGGTTAAAGTCAAGCATTCAAGATCAATTATCCTTAAAGTCCATGAAGACACTGTCAAAAGCAGTAACATTGGCACAAAAGGCAAGGCACACAATACTAGAACGAACACGCGTTATGCTCAATATAGAAAAGGAGCTGGAGAAAGTAATATTGATAAGGAAAACAAATCAGCAATCAAAATCAACCAACAGTAATGAAGAACATGGGAGATTCATCAAAACAGCAAGAGAAATTAGAAAAACCAGCAGGAAAAAGCAGTAATCCTTATGCTCGGGCGAATCCGATTCGTTGTTACAAATGTAACCAACAAGGTCATCGTTCAAATGAGTGCCCTTTGCGAAAGCAAGTTAACTTAGTTGAGGAAGTTGACAGTCCCACAGACATTAACTCCAATGATGAGGAGTTAGACACAAATGAAATTGAAGAAGTTGCTTGTGATGAAGGGGATCGAGTGTCATGTGTTATTCAGAAAGTGCTTCTACTACCCAAGCAACCAGTTAAATCACAACGCAATCAGATTTTTCGAACAAGATGCACCATTGAGAAGAAAGTTTGTGATGTGATTGTGGATAATGGTAGTACAGAAAATATTATCGCTCGTTCATTAGTGAAGAACCTCAAGCTACCTGTAGAAAAACATCCCCAACCTTATAAAATTGGTTGGATTAAGAAAGGAGGTGAGCATAAAGTGTTAGATGTTTGTGAAATACAATTTTCCATTGAAAAGTCTTACAAGGACTCGGTTCGATGTGACGTGGTTGATATGGATGCATGTCATTTGTTATTGGGTAGACCGTGGCAATTTGATAAGACAGTTACTTATGACGGAAAGGCAAACACTTACAAATTCAAGTGGGGAAACAAAAACATTGTTTTACTACCTATGTTTGATCTACCCAACTCTCCCATTGTGAACTCAACACCATTATTATTGGTTGTTCCAGGCAGTGATTTTTCATACCAACTCCACAAGGGGATTTCTCCCTTATTTATTCTTATGGCAAAGACAAATGAGAATTCTACCTCGTTGACAAACAAATTGAGAGCTTACTGGAAGAATTTTCAGATGTTTTAGCTGTTGATTTACCCATGGAATTACCCCCGTTTCGTGATATTCAACATTGTATTGATTTGATACCTGTGGCAAGTCTTCCTAACCTCCCACACTATCGAATGAGTCCAAAGGAGCATGATATCCTCCAAAAACAAGTTGATGACTTGCTGGAAAAACAATTTATTCAAGTGAGTATGAGCCCTTGTGTCGTTCCAGCTCTATTAGTTCCAAAGAAAGATGGGTCGTGGCGAATGTGTGTTGATAGTAGAGCTATCAACAAGATAATAGTGAAATATCATTTTCCAATCCCTCGTTTGGAGGACTTATTGGATAAACTTGATGGTTCTTGCTTATTTTCTCGCTTGGATTTACGAAGTGGATACCACCAAATCCGTATTCGTGAAGGAGATGAATGGAAAACAACATTTAAAACTCGTGAAGGGTTATATGAGTGGAAAGTGATGTCGTTTGGGTTAAGTAATGCCCCAAGCACGTTTATGCGATTAATGAACCATGTTTTGAAGTCGTTTATTGGTCGAACAACAGTCATTTATTTTGACGACATTTTGGTGTTTAGCAAGTCTCAAGCTGAACACTATGACCATCTACGAGAAATTTTTTTGACACTAAGAGCATATAAGTTGTATGTCAATCATAAGAAATGTGAATTCTGTACTGAACAGCTACTGTTTTTTAGGTTTATTGTTGGTAAAAATGGCATTCAAATGGATCCGGCTAAAGTTCGAGCCATTGTGGAGTGGTCGTCCCCTACAAATGTCGCGGAGGTACGTAGTTTTCATGGTTTAGCTACTTTTTATAGACGATTCATTCGTAATTTTAGTAGCATTGTGGCCCCTTTGACAAATTGCTTGAAAAAAGGTAGATTTAAATGGAATAGTGAGGAAGAAGCTAGTTTTTGCTTGCTAAAGTCTAAAATAGTCTCAGCACCTATCCTCGTTTTACCAAATTTTGAAAAAGTGTTTGAGGTGAAAACTGATGCGTGTTTGATGGGTATTGGGGCTGTTTTGATTCAAGAAGGAAAGCCCGTAGAATTTTTCAGTGAGAAGTTAAATGAAGCTAAGCAACAGTGGTCTACCTATGAACAAGAGCTTTTTGCTATTATTCGCACTTTCCAACATTGGGAGCATTATCTGATACAAAGAGAATTTATTCTACACAGTGATCATCATACTTTAAAATTCCTTAAATCTAAAAAATACTTGAAAAGAATGTATGCTCATTGGGGTATGTATTTGTAGAAATTTCAGTTTGTTTTTCGGCACAAACCTGGTAAACTAAATGTGGTGGCTGATGCTCTAAGTCGAAGAGCTCATATTCTTGTTACTTTACACTCTGAGGTTGTAGGGTTTGATTGTTTGAAAGATTTATATGTTCATAATCCAGATTTTGAAAAGATATGGGCCTCTTGCTTAACAAAAGGAAGGTGTGGAGACTTCTTTCTTCACCAAGGCTTCTTGTTTAAGGGAAATTTGTTATGTATCCCGAACACATCTTTGAGGGCACAATTAATTCATGAATTGCACTATAATGGCTTAGCAGCCCATACGGGGAGGGATAAAATGGCACAACTCGTGGCAGCTCGTTTCTTTTGGCCACATTTGAAAAGAGATGTTGGAAAATTTGTTCAACGGTGTGGCGTTTGTCAATCAGCTAAAGGAACTTCTCAAAATACAGGCCTCTATACTCCTCTGCCCATACCTCATGATATTTGGGAAGATCTTTCAATGGATTTTATTCTTGGGTTGCCTAGAACATAGAAGGGAGTTGACTCTATTTTTGTAGTTGTTGATCGGTTCTCTAAAATGGCACATTTTTTGCCCTGCAAAAAAGACATTTGATGCTAGTGCTATAGCGAAATTGTTTTTTCTGCGACTACATGAGATTCCTAAATCTATAACTTCTGACAGAGATGTGAAGTTTGTTAGTCACTTTTGGAGAGTTTTATGGGGGCGTTTCAACACATCCCTAAAGTTCAGTAGTGCATACCACCCTCAAACTGATGGGCAGACAAAGGTTGTCAATCGAACAGTGGGAAATATGCTTCGTTGTTTGGTTGGAGACAATAACATGCCAAATAGATCTACCAGATTCAATCCTTTTCAAATTGTTTATACCAAGATGCCTAATAACACAGTTGATTTAATTCAACATCAAAAAGGGATGTGCAGCAAAGCTTATGTCAGACGACATTGTTCATATCAATGATATAGTAAAACAACATCTGCAACAAGCCAACACCGAATATAAAAATCATGCTGACAGGAAACGACGAGACAAACAATTTCAAGTTGGTGATCTCGTTATGGCTTACCTTCGACGCGAGAGACATCCGGCTGGCTCGTATTCCAAGTTGAACCCTCGCAAAATTGGTCCGTACAAAATCGTGAGAAAAATTGGTGATAATGCTTATGTTTTGGACTTACCACCAACAATCCACACGTCCGCTACCTTTAATGTTTCAGATCTGACTGAATACCACCCGCCTGATGCCGCATCGATACTAGAAGATTCTGAAATCGACAAAACTTGCATGCAGTTGAACTCCGCCGAGACGTTCACAACGCTACTTTTTCCGGACATAGCCCCTGCCGCCGATTTGCCTACTGAAGCTGCTTTGTACGAGGAAGAAGACCCAATTTTCACCTGTTGACAACTCGAGGACGCGAGAATCTGACGAAGATTTAAGACAAGATCTAGGTTTTTTTTAGATTTAGTTATATTAATTTTGTTGTGGGACTTTATTTCTAAATTAATTTTGTTGTGGGACTTTATTTGGTTGGGTGGATATTTAACTTGGGCCTTTAGTTATATTTTATATTTGGTTTATGTGGGCCTTCTTTAGCCCATGGTCCTAGAACTAGTTAAAAGAAAAAAAACCTAGCATATATATATTTGCTCATCAAGTGTGAAGAAGACCGTTTTTTGATAATTTAAATGAAATATGAATACAGAATCGGCAGCCCTAGCTTAGCCTAGACCGATTTTCTGTTTTTCATCTTATCCCATTCTTGTCTTCTACATCAACTAGAGGGAACAACAACTCTTCAATTGGATCTTGGATAAGTGTAGATTTTTTTTTTTTTTTTTTTTTTTTTTGGAGAAGGAAGAATTGTTGTTGAATGGAGATCTTTAGGAACCTTTATATAAATCTTAAGAGGTGGTGGTTGCTGTTAAAGATGGGCTCATGGGTTGCTCTAATTTGCCAAGATTGATGGAGAAAATTCTTGAAATCATGTCCCAAACCGAATTTGAAAATTCAATTCTGTTGTGATCCATTGCCAAACTGACCAACCGGGCTGAATCGACCGACTGGGTCCAGTTTTTATGAAAAAAAAATTGGTTCCTCAATTTAGAAGTCGAGAAAACCGGCTGGTTCAGTTTATTCCTCAGTTCACAAACCTTAAGCCCATTACCCCAGCCCACATTTTCATTCATAAGGCCCATTTTAATTTGGTCATTTATTTATTTATTTATTGTTATTATTATTATTACACCAAAACCCTAACTAATAAAGAAGATTGCTCCCTTCTCTATGCAATTTTGAGATGTCCATTCTCTCTACGAAGACGGGCTCCATGGGACCCGCCTCAAATGGGATAAGGAATGGGAGAGGGAGTGGGAGAAAAATTCTTCGAAAGCTAAATGGGGACGGGCGCCACATTCCCTGTCCGTGCCCTTGTTAGGTTTTTTTTTAATATTTATTATTGTAATTTAATGTTATATTATGTTATTTTTATTTTATAAATATAATATTTAATTTTTAAGATTTATTGTTTAATCGATAAAATAATGAATATGTTTGAATTAGTGTAAAAAATGATATGTTTGAATTTTAATAAATTTAGATTATATATATGAATAATTTGAAAGATAATTATTTCTTTCGACTTGAAAATTTTGAGTAATTTCTTTTCAAATTTTAATTGTCCAAGTAGAACCAATCATATAAAATTTAAACATTTAATTTAAAGTTTTCCACAATAATGATTTATGTTAATTGATTTTTTTTTAAAATCAAACGAGAAAAAAATTAGCCGCAAGGAATCCAATCCTCGCCCCGATCTATGTGAGAAATTTAGTGGGGACGAAAAATGAAATGGGCAAATGCAACGGAGAGCGAGGAAACCATCCCCGCCCCCGCTCTGCCACGTGGACATCTCTACTCCGCCTAGCTCTCCATCTTTTTCTCTCTTTCTCCTCTTCTTGTTTGCTTTTATATGGTGATGCCATGGTTATTTTCTTTCTATCTTGTTTCTTTTGCATTTGAATATTTTTTATTCTACCTATTATTGTTTCTCCATTTTTTCAGATTTCATTTTTCTTCGTTGTTTTTCGTGAGTAAAGCGGAAAAGGATTCCATTTTTCTTTCTATTTCTTTTTCGTCTTTCTTCTCAAGATAAGTGGATAAAGCGGAAAAAAAGAAGGATTTTTTTTTTTTTTTTTTTTTTTTTTTGTCATCCCTTTTGTTGAGTGAAATAGATGAAAAAACTCGATTACAACCGAACCGAATTGAACAAAACCGAAGATGGATGGTTCGGTTAAAAAATTGAAACCAATACGGTTTCGATTTTTGTGGTTTAACAATATCCTGAACTTTTCAGTTTGGTCTGTAGTTCAGACTGAACCGCACCGTGTACACCCTTAAATTCCTATAACAGTTTTTTTTAATGCTGTAACAATTTGGCTTCAATGAATTTTCTTAAAAAATACACCAAAATTAAAAAGTTTCTTGCCAACTTCAACTCTTTTTTCTCAACTAAGATTAAAAATGCCATCTATGAATTATATGTAATTTTATATATAGTGCTTAGATTTAGTAGCTAAATAATTATCAAAAAAGAGAATTATCATACCAAAAACTTGATCGAATGGAAACACTTTACTAAATTGAAAATTCGGACACTATCAATAAGTAGTAAAAATTAGAAGAATTCCAAATCATCTCTTAAGAAAATGGTTATTTTCAACAAAATTCTTAAAACAACAAAAAGAATTCTATCATGGTTCATTGCTGGTAGACAGTAAAATTTTTCTATATTTGTAAATAGTTTGATATTTTTTTTTATTTATAATAATTTCTCAAACTTTTATGACATTTTTCATTTTTGTTATTTTTTTTATTAGTCACATTACCATGTGCAATACACTTGTGACTTGTGTTATTGATTTTAAAAATATAATTTCGTTATAAAAGTTTGATCGGTAATTTGTCTACCATAATCGTGATATTAATTTATAATTTTTATTAATTTTATTATTTTGTTAATTACAATCCAAGAGTTATAGATAGATATTATAGAGAGATATTTTAGAAGTTTCATTCAAATATTATTTAATATAACACATAAATAAAAAAATTACAGAAAAAAACAAATATACTATAATAATAATTAGAAAGTGTCAAAGAAATTAAAATATTTTTATTGAAATGTAGATCTAGAAAACTATTTTTATTCATGAATAGATCACTCAAGTTAGTCAAATTAAATTTTTCAAAGACATAAATATAGAAAATTTTCATTATCTATCAACAATAGACAGTGAAATTTTTTATATTTATAAATAATTTGACTCATTTTTCTATATTTAAAAACGTGTAAATATAATTTAAGAGGGTGAGTGAGTATATTGATTTAAATTAAAAGAAACAATTTAGTCATTTTTTTGTTTTTGTTAATGGTTGACTGTAAGTACGGCTATATGCCCACTTATAATTGAACAGAAATATAACATCTCTCATCTCCTACAATGAAGGTAGCTAAAATTTCAAATATATTTAGTTTTTACCATTTTTAATTAAGGGTTTTTTCTTTTAATTGTCAAAAAATTATCTTTTTAGTCCCCAAGTTTTGAACAATATGTGCGTTTGGACCCTAAGTTTTAAAAATGTACCTTTTTGGTCCCCAAGTTTATAAGAATAAGTCTATTTGGTCCCTATATTTTCAAAATGTACTTTTTTAGTCCCTAAATTTTTAAAAATATGTTTAAGAGGTCCCTCAAATAAATTTTTATCATTATTTTAAATAATTATTTAACATTTTAAATTAGAAGAATAATTTTTAAAAACCATCTCCACTCTAAAACTATTTTTTCTAATTTTAAATATCATATAATAATTTTTGAAAAATCAAACACAAAAAATACTTGAAGGACCTTTCGAACCAATTTTTAAAAACTCAAGGACTAAAAGGGTATATTTTGAAAACTTAGGGACCAAATAGACTTTTTCTTTTTTTATAAACTTGTTATTTTTAAAACACAGGGACCAAATGCACATATTATTCAAAACTTAGGGACTAAAAAGGTAATTTTCCCTTTAATTATTCATCAAATTTCCCTCCTATGAGTTGTTTGTTTGGAGAATTCTCAAGCCTTATTTGACTTTTTTTTAAGCATAAATATTAATTATTTATGAGATCTATACTTAATACCAATTAATTTAATTTAAAAGTTTACTTAATGACATATAAGATTTGTCAAAACGAGTATAATTCAACTAACTGAATGCATAAGTGACCGAGTGGTTTGTGGTCGAATCTTATATCCTGTTTTATACCTTATTGTATTAAAAAAAAAAAATAACTTGTAAGATTCACGTTATCAAGATTATTACATTATACTAAGCTTAATAGTTGATAAAAAGTGATGGGGTGGATTTTGTTATTAAGTCTAGTCCATAAGTAAATAAGAAAAATCATCCTGAGAACAAAACTGGAACCTCCAAATTAAGAGAAAAAAACATCCTACCTTGTATCTCAATAATAAATACATTAAAATGATAATTTTATGCATTAAATTTTAGAGTTCAAAAAACATTAATAGAGTGGAGAGATTCAAACTTCTAAACTCTTAGTTGAGAATATATATATCTTAATTAATCGAGTTAATTATGTGATTCTAGATAACTAATTAACACTTGAACACCAATTAATCCTAAATTAACAACTTAACTAAATATTAACTAAACTATCCATTTCTTTTTTTAAAGATACTCGACAGTCTACTAACTCTTCGTATAACAATAAATAACAAATAAAAGAATAAAAACCTTACTAGTTACCAAAGGCAAAATAAATGTTTAAATAAAATCGAATGGTTCCTATGAGTGATTTTACAATTCATGGATCCTTAACAAAGTAGATCGTTAAGAAAATAAAGTATGAATAGGAAGAATACATTGTGTGAAGCTCTCAACAATTGGGGATGTAGCTCACATGGTAGAGCGCTCGCTTTGCATGCGAGAGGTACATTCTCAAATTACTACATTTTGAATTTTGAAGACTAGGTGCAAAAGATCTCTTAACTAATAAATCTACTTACTATACAAAACTGAGCTTTAATGTCAGTTTAAAATAGGCATTATAAGGGTACAATGTCGGTTTCCTTTAATGTCGGTTTTAAATTGACATTATAGATTATCAAAATTTCAATGCCAATTATCTTCAAACCGACATTGAACATCATCTTCAATTTCAATTTTTCACTTGCTTTTGGTCAGTAATTGTCTGATATTAAATGCCCGTCATCATTTTGTGTGTGTGTATATATATATATACAAATGTATTTTCTTTTATGTTCGTGCAAATCGATAATATTTTTCTTTTTCTTTTTTAGAAACAATAATATTTCTCTTTTACCTCTACAAGCACAAAATGAAATCTTAATTGCTTTTATAAATACAACTCACCTTTAAACAAACAAAAAAATTAGCTATTTCACGATAAAGAAAGTGAAAATTTGTTTAACAAGTCCAAGTCTATAACATATTGCAGTTTTCTGTTTCATTCTAATGACTAGCTTAAATTTCACAAAGGCAACAGCAGAAAGCAAATATTGTAAGCGATCAAGCTCATCAATAAAGCATACAATCTCAAATATTTCTAGGCAGAACCTTCTTCTTTCGTCATTTCATCTACACTTGACTTTGAAGGAGGCAGCGACAACAGAGATCCCTCAACACCAATCTCAGTCTTTAGGTCGTTGATGCTCGGCTTCTGGATTCCATATTCGACAAAAACGGCAGCTGATGTCAAATGTGGTTCAGATTTCTTAGTTTATTACATAGTTGGCAACTGTACAAAACATATAATCTAGTTCGTGATATATAAGCAACTTAACAAGGAAATGATATACAGTGTCAAAGAGTATAATTTAGGGATACAACATACATAATTGAATTAAATCACACACATATAGTCAATCCAAACATCTATCAAGAAATCGAAGAACAAAAGAGCTTAAACACACAAATTCCCATAGCTAAATGCCATTATTTACATCACCTTCATCTTAAGAAGTACATAAGGAGAAAACCAGGAGACTCCAAGTCATCCCCTCGACTTTGCTCTGAATTTATATTAAATTTATATTTTACCCTTCAATCATTGCTAATAGGATGTGTCTCTTCGAGTTAGAGGAGTTCGTTCAGAGAAGGGAATTGAATAGTTGCAATGTTTGCTAGTGGGACACAACTGTTTGAATGGACATGATTACACATTGAATCGACTCATCCATTCATGTATGAACGCAATCCAAAGAGTAGGTGTAAAATATCACAATTTGATAGCATGGGATAAGCCTAAAATATTGTTTACAAAGATCATCATCATTCTCATATATTCAAATCCAATTTATTAAAAAACTTATTTCTTTTTTCCTCCTGAATACCAAAGAATTTCCTTTGAGGTAATAAACTATCATACTATGTCACTCCTTTATCAAATTCAATTGCATTCTATGCATTGTAATTTTAATCTTCCATATGGTCTCTTTTAATCATTTTTTTCATTATGATAAATTTCACATAGAATATAATCATTCAAATTTTAAATATTACTTTATAAAATTACATTTTAAAATTCTAAAAGTACATGCAACACATTTCAAATTTATTCTAAATTAACTTATAAAATTTCGATTTTTATACTACTTTTTTTTTTTTTTTACTTTCAATTAAAACTATGCATTTTTACATGCATTGCACGTGTCTTTTAACTAGTTTATTAAAAGTGTTGCAATGTAACCGAGGAGGACGTGGCATGACGACAACAAATTTCAATTAAACTACGAAATCCATTGTCATATTCTATAAACATTTTTCTAAAAAAAAAGTGGTTAGCAAAAAATTTCTTGATAAAAGTTTCGACAAAGTTTCCCTTAAAATTGGATAAACTATAACCACCAAGTGTATCTCAGAATACATTTTTCAATAAAATCCAGAGCACAAAATTTAGAATGGTTCATAAAGCTCAGTAAGAGAAATCATGCAAGTTTTAGTTTGCAAACCATCCGCAACTAAGGCTAACCAAGCCAAAACAATAATAACTAAATATATATGCAAGAATGCAAAATTTAATAAAGCTGATGACAGATCTCAACTCTCATAGACCATTGGAACTTCGAAAGCTACATGGGAAAGTTTAAGAATGACCTAAAAAGCTCAGTGAATGGTGAGAGTTCATAAGAAAGTAAGTTTAAAAGAAACTTTTCACAGTTTCAATAGATTTGGAATTTTGTAACACAATGGAAATCATATACAAATTTAAAACTCGAGATAATCAAAACATATAGAAATTTTATAGGAGTAGCTCTTGGAAACGAAAACATAAACTGATTACAAAACCATCACCAAATTTGTATTTGAATCTCTATTTATACTGGGCATAGAGAAATCTCAATATGCACAATTGATTCATGTCACAAAGTGCATGATTTTGATATATATTTTGTTACATTTATTGAGTAAAAGTAGTACTTTATGTGATATTTTGACCGTAGAATGCCCTAAATTAGATACAATGAGCAAATACATGTTGTTGAACGGTCTAAAGTGAGTTTTTACTATTTTAGACTGATTTTATGAGCTTTTACTAAGTTTTTTTTTTACTATTTTGCAGAAATCTATCTTGATGTGTCCGCAGTGGCCTGGATGATGCACCCGCATTGTTTGATGCGCCCGAATGATGCGACCACCACATCAAAAACCTTAATTTTTCATATTTGCGGTCAGTCAATTCTAGTTGCTATAATTTTCTCGGTCAAAGTTGTTATTCAACGCCTAAAATGCTGGGAAAACGTTCAGAACATGATTTTAGGTCATTTCTCAACCACATTGGCCTATATAAAGGAGGAGAACCAACGAAATTCAGCCATCTCTTAGCCAAAATCTCTTACTCCCAATCAGCAAGCTTAAAGAACGAAAGTCTCTCGGAGGTTTGAGCAATCTAGGTTACGTCTACCCCGTGAAAACATGTGGAGAGATTAGATCTGTTTTTGAAAGAAGAGAATCATCCTAGGAAAAGATTGAGAAATCAAGGGATAGTCGGAAGGAGTCTCTTGTTTACCTTTCCACCTTTCTTCTATTTATTTATGCTCTTTTTTATTATTTCCTTTCTTTCCTCTTCTTGTTGAACATTTATCTTGTAATCAAGATTTATAATCTAATGAAACCTATCCATTTGTTCTTAATCATGAGGTAAATTCTCTAAGAGGATTAAGTTATGTGAATATCCTAGGGGTTTGTGGCTTGAACAATGCTTATGTTTCATATATGTATCCTTAATAGAGTAGATTATTGAATAAATTAGTAGCTATATTGTGATGAGCCACCAACAAATGGGGATGTAGCTCACATGGTAGAGTGCTCGCTTTGCATGCAAGAGGTACGAGGTTCGATACCTTGCATCTCCAACTTGTTTTATGAGGTTATTGAGGATTAGATGATTTTTGTTATCCTCTTTTACCCTATAAAATTAAATTTATATTTTACTCTTCAATCATTACAAATAGGATGTGTCTCTTTGAGTTGAGGAGTTCGTTGAGAGAAAAAAATTGAATAGTTGCAATATTTGCTAGCGGGACACAACTGTTTGAATGGACATGATTACACATCGAATCGGTTCATCCATTCACGTATGAACACAATGCAAACAGTAGGTGTAAAATATCACAATTTGACGGTGAGGGATGTGCCTAAAATATTGTTTAAAAAGATCAATATTCTCATATATTCAAATCCAATTTATTAGAACACTTCTTTCTTTTCTCCTCCTTGAAGAATACTAGAGAATTTCTATTGAGGTAATAAACTATCATACTATGTCACTCCTTTATCAAATTTTAGAATAGTTCTTAAAACTCAATAAGAGAAATCATGCAAGTTTTAGTTTGCAAACCAACTGCAACTAAGGCTAACCAAGCCAAAACAATAATAACTAAATACATATGCAAGAATGTGAAATTTAATAAAGTTGGTGGGAGGTCTCAACTCTCATAGACCATTTGGAACTTCGAAACCTACATGGGAAAGTTTAAGATTGAGCTAAAAAGCCCAGTGAGTAGTGAGAGTTCATACGAAAGTAAGTTTAAAAGAACCTTTTCACAGTTTCAATAAATTTGGAATTTTGTAACGTAATGGAAATCATATACAAATTTAAAACTCGAGATAATCAAAACATATAGAAATTTCGTAAGAGTAGCTCTTAGAAATGAAAACATAAACTGATTACAAAACCATTACCAAATTTGTACTTGAATCTCTATTTATATTGGGCATAGAGAAATCTCAATATGCACAACTAATTCATGTCACAAAGTGCATGCTTTTGATATATATTTTGGTACATTTCTTGAGTAAAAGTAGTATTTTATGTGATATTTTGACCCTAGAATGTCCTAAATTAGATACAATAACAAATACATATTATTGAACGGTCTAAAATGAGTTTTTACTGTTTTAGACTAATTTTATGAGCTTTTACTAAGGTTTTTTTTTTTTTTTTTTTTTTTTTTTTTTTTTTTTTTTTTTTTTTTTTTTTTTACTATTTTGTAGAAATCTATCTTGATGTGCTCGTAGTGGCCTAGATGATGCACCCGCATTGTTTGATGCGCTCGAACGATACGACTGTATAAAAAAACCCTAATTTTCCATAGTTGCTCTTAGTCAATTCTAGTTGCTACAATTTTCTAAGTCAAAGTTGTTATTCAACACCTAAAATGCTAAGAAACGTTCAGGACATGATTTTAGGTCATTCCTCAACCACATTGGCCTATATAAAGAAGGAGAACCAACAAAATTTAGCCATCTCTTGGCCGAAATCTCTTCCTCCCAATTAGCAAGCTTCAAGAACGAAAGTCTCTCTCAAGTTTGAGCACTTTAGGTTACATCTACCTCGTTAAAATGTGTGGAGAGATTAGGTTCTTCTTCGAAAGAACAGAATCATCTTAAGGAAAGATTGGCAGATCAAGGGATAGTCAGAAGGAGTCATTGTTTACATTTTCAGCTTTCTTCTATTTATTTACGCTTTTTTTTATTATTTCCTTTATTTCTTCTTCTTGTTGAACATTTATCTTGTAATCATGATTTATGATCTAATGAAACCTATTCATTTGGTCTTAAACATGAGATAAATTTTTTAAGGGGATTCAATGATGTGAATACCCTAGGGCTTTATGACTTGAACAATGCTTATGCTTCATATATGTATTCTTAATAAAGTAGATTATTGAATAAATTAGTAGCTATATTGTGATGGACATACAACAAATGGGGATGTAGCTCACATGGTAGAGCGCTCGCTTTGCATGCGAGAGGTACGGGGTTTGATACCCTGCATCTCCAAATTTTTTTTATAGGGGTTATTGAGGATTAGATGATTTGACAATGAGTTTGTATTTGATTACATCACATACATTTCTTGAGTAAAAGTAGTACTTTATGTGATATTTTTACCCTAGAATGTCCTAAATTAGATACAATGAGTAAATACATGTTGTTGAATGGTTTAAAGTGAGTTTTTACTATTTTAGACTGATTTTATGAGCTTTTACTAAGGTTATTTTTTACTATTATACAGAAATCTATCTTGATGTGCCCGCAGTGGCCTAGATGATGCACCCGCAGTGTTTGATGCGCCCGGACGATGCGACCGCATCAAAAACCCTAATTTTCCATAGTTGCGCTCAGTCAATTATAGTTGCTATAATTTTCTCAGTCAAAATTGTTATTCAACGCTTAAAATGCTAGAAAAATGTTCAAAACATGATTTTAGGTCATTCCTCAACCACATTGGCCTATATAAAGGAGGAGAACCAACAAAATTTAGCCATCTCTGGACCGAAATCTCTTCCTCCCAATTAGCAAGTTTCAAGAACGAAAGTCTCTCTGAGGTTTGAGCACTTTAGGTTACATCTACCTCATGAAAATGTGTGGAGAGATTAGGTTCGTCTTCGAAAGAAGTGAATCATCCTAAGGAAAGATTGGTAGCTCAAGGGATAGTCGGATGAGTCACTGTTACATTTCCAGCTTTCTTCTATTTATTTATGCTCTTTTTTATTATTTCCTTTCTTTCTTCTTCTTGTTTAACATTTATCTTGTAATCATGATTTATGATCTAATGAAACCTATTCATTTGTTCTTAATCATGAGATAAGTTCTTTAAGGGGATTCAATTATGTGAATACCATAAGGCTTTATGACTTGAACAATGCTTATGCTTCATATTCTTAATAGAGTAGATTATTGAATAAATTAGTAGCTATATTGTGATGGATATTCAACATATGGGGATGTAGCTCACATGGTAGAGTGCTTGCTTTGCATGCGAGAGGTATGCGGTTTGATACCCTGCATCTCCAACTTTATTTTTATGGGTTTTTTTATTTTTACTTTCAATTAAAACTATGCCTTTTAACTAGTCTATTAAAAGTGTTGTGATGCGACTGGGGAGAACGTGACATGACGACAACAAATTCCAATTAAACTACGAAATCCATTGTCATATTCTATAAACATTTTTTTTAAAAAAAAAAAAGTGGTTAGCAAAAAATTGTTAGATAAAAGTTTTGACAGAGTTTCCCTTAAAATTGGATAAATCACACATGCAAGAAAACTCTCTGAACACTCCCAAAATATTTGTTTTAATCAACCACCAAGTGTGTCTCACAATACAGTTTTCAATAGAATCCAGAGCACAAAAAATTTAAAATGGTTCATAAAACTCAGTAAGAGAAATTATGCAAGTTTTAGTTTACAAACCATCCGCAACTACGGCTAACCACTCTAATTACAAGCCAAAACAATAATAACTAAATACATATGGAAGAATGTGAAATTTAATAAAGCTAGTGGCAGATCTCAACTCTCATAGACCATTGGAACTTCGAAAGCTACATGGGAAAATTTAAGAAAAAAAATGAGCTAAAAAGCCTTGTGAGTGTTGAGAGTTCATAAGAAAGTAAGTTTAAAAGAAACTTTTCACGGTTTCAATAGATTTGGAATTTTGTAACACAATGGAAATCATATACAAATTTAAAACTCGAGATAATCAAAACATATAGAAATTTCGTATGAGTAGCTCCCGGAAGTGGAAACATAAACTAATTACAAAATCATCACCAAAATTATACTTGAATCTCTATTTATACTGGGCATAGAGAAATCTCAATATGCAGCTGATTCATGTCACAAAGTGCATGCTTTTGATATATATTTTGGTACATTTCTTGAGTAAAAGTAGTATTTTATGTGATATTTTGACCCTAAAATGCCCTAAATTAGATACTATGAACAAATACATGTTGTTGAACGGTCTAAAATGAGTTTTTCTTTTACTGTTTTAGACTGATTTTATGATCTTTTACTAAGGTTTTTTTTTTTACTATTCTGTAGAAATCTATCTTGATGAGTGCTCGCTTTGCATGCAAGAGGTATGGGGTTCGATACCCTGCATCTCCATGTTGGTTTTTATAGGGTTATTGAGGATTAGATGATTTGACGTGTTTGAATGGACATGATTACACATTGCATTATATCAATCAGACATTTTTAAAATTGAAATTAAAAGTTTAAATATTTAAGAAGAGTAGGTCTTATTTGTATCCGAATTTTGATATATATTTTGACCCTGAAATGTCCTAAATTAGATAAAATGAGCAAATACATGTTGAACGGTCTAAAGTGAGTTTTTACTATTTTAGATTGATTTTATGAGCTTTTACTAAGGTTTTTTTTTACTATTTTGCAGAAATCTATCTTGATGCGCCCACAGTATCATGGATGATGCGCACGAATGATGTGACTGCATAAAAAATCCTAATTTTTCAGATTTGCGCTCAGTTAATTCTACTCGCTATTTTTTCGGTCAAAGCTGTTATTCAACGCCTAAAATGCTAGTGAAACGTTCAGAATATGATTTTAGGTCATTCCTCAACCACATTGGCCTATATAAAGAAGGAGAACCAACAAGATTCAGCCATCTCTTGGCCGAAACCTCTTCCTCCCAATCAACAAGCTTCAAGAACGAAATTTCCTTTGAGGTTTGAGCACTCTAGGTTACATCTACCCCGTGAAAACGTGTGGAGAGATTAGATTCATCTTTGAAAGAAGAGAATCATCCTAAGAAAAGATTGAGAGATCAAGGAATAGTCGGAAGGAGTCTCTTGTTTACATTAACAACTTTCTTCTATTTACTTATGCTCTTTTTTATTATTTCCTTTCTTTCCTCTTCTGGTTGAACATTTATCTTGTAATCATGATTTATAATCTAATGAAACCTATTCATTTGTTCTTAATCATGGGGTAAATTTTCTAAGAAGATTAAGTTATGTGAATACCATAGAAGTTTATGGTTTGAACAAAACTTATGTTTTATATATGTAATAGAGTAGATTATTGAATAAATGAGTAGCTATATTGTGCTAGGCACCCAACGGATGGGGATGTAGCTCACATGGTAGAGCGCTCGCTTTGCATGCGAGAGGTACGGGGTTCGATACCCTGCATCTCCAACTTGTTTTATCTTTTATAGAAAATTCTATATATTCAAAATACTTGCTTTTAAAATTATTTTATTCTTTTTTATTTCAACATTTCATGTTAGTATATTTAAACCTTGAAACATCCATTATAAGCGTAGTTTTTTCTTTTTTTCTTTTTACATACTTTTCTTTACAACAATAAATTTTTACCAACATCCTTTGTGAGCTTATTTCATTAAAAAAAAATTACAACAACAAATATTTAATACTCTCTCTTTTCTCTATTTTTTCCTCTTAGTTTTTTAATAATAATTATTATCAATAATTATCATTTGATTATCTTTTTTAAAAACTCCCTTTCTTTCCTTAATTGTTTGAAATAAAATATTATTATATTAAATAATTGTCACATGTACTTAACTGATCACTAGTGTATTTCGCACAAAATACTTCTACATATTAATTTTTTGGATCAAACTCATAGATGCAAAAAACTATATAAACCATGTCAATCATGCGGATATGTAGTTGTAATTATATATACAATAAATTGAATGTAGTTTTAAATATGAGTGTATAGATATAATGTGAACATTGGGTAAACACGTCATGGAAAAGTAAAATTTAAAGCATAGGATAGTGTTAAAAATATTTAATTAGCCGTCAATTATACATCAAATTAAACCTCTTAAAATTCGTAAACCATATAATAATAGAGAAATAGAGAGATAGAAAAACATTAGAAAATTAGATTAGGATTTATTAATAATTATAATGAAATGAAAACAAATTTAAATACAAAGATTAAAATGGATCAAATGGACTTTTACATCTAAAATAAGGACTTTCTACATCGAAAGTTTTAGTAATCGTTTAATATTACAATTATGTCTAATTTATCCCATATTTTTCAAAAAAAAAAAATCTATTGGACTTCTTATTTTCATAAAAGTTGATGGCCTTTTACATTTTAATCCTTGTACCAATTAGAAAAGAAAAGAAAAAAAAAATAAGGAAATTAACCTTAAGCTTTCAACCATCTATTTTCCATTTTACTCTCATCTGCACCTCACCGTGTAATAAACCCGAGTTCCGTTCGACTGCTACACCTCACAGCATCGTCAGTCCTCCTTGTCGTCGCACCTCATATAAAAATAGGTACCACTCATCTTTTCAGGGGTTCTGAAATCAGTAGGTAGTAGTTGTGCGTAAGAGGTAAATTTTGTTTGTTTCTTATTAAAGTAAATCTTGTTGAAACTGAAGTTATATTATGGTTAGAGTTTATATGTACATTGATACATTAATCAATATTCTTTCTCAAATTTCTTTTTGGGGCAAAAAGCATATGGGGTTAATGGTCTATAAACTGAAAATTTTCTATATGGACGACTTAAAAATTGTTAATGCAAAAAGCTTATAACTTTATATATTCAAATTATTTAGGAAGAAAGTTTGGGTATATATATACTTAAGCATGAAGAAATTAAGTTTGGGAACACAAAACTTGATAAGTACAGATTTATTTATTCCATTTACTACCGACGTGAAGAAAGTTTATAAATAAAATATTAGATAGCAAACACAAAAAATTGAGCATGAAGAAAGTTTGAAAATTTTCTAACGGGCTGCTTTATTTATCCAATTTAGTAAGCCATTTTGCTTCTTAATATATCCTAATCATTAAGCATGATTGTATATTTTTTTACTTCCTTGTTTGACATTTACAAAAAGTGTATTTTGACATAGGTTGCATTTGTTTGAGCAATTAGAACACAACATAGGGATTTATGAAGATTGAGATTTTTCTAGCATAAAAACGATCATGGGTTAACTTAGTAGTAGTAGGAACATTTAAAAAATGTCAAAGGGTTAAGGAGTCATGGGTTCAATCCATGGTGGTATTTAATATACCTTACGTGTTTCGTTGACACCCAAATGTTGTAAAGTCATGCAGGTTGTTTCATGAGAATATTCATAAATAAAAAAATAAAAAAAAAACAGCTTTCTTAGCATAATAAAAGATAAAAGTGAAGAGTTAAGTCCATTAGTATACTTTCACCGTAGGTGAGTAGTGACCTAACAATCATAATATTAGTTCTAATCATGCATCATACTTATTATGGTATTGTTTGAAATTGTTATTCAATATAAAAGAGTTATTGGGGATTTTCTTTAAGAACAAAAGTTTTATGTGTTTTCCAATCATTGTTTAAATGAACCAGAGCCCCCTGTGCCTCTATTATATTGATAGTGCGACCTCCATTTCACAAGAAGAAGCCCAGAAAAAGACAAGGTTTTTATGGAATTACAAGAAATTAGATTAAGACTTTATAAATGTTTATAAATACTTTAATTTATTTATAAATACTAAACACTTAGAAAGTCTATCTAAACGAAATAGTTTGATTGAATTCATTTGGATTAAATGGGCTGAAAAAAAACTTAGATGTATCTTAGGCTATATTTATTTTTTACATCCTATTTCATTGTTCAATCATAATTTATCACGTGACAATATCTTGTTATTTTTTTATATATATATATACATTTTTTTGTGTGTTTGAGATTAGGAGGGAGATGCACAAAGATAGGTGCATTCAAAATTTAAAGTGTCGATGTCGACGGAAATGTCAAAGTCTCAATTTATAAAAACGTCGATGAACATATTGATAAAATGTCAATGTCAATAGCCATTTATGAATAATAAAAAATAAAAAAACTCAAAAAACTATTTAAGTTACTTATAAATAAACATAGAAAATTATTATAAATGGAAAAAATATCAAAACTATTTAGAAATGTATATAAATTTTATTGTCTATCAGCGATAGACTTCTATTACTGAGCGATAGGCGATAGAAGTCTATCGCTAATAGACAGTGAAATTTTTCTATATTATATGACTCACTTTTTTATATTTGAAAACAACCCAATAAATATTCCATACATTTTAAACAAATTAATACATTAATTCTTTATATTATATTTACATTAGTAATATTTTTATACTTATTTCTTATGTTTCATGAATTTATTTATGGAAATATCAATTCTATCTCTCATGTCCCAATAGAAACGTAGAAATATCAATAAAAATGTCTAATAGCTAGAGTTGTCCATTTTTCTCATGGGATAGGGCCCGCGGGAACCCGCTCCAAATGGGGCAAGGATTCCTTGTTTAAGCAGAAAATGGAGAAAAAATTTCCCAAAAGCTAAACGGGAACGGGGACGGGGACGGGGACATTCCCCGTCCTCGCCCCTGCCACCACTTCATTCCCCGTCCCTGCCCCGTTAAGTTTTTTCTTATATTTATTATTATAATTAAATGTTATGTTATGTTATTTTATTATATAAATATTATATTTTATTTTCAAGATTTATTGTTTAATGGTCAATATAACGAATATGTTTGAATTAGTGTAAAAAAAAAAGATATGTTTGAGTTCTAATAAATTTAGATTATAAATATGAATAATTTGATAGATAATTATTTCCTTCAATTTGAAAATTTTGAATAATTTCTCTTTAAATTCTAATAATCTATGTGGATCTAGTTATATAAAAAACCATTTAATTGAAAAAATTTCATAATAGTAGTTTACATTAGTTTATTTTTTTTAAAAAAATCAAATAGAAAAAACAAATTTGCGAGAAACACGACCCTGTGAATTTTTATCCTCATTTCGATTCTCGTAAAAAATTTGGTAGAGACAGAAAATAAAATGAAAAATAGAGACGAGGAGCAGGAAAGGCCCTACTCTCCGCTTTGTCCAGTGGACATCTCTACTAATAGCAATAAAATACCGTGGAATTGGAATGGCCTTTCCACAAGGCAAGAAGTCAAGGAAGGCAGCCATAAATTAAAGGATGAAAAACAAGAGGGGCCCAATTTTTATTTAATGCAAAGTTGGAATATTTTGCTGAAAAATATATGTGTGACTGAGAAAGTATGTCTTCTTGCTCTGTCTCTCTCTCACTTACTTGGTTGATAACAAACACTCATTAAAAGCAATAATTTATAGGTATATGATATGTTATAAACTTATAATATATAATATTATTTATAAGTCTTTTATTGTGGGGTCATTTTCTTATCCCTCCTTGAAGAAATTATGGGTTGAGTGAATAAGTGAACATACTTTTAAGGCAATGGACCACCTTTGGATGTTTACATTATAACTAATTCAAAGGTTAATCACAAATCCCAACCAAATTTCTTCCACTAAAAAAGGAGGATTAGGTTAGATATGGTTTTTTTTCCTTTTTTTGTTTTTTACTATATATGTCCTATATATTGGTAAGTCAATGGTATGTTACTTTATAATAAATTTATGATATGTTGAATGGGTTAATTATTATATATTTTCTCTTTATCCATGAATAATAATTTAGAAAATTTTCACAGATAGAAAAAATGTCAAACTATTTATAAAAAAAATAGTAAAAAACACTGATAGATATTGATAGACTTCTATCAGCATCTATTAGTGATAAACTTTTATCATTTCTATTACTAATAGACCCTGATAGATTTCTATCAGCGTAAGCTATCTAAAAATTTTACTGTTTTGTGTAAATAATTTTTCTTATTTTTCTATTTTAAAAAAATTTTCCTAATAATTTTAGAATTTTGGAAAATGTCATGGACAAAATGCCCCTTTAATCTCGCGAGTTTGAAATTGATATCTATTTGGTCCTTAGAATTTGAAAAGATATATTTTTGTCCCTCAGGTTTGCAAAATAGTTCTAAATGATCCCTCATTTAACTTTGAACTAACGAATAACGATTGGACCGTTAAATGCTGACATGAAAATGTGATAGACAAGTCTACCCCATTTAATTACTTTGCAAAATCATTTAATTTGTTGGCAAAAAATTGAAACTAAAATGGTTTAAAATATTCCAAAAAGCCCTAAATCAGTATTTCTTCTTCGGCAATTTCTTCTTCTATTCGTTTTTGCCGTAAAAAATTTCTTCCCTTCCACCCTTCTTTCATGTTAGGATTACACCAAGCCTAAACTAGATTGATTTAGATTTTGATTTTCCTTTTCCTTTTTTTTTTTTAGTTATTAATCATTAATTTGAATTTAGGATTTGAATATACCAAATAGTTTCTTAACCAAATTAAAAATAGATACTTAGATCGATGAAAAACATGGTGGAAGTTAGAAATTTTCCAGAGGCCAAGTTTTTTACTCCTTATGATCCTATCAAATTTCCATTATTTGTTCACACTCAGACCATTAAGGGGTTGTTTGAGGCGCTGAGTTGAGATATGATGTGAGTTTATATGTATGTGGGTTCATATGTCTGTGTTTTGGCTGTTTGGGATGCTGAGTTCATATGTCAGAGGTATCTGATTTTTCTTTTTTTTACATAAATAATCTGTTTTTATGATTATTGTTTTTGTTTAAAAATTTGATAAATGGAACCACCTCAATTATGCTTGAGAACTCACCTTATTCTAGGTGAATCCCACAACAATAATAAAAATAACCTCATTAACAAATTTGATAGACAACCCAAGAAAACTAAACAGTTTTGGCTTGGAAAGAATTGATCAAAGATCAAGAATAAAGAGAACTTGTTCCTAACTTCAAGATTTCGAACTTCCCACAATCTAATTGATCAGACTAGATTGAAAGTTCTAAAACATGCATTCTAACACAAGAATACAAAGAAAGCATAAAGCTTGAGAGATTAGCCTCTGAAAATTTCATTCAAATTCAAATTATTCTTTTAAAATGAATTAATCTACACCTTTTAACTATCATAATAAATATAAATAAATTAAATTAAATTGGATACATAGGACATTAAATATGTGAGTGAATCTGGATTTTTAGATTCATTATGACTCTTGGATGAAAATGTGTATCTTGAAGCTTGAATGGTTGCAATTTTTCACCAAAGGTAGGAACCTTAGCTCGGAAGTAACTCTTTAAACTGATGTCTACTTATTTTCTTATCAAAAAAATTTTATTCAATAATTCTACATTTATTTTAGCACACATGTATTGTTGGTAGTTTTGGAAAATGGGGTTTAGGATTTACTTTTGGATTATGCATTTTAATTTTTTTTTTTTAATTTAAGCCATCATTTTACAAATTTGTGCATGTGACGTTTCTAGTTAGGTCATTTTTATTTTAATACTTTTGATAAAAACCTTTTTAAACAAAAATCACTCATGTGAAAACATTTTAAAATAAAAACCACTCAACTGTCTAATAATTTTTTCTCAATAGTGTTTTTATATACAAATTGTTTGATTTCTTACCTGATTAAAGTGATTGTATGAATGTTCAATTACTATAAAGAATGACTATAAAATACTAATGAACTAATAAAAAAATTGAGAATTCAACATTTTGATGGAACTTACATACTTTTGTGTCAACAAAGGTGTTTTTATTGACAATTTTGTGCGGCAACTTAAATATAAACATTTAGGAGAAGTCAATGCGCTTAGTTGGTTATTATAGTCAGTGGGTTATAATAGTTACTGTTTGGGGTGCAGACTATTATAGCCTAAGTTATAATAGTTTGTGATTGGGGTATAACTATTTTTGTTTAGGTAGAAAATAGTAAACATTGTAACAAAGAAAAAAAGAGAAGATGAGTGAAAAATAGTAACAACTGTAGCAAAGAGGGTTTTGAGTAGTAGTCATAATTTAAAAGAGATGATGTATCAACAAAGCTCAAATTTGTAGTAGTTATAATTTAAAATAATGGTTGTAGGAGTGGTGGAGTGACCGCCATTAGAGGTAGCTGGAGTTGGCCATCAACAATAGTGGTTAGATGTTGCCAAAGTTGGCCACATGTGGTGGTTGCCGGAGTTGGCTGTCGGAGGTGGTCGCTGGAGTTGGCCGCAACAATGGTGGTTGAATGTTGTCGGAGTTGGCTGCATGCGTTGGTCGTCGAAGGTGGTCGCCGGAGTTGGCCGTCGCATGTGGTTGTCGAAGTTGCTCGTCGGAGGTGGTCACTGGTGATGTGAGCTGAGTGCACCGTTGGTGGACATGATATAAAATATCGGTGACATACGATGTTGGCCTCTCAAATGATGAGTTGAGTTTATATCTCAACTCATCTCATCTCATCTCCTCACCCCAAACACCCCCTAAAAGTCAAATCAACAAACTAAGATGGTGTTGGTGGAGGTCGACGGCAACGGGGAGGAGAATGATAGACGACAATTGATTTTTTGCGGAAGAAATCCAAGAAAATGTGGAAACAAGTTGGAGAAGAAATTGTAAATGATGAAGAAACTAATTTAGAGCTTTTTTGAATATTTAAATTTTTTAGATTATTTTAAGGGAAATTTTCACAAATATTGATAGACATCGATAGACTTCTATCAGCATCTATTAGTAATAGACTTATATCATTTCTATCACTGATAAATCTTGATAGACTTCTATAGCGTCTATCACAATTATCTACAAATTTTAATTTTTTTTTTATAAATATTTCCTTATTTTTCTATCTGTAAAAATTCTATTTTTAAAAATTCTCGTTTTTAAGAGGTTTTTTTTTTTTTTTTTTTTTTTTTTGCCAACTAGTCAAATGATTATGCCAACTAGTTAAATGGGGTAGTACTTGTCATCACATCCATTCAACATTTAACGGTCCAATCATCATTCCATTAATTTAAAGTTAAGTGTGAGACCATTTAGAACTATTTTGCAAACGTGAGAGACTAAAGTGTATCTTTTGAAACTTAAGGAACCCAAATAAACATCAACTTTAAACTTGAGGGACCGAAAGTGCATTTTTCCCTTTTCTAAATTTACAAATATAGTAAAAACTTTAAATTATTTTTTCTAATTTGTGTATCAACCGATATAATTGAGATACTTTATATTTGGTATATTAATCAATTGATATACTTTATATTTAGTATATCAATGGACTAATACTTTTCACTCAATAATTTTGACTTGTTTTATATAAAACTACTCCTTTTAAATGATGTATTATATCTTCGGTATATTAATCGACTGATATAATACTATAAAATTTAACTCTTTTTTACATTTGTTTTTACAATACTATACAATATGATATTAAACACTTCTCACTCCATAACTTAAACTATTAAGGCTAAAATCTAAATAATTCACCTCAAGAAGAGTTATATATATTGTATATTAGTCGACTGATTTATCAAATATAAAATATATTAATTAAAAATATTCCCTTACTTTCATATTTTGTTGATTTTTTTTTATTTATATCACTTTAGAGCCATTTTTTTATAATCCTTTTTCTCTAGTATTTCTTATAAAACAGTTTTAAAATTAATTTTTTTTAATTCGTGAGATTTAAGTTAAATTGCATGGTTGCATTTTAATTCACAGTTTTTAAACTCGACATTTTAGTTCCTAAAAGTTAGAGTAGTATGGTTTTTGTCTCTAGCTTTACATTTTGATCCTTCTGTAAACATTTTGTTTCAGAGAGGTGATTGGAAAATTTATTTTCTTTTTTAAGTTTACATGACTAAATTATAATAATTTTGTATTTGTAAATTGTTGATGTGGCAAAATTATTATTATTATTATTTTAAAATAAGGAATAAAGAATAAAAATATTATGTTTCTTTTTCTCTCACTTCGTTTTCCCACTTTCATATCCTTCTTGACTTCTTCATCCCATATCCATGTCTATCGCCGCCCGTTGCCATCACAACCGCTTGACAAAGGAGAGAAAAGAAGAAGAACATGAAAAGAAAAAAAAATAAAAATAAAAATAAGCGACCACCATGGATGGGATGACGAAGCTAAGGAGATGAAAAGAGGAGGGACAAGGAAAAGAGAGAGAGAGAGAAAAAAAATTGATATTTTATTTGTTATTTCAAAATAAAAAAATAAAAAATTTGGTCATATAAGCAACTTAGATATTAAAAAATATATATATATATTTTAGTTACTTCGTCTTAAAATTAATAAAAAGCTGTTGAGTCAGCCTTTTGTCACATAAAATTAATCAACAAGAACAAAAAAAACGAGATTATTCCCAAACTTTAAAGAATGTTTGGGGTAAAGTATGAAATAGTGAGGAGTAAAGAATTATAAAGTCCAGGGAGTTGTGAACTTGTAGGGCCCACAGTATAAGGAGTTGATAAGACAAAAAAATTGATGCTTTTTAGCCGTAGGATCCACTAACTCCTTGGGCCAAACAAGGAGTGGAGTTCACTACTCCTACTTTCCAACTCCTACTTCTAAACTCTTTAGGCCAAACACACTCTAAGAGTTAAAATGTCGAGTTTAAAAACTTAAAGATCCAAACGCAAATTAAGTCTAACCTCAGGGACCAAAAGTGTAATATCTTCTTTTATTTATTAAGATTTAAAACAAACGTGTTCGATCATTTAAAATTACCAAAGCTCACACGATGTTTTTTTAATGAAATTTGGGTGTAAAGTGACACTTATGAAAGTTCAAGTTTAAATTAATACAATTATTAGTTCTGTTGTAAGTGAAATTAGACCTGACGAAATATGTCAAAAGTCGAAAAAAGATTGGACTTAGGCTCAAATAAGTCTAAGGCAACTAATCATTGGTCCAATAAAGTCTCTCCTAATTTATGTATTATAAGTAAAAAAAAATACACTTCATCCTAATTCTAAGAAGAATAGGTAAAGTCCAGGTAATTCTACCTATAAATACATCATTCTATCTCCATGTGAGGGAACTTGAACTTCATTCAAGATTGAAACTTCTAGCTTCTTCTCCATTCTATAGTTCTTCATTTCTAACTTTGGCATTGGAGCATTTTTCTTCTTCTTTGTTTTGTTGGTTCTCTCTTCTCCAAATTACAAATTTACCATTGTTGTCACATGGAGGTCAGGTGCATTTTTTCCGTTCGAATTTTGGGATCAACAGTTGGCACCGTCTGTGGACGAAAATGTTTTACCTATGTATTCCAAAATTTAGAAAAGCATGCCAGACTTACAGGTTTACAATCTAGACAAACGAAAAAGCCTTATAGTAAAAGACATTGGAAAATTTTACATCCAAAATCATAAATCAAATAAAAGACAAACGCTAGGCGAAAAAAGTCTTATGATAAAAGACATTGGAGGATGGTCATACACCCAAAGAAAAAGGCAAACCTTGAGTGGAAAAAATAGTGTGGTAAAAGATATTGGAGAATTTCAACTCATAGTTAAAAAAAACCAATAAAAAAGCAAATCCTAAAGGTTTAGAACAAACAAGATCATGAAAGAATGCAAGATGAGAACTTAGATTGGAAGAAAAAAAAAAAAAAAGTCTTTTTCAACCTTGAAGATTCTACCCAATTATGTAATGCTAGATAAGTTTTATTTCAAACTCAAATTTTTTATGCTACATTGAAAATTGATAGTGAGTCCAAATCTCATGTTATTAATTAATTAAATCATGCATGACATATAGGTAATTTTTTTTTATAATCGTTTGTTGTAAAATTGTGTGTTCTAGAAAATATTATTTCCAAAGTTGAACTCTAAGCGTCCAGCTAACAATAATTGAAATGTTGAACCATGAATTATCTAACTTGGGAGTTAGGACCAACTTGGTAGTTAGGGCTAATATTGTAGGGGAAATTGGATCTGACGAGATAAGTCTAAGGCCAACTAATCATTAATCCAATCAAGTTTACTCCTAACTTATGTAGGATAAGGAAAAAAATACACCTCATTCTAATTCTATGAGGAAAAGGTAAACTCTAGGTAATTATCTCTATAAATACATAATTATAACTCTATGTGAAGAAACTTGAACTTGAATTTCATTTGGAATTAAAACTTTTGGTTTCTTCTCCATTCTAACATTTTTTTTTATCTCTAACTTTGACATTGAAACCTCTTTTCTTTGTTTTGCAGGTCTTCTAATTTTCTCCAAATCATGTAGGATAGGAAAAAAAAAATACACTTTATTCTAAGTCATGCGCATTCTTTTTCCTGTTTGAATTTTGTCATTAACAACTCTAAAAATTAGGGGTCTTTTAGGTGGAGAGAGATAGTTGAAATGATTTTCTAATGTGTTTCAATTTTTTATTTTTATAAAATTTTCAAGTAAACTTTTTTTTTTCATTTAAAAAGAAAACGAGAAATTAAGGATGATAAATGGAAAATGCAGCAAAGAAAGCCCTTAGTTTTGGTTTCTCTATCGAAATCACAATTTCCAATATATATATATATATATATTTGTTTTTGGATGACCAAAAATAAGAAATTATAAGTTTGAAATAAAGGATAGATGATAAGGGTCTCACGTAGAAAATGGATGGCATATCACCACAATCAAATTTGTATTTACATTTTTTTCTATTCTATTTTACGTTTTTTATTTTTGCTGTTGGTATTTTAAATCACTTAGAAAAGTAAAGTTATTTTTCGTTGTTGGTTTTGTCTCCATGTTTCAATCAAATTATTAGATTCTTAGACAATAATAAAACTTTATATCTTTTCATATAAGGGAAAAAAAACATCCAAAAAATAATTCTTTGATTATTGATATGATATTTGAAGGGTTTTTTTTTTTAAAAAATAAATGATATTTGGAGAGGTTGTATATATATATATATACACACAAGATTTAAAATGTGGATATCAACAATTTTATATAAATATTAATGAAAATACTGATAAAATATCGATGTAGATAGATATTTTTAGAAAAAAAATATTGAAACAATAAATTAATAAATCAACCTTTTATGTTTTTTAAACCCTTAAAAAGTTTATAATTTATATCATATTTATATTAGTGTCTATTTGTAACTTTTTTTTAGGGTAAAATATATTTTTGGTCCCTAGATTTTGGGTCTAGTTTCTATTTGGTTCATAGGTTTCAAAATGTTACACATTTAGTCCTTAAATTTTGATTTTGGTTTCAATTTAGTCTCTAAGTTTTAAAATGTTACAATTTTACCCTTGAGATTTAATTTTTGTTTTAATTTGGTCCCTAAGTTTCAAGATTTTACATTTTTAACCTCAATTTTTCATTAAATACTCACTTTCAATCATTGACACCAATGTCTATTAATTAATTAAAAATATTATGAAGTGAAATTTTAAAAGTGATGAAAAATAGTGAAACTTAATTAATTATAAATCTTTTAATTCTTTTAAATTATTAAGATACTTTAACACTAAAGATGAGAAATGAGTATTTAGTGAAAAATCGATGTTAAAATTGTAAAATCTTGAAACTTAGGGACCAAATTGAAACAAAAATCAATTTTGAAGGGTAAAAGTATAACATTTTGAAATTTAGGGACTAAATTGAAATCAAAATCAAAACTTAAAGACTAGATGTGTAATATTTTGAAACCTAAGGACCAAATAAAAATTAGACCTAAAATTTAAGAACCAAAAAAAATATTTTATTTTATTTTTCATAGATTTTCTTACGAAAATTTAATATTGTGTGTGGGTATATAATATATATTCATTCAACGTTAAAATGATATTTGCTGCCATGATGCTGACGTGTGTGGGCCCTATTACTCTTTAAAATAAATTTCCAAATTGTTTTTTACGAAGAAAATTATTCAATGGCATTGAAATCTTATCCAGTGACGTGTAAAATAAAATAAAAATGAATGGTCGGATTTCTATTTGCCATGTCGCTGTCGATGTCACTGCTCAGCGGGAAAATTTTTCCAGCTTAGTTGTCCACTTTGCTAATGCTATAGATGAGATTGAGACTCTTTCCTTCTCATTTGGCTCGGCTGGCTCGGCTTCAACTCAATTTATCGGCTCAATACTTCTCCAACCTCGTCTATTTATAAATTTTATATATTCTTCATTCCCCGTTCTTATGTTTTTTCCCTTAAAAAATAGACTTGAGGCAGTTGCAAGAATAAGAAAACAATTGTTTTTTTTAGATAATAAGAAAACAATTGTTTTAAAAACTATAAATTTAGTAATAGTTTTTTATAATTTACAAATATAGAAATAAAAAATAGAAAAATTATTTTAAATAAAAAAAATGCTTAAAATATTTACAAATATAGTGAAATATTAGAGTCTATCAGTGATAGATGACAGTATCTATTAGAAAATGTTAGTGTCTGACATTTTGCTATATTTATTACATTATACTATTACTGTTATCGTTATCATTATTGTTTAACCCTAACGGTAAGGGTAAAGGTAACATCGCAAAATGTCAGACACTAACATTTCCTAATAGACTATTGTCATCTATCACTGATAGACAATAATGTTATCGTTATAATTATTGTTTAACCCTAACGGTAAAGGTAAATGTAACAATAAATGTAGCATATTCATAATTTTCATACTGTAACAGTAATGATATCTGTAACGGTAACGAGTAAAGGTAGTGGGTTCCACGTAATTTTCAACCACAATCAGATTGAACACCCTCCGTACTGCAATCAAGTTACCCGTTTCGATTACAAATTTAGAGGTGGGCCCCACAATTAATTACGATTACGAAACACAGGTAATCAACTTAGACCCATTTTTAAATTACCATTGATGGATTATGTTTTCACATGTAGTAAATGTCGTCACCTAAATATTTACAATTTTTTAGATGGTATCATTTATCATATCGATATAGATAGCTAGTTTATGACGGTAACTTAATCCGTAATTGACATTTACACTTTTTTTTAATATATATATATATATATATATATATAAATAGAGAGTGGGTAAGTAATAAATCCAAAATGGAAGCTGCAAAGCCATATAGAAGCCGGAAGGAAAGAACGCCACTACTCAATCCAATTCAATCATTTAATTGGAAGACTTTCTTTTTTTCTCTGTCCTCCTTTTTGTAGTTGATGTTCATTATAAACCAAAAGCCTTCCTCAGTTCTTCTACAACCTTCTTGCAGCGGAAAGAGAGAGATAATCATAATTAATTAAAAATGAGTTTCCTCCAAAAATTATGGGACGAAACCCTCGCCGGTCCGGCTCCAGATTCCGGGCTCAGTCGGCTGCGTAAGTATAATTCCTTCTCCGCCTCCAGATCTCCGCCGATGTTATCGAACGACGTCGTCTCCAATATTCCACCAAGTATTCAAATCCCTAGCCCTACGCTCTCCCAGAGTCAGACCTCCTTCCGCCCTGAATCGCCCATCTCCTCCTCATCCACGCCGCGGACTCCACCGTCCACTCGTAAGTAGTATAATTTTTAATTCGAATACAATCCAATCTATTGATTTTGATGGGATCGTACGGTGTTGATGCAGCGCCAGAGACGCCGCGAGGAGACGAAATGAAGAGAATTACGAGAAGAAGAACCATTGATTATCCTCGCCGCCGTCCTCTGGAAGGACCTGAACCAACTACCCCTTCTGTTTATGATTGGTTAGTTTGTTTCCCCTTCTACTCCACTGTTATTCATGTTTTTTTCTCTATTAAACGTAGAAAAATCAGTCAAACTATTTATAAATATATAAAAATTTTACTGTCTATCAACGATAGACTGTGATAGAATTCTATCGATTATACTCTTGAACTAATTAAGTTTGAAATTTATTTCAAACTAACTTTGGTCAAATTCGTATATGGTATATGGAAAAAAACTAAAGACACATGACGCATCTGTAAACTAGATTTTTATTCTTTGGTTTATGATTTTTTTTTGCTACCGTGTGTGTTTAGATTTGTTTATTTAAGCAACACATAAGTAGATACAAATTTTTACATTCATGAATTTAGCAACAAAAGCGTTCAAGGGTTGTTTTTGAAGAAAATTTCAAACTTCAAGGGTTAATAATAAATTATTTAAAGTTTGGGGTATAATTAAAACCAATTCCATAGTTTTAAAGATATTTTTCATCATTTCACTTTTTTCGAAAAAAATTATAACATTTTGTTTAAGAAATTATTAATCAAAATATGGTCAAATTACAAATTTAGTTTATAAATTAATTTTAAGATTTTTTTGTCTAATAAATGATTAAACTTTAAATTTTTTATAATATATAGACCTTAAACTCTTCCAATTTTGTGTCTAATAAATTCTTAAAAACGATTCAATCTTGTGCTAGATTAATAGATTTTTTAGCTTTAAATTATGTGATTGTCAAAATGAGCAAAGCTTAGAGATAATTGACATTTTTTTTTCTTGAATTGGAGGTTCAAGTCTTCAAAACTCCACTTATCGCACTGGAAAAAAATACCATTAATTTGTTTGACATTTTCTTCAAATTCATGAATCTATTATATTATATAAAAGATAGGAACATTTATGGCTTTGTGAGTCATTAAATTGATATATTATTTTAAAAATTCAGGAACCAGACAAAAAAAAGTTGTTTTCAAATATAGAAAAATAAGTTAAAATATTTACAAATATAGAAAAAATTTATTGTCTATCAGCAATAGACCGCGATAGAATTATATCGTTTGAGCGATAAACAGTGAAATTTAACTACAACAAAATTCTATCGTTGTCTATCTAACTAAAACAAAATTCTATCGCGGTCTATCACCGATAGACATCAAAATTTTTCTATATTTGTAAATAGTATGATATTTTTTCTATTTATAGTAATTTCTAAAAAAAAATCCTATGATTAACAAATTTTTATTATAACATTGTCTCTCGAACTACAATCTTTCAATATAACTCGTTATCATTCAATATTTTTTAAAAATAACTACGAACAATTTTTTTTTATGTAATATGTTAGAAAGGGAAAGCCATAAATGAATTAAGCTATTCATTAATAGGGGTAGTTTGGTCATAAGTATGTTGTTGACATCTTTAACAATATTAATTAGAAGTATAATGTTGACATATTATTTGATGTTGATATATAATTTTATATAGGATCGTAGTAACTGCATTGGATCGTTGAAGGACAAGAGAAGAGTAATGGAAGAAGAGAATGAATATTGTAATTTCATGCGGATGAAGTAAAATATATCTTTTTTTTTTCCACTACTCTTTTGTTAATATTAGATATTAGATTGAACAATAATTTCCTTGACAGTATATGTACAGAATATAATTAGTATATAATAGGAGGATGTACCTGAAAAAAAGGCTTTTTGTCTTGTAAATACAAACTTTTCGTTACTCCTTTCTAATTTGTATTTTGTTTATTTTTCGCTCTCTATATTATATTCATCGGGTTGTTTTCAAATATAGAAAATAAGTCAAATTATTTATAAATATAGAAAAATTTCATTGTCTATCAGCGATAGACCGCGATAGATTTCTATATAATTGTCTATCGTTTAAGCGATAGAATTCTATCGCAGTCTATCACTAATAGACAGTAAAAATTTTCTATATTTGTAAATAGTTTGATATTTTTCTATTTATAGTAATTTCTCATATTCATCTTTATATATATGCAATCAAAATTTAATAATAATAATAAGAAGAATTATTTCAATGCCATATGCTTTTTGACAGACTTTGAAATTCTTTTAATTTAATTAATAGATATTAATACTAGAGATTGAAAGTGAGTATCTGAATATTAGAGGTTAAAAGTGTAAAAATCTTGAAATTTAAGAATAAAATTAAAACAAAACTAAAATCTTAAAGATCAAAATTGTAATATTTTGAAACTTAAGGACTAAATTGAAATCAAACTCAAAACTTAACAATTAAAAATGTTATATTTTAAAACTTAGAGGCCATATAGATTTTAGACGCAAAACTTAGGGACCAAAAAAGTATTTTTCCTACTTTAGATTAGTTTAAGTCTTATTTTAGGTGTCGTTCATTTACAATTTGTTTTGTTTTTCCTTTTTTCCTTTTTTTATTTTTTTTAGTTTTGTGCTTATAAAATTGTGTGATTGGTTTCCACCATCTTTTTAAATTATAGTTATTTAACATGCCAATTATTATTGAGCTAACTCACTAGTCTAGTTTCAGCTATGTAAAGAAGTTACTACTCATGGCATTCATTAGAAAACACAAATCCAATTAATCCTAAATTAACAACTTAACTAAATATTAATTAAACTATATTTTCTCACTTTGTAGAACACCAGACAATTTACTATCTCATCCTACACCAATAAATATCAAATTAAAAGGTTTGATGCATCTACAAATAGAAAATTGAATACCATAATTGTTACGAGATCTTTTTATTTCTTTAAGAAAAAAGAGTATAAATAAAATTGCATGGTTCCTATCCAAGGTTTAAAATGTTGATGTCGACAGAAATATCAATGTCTTAATTTTACAAAAATTTCGATGAAAATATTGATAAAATGTTGACTTCGATAGATATTTATGAAAAAATGACAAAAACAAAAAACTCAAAAAATAATTTGAATTAGTAAATAAATATTTTATGATTATCAAACAAGTCAACGTGTCTATTATTTATATGAGTAGCATTTTGATGCTTATTTTTTTGTGTTTCATGGATTTTTCAACAATATAATAGAAATATCGATTCACCCCTCGTGTCGATGTTGAACTCCTGGAAACGTGGAAATATCGACATATCGACGGAAATTTAATACCATATTTCTATCCATGTTATATATATAGGGAAATTTGTACAGATGGCCCATTTGGGTGGGCCCAAATGAAATTTGGCCTCTCCCCAAAAAACTAATGACATTTGGCCTTCTGCTGGCGTCAACGTAACATGAAATGACCACAGCGTCCCCATGAACGAGACACAGACCCAATCCGCGCCTCACCCTCTCGATTATCGCTCTCGACTCTCGCATCCCAATCTCGGCTCTCGGTATAGGTCCACGTCAGCCACTTCCATCTCGGCATATTAGATCTCAATTCTCGACTCTCGCATCTCGCTCTCGGACCTCGTAAGCTGGCAATGATCCACAATTAATGAGCGCCGCATGTCAATCAATCTGACAGTCTACAACTACTTTCAAATCAATTTTACTATAGATTAAGTGAATTGTTTATCAAGTTTCATGCTTTAGGCGTAATTTGTGCACTCTCCCTCCCAAAAAACCAACAAAGCAAAGTAATTTGGTTGCCTTCCCTTCACCAACATCACGATTTTACAAGAAACCTATACAACCAAAACTGAAAATTTTCATTTCCAAGGGGCTGCAAACGCGTGAATCCAAGTTTTAGTTAATCAACTTCAAACTCCAAGTAAGTAAACAATGAACTTCACAAATTTTTTCTTATTTTGAACATTGTATTTTCATGAAAATGGTTGGCGTGAGATTGCATGATACCAAGCGAGATAACAAACGAGTGTGATATAGAATGATTAACGACTTAGTGCGAGAGACGAGAGCAAGACTCGTGGTCAGGGGGAGAGATAAACGTCGAGAGAGATGATGACCGAGAGTGCATATCGAGAGTGCGAGAGCCGAGAGCGAGATCCGAGATATACATGTCGAGGGTTTGATATATCGAGAATCGAGAGTTTACGAGTAGCGAGAGCGAGAGTCGATAGCGAGAGACACTAACGAGAATTTAACAGAATGCAATTTTTTGTGACTGTCTGTTCTTGTTTACTTTTTTGAAGGATGAATGGGAAACAATTGTTTATTCGACATGGTGGGACATAGGATGACATCAAATAGAGCTATGATGGAGGTGTTATGAAAGGTATCATTGTGCCGATCACGTTGACCTACTAAGAATTGAGAGACCGGATATACAGAATTGTGAAGGTTGATTCATCAGAATTCAACATTGTAATGAGGGTTCAGTATAAGATGGACTTGGATGGACCTGCGGTATGTCTAATCGATGACGATGACATCAGTTTTTTGTTGGTTAAGTTGGACCGCAATATACCTCAAATTTTTGTGAGTGTTGAGAGGAATGGTCAAGTCTCCATTGATACCCAAACAGAAATCAGGGCAGAACCCACTGTTATTGAGTCTGACAGTTTCCCTTCGGTCGTTTCTATGGGAAATGATGACACTAATCCCTGGGTTGCGACAGGTAGTACACAGGATCCTTCTTGCCGGAAGAGGGTTCGTAATTCCCAGTTGGATGCACTTACCGATTATGATCTCAATGAATATGGTAGGGGTGATTGGGACGAGAATATTAATGAGGGTGATGGGTGTGATCCTACTGTACATGCAACCAACCCCAATGATCTCATGCCTACTTCAGTATCTGATATGCAACCAACACCAACTGTGCATCCCAGTTCAGTGTCATTGGAAACCCCAATTTCGCACAATGAGTTCAGCCATTTTGTTGGAAACGTGCCTAGTAGAGTTGACGTACCTGTTGGGTGTGGTATGACAAGAGTTGGACCATCTATTGTGCAACCACATTCCTCGTCTGGTATGAACGTGGAGGTAGGGCAAATATTCTTCTCAAAGGAAGATGTGAAGATGAGGTTGTCCATGCTAGCTATTAAGGAGAATTTTGAGATGCGAGTTCGGAAGTCAAATAAGAAATTGTATAGTGTGCGGTGTATCCACGATACGTGTAAGTGGGCAGTACGTGCGGTGAAGATGGACGGGTGTGACATATTTAAGATTACAAAATATACAGTTGTCCACACAAGCACCATTGAAGTATTGAACCACGATCATCGACAAGCCAGCGCGTTCGTAGTTGGCCAACTGATAAAGGACAAGTTTGGGGTTGGTCGAGCTGAAAAACCTCGCAACATAATCGCAGATATACGACAAGAGTATGGAGTGAATATAAGCTACGATAAGGCGTGGCGTGCAAGGGAAATTGCTTTCGGGATTGCGAGGGGTACTCCTGAGGAATCGTACGGTATTTTGCACGCGTACGGTGAAACTCTAAAGATTGAAAATCTGGGTACGTATTTCGAGATTGAACTTGATGCTGGTCAGTATTTCAAGTATTGTTTCATGGCATTAGGGCCTTGCATTCTAGGGTTTAAGAACTGCCGTCCAGTTATTATTGTAGACGGTACTCACCTGAAGGGTAAATATCTGGGCACAATGTTGGTTGCAGTAGCCATGGACAGTAACAATCAGTTGTACCCATTGGCTTATGCTGTAGTTGACACTGAGACTAATGCATCATGGACATGGTTCATGAGTCACTTGAAAAGAGCTATTGGAGAATGTCCTGGTATATGCTTCATTTCAGACCGTCATCAGACCATAACACATGCCGTAAGTGTTGTATTCCCGAATACGTTCCACGGGTTGTGTACATATCACTTGAAGAGGAACATCGAAAAAGATTACAGGGATGCAGTAGTTAGCAAGTTGTTTGACGATGCTGCCAGAGCGTATCAGGAGTTTGAGTTTAAATCCTTATGGGACCAGATAATGAGAGTAAAAAACGGCAGGCTCGGGTGATACTTGGAAGGAATCGGGCTGAACCGATGGAGTCGGGCCTTTGAAAGTGCGCACCGGTACGACAACATGACCAGTAACAGTGTAGAGTGTTTCAACTCACTGACTGTGGAGGCACGAAAATAGCCTATAGTATCCTTGCTGGAATACATACGCGATCTATGTCAGTCTTGGTGGTTTGAACGGCGAAATCTGTGGTCAACCAGTACGTCAACGCATTCGAAATACGTTGAGAAGATTATGACAATCGAGTGTGATAAAGCTAGACGGTACAAGGTGAATCCGATTGACTGTTACCGATTTCATGTGAAGGATGGTGGGTTGGATGGCATAGTTAGTTTGAATACAAATGAATGCAGCTGCAGACAGTTTCAGAGTCTACAAATCCCATGTTCGCATGCCATTGCAGCTGCTAGGGATAGGAACATCAACCCATTCACTCTTTGTAGTCGGTTTTATAATGTTGACTCACTTGTACTTTCATATGCAGAGTCCATATCGCCACTGGGTCATGTGTCAGAATGGAAGAAACCGCCGGGATATGTTGATGTAAGGATGCTCCCCCCGATGAGGGTCGTTCGGGTCGGTCGCCGTAGGATATAGAGAATACCATCGTCTGGAGAACAAGGTCGGGTCAAGAAATGTGGTCGATGTGGTGGAACTGGCCATAATAGAGCAAAGTGTAATGAACCACTTAACACAACACAGGATACCGCACGTACATAGCCCATGTAAAGTTGTAAGAAAAAACATGTATGAAATTGAATCTGTGAGAATCTCGGCGATGTGTCTCGGTTCTCGCTACTCTATTCTCGCTATTGATTTACATTATTGTATCTCGCACATATCACTCTCGTCTCTCTCGGTGCTCGATCTCGGCGCTATCGCTCTCGGTGCTCTCGACTCTCAGTGCTCTCGACTCTCGGTAACGGTGACCTCGACTCTCAATCTTGAGCTTCTCGACTCTCGCTCTCGTCATCTCGAATCTCGGTGGCTGTTCTCGACTCTCGATGATATTCCTGATTGCGTATGCGACCGTGAATAGTGCTTTCGGTTGTGCTTTAGTCATCCACCCTGATTGTGCTTTCGGTTGTTACACTCGCTATCGCTCATGTCATCACTATCGGTTGATTGTGTTTCGTGTTTTATTTGATTGTCATTATTGTCTCATAACTCTCACTCTACTATAACTCTCGGTTTGAACTCTCGGTGGGGACTCTCACTCTCGATTGCTTGTGTTATGTAATTGAGTTGACTGTCATGCATCACAATTATAAATAATATGCCACAGTTCGTATAATATGTACAATTCATATAAAAGTCTAATACAAAAATTGATTTGACCACAGTTCACAGGCATATTGAAAGCGAAATTCTGACATCCTATCCTGAGTTAGGGAACCTTTTATTAGGGTTCCCGTTACTAAATATTCAAAAAATTTAAGCGCAAAAATACCACAGTCCAGGGTCGATTTACCCTGTATGTTGCCGGTGTCTGCACGGTATAGGCTCCAAGGGGCAGGTGCTAGGTGTGGCTTCCTGTCCCGTATCCTATAGAAGCTGCACATCGACGGTAGCGTGTATGTGAGCGGTAGTAGTGCGAGCGCAATGTCCTTCTGGGAGACATACGACGGGTAGGAGTCATATAGAATGATCTCCCCAAGGTTGATGTCGATCACCAGAAGGCTCCGGCTCGGGGTCGATGGTGGTGGTGGGCTCAAGCTCGGTCTCAGTGGGAGTGGTGGTGGTGGCGGCGACGGCGGGCTCAAGCTCCATGGTGGTGGTGGGCTCAGGCTCGGGGATGGTGGTGGGCTCGGGGTCGATGGTGGGCTCGGGCAGTGTGGTGGGCTCGGGCTCAGTGGGAGCGGTGGTAGTGGTGGGCTCATGCTCGGGCTCGGGCTCGGGATCCTACACATAAGACATATTATAATAAATATATTATAGTAAACATATTAACAGGAATTAATATTATAATAAACATATTATAGTAAATAGTAAACATACCCGACATAGCGACCTCAAGAGTCAGTGATGGTATGCAATTGTGACTGGATATCATGTATATCAGACCTTAATGCCTCCAAAGTAGACTCCACTCTTCCTACATGGATCTCTAGTGAAGTCTCACTACTCCTCCTCCTAGGTGCAGCCGGGGAGGGTCAACATCACGATGGTCGGCCTGAACAGGGCACGACTCATCTGCACCTCTCAACCCCGGAGTGTCTCCTCCACTGGGGCTCGCGGCATCATGGCCAGCATTGGTGGTGGGGTGCTCGTCATCAATGGACTTCTAAGTGAGTTAGAAGATGATTCATTACCTCCTTGTGAAGCTTGTCTCGAAGGAAAAATGACTAAAAGACCTTTTAGTGGAAAAGGTTATAGAGCCAAAGAACCTTTAGAGCTGATACATTCGGATCTTTGTGGTCCAATGAATGTAAAAGCTCGAGGAGGGTACGAATACTTCATCTCTTTTATAGATGATTATTCGAGATATGGTTACTTATACCTAATGACACATAAGTCTGATGCCCTTGAAAAGTTTAAGGAGTATAAGGCTGAGGTTGAAAACCTGTTAGGTAAAACAATTAAAACACTTCGATCTAATCGAGATGGAGAGTATATGGATTTAAGATTCCAAGACTATATGATAGAACATGGAATCCAATCCCAACTCTCAGCACCTGGTACACCTCAACAAAATGGTGTATCAGAAAGGAGAAATAGAACCTTGTTAGACATGGTTCGTTCTATGATGAGCTATGCTCAATTGCCTAGCTCGTTTTGGGGGTATGCAGTAGAGACTGCAGTTCATATCTTAAATAACGTTCCCTCGAAGAGTGTTTCTGAAACACCTTTCGAGTTATGGAGGGGGGCGTAAACCTAGTTTGCGCTACTTCAGAATTTGGGGTTGTCCTGCACATGTGCTAGTGACAAATCCTAAGAAATTGGAACCTCGTTCAAGATTATGCCAATTTATTGGTTACCCTAAGGAAACGAGAGGTGGTCTCTTCTTTGATCCACAAGATAACAAAGTGTTTGTATCGACAAACGCTACATTCTTGGAAGAAGACCACATGAGAGATCATAAACCACGAAGCAAATTAGTATTAAATGAAGCTACTGAAGAGTCAACAAGAGTTGTTGATGAAGCTGGTTCTTCAACAAGAGTTGATGAAGGACCTAACACTTCAGGTCTATCTCATCATTCTCAAGAGTTGAGAATGCCTCGACGCAGTGGGAGGGTTGTATCACGACCTTCTCGTTACTTGGGTTTAACAGAAACTCAGGTTGTCGTACCTGACGACGGTGTTGAGGATCCATTGTCTTTTAAACAGGCAATGAATGATGTTAATAAGGACGAATGGGTCAAAGCCATGGACCTTGAAATGAAGTCTATGTATTTCAATTCAGTATGGGAACTTGTAGATCCACCTGAAGGGGTTAAACCCATAGGGTGTAAATGGATCTATAAGAGAAAGAGGGACATAGTTGGTAAGGTACAAACCTTTAAAGCTCGACTTGTAGCAAAGGGTTATACCCAAAGGGAAGGGGTTGACTATGAGGAAACCTTTTCTCCTGTTGCTATGCTTAAGTCTATAAGAATTCTCTTATCCATAGCTACATATTATGACTATGAAATTTGGCAAATGGATGTCAAGACGGCCTTTCTGAATGGAAATCTTGAAGAGAATATCTTTATGTCTCAGCCCGAAGGGTTCATAGCCCAAGGTAAAGAGCAAAAAGTTTGCAAAAAGTTTGCAAACTGAATCGATCCATTTATGGGTTGAAACAAGCATCTAGATCTTGGAATATTAGATTTGATACTGCGATCAAATCTTTTGGTTTTGACCAAAACGTTGATGAACCTTGTGTTTACAAGAAAATCATCAAAGGTAAAGTAGCTTTCTTGGTACTATACGTAGACGATATCTTACTCATTGGGAATGATGTAGGATACCTTACTGACATTAAAAAATGGCTAGCAGCCAAATTCCAAATGAAAGATTTAGGAGAGGCACAGTATGTTCTTGGGATCCAAATTATTAGGGATCGTCAGAATAGAACGCTAGCTCTGTCTCAAGCAACTTATATCGACAAAATGTTGATTCGATATTCGATGCAGAACTCGAAGAAGGGTTTATTACCTTTCAGATATGGGGTTCACTTGTCTAAGGAACAATGTCCTAAGACACCTCAAGAAGTTGAGGATATGAGACGTATTCCCTATGCCTCAGCTGTGGGCAGCTTAATGTATGCTATGCTCTGCACTAGGCCAGACATTTGTTATGCAGTGGGAATAGTTAGTACGTACCAGTCTAATCCAGGGTTTGACCACTGGACAGCAGTTAAGAATATCCTCAATTATCTTAGGAGAACGAGGGACTACAAACTAGTGTATGGAGCTAAGGATTTGATCCTTACAGGTTATACTGACTCTGATTTTCAAACTGACAAAGATTCTAGGAAATCCACGTCGGGATCAGTGTTTACCCTAAATGGGGGAGCTGTAGTATGGTGAAGTATCAAACAAGGATGCATAGCAGACTCCACTATGGAGGCAGAGTATGTAGCTGCTTGTGAAGCAGCAAAGGAAGCAGTTTGGCTCAGAAAGTTCTTAAGTGATTTGGAAGTTGTTCCAAATATGAACTTGCCTATTACCCTATACTGTGACAACAGCGGGGCAGTAGCCAACTCTAAAGAACCTCGAAGCCATAAACGAGGAAAGCACATTGAGAGGAAGTATCACCTGATAAGAGAGATTGTGCAACGAGGAGATGTGATCGTCACAAAGATCGCTTCGGAGCACAATATTGCTGATCCATTTACGAAGACTCTCTCGGCTAAAGTGTTTGAGGGTCATCTAGAAAATCTAGGTCTGCGAGATTTGTACATTGGGTAATCTAGGGCAAGTGGGAGATGTGTAATGGGTATACTGATGCCCTAGTTTATTGTATTCGTATTATTTACCATCTCCATTGTTTTGTATTATCTTGTACAACCCACTAACTAGAGTTTTAGTTCAAGTGGGAGTTTGTTGGGTTTGATGCCCTAAAACTCGTAGATAGTAAATGTTGTATTTTGACCGTCATTAATAAATGATTATTCATTATTATTCAATAAATGTTATTGATTATTTTATCTTGTTTTAATAACCCTAAAATCCAATAAACTAACATCCTAGGTTGTTTTATGAGTCTTGAACAATATGTAGAGACATATAGAGATCAATGTTCAAGTTACAACCTAAAGGGTCTATAGTATAAAGATAGGGTTGAGTACCTTATCCTGGTAACACTATGGATACGGCCCACTTTGTATTTGATACAAATGCAATGATCCAACGCGTTCATGTAGGAGACATGCGAGTGGGGGTATCCTATGCAATGAGTTTGTATAAGACTGGACCACGAAATAGTAATCACTAGATGTAATTCCGTTGACTGGTTAGGTTTCTATTTTAATAGGTTGACCTAGGCAACTTAGTCTTAATCTTGAGTATATTGTGAACTCCTGTTCACGAGGGATTGTCCTTTGATTTGTTATAATAAATCATTAGTCATTAACTTTTTTTTAAAAAAAAAAAAAATTCTAAATCCTTTTTAAAAATGAACTTTTATGGATTTCTTTGGAAAATTGCTATTTCTAACCTAAATTTTTTTTCTGAGTAGATAAAACTAACATTTTTTTAAAATACTTTTTTTTTCTAATCTTTTTCTTACTTTTCACATTTTATATGAAAGATCTCACGTAATGAAAAATATCATTTCACAACTTATTTTTGTCCATCCTCTTCTTTTCACCCTATTTTTGTCATTATTTATTAAAATAATATTATTTTAAAAAAAGTTTCTTATTCAATTGTGCTCAATTTTACCTTTACCTAACACAACTTTTCTTACTCAATTTTAATTTGAAAACCTAAAATTCAGTTTATCATTTTGTTTGTCTCCATGTTTTTGGTAAGTTTCGACCAATATTTATGATATATTTGTTGTTATTTTTAAAGCAAAAATTTAGAAGAAAAAAAGTTTCGTTGAGATCCTGTAATTGGAAAAAAAATATTACGTGAAATTTCATGTAAGAATGGGAATTGGTTTAAGTTTAAAAAAAGTTAATGGAATTCCAGTTAAGTGTTTACGTTCATTTTTTATTTTTTAAATAATTTAATTATTTGAGTATCTCTAGAAAATTCCCAACAAATGGGGATGTAGCTCACATGGTAGAGCGCTCGCTTTGCATGCGAGAGGTACGGGGTTCGATACCCTGCATCTCCAATTTTATTTTAGCCTTTTAATTTATTTTTTTTAGTAATTTTGTTTTTACATTTGAAAGACTTGTCTTTTAATTTTGTACGTTAGATTGTAGATTTTTTTTTATTATTCTTTTTTAGTTTAACAATTGATTAAGACATATACCATCAATTAAGAAGTTAGGATTTAAGTTATTATCATAAGTATGTTTAGCAATATAAATTTGTTATTTCTCTAAAATTATAGAGAGCAAACAAATAAAGAAGAATCAGCATGGACATGACAAACTCGTGAAATAAGTGGGAAGTAAATCATTCATACCATGCTCGTGGTGCATGTTTGAGACTATAGACTTTTGTGTAGAAAATATACATAAGTGTGACATGATTTGTCCATAAATCCCACTAATTGAGACATATACAGTTCTTCCTGTAATTGATTATGAAGTAAGACATTATTGACATCCATATGATGTAAGGTCCAGTTATAGGTTGCAACAACTGTGAGAGTCACACTAATAGTAGGCTTCTTAATAATTGAACTGCATTTAATCAAAATTGAGGCCTTTAATCTAATGATACCCTTTCGATAACTAGGCGAACTTGCAAACAATAAATGATAAACACATATAACTGATATACACCTTAGTTAATGAGAGGTCCATATGATACCACTCCGACGGCCAACTCCAATACCACACCTTCATGCGACCAACTTCAGGCTCTGACAACCATGTCCGACTATAAACTTGGGTGAAAATCACCTCAATAATCAACTTCGATAACCACTGCTGACTATTATAATACCGATTGCTTCTTAACAATCTCATCACAGTCTAGGAAGAGATATTGTTTATGTATACTTGGTAGGACGGCAAACTTAACTATTTTAATGAACAATATATATATATTTTTTTTGTATGCATGAAATTGGCTCATTATTGGCCATGATTATGTGTGTATGTATATATAATTGGTGAACATGTAAATAAACCCTAATGACAATAATCCTAGTTTTTGTGCATGTTCAACTCATACGTTCGATGACTGTTAAAGTAATAATAGTATTTTGTCTACATTAAGTGCAATATTTATATGTAGAAAATTGAAAAATACATTTTTATCTAATTGAATTCACATATCAAATGAGTTTGAAGATTATTTGGAAAAGTATGTATGTAGTTGAAAAGTATGTAACAACTAAGAAAAAAAAACCATAAAATGGAGTTTTATAGTTTTTTTTTCCTGGAACAATTTTTGGCAAGAATTAGTGACAAATAGATATTTGTTCTCTAATGATCCTCCAAATTTGGATGAATTGAGGTAGAATTGTTGAAAAAATGTGTTGACATTCATTGGTTGCTAAGATGATGGAAAAGATTTAATTAAAAAAAATTCATGAAAGATGAAAAATACAAAGCAACAATAGGAAGAAGAAGAAAAAAAAGAAGAAGATGAGATGATGATGAAATTCATGGAGAAAAATTAGGAATAAAAAATATTGATTTTTGGTTTCCCATTTTATTTAACCATATTCCTGCCAGAAATGCAGTGATTTAATTGTCGTTCATTTCCAAAACAATAAGAAGAAAGAAAGAAAGAAAGACTAAAAAAAAAAAAAAATTGCAATCCATATTTCATTCAAACAAAGATGGGTAAAATTATTGAATAAAAAAAAAATTCAAAACAAAAATAGCAATCACAAAAGCTGATTATTTAGAATTCAAAAAACTGCACCAGATACCCCGACATATGAACTCAATTTTACACCCCAAACACAGACATATAAACTCAGACAAATCAACTCTACACCCTAAATACAGACATATGAACTCCATACATCAAATCTCAACTCCGTCCCTCAAACATCTCCTTAATAATAGGTTTATCAGATAGGTCCTCATAGACTTTTGTCATTGACAGGTCTATCAATAATTCTGAAAGGCTAAAACCATTAATCGGCTCCAAGTAGCATACATTTTATCGGTGAGTAATTATGATATTAAAACAACGTCGATAGGGACTCCATGAAGTTTCTAAAGAAAAGGAAAGCAATAGAAGAATCGTTTACAAGTGTCTGAACTTTAGGTTGAGAGGTCTCGATGTCAATAGCAAAGCGAGAAGAAAACTCAAAATTCTTCGACGACAACGGAAGATAAAAATTTTCTCTAATATCATAACAAATATAAAATGGGAAATGAAAGTGAGATTTTATTCATTTTCACTTAGGAATATATACACATTCGTAAGTAAATAAAGTCTAATAAATTAACACGCATACTTTAAACAAAACATTTTAACTAACAACTTACAAAAATAATAATAATAATAATAATAATGCATGTAATATGACCTAATCTCAATCTCAATTAGTAATAGGTAATAATAGAAGATTTTTTTTTTTTTTTTTTTTTTGGTAAGAACCTTACGAGTGTTATTTTAGCCCAAATTAATTTAAGAGAATTTTTCGATAGAAAAATTGTCAAACTATTTAAAAAAAAATAGCAAAAGTTGATAGACTTCTATCAGCATCTATCAGTGATAGATTTCTATTATTTCTATCACTAATAGACACTAATAGACTTCTATTAATGTCTATCACAACTATTTAAAATTTTTGCTATTTTGGATAAATAATTTCCATTATTTTTTTATTTTTAAAAATTTTCTTTAATTTCACTCAATAATAAAAATTAAAATTATGTCATATTTACAAATAATGGTTGCTATTAATTTGTGTGTAAATTGTCCTTTGAGTGGGCAAATAGATTGAAATCCCAATCACAATATGGTCCTAGACGTTTCGTGAGATGTGAGGCCGTGGCGGGCCGCGTTGTGTAACGTGCTTTCGTGTAAATTTGCAGAAAGAGAAGAAAATAATTTCATTTTTTCTTACCATTAAAATTAAATTCCAATCCAATTCCTCCATTTAAATTCCCATCTTTTTGTTAATTCCTCCCTTAATTTCGTAATCCTTCAAATCCTCTAAACCAAATCAAAACCCCAATGCAATAATCAGGTACGATTTAAGTTTGCTTTACCTTACTGGTTTCTTTCTGATGTTTCATTTCTACTCGTGCAATTTAACATTGTAACGGACAATGGACAATCGAATAGTGTTTCCACTGATCATGCTTTCAAGATTTTCGTTTTCGGATTTGATTCTGGATTGATTTTGCATGACTTCGTTGTCGCTGTGAACTGTAATTTGGGATTTTAAATTAGTCCCTGTTCTATGTAATTATTGCTTGATTGAGAAAACTATCGGTTCTTTTTTCGAAAAAGATTATCCCAGATGAAGAACACACGTCCTCGTTATAAGTTGTAGTTTAAGTTGATAATCAGATGGATCTCATTCTTGAAGTATTTCCGTTATTCAGTTCGATTTGGAATTACATGAAATGTTTTTCTTCAGTCGATCTATTTATTTTTTAATCTGCAGTGGAAGGGGGGGAAGGGGCTCGGAAATATGATCATTGTAATGTTAGAAACAAATGATGAACGTTTTGAATCACTAATACGTAATTTCTTAGTTTATCATTGTTTTTTTCTCTCTCTTTATTTTTTCTTTAACGTAAATTATGTAATTCAAGTTTTCACTCCCAATCATATTCAAATTCTTTCCTTTTTTTTTTCTTTGTCCTGAAACAATTTGACTAAGGTGGTGATCGTGTTTTCAAATTTTATCATAGTTGTGTAGGTGTTAAATCAAAGATGGTGAAGCTGACAATGATTGCCCGTGTTACTGACGGTCTTCCTCTTGCTGAGGGACTAGATGATGGTCGTGATTTGAAAGATGCTGAATATTACAAGCAGCAAGCCAAAGCGTTGTTTAAGAACTTATCAAGAGGACAGAATGAGGCTTCGAGGATGTCTATTGAAACCGGCTCTTATGTCTTTCAGTATCCTTGCAACATGCAAGATTATTTTCTGTGCAATCTTAGATTAGAGTATCAAATGCCCTAGTCTCCATACCCATTGTTGTTATTTGTTCCGTTCAAAGTACTCTAAAAAAATCTCGTTTCCCTTCTATTTTCTTGGGTTTATGTTTGTATATTTTAATAAATTCATCCTTATCCATCGAGTATTTACTTGAGATCAGCAGTTTTGAATTATTTTTTAAATATTATGTTTCTTCAGTTTGAATTAATGTGATAGATGATATCAAGGTCTAAATGTTTTTTTAGTTACCTACGAATTACAACCCCTTATTCTCTAATTTGTTCGGAAATGGTTTTCTATTGGTTTTGGAAGATTTTAGCTTTTAACCCTTTGGTTTACTGACAATGACTATGAGAGGGATGTTTGTTCTCCTCTAATTGGGTTAGGGGTCTGTATTCTGTTATTCTTTATTCTTTTGGACCACCATTTAGGCAATACCAAGATCATAGTCTAAAGCAGACTTTGGACTAAACGCCAGGCCATAATGTATGGTTGGAACTGAAACTTTCTTCAACTATTGCAGTTGATTCCGTTTCTTCCCATATTTATTGACCCTGTTCATACTATTGTCTTAGAAGTGTCTGGATTTTATGTTTCCTTGACAGCATTCAGTTATATAATTGAAGGGCGTGTTTGCTATTTGACAATGTGTGACCGTGCTTACCCAAAAAAACTTGCTTTCCAGTACCTTGAAGACCTTAAGAATGAATTTGAGCGTGTTAATGGGGCTCACATTGAAACTGCTGCTAGGCCATATGCATTTATCAAGTTTGGTGCGGACTCACTTTCTTAGTTCCCTTTGTCTTCATTTCTTCTACAAGAAGAACCTTGTTTTCTGTGCCTCTTCTTCTGGATTTGATCTTTCTGTCTTTTATGTTTAAAAGATACATTCATACAGAAAATGAAGAAGCTGTACCAGGACACCCGTACCCAGCGGAATATTGCAAAATTAAATGATGAACTCTATGAAGTGCACCAAATAATGACTCGAAACGTTCAGGAAGTTCTTGGTGTGGGTGAAAAGTTAGATCGTAAGATCTCTTTCCCTATATTCTTCCTCTCTCTCTAGCCTTTCTCTCTCACACACATCCACATACAAACAAAAAACCAAGGGAGAGGATTAAATTTCTAGTTTAGTTGCTTCTTTCTTTCATGAGTGTATTGTCCCTATGTGAAGTTATAAAGAATCGGTTCTGAAATTTGTGAATACAAGCAATGTGCAAGTGGCAAGGAACTGAATAGTTGACAACTTGTTTCCTGTTTCCCACAACATGTGGGACTAGTTTCCTTTTTGTGATTGTTGGGGATTTTCTTTTTCAGGGTGGGTGGAGGGTTGTATGGGATTTGGAAAAGAAATGAAGACAAGAACCTCTCATCTTGCTTTACACCAGTATATCTGCGTTTTATTTTAAAACACCTTAAAAAATATAAATATAGAACTTTTACACCCCGTATTGTTTCTTCATGCATTGGCTGGTTATATCTTGTGGTCAATAGTTTACTAGAATGTAAAATACATTCTATTTCTAGTTTTATTGAAAGCATTCTCAGCATATTTGTATCCCCTTGTGAATTGAAGAGTTGGGAGGATTTCAATTTGAACATGTTTGAGCAGCTCTTTCGATTAGGTTTGGTCTAATCTTCTGCTCATGCTGTTCTGATTAGCTTAAGTATTGTAGCAGATTTAAGTGAGGAGTCCTCCTTCCCTATTTTGTTCAGTTTCTGATGAATATAATTCCGTGAAGCACTTGATGTTTTATTTCTTGTGCCTGGAGTTCTACTTTATTGAGAAACAATATGCTTTGGTATTCTCTTATAATTACTAATTTTGCAGAGGTTAGTGAAATGTCAAGTCGATTAACATCAGAATCTCGTATTTATGCTGACAAGGCAAAAGATTTGAATCGACAGGTTAGTTTCGTCATATGTGTTGTTTTACTCCCAACCCACTTGTGAAAAAGTCTGTTTGTCTTATATGGGTATTTGATTTGTTATCTATATGAAATGAATGTATACTGTTGCTGCAAATCTTAGGAACAGGTAGCTGCAGTGTACATTATACACAAAGACTTCTCTAGAGGTCAATTAAGTTTTGAAAAACCATTTCTATTATACTCTGGTCATTTTAATAGATCGCAATTTGTATCCTTCCTATAATATGTGTATTGTTTTGATTTTGGATTATTACAACTTTCTTGGAATGAATTTTTAGTAATATGCATTCATTGATAAAGTAATTCGGCTTGGTGAGAAAAACAATTTTCAATAACTTGTTGATCTCTATCCCCAAATTTCAAAATTTATCGTTTTTGAATTTCTTGACTTAGGGTGAGATCAAAATATACCTACCTAACCTAATCTTAACAATGAGTGAATCGATGAGTGAAAGTATGAGAAATAGAGTTTTATCCCGTTTATAGCATGGCAGACCAATCACTTCCTGAAGAGTACTAGCCTTCGTATTATTTAAATAAAAAAATAATATTTTTGACAGTTGTGAAACCTTAAAGATTAACTGAGATATTAAGCGTTGAAGCTGAATATGGACTTGAGCTTCACTACTAAATGTCTTATAAGGGGAGAAAAAAAAGAGCTTCACTGCTAGATGAATGTTGTAGACATAGATCTCTCCTGAAAAGATTTTCATTCCTAAATTGTGTTCAGAGGCTGTGTTTAACACAGTGATAAGCTTTAATGATGCTCGTTTTCTATGATTTGAATAAACATTTTTAACGATAACCTATCAAGTGGGATTGTTTTGAAGAGACGTAAAGTTATTGGGGTCTGGGAGAGGCCATTTTACTTCATTAAGAAAACTCTGGGGGAATTACCTCTATGGTATACTGAGGTCTCTGGTTCATAATTTCGTAAGAGTGGACTTATTGGAATCTGATGCTTCGGAAATAACCCAATAAAACTATTATTTGCCTGGTGTTTTTAGAACTCTAGAATATACTAGTCACTGATAAGTATTGTTTTAACATTCTATGCTTTCTTCTATTTGTAGGCTTTGATTCGGAAGTGGGCACCAGTAGCTATCGTGCTTGGAGTCGTTATTCTCTTATTCTGGGTGAAATCGAAGATTTGGTAACCCAATTGATGATTCTTGTCCGGATTATTGTGAGGCTCCCTCTTCAATGCCGTGGATTGCTGCTTCCATTTTTGGCTTAATTCTCCAGAATATGGAGTCCATGTTTCAACTTCCAAATTGGGATTCTAGTTCTTCTTGTTGACTGAATTAGAATTTAGAACACACGTTTTGTATGACAGGGAAAAGGTGCTCCCTCGTCCACTGTCAGGATTCCCTCCGCTTAACAGTCAGATTAGAGAGAAATTACATATTCTGTATGATAAGGATTGACCATTCATAGATCTGTGCCTTTCTTTTCTCCACTTTTGTGGTGGTAGATGGTGTTGTGATTTATGAATAATTAGTGTATATTCAATTTAGAATAATCATAATACAACGAATAAATAGACTTCAAGAAACTAATAAAGGAAAATATATTAAAAGGAAAATACTACAAAGTAAACTAATAATTGGGAATAAATCTAATTTCAAACACGAGGATGTGGATTGAGCTGCACTACTTCTGTTCTATAGTTCTTTTACTTGAATGATATTGAATAAAGATATAATTTTGCACACAGCTAAACCCAGAATCTACTCATTTTGCCTCCTTTTTATGAATTTGTCATGGAAGAATTAGTCGAATTAGTCTTGGCACATCTCTGGAAAGCAACAGAATTGATTCCTCATGCGATTGATAAATGATAACGGGTCTTGATGTTTGGGCAAGGTCCATTTGATTTTTTTGTTTGATAAGAAGAACAGCTGGCCTCGACATTGGGATTATCAATGTCTAAATTGTCTGGCATGCTCCACCACTCATTGGCATCGGCCCTCAGCATAGGAATTTAAGATAAACCAGAGTAATTGCGGAGGTATCAACAGGTTCACAAAATTAATTCGATAGATATTTTCTAAACTGCACGCTTTCATTAGCAACATTTCTGTCTTTTAACTTCTAGTTGAATTTCTCGACCCGTTCTCCACTGAAGGCTGCACTTTCGAGCTTGCCAGCTTCGGTTCAAACTTCAAATAACAACATCAAGGTAAACAATGATTTCAGCTTTTTGAATTCTTTGATCATGTTTTTCTCTTCAAACACAAGTGGCCAAGTGTTATTCCTTAGATTCCATCTGTAAGCTCTACTTTCTGTCTATCTACTGCTTTTTTAAGTGAGTTTCCGTGAAGATTAGTTGTATGACATTTCATTATGAGTAATAAAGTTCGTGGGTCATCTTGCTTTTCTCTGGTTGTGATGTGATGCCTTTATAATGTTTATTGCTTCAGTTTTACTTGTCAAGAAAATCACCCTCTAAACTAATTATCAATTAATATTTATGACTTTGTGTGTACTGTTAATTTGTCATGATTATTTTGGCTACCCATTACGTTGGTACTGTAAGTTTTGGTCGGGAAATGGGGAACCTCATATCTCCCCATTCTCAATAAGTAGATTAAGATCGCTGTAGAGAAAATAAAGTTGCAATATTACGTGAGAAATTATTTCCAAAGTTTCTCTCTCTCCTCCCAAAAGAAGACAAAAGAACACAATTTAATGGTTCAACTTTTGGGCAAGATCTTCCTATATTATTCAACTGTTTGAACAACAAACACATTGATCCATCTTTAGCCTTTACTAAAGGAGTACTGACAAAATCTTAAAACAACCATTGTAACTATGCCTTTTGTTCTGGTTTAAGTACCCTTTTTTTTACTTGATTACTGGGTGTTGTGGAGAACTAACTCTCGTCTCATTTATTTGGATGCATCATCCCAAATTCATGATACCAAAAGCTCTTATTATTAATTTTAAGAAAGTTGAGAAAATTCTCTTAATTCAATCCACTGTGCTTTAAGACCTTTCATGGCTACTAGATCTTTGTGTGGCATTTGTTACTCTTTTCCAAATAAATTTTAGTATCAATCACTTGAGGATGTTCTGGTCTCTATTTTGTCAGGGTAAAATGTCTTCTGAACCAGTGAATGTGAATGACTTCAAAGAATTGGCTAGGTTGGCTCTTCCAAAAATGTACTACGATTTCTACGCAGGGGGAGCTGAGGACGAACACACACTTAGAGAGAACATACAAGCTTTCTATAGAATCACGTAATTTTGAAGCTAACTAATAATAACTTTGAAAAAGTCATGCTATATGTTATTCATAGTTTCTATGGTTTATAGGATTCGACCTCGAGTTCTCGTGGATGTGAGCCAAATTGATATGTCAACAACTATATTGGGCCATCAAATATCCGCACCTATTCTGGTTGCTCCCACTGCTGCACATAAGTTGGCATTCCATGAAGGTTAAACCCTTTGGTATATTGCTTAGTTGAGAACTGATTTTCATTCTACTTTTTCTTGATCATATCTGTGTTCAGGTGAACTAGCCACGGCCAGGGCAGCTGCTGCTGCAAAAACTATAATGGTACTAATGTGACTACAAGCTATAAGTTCTTTTATTCGTGCAATTTGGTAATTGAATTTAGTTGCTTTCATTTGTAGGTTCTGTCCTACTCCTCGACCTGTTCAATTGAGGAAGTTGCCTCTAGCTGTAATGCTGTCCGTTTCTTCCAATTATATGTAAATGACACTTCTTTTGCACATTTTACTATCCCTTTTTCAGTCCTTTCATGTAGCAGCAATTCAATTGTTCGCAAACTTTTAATTTAGTCTCATTCTGTAATCATTAGATTTTCAAAAGGCGTGATATCTCGGCTCTGCTAGTACAAAGAGCTGAGAGATTCGGATACAGGGCAATTATCCTGACTGTTGATACACCTCGGCTTGGTAGAAGGGAGGCTGACATAAAGAACAAGTACCAATGCTTCACATCTCAGTTTCTTTCCATAGAAATTTTTTTATTCCTATCTTGCATACCAATTGTTAGCTATGTCTTGGTTTTTGTCTCATCTGGAGAAGCACTTGGTTTAATTTGTAGGATGATTGCACCTCCAGTGAAGAATCTTGAAGGCCTCATTACTATTGACGTTAACTCTGTGAGTAATATTTTGATAATCTGGTTTAGAATATTAGAATTACCACTCACAAATACAATGGAGGAATTTTTAATCTTACTTGATCGTAGTCCGGGATGTGCATTCAGCCAAGTTCCCTTTAACTTTACCTCAAGAGTACTACCATCTACAAGGCATCTAAATTCATATCAAATTCTAAAACCTCATTTGTACTACTCATAGGCTTATTTACAATTCATGATCTTATGCAGGATCAAGGTTCGAAATTAGAAACTTATGCCAACGAGATGTTGGATGCATCTCTATGCTGGGAAGTATGTCTGATGAACTGCTCAGATTCCTTGTATGTCTATTTTCTTTCCAGTTTAGTTATAAAATTTTACCATCTACAGGATATAGGGTGGTTAAGATCAATCACTACTCTGCCAATTCTGATAAAGGGGGTTCTCACTCATGAAGATGGTAAGCTTAAGATATTAGAATCAAAGAAATGACGCTTCTTTTAATCTCCTTCTGGTTTATGAGTTATATTAGTTATTTAACGTGTTTGATAATTGGCAGCAACCAAAGCTGTGGAAGCAGGTGTTGATGGAATTATTGTGTCCAATCATGGAGCTCGCCAACTAGACTTTGCTCCTGCCACTGTTTCTGTTCTTGAAGAGGTATGTTTCATTATGTACTTCTACTTCTTCTATATTAGCAAAAGATGTGAAAACAGGGAGATAAAATTACTTCAATTTCTGCATAAATTATTTCCTCGTGATTTCAACTTGATTCGAATGAGAGACAGGCTTTATTAAGTATAGTTGAAAAGCATGATCCAATAACATTTACATGGTTAGTTTACCAATAACTGTAGTAATAATTCATCAGTAGTGTTTTTTAAACTGCAGAAAATTTGATGCAGGTTGTTCATGCTGTCAAGGGCAAAATTCCTGTGCTCTTAGATGGTGGTGTGAGGCGAGGAACTGATGTGTTTAAGGCATTAGCCCTTGGTGCCCAGGCAGTCCTTGTAAGTACTATCCCCCCAACTAAATCTTCATAAATTTTAGGTTAATAGGCCCTGAATTTTTAATTTTATTATCATATTTCTATTCTATTCAACCTTTTCAAAATTCATGAACATACCCTAAACACAAAATTGAAAGAAAATATCAAGACCTGGTAGACACAAAGTTTGAATGACCAATTTGACATATTTAAGGTCTGAGAATCTATTTAAGACACAAAATTGAAAGTATAGTGATCTATTAAACACTTTTTAAGTTTAGGGATCATATAGATATAAACTTTGAAATAAACTTGTAATTTAACCTATATTTTTCATTCCAAGTTTCAAAGGGGCGTTACTCTTCTATTCACACAAAAAGGGCTCCACTGTTAAATCTATGCTAAACGATGTTAGATAAAATCTTGGGGTTCTTGGTTTCAACTTATAATTTAATTATGTTTCTTGTCTCTTGGAAACAATCCCTTGAAGAGTGGATTTTTTTTATTATATGGGCATGGATATTGATATGAAACTTTAGCAATTTGAAAATTAAGAACCCTTTTGTTGAATCTTTAATATCAAATTCTAAATCCCCCAAATTAATCAATTTGACTTCAATTCAAAGGGAAAGATTATATTTGGATTACCTTTTAATTGAAGACCAAGAGATATGGAGAACTAGTTTCTCACATTAAGTTCGAACATGCATTCGAGTTGATCAAACCTAGCTGAATGTTCTTGACATGCAATCTTGGTTATCATCTACTAGTGAATTTTATTCAAAAAAAATCTAAAGACTGAAAAACTCAAAATTGTCTCGTACAACCTATTGGCCAAGCTTTAGATAGCCTCCAAAACCCTAATGTGTGCCACATCATAGATCTTAATGAAATGACAAAAAAATACCCCTACTCTATATGTTTTAGCAATAGATAAAATTGAAAACAAGAAACCTACATTTAAATTATTAAAGAAAATATAGTGTCATATCATCCTCTCCATCTTTTGAAGGATTTGTCCTCAAATCTAAATTGTCACCCCTGTAGAGAAAATTTGTAGTAATGTGAGATGTTAACAATCTAGCTCTCTTTTGATCCTTCTTGAACTTTCGACTATAGATGAGTTCAGAAACAAGCTTGGAGCAATATTTTTTAAGTAACAAGGTTGAATTTCTTCTAAATCCTCACAAGGTTGAATTTTTTTCTCGATCAACAAGCTTCTCGACAATCTCCTCAATAAGTCCTTTGTGGAATTGATCCATGGTAGCTTCCTCATCCCCATATATATTAGTCTCCTCAAGTAATAATAGCCACATCTCTTCATAGTAAATTTTCACACTTTTGCTCCCTTGTTCCATAGTTTGCAATTTATGGAAAGACTTATGAACAAAACGCTTCCTCATGAGAAGCTTGATTTCTTTCCATGACAACAAAAGATTCCATCATGTTAGGACATAATCCTCAAAAGTAGAAACAATAAGTTTTACTTTTCCTTTTTCACTATAGTGGTGGTGATCAAATATGATATCAATTTTCTCTTCAAAAAAAAAAAAAAAAAAAAAATACTCATGAGGATTTGAAGTAATCAAAGAACGATTGAGGCATGTTTTGGTCAACGTGATCATCATTTCTTGGAGTTCTTTTTTGTGTATACATGACTGGAAAAATGTGTTAAGATAAAGGAAATTGGACCTCACTATATCACTCCCTTATATATTCACTCAAAGATGTAAGAGCGCTCGTGTTTATGCTCTTTACTGTTGGCTCTTTCTCATAAAGTTGAACTCTCTCAATAGGGTGATGAGCCAATATTTTGCAATCAAAATCCGAGAAGCAAAACAAAAAAACAAATCAAGTGAGAATGATTGTAAAGTGCAAGCAAAGAACCAGTAAAATTGAACAAAAAAAAATGAAAACTAAAAATCAAGAACTTGATGTTCAAGAGTCAACAAACTAGACAAGGAAGCAACAAAACAAGATATTTAGAATCAAGAATTTAAGATTCAAGATTCAAAGAAATATGTGAGATGAACAAGGAAAAAGGCAAACAACGAGACCATATCGATGATAAAAAGAAAATAACAAAGAACTGAATAAGAATATAAACAATAATTTTAACCAAACCCCCAATTTGAAATGTCAATAATTATTTGAGTTTGCTCTTGAAAAGAAAAGAATAAGAAAGGCTTAAAACTCAAAAACTCAAAACTATCTCGTACAATCTAATAGCCAAGTTTTAGATAGCTTTCCAAAACCTACCCTAATGTGTGCCACATCATAGATCCTAGTGAAATGAGAAAAACAACCTTATTTAATATGTTTTAGAAAGAGTGAAGCCTATTGTAGCTAAAGTTTAAAAAAGTATATGTTTTAGAAAGAGATAAAATTGGAAACAATAAACTTACATTTAAATTATTAAAGAAAATATAAATAATAACTTTGAGCTCTTGACCGTTCATATCAGATATTCTTTCTCATGTTAGAATTGGCTGTGATTTGATTCAGATAGGGAGACCAGTTTTATTTGCGTTAGCAGCAAAGGGAGAGGAGGGAGTAAGAACAGTGTTGGAAATGCTGAAGAATGAGTTAGAGATCAGTATGGCACTTTCTGGTTGCCCATGCATCAAGGACATTACTAGAAGTCATGTGAGGACACACTATGATAATCTACCGTCAATGCTGTAATGATGTTTATGTATATAATTTAAGCATAGATTATTTAAGGTGAGTTTGGATTGACTTTTCAAGTGTTTAATTTTGAAAATAAGTTATTTTAGTAAAACTTGTAGTTTTTGACAATCACTTCTCAAAATGACTTTTCAATTAACGAGTTTGAGAAAAAAGTTGTTTTGAGTGTTTAATTGGGAATTCTCTCAAATTTTCATAGTATATGAAAATGATCGAAATGGCCTCCCACTACCCCTCCCAAATCTCTCCACTTTCATTTCCACCATAGTTGCGCCAATGAGTATCACCCACCACTCACTATAGTCAACAACCACCCCAATGCTACTACCACCACGTTGATCACCATCCACCTCCAACGGCCAACAATCGGGACTAGTGGCCGAAAACCAACGATCATGATCGGGGATCGGTGGCTAAAGACCACCATCTACCACCGTCGACCACCAACACCCATCGGCCACAGTTGATGACCACCACTCGCTGCCAAGTATCAGTGACCAATGATCAAGGTAGGGGACCAAGGACCAACGATTAGTGATTGAGGACTAGGGATTAGAGACCACTTTGACGATGAATTTTTCAGATGTCGATTGTTGGTCGTTGGTCTCGGTTGTTGATCCTAGTCGCTACCACCAATCATCAACAACAAAAACTGGGGATTGGAAATTGGGCCCTATACGAGACTTGAATAGGCAACCAAGACCAAATTGTAGATCAGTGATTAGAGACCATCACCCACCAATGACTGTCATCGCTTGCAGTCGAAACCAATGACCAACGATCTCTCTAACAATGGTTGGGATTGGTGGCTAGTGATCACTCTAAAAATTGTCGAGATCGGTGACAACCACCACCTTGATTGGTGGTCAAGATCGGGACTGGGGATCGATGACTATTGACCACTCCGAAGATGGTCAATGGTCATCAATCCCTGTCCTTTTCGCAATCGCAAATCATTGGTCCCCCATACCTTGTCCTTGGTTGCAGGTTACTTGTCCTCAATCCCATTCGCCAGAGGAGTTGCAAGCCATTGATCCCTAGTCTCGGTCGTTGGTTTTCGATCTGGTTATGGGTTCTTGATCTTGGTCGTTGGCCACTAGTTGTTAGTGTCAATATCAAGTCACAGATCATTGGCAATTAAGATTGGAGACCGAGACTGGGGATTGGAGTTCACTTGCAATATGGCTTAAAATATGCAATCAATCATGCAAAACTTGTGTAAGTATACAAAATTTTAGAGAATTTGATGTATGTGTTGAAATGGAAAAAAACGTCAATGTACGAAATACCGGCAATATGTGCTTAGTTGGTGTTTTAGGCTGCTTCTTCATCTCGCGGTTGTGTAGTTTGCTTCTTCTTTCGTTGAGGGTTTCCAGCATTGATTATCCTCTAAATTATTACCTAGATTCTTCATGTTTCTCTACCCAGACAATGTATTAACTCACACTCAACTATTAATATACAACTTTGTTAAAATATTTAAGTTCGATAGTGATTCGTTGGTGTGGTTTCATTATCCTCATTTCTTCTTGTTATACACTATATAGCTTGATTGAATGGGGTATTTTAGAAATTGGAGAATAGAAGAAGGGATAAGAGGGTATTGAAGAAGAGAGAATAAGAAAAGTAAAAAAAGAAATATATATATATATATATATAGGGAAGTGTTCAGCCAATAGATTGAAGCAGAAAATAAAAGAATGGGAGAGGTAAGTGATCGCTGGGGTGTAGATAAACCTTTTCCATCCATATACCGAAGATAGGGCATTTGTTAACCTTTTTTTTTTTTTAAGGTTAAGGGTATTAACACAATTTTTGTATTTTTTAAATAAGGTATTCTTGGAAATTTTCTTTTAAAAAAAGTTCAAAAATTTTAATAGAACTTTTGAAAGTCGAATTTAAAGGGTATTTTCTATCGTTTATTAAGTGGCATAACTTTGAGCATGTATAGATTACAGAAGTTGCCAAATATTGGAAAACATACTGAATTTGGAGTTTACATATTACTTTTGCATAATTCCCAGCCCTCTTAGCTTTCTCCTTTTTGTAAGGCAAGTAATTAAGGTAACTGTTGCTTAATGTTATCAAGCAAAACACATCAAAGCATTGAATGCAGCTTATCATAGTGTGTCCTCACATGGCTTCTAGTAATATCTTTGATACATGGGCAACCAGAAAGTGCCATACTAATCTCAAACTCATTCTTCAACATTTCCAATACTTTTCTTACTCCCTCTTCTCCCTTTGCTGCTAGCCCAAATAAAATGGGTCTCCCTATCTGAATCAAAATCACAACCAATTCTAACATCAGACAGAATATCCATACCCATATATAATCAAATAATCCACTTTTCCAGGGAATATTTCTCAGAAACAAGAAATAAACTTCAATTATAAGTTGAAACCAACAACCCCATGATTTTATATATCTAACATCATTTAGCAGATAATTTAACATTGGACATGATTTTGTGTCGAATGAAAAATGTAGGTTAAATTACAAGTTTAATCTCTTAAGTTTCAAGTGTGTGTCTACATGACTCTGGAATTTAAAAAGTATCTAATAGATCACTAAACTTTCAGTTGTGTTTAATAGGTCCTTAACTTTAAAATTGTCAAACTACTCTATAAACTTTCAACTTCGTGTCTAATGGACCCTTGATATATTTAAATTTCTTAAAAGTTCACTTTTAAAATTAAATTTTATGCTGGATGGAATTCTAAGGCCCCGTTTAGTAACCATTTAGTTTTTTGTATTTAATTTTTGAAAATTAAGCCTACAAACACTCCTCTCACCTTTAAATGTCTTGCTTTCGTATCTACTTTTTACTCATGTTTTCAAAAACCAAACCAAATTTTGAAAACTAAAAGTTTTTAGAATTTAGCCAAGAATTCAACTCTTGTACTCAAGAAAGATGTAAACCATGGTAAGAAAATGTGAGAAAATAGGCTCAATTTTAAAAAAATTAAAAACGAAAAACGAAATAGTTACTAAACATGATCTAAACTTTCAATTTTATATTTACTTCGTGAATTTTAAAAGATGTTGAATAGATAAAGGAATTTTACCAGGACTGCCTGAGCACCAAGGGCTAATGCCTTGAACACATCTGTCCCTCGCCGCACACCTCCATCTAACAACACAGGAACTTTACCCTTGACAGCATGAACAACCTGCATCAAATTTTCTGCAGCTTTAAAGAAAAAACACTACGGATGAATTATTACTACAGTTATTCTAATCAAGTTGGAAGTCAATATGGAAATTAATTTATGCAGAAATTAAATTGAAGTAATTATATCTCCCTGTTTTCACATCTTTTGCTAATATAGAAGAAATCGAAGTACGTAATGAAACTATTAGGTATTTAAGCACTTTGGAGAACCACACTCCAAAAGCCCATCCCCAAAACCCACTCCAAAAAGTCTGACGGTACTTCACTCGGTGAGAACCCTCTGCTGGTTCCACTCCGGAACGTCAACAACTTGGCTCTGATACCATTGTTAGGTACTTAAGCACCTTGGAGAACCACACTCCAAAAGCTAACTATTGAGGTGGGAGAGCCAAGCCACTTAAGTACTACATTGGTCATTCCATTCTAACCAATGTGGGATAAAAATAGCTCATACTACCATGGTTCCTAACAAAAACATACCTCTTCCAGAACAGAAATAGTGGCAGGAGCAAAGTCTAATTGGCGAGCTCCATGATTGGACACAATAATTCCATCAACACCTGCTTCCACAGCTTTGGTTGCTGTCAATTATCAAACATGTTAAAAAAAACTAATAAAACTCATAAACCAGAAGAAGACTAAAAAAAGAGAGCCTCATTTCTTGATTCTAATATCTTAAGCTTACCATCTTCATGAGTAAGAATCCCCTTTATCAGAATTGGCAGAGTAGTTATTGATCTTAACCACTCTATATCCTGTGGATACTAAAATATTACAACTAATCCCAAAAGAAAATAGACATACATTGAATAATTCAACCAGTTTTATAGAACATACTTCCCAACGCAGAGAAGCATCCAAGGTCTTGTTAGCAAAAGTTTCGAATTTTGAACCTTGATCCTGTATAAGTTTATTGTAAGCCATAAATAAGTCTTGTGAATTGGGATTATGCTTGAGGGAAAGTAAAAAAGGCATATCCCAGATTAAAAAAAAAGTTCCTCCATTTTGTATTTGTACTCACAGAGCTAACGTCAATACTTATGAGACCTTCAAGATTCTTCTCTGGAATTGCAATCATTCTACAAATTTAAGCATAGGTTAATTACAATTGGGATGCAAGAAAAATGGGATTTAAGAAAATATTTGAATGGAAGAAAGAAACAGAGAGAATATGAAGGAATTGGTACTTGTTCTTTATGTCAGCCTCCCTTCTACCAAGGCGAGGAGTATCAGCAGTGAGCACGATTGCCTTGTATCCAAATCTCTCTGCTCTCTCTACTAGCTGTCTCGAGATATCACGCTTTTTGAATATCTGATTATTACAGAATCAAAAACTAAACTAAGTGCATGTTTGGAAGTGATTCTGAAATAATTGAAATCACTTCCGTCATTATCGAACATGTTCAAAACAAAGGAAAGTGTCACTTACGTATAATTGAAAGAAACGGACAGCATTGCAACTAGAGGCAACTTCCTCTATTGAACAGGTTGAAGAGTAGGACAGAACCTACAAAACAAATCAAAGTAACTTTATTCAATTACCAAATTGCCAACCAAAATAACTTCTAGCTTTTGATGATACTGGTAATTTTTGTTTTATGTTTTTTTTTTTAGAGTAAAATAGGAGTCGGGGAATTTGAACAACAAACTCTTAATCGTTAACTCATAATTAAAGTTGGGTGTAAAATAGATATATATTAAAAAATGAAGAATAAATGAGTATGTAACGGGTTTTCCCTTATAACCTCTTTTTAAATAGTAGATTAAATATTACTAACTAGTATTTTGTTATTTTAGTCCTTATATTTTCCAAAAATTCATTTTAATTCTATACCTTTAAAAGGTTCATTTTAATCATTGTACTTAAAAATTGACCATTTTGGTCCCATCATTTTTAAGACACCAAAACATTTGGTCAGTTTTAAAAAGGTCAAATACGACCAAAATAAAACAAAATTTAAAATATAGAGATCAAAATGAAGATTTCGAAATTAGAAAGATCAAAATATAACAAAGACGAAAGTAGTATGGATTATTGAACCATGAGTACCATTATAGTTTTAGCAGCTGCTGCTGCCCTGGCTGTGGCTAGTTCTCCTGAAAGAACAGAAATATCATATATATGATGAAAACAAAAGTAAAAAAAAAAAAAAGAAAAGGGATTTATTTAACCTTCATGGAAAGCCAACTTATGTGCGGCAGTGGGAGCAACCAAGATAGGCGAAGAAATACGATGCCCCAATATAGTTGTTGATGTATCAATTTGGCTCACATCCACTAGAATTCGAGGTCGAATCCTATGTATATATAAAATAAATCATGAATAACATAGTATATATATATGGGCGGTTTTCAGATATAGGAAAATAAACCAAAATATTTATAACTATAGAAAAATTTCACTGTTTAACTACAATAGACTACTATCGTAGTTTATCGCAGGTAGATAGTGAAATTTTGCTATATTTGTAAATATTTTGAGCAATGTAATTTTTTAAAAAATTAATTTAATTACGTGATTCTTTGGAAAGCTTGTATGTTTTCTCTTAGTGTGTGTTCGTCTTCAGCTCCTCCGGCGTAGAAATCATAGTACATTTTTGGAAGTGTCAACTTAGCCAATTCTTTGAACTCTTCCACATTCACTGGTTCAGAAGATATTTTAGCCTGACAAAATACACGCTACATATCATCCTTTAAGGATTCATACTACAAAATTTGTTAGGAAAAGAAGCAACCCATGTCGTTTCAAGTTCAAATTTTTGTTTTTTAAAAGTAGTTATGTTATGTTTTTCTTTCTTAAATCTTTATAAACTGTCACAATGAAATCAAACGAAGAAGATGAAGAAAGGAAAGAAAATACAACCGCGGATGAGTAGCAATTTTAGGAATAATAACTAAGTGTATAGCAATATTTTAAAAAAATTGCAAATATAGCAAAGTCCATCAGTGATAGACTTCTATCGTTGATAGACTTTTATGGTCTAGGTGGTTGGTCTATCACCAATAGACCATAAAAGTCTATCAGCTATAGAAGTTTATTACTGATAGACTTTGCTATATTTGCAATTTTTTTAAAATGTTGTTATATATGCTAATATTTTGAATCTAATTGCTATATTTGCAACTATCATGTCCCGTCCCATGTTTTAATTGTATAGAGGGCCCATGAAGTTTAACCCCAAATTTTAAAATCAACGAAATTTGGCATTCTGCTTATGTCATCACTACGTGAAATTACCACTTTAACACCAAAGACATCCTTCTTCCTTCTTCTTCGTTTTTGCATCTTTCGAGCTCGATCTGCGTTCTTCTTTTGCTTCTGCTTCAGCATTTGTCTTCGCTTGATCTGCATACTTCTTCTTTCGCTTCTGGTTGGTTCGTTTTTTTCTTTACTTCTGCGTGTGTTACATTCATCTTCTTTTTCTCCTCTTCTGGGGAGCGCGAGCGAAAATCAAGGAGCACGATGAGGAGCGTGAGCGAGAATTGAAGAGCGCGAGCAAGATTCGGGGAGCGTGATAGGAGCGAGAATTGAGAGCAAGAATGACTTCGGACGGCAGGCCTCGAGCGCATCTAGGGTCAAGTTGGTAACTTCACGTGGGGCTAACATAAGCAGAAGGTCATTTCTCATTTGTTTTTTTAATCTTGGGTCATTTTTCATTTAGACACCTCAAATAGGGTCATTCATCTGCCAGACCCGAGATGAGATGAGGAAGAGAAGACGTCGGCATAAAGGTTACTTCTTCCTTTTAACACAACTTACAAAGTCAAAAAAAAATATGGAAACTACCCGTGAAAAGACCCAAATCTATAAGTTTGATTTTATTAAAGTAAAAAAGAAAAATATAAAACGTGGCCGAATGAAAATGTACCACGAGGCTAAGCTGCAAAAGATAGTTGCAGTCCAATCTACACTAGAGTTTTCTTTAATTTAAAATATGAAATTAATTGTAACTCAAAATAGGAAATAAATAATAAAATATCTATAAACAAACCAATTTAAAACCAAATTTTTTTTTCTTTATTTGGATCCCTAAAACATTCAAAAGGAAATAAAAGCAAAGATACTCATTCTACAAAAACTATAATATATATTGGAAAAAAAAAACGATAATTTCACTTAGTCCTACATGACACCATCAACAAATACCACCTTGTACCTAAAAGGGCCAACCTCAATTTAAAGGACATAATAATTGGAATTAAATTTTCATCGACCTGTCGACATTTTCATCAAACTTTTCACATATCCACAAACTCAACATCAACATAAGAGGTGAATTAACATTTTCATTATGTTGTAGAAAAATCTATAAAACATTAGACAAAACAAAACAACAAAAAAATTTTAATGCCAATATAAAATATAAAATTGTATTAAATAGACTCAACTCTAAAGTATATCTTATCGATATTTTCATCGAATGAAACCTTATAAAACCTTTTTTGTGTTTGAATAGAAGAGTAATTGTATGATTTTAAACTTGAAATAAAAATATATAATGACATATATGGAAGCTTACAAGGACTGCCTGAGCTCCACGGGCTAATGCCTTAAACACATCTGTTCCTTGATCGTGATCGTAATACATTTTTGGAAGTGCCTGCTTAGCTAATTCTTTGAACTCATCTACATTATTCACTGTTTCACTTGGCATTATTTTAATCCTGATAAAATAGACACAACACAACAACGGTAATTATAATGAGTAGCAATTTTAGAAATAATAACTAAGTATATAGCAACATTTTTAAAAAATTGCAAATATAGCAAAGTCTATCCGTGATAAACTTCTATCGTCGATAGACTCTCAGTGATAGACCACCTATACCATAAAAGTCTATCAGCAATAGAAGTCTATCACTGATAGATTTTGCTATATTTGCAATTTTTTTTAAAATGTTGCTATATACGATAATACTTTGAATCTGATTGCTATTTTTGCGACTATTTCTAAATATTATCTATAAGTTTTTTGTATCATATTGGAATAATTAAGCATATATATTATGTTTAATTAGCAAAGTAAGATAATGTTCTACAATAACCTAACAATGAAATGGAAACTCAAAAATCATAGTTTCAGAAGATCTTTGCCCAAATCAGTAGAGAAAATATATTGCATAGTATTGTCATATTCTCTAAAATTACCATATAAAATATTCACTTAGCTTCTTGAGGAATTGGTTAGCAAAATTAATATGACACATAAATCCTAATTTATAATTCTCTCTTAGAAGGGTGACACTCTTTAGACGATTGCAGAAGGAAAGGAGGAATAGACAAACTATTGAGAGAGAATAAGTACACTACGACTGAAATAAATAATAAAGACTAAAAGAAAGAAAGAAAAAAAAAAGTTAAATTGCAAATTTAATCTTGAAAAATTATTATAGAAATTACTATAAACAGAAAAAATATCAAACTATTTACAAATATAGAAAAATTTCACTGTCTATCAATGATAGACCGTGATATAATTCTATCGTTTTCTATCGCTCAAATAAATAAATTCTATCGCTTGAGCGATAGAAAGCGATAGAATTCTATCGCGTTCTATCACTAATAGACTGTAAAAATTTTCTATATTTGTAAATAGTTTGTCTCATTTTTCTATATTTGAAAACAACCCAATTATTATAAACAAAAAAAATATTAAATTATTTACAAATATAGAAAAATTTCACTGTCTAGCAGTGATAGACAATAAAATTTTTCTATATTTGAAAATAAGTTGGTTCATTTTTCTATATTTAAAAACAACTCTTTAATACTCATGATTTGGAGGAAATTGAAATTTAGACTATATGGTTTGATAAAAACCTCATAAGAACTATTTACGAGAATAATCCCTCAGTATAAATGTTGAAGACTCTATATAGAAAAAAACCAAGGAGCTTCACAATGTTATAAAATACATGGATTACTCATCTCATTTGTCAATTGGTTTTGAGATGAAACTCCTTGTTATCAAATATGATATCATATCATACCTCAGGAAGTCTAAATGGGCATTCGTAGGTCAAAAAATAAAAAATCAATATCCAATCAAAGAAAGATGAACCAAAAAAGGAACCACGTTAAGGACTCGAAATTAAAAAGGTTAAGAAGTACGTCTCACAATGTTATAAGATAATACATGGATTACCCTTCTCATTACCGAATAATTTTGAAGTGAAACTCCGAGTTATCAAATACTAAACACACCAAAGCTTAACATCGATCATTATTACATATATTTATAACTTGGTAATTAAAGTCCACATGCATGTACACAATTAAGAAGCAAATAATAAACTAAATACCAAACATTAAGGGCAATAAATAACAAGAGAGAATTCATAATTTACTCTAAACACTTTCTAAAACACATGAAAAAGTAGAAAGAATCATAATGGATAGTGGAATATATATGTAATGTAATGTTGATGAGAAGAGAACACACTTGAGAACGAGTAATAGCAAAGCTTACAGAGACAGCCAGTGGCAGCAGAATCGATAGAAGTTGGTAATACTAACATTGAGTCAAACTTTATTTTATAGGGAACAAAATTATAGACTGTTCATTTGGTGTTTACTAGAAACACTCTAAAGTGTTAAGACAATACATATCCAGCTTTTGATAATATTGAAGGTATCTTTATTAATTTAATACCCATTTATTTGAAGTTTTACTAAATGTCGATAGACAACCGATATTTGAGAATAAGATTCTGAGAATCCAATAATAGATGCATACATGTAAATAAAATTATAGCATGTTTTGGAAGTGATTTTGAAATTGTTAAAATCACTTTTATTGTCTCATTCTTAAAATCACTCTGAAACATGTGATCGTCCAAGATTAATTTAGTAGTAATTTTCAAATCAATAAAATTAGTTTTGAATTATTAGAAGGGAAATTGTTTTACAAATATACAAATATAGCAAAAGGAAGGATGAGTAAACTTTTTTGTCATTTTGCTATATTTGTAAATATTTTTATTATTTTTTTATTTATGAAAAAACTCCTTATTAGAAGTATGTCTTAGAGTGATTTTGAAAATGATAAAAATGATATTAATCATTTTAAAATTACTCCCAAACGTTTGATTCTGCATAAAAATGTGTTTATCAGATTTTTGTATAAATAAATTGTTTTCTTATTTGTTTACTGAAATTAATATTCAAAGTTTATGTGATAATTGTGTTACATATTTCATTAATCATTTAATATTTTAATAAATAAATATAGTTTAATTAAGAGTTGTTTTCAAATGTAGAAAAAAAAAAGTCAAACTATTTATAAATATAGAAAAATTTTATTGTCTATCAACGATAGACCGTGATCCGATAGAATTCTATCACAGTCTATCATTGATAGTAAAATTTTTCTATATTTGTAAATAGTTTGACTCATTTTTCTATATTTGAAAACAACCTTATATTTTATTATAAATTTAGCTTAAACATTTAAAAAGTTAAAATAAAATAAATATATCAAATGAAAACAATATGTTAAAAAAGAGTGGAGAGAGAAAAATATAGTCAGAAAAAAAAAAAGAGAGAGAGAGAATGAGATTTATAAAACCCTACTTTTTTGAAGGTATCAAATACCCTTTGACATGAGTATAAAATAAAAAATGAGAATAACATATACACTTTGTCAATCTCATCTCCATTGGAATAATATTTATTCCCATGTCCCATCTTCGAAACATTGTGTCATCTTCATCCCCTTGATCCAAACGACCTTTAAATATTAACGTCATTGATCGAGTTTCTAGGATTTCTATCAATTTAGTAAATGATGTTTCAATTACCATTTAAAAGGACAATGGTTTGATCGGTTGTGGGTAAATATATATATATATATATATATATATATATATATATGGGTATGGGTAAATATTTAATTTTAAGAGGATGGTCTAATGGGGATCATTTTAAGAGAAGTGAATTTTTTGGCTAAATATGGAGGTCGACTCATAGACTCGATCATAAAAGCTAAAGACCCCTAGGAGTTAGTTGTGAAGTTAGAAGGACATAGAGGCTGACTTCGTAGACTTCACGAAGCCTAACCTATGAAATAAATCATTCCTAAGTATGAAGGTCTATTATTGGGTCATCCCAACAGAAGATAACCTTTGATTGGCTAAGTATGGAGGTCGACCTTATGAGTCAGCCATGGCTCTTGAGGAGGGGTCGACTATGAAGGCAAAAATATTATGCCTAAGTGTTAACTTCTACATGTGCTTGGGTTCACTAATGAAATAATTATGACAATTCCTAACGATCTGATTAATGATGTGAGAAGTTAATTAGCTAATGATCATTACAAAACTAAATTTCTATATATCGAGAGGGTTCGTGATATATGAGGTACATTGAAAACACGTTAAATTCTCTGAAGTAATAACGGTGGCCAAGCACCACACCGGTGCAACGGTCTCTCTATTGTGCAAGGCGATTATTTGATTCCTCCCAAGTATTACAAATTCACTATTGGTACCAATTTTCGATATCAACAATTGGCTCCGTTTGTGGAAAAAATCAATTTTGTGCTCTACTTAAAACCATACTTCCAGCATAATGAGTAACGGCTAGAAAACAATATGTTTTTTAAATATCAGTCACCATTAGATCTATAAGGGTCAACCAATCATCTTCCTCCAAACCATCAACCTGATAGATCTGTTGGACGACTTCCTTTTGCTTTCCAAATTCTACTTATATATCATGAATAAATGAACTCAAATCCAATTAATGGATTGGTTGAGTCATTAATGAAGTGGTTGAGTTAGTATATGCAAGAAATAAACAAGTGGAGAGAACTCAACAAACAATCACAATAAATAACAGTGTGTGGGCAATTGAGTAAGCAAAATAAATAATAATGAAAAATATTGAAAACGTGCAAAGTAAATTGAGCTATTAGGCCAAGAAAGATACCTCTTTGCTCACCAACAGAACAAACACACTAGCCTATTAAACTTAAAAGCTCTATAGTACATATCGAGTAAATTGCGACGCCTTAGAAGGTCAACTCCTCACACGGGTAGTAACCCTTTCTAATAGAGACAAACAATCAGCACACGAAAGTCTACTCTAGATAAAAGGCAAACCACAATAACAAACCTGAAAAGAAGATAAAAAGAAACCCCATAAATGCTGAAAGCCCCTCGGTTGAACAATTAATTTTGGCTAATTTAGTTAATGTTACTATATATGCAACCAATCCAAAAATGAAATATTGATCAACTTACTCCAAAGTCCAAAGATTTATATTAAATATACATGTATTATCTTACAGAATGTCTTCCAGTAAACGCCAAGTTGAACACGTTTTTCTGTTCCCTGTAAACAAAGTTGTCTCACTGTTAGTGTTGTTCTAGTTCATCACTTCAATCGGCCTGCGCCTGCTATTTCTGTAAGTCTTGCTTTTCGCTGATCTACTGCTTTCTCAAGTTTGTTCTTATGAAGATTACATGACTTTATCAAATATCACCCCCAAGTTTAGTGGGTCAGTTTATTTTTCCCTTCATGTCAAGAGAATCACCTTCTAAGAGAATTATACATTAGGATCTTTGGTGTGATATTAATTTTGCTAACCAGTTCCTCTATTTCAAAAGTTCCAGCGATGAATCTGGGAAATTTCATCTTCCCTTCCTCAAGAAGTGGATTTATATGGTTTTAAAGAATATGGCAAAATTATGCAAGGTATTTGCTCGAGGGTTTTTGGCCAAAGTAAGAAAGAAAGAGTATAATTCAATGGTTGTACTGATTTGGGCAAGATCTTGTAACTACGATTTTTGAGTTTTCATTTCATTGCTGGGTGTTGTACAGATCTTCATTTTAGCTGATATTTGTTTGAATGGATCTTCATGGTTATCAAAAGCTCTAAACCAATATTGGTCTCTTCTTGTCTCTATTTTATCAGGATTAAAATGTCAACTGAACCAGTGAATGTGGATGGCTTCAAAGAATTGGCTAGGCAGGCACTTCCAAAAATGTATTACGATTACTATGCAGGAGGAGCTGAGGACCAGCACACACTTAGACAGAACACGCAAGCTTTCTCTAGAATCACGTAATTATTTTTTTAAGCTAGTTTGTGATTACTGTGAAAAGTAATAATACTATATGTCATTCATAACTTTCAATAGTTTTCAGGATTCAACCTCGAATTCTTGTCGATGTGAGTAAAATCGATATGTCAACAACGATCTTGGGCTATCGTATCTCTGCACCAATCATGATTGCTCCAACCGGTGCACATAAGTTGGCATACCACGAAGGTTAGTTGAGATATGGTTTTCATTTCACTCTTCCTTGTTGATATTTGTGTTCTTTCAGGAGAGCTAGCCACAGCCAGGGCAGCAGCTGCTGCAAAAACTATAATGGTACCAATGTGACTATAAGTTATATTTTTTTTCATTCAATTTAGTGTTTGAATTTAGATGGTTTTGTTTGTAGGTTCTATCCTATGCCTCTTCCTACTCAATGCAGGAAGTTGCCTCTAGCTGCAATGCTATCCGTTTCTTTCAATTATATGTAAATGGCTCTTCTTTAGCTCTTTAAATTTGACTTTTTCAATCTTTTCCTGTAGCAGGAATCCAATTGTTTGCAAGTTAATGAAGTTTTTTTGTTCTGTAATAAGGTTCTCAAAAGGCGCGATATCTCGACTCTGCTAGTACAGAGAGCTGAAAGATTTGGATACAAGGCCATTGTCCTGACTGCTGATACGCCTCGACTTGGTAGAAGGGAGGCTGACATAAAAAACAAGTATCAATGCTTCACATCTTAGGGCATTTTGGAAGTGATCTTAGGAATAGTAATTCTAGTGGAAACAATTTGTTTTAACTGGTTTTACACTTTCAAACATGTTTTTTAATACTTTCAAATTTGATTTTGAATGGCTAAAGACATGTTTGAGAGTGACTTTGAGCAAGAGTGATTTAACTATGTCAAAATCACTCCCAAACATGTCAATAGTTTCTTTTCTGTCTAATATGGTGCATTCCTTTTGCTGGGTATAAAGTTCGTCATGAAATGGGGAAAATTAGTATTCCTGTATCATAACTGTTAAGTCCTGAGATAGGATCTTTTCTTCCTTCATCTCACATCAAACTTGTAAACTGTACCTTGATTTTGCCTCATCTAGAATGGTACTTGGATGAATTTGCAGGATGATTGCACCTCCACTGAAGAACCTTGAAGGCTTGTTGCCTGTTAAAGTTGAAGTTGACTCTGTGAGTAATATTTAAATTCCATATTTAGAATCTTGAAAGTACCAGTTTTAACCAAACAAATTTTCAACCTCACTAATATCCATGTCATGGTGTACAATTTGGTTGTAGCAGTATGCCTCTGCTATACAGTTTAGACATAGTTGCATGTTTGTATGGTTATGTAGACCAATAATTTTGGTTATTCATACATCTGGATCCGACTCTGAGTTTAATTCGTTTATTTTTTTCAAGTATATTGTGCTACTCTTGGGTTTATTTTATAATAAACTTAACGCGTGCGTGATCTTATGCAGGATAAAGGTTCGCTATTAGAGTCTTTTGTTAATGAGGCCTTTGACTCATCCCTTTGTTGGAAAGTAAGTCCAATAAACTGTTATGATGTGTATGCATAATTTGTCGGATTATGAAAATTTTAATCTCTTTATGAAATTTTTTACTACTAAGAAGTACTGTTTTGCATGATCTTTTATGTCCATGATATTACTGGCTCAGTTATGAATATGATAATGTACCATACACAGGATATAGCATGGTTGAAATCAATTACTAGCTTGCCAATTCTGGTAAAGGGGATTCTCACTCATGAAGATGGTAAGATTAGAATTATGTCTTAAAGACATAAGAATCAAGAAATGAACTTTCTCTTTTCCCCATCAGATGAAATGTTTTGTAATAACATATCTTAACATTGAAATTCAAATGCTGCAAGTAAGACCTCGTTTAATCTCGCAATTAAGTTTCGATATGATGATGACAGAAGTAAAATGCATGATTATGTATCTGTACCCTTTTTCTTCTTTTGTCTTGGTTAGTCTCTATCTGGTTTGTGAGTTGTGTCATTGTCCATGGATAGCGCTTTTTAATTCGTTAACATGGTTCGTAAATGGCAGCAATTAAGGCTGTGGAAGTAGGTGTTGATGGAATTATTGTCTCCAATCATGGAGCCCGCCAACTAGATTTTTCTCCTTCCACCATTTCTGTCCTTGAAGAGGTAAATCTCTTTTCTTGCTAATTTATTATTAGCTAAAGATGTCGATACAAATCGGTTACCTCAATTTCATCATAAAATAATTGCACAGTACGTACCTCTTTTCTCTCAAGGCTGAACCGAGTATCTGTATCTGCTCATAGATTTTAAATAAACATCACTGCATCCAACTGTTCTTTCACAACTTTCTTTGCTCTTGTAAAAAAAACGATGTGTTCCAAGCGCTTCGGTTGCACATTCTTTCAAATTTGGTGACTGTTCACAAGCTTGACTAGCTTGTATGATGCATTTTTCATAGTAGGTGATACATGAGAGTTATTTGCACATTCTTTCAAAATTTACATCCTTGCTTTTCCAATTACTATAATCTTTTAACTTGTCTTTTAAGCGATAAGAATGAGTTTCCGAAGAAACATTTTCAACAAGAAATCAAATTGCAGGTAGTTCATGGTGTCAAGGGTAAAGTTCCCGTGCTGTTAGATGGAGGTGTGAGGCGAGGAACAGATGTGTTTAAGGCATTAGCCCTTGGTGCACAGGCAGTCCTCGTAAGCTCTATTCCTCCAACTTTCAATTGGCCTCTTAGGCTATGTATGATAGAATCCATGTTTCTTACTTTCACTTTATACTTTTCTTCAGAAAGTATAGTTTTGTTTTAATGGTCAACTTGTTCATGTAACTAAGATAGAGATAATACAGATGACGGAACCTTAACCTATCTCCACAATCAGTGGCGGATCCAGAAGTTTTGTTGACAGGGAGTTTTATAATTCAATAAAAATAAAATGTAAGAAGTGGGAGATGAATCTGGGTCTAGAGGGGGTTGGAAGATAGATTTACCATTGAGTTAACTAAATCCGTCGTTGTCCACAATGGTATGATATTGACCACTATGGGCATAAATTCTCATGGCTTTGCTTTTGGAACCACCCAAAGGCCTCATACCAATGGAGATAATTGTCCTCATTTATATACCCATGATCACTTCCATCCCTAACCAATGTAGGACGTTGTTTGCACCTAACATGAGAGTACGTTGTTTGCACCTAACAAGAGAGTACTGCTATGATTGATACAATTAAACTTACCGTCACCATAAACTTAACATGGTAAGATAAGAGGTTCTGTGTTGAAACTTCTATATTGTCACGTCTTCTACAACTAATACTGATTGTCACTTGTACAGCCTTCTACAAAATTTTCAAGCCTACAAGTTTAACTAAATTTACTGTAACCCACAAACTTAAGGCTTTAGGTTGAGTGGTGATTTAACAAGTACAATAGTCACATAATTGTATCGAGTATTTGGTTATTGTGATTGATTGCGCACTTGAACTGTGTTAATTCAGGTAGGGAGGCCAGTTATATATGGGCTAGCTGCAAAGGGAGAAGAGGGAGTAAGAAGAGTACTGGAAATGCTGAAGAATGAGTTAGAGATTAGTATGACACTTTCTGGTTGCCCATGTATAAAGGACATTACAAGAAGCCATGTGAGGACACGCTATGATAAGCTGCATTCAATGCTTTGATGTGTTTTCTAAGTAATAACAGCAGGCAACTACACTACTTATTTACAAAATGAAGAAAGGGATGAGAGTTGTGGAAGGATGTAACTCCAAATTCAGTTATGTTAGATTCTGGCATTGTATTCTATACATGCTGAAAGTTTGACAGTCTAGATGATATAATATTAAATTTGTCTTCACCCATCAGAGCAGATGGTTCAAAGAGGTTCGATGTTCAAGCCCCTGAAATATTATTTTCTCTTCAATTAATATTCATTTCCACTCGTTGGGTCTTTTTCACATTTCAAGCTGAGAGAAAATGTTAGATGATTTGTGATTTAATAGCAGCTAAATATATATATATATATATATATATTTTTAAACAAGCAGCTAAGTATGTGTTTGTATTTATGTATCGACCGAAGAATAGAAACAATTAATAAACTTACCTTAAGTTGTGTCAAGTAGCATTTGTCTGAAGTAATTGATGTGTAAACGACTCCATGGCCCAATGGATAAGGCGCTGGTCTACGGAACCAGAGATTCTGGGTTCGATCCCCAGTGGAGTCGTCTTTCTCTGAATTCTTTTTCCATATTTATCAATAAAATAAAAAATTGTAATTTTTTCTACTCTTGTATTTTTAATAAATCTTATATTTAGTCGTCCAATCTTTTTAAAAAAATTAGCCAAATAAATAACAATAATTTCATGTTACGACTTGTGAATAGAGTTCCTAAATTTATAAAGGAAATGTTAATTTAATAAAGATTTTTTCTTTTCTTCTTTTAGAAAAAATCAACACTAAACTAACAACATTGACTATTTATAAGATTAATCGAAAGAATTGGGACTAAATTTGAACACTTAAAAGTACATGGATTAAAATGAGATGGATTTTTTTTCCAAGTCATATATCTACTAATGATAAAATTAAAACTTTAGGGTTGATTAGACATAAATCTAAATTTATATCTGATATATCAATAATCAATTAATTTTTTTATTAAAAGAAATTATATATTTCAAGACTTATTATGTACAATTTATAGACTTATTAGACACAAAGTTTAAATTTTAAGAATTTATTAAACACAAAATTAAAAGTTTAATGATTGATCTATTAGACTTAAATGTTAAGATCAAATTGACAAAATTTGTTAATTACCATTGAGGTAAACCCACTTTGCTATGTAACAAAGTTGTTTAATTAGACTTTTGAAAAAAAACATATATATTTAATTAGTCTCAAATATGTTTAATGTTTAAAAAAAACATGTTTAATTATTAATCAAACTTTAAAAAACATATATAATTATTACTAAAGATAAGTTGACTATGTTGACTTGGCATTTACTAGACGCTAAGTAGGTATTTGAAGTGAGAATATGAATTGATATGACTTGAGATATAAACTCAATTTAATGTTTGGGTGACCAATCTTGTATGCTATTAATATTTTATACTCATATCCATCAATAGTGCACTCAGCCCTCATCACCACCAATGTCCCATATTGCCACTCTAGCCACCACTTCTGACGGCTAACTCCAGCAACTTCTGCCGACGGCCAATTCCAACCGCTCTGACCACCATCGTCAACGGTCAATTCCAACAACCACCAACAGCAGCCACTTCCGCCAACTCTAACATTATTATTTTAAATTATTAGTTCATAGTATCTTATAATCATTCTTTATAATAATTTAACATTAATAAAAACATGTTTAAGCACACAACAAACCAAACAAACTTGTATATATAAATACTTTTTAGTAAGTGTTGTCAAACACTCAAAAAGCACATATATGAACTACCGACGTCATATCCCATCTCAACACAAACATTAATTAAACACATTGGGCAATTGGTGGCAAAAATGTTATTTTATTGAGAAACGAGGGGAATTTGATATCAACCGAAACCAGCTTATAAAGATATCGCACACTGGAATTAGCTTCCCATTACATTTATCCGAAGCAATGGCGATGGCAATGCGTTGCTCTTGCTTTCTTTCCCGCCTGAATTCCCCGCGATCTCCTCCCTCCGATCAGTTGTCGAGGAAGCTCCATGTTTCCGGTTAGTATTATGCTGCTTTCATACTCTTTTCTTCCTTTCGTCTACTCGATTGGGTGATGCTCCGAAGCTTTTAGCTCCATGTTTTGATGCTTTGAATTGCGGAACCAACATGTTCCCACCATTTCTCGACTATGAATTAGGGTTTCAACCAAGTTCTTATTATGGTTAGTAGGACTTAGGATCTGGCGGGAGAAATGACACCTTTCAATCGTCCTACCATGTTTATGAGCTCAAATGAAATTTAACACTTACAAGTTCAAGTAAAATTAGCTAGTGTTTTGTCCCATTCGAGTTCTGGGCACGAAAATCTTTCATTAAGTGGGTAACTCATAAAAGGGGGAAATGGGATTCAACATAATTGTACGTTAAATTCCAACTTTAAGTGTTGTATGTCTTCATGGCAGGGAAAATGCCTCATATTTCACTTAATGTGAACAATTTTGTTACATTTTGTGGGGACGGCATCGTCAGACCACTTGGGATTCAGAATTCGTTGCCCGTTTTAAAATGTCAGGTATGATGGTGAGTTTCTCGTTGATCAGTTTTGAGTTTTGTACAATTATATTGTGATAACTCCTAGTGTTTCTTTTTTAGGATTGTCAGTTAACGAGAACTTCCTAGTGAGTGTTGTGTTTAGATATAAACATTACATCAAGATTAGTACTACTGCTACTGCACTTATTTAACAATTATTATTGTTGCGATTCTCAAATAAAAATATGATCTGGGGATTCTGCTGAGTGTGGAAATTTCAAGTGTTAGAAGTACTGGAAACATGTAAGGGGAGTTATATTAGGGTTTGATTTCATTCCACTATGTTATATTTACTAGATTGTTTTTGGCCATTGGAATATGGTGTTGTTTTTTGTTAATAAATTTATCTTTGGCAGGGAAATGTTGAGACAAGATTTCCAGTTATGGCGTTTCTCTTGGCTAATGTATTTACATTTTCCGTACCATTGAACGCTATGGCTGAAACATGCGAAGCTGAGAGTTCTGCTTTCAACATGCCAATACTTCTTTCCGTCGCCCTTGTAGGGGCGACTGTTGGAGGTAAGACTCCTTGATTTGATGCTATGTAGGATGGTAATTACTTGATCATTTATATAGGTATTTATCTCTCAGTAGTCTAGAAGAGAAACTTAAAGACTGAACTCTTGATCCTTGTGGGCAGCACTGTTCTTTTTCCCTTCATCTTTTTAAGTTTTGATGGGGTAGGAGTGAAAAGGGGAATGGTAAGCAGTCTACTCCATTCTAAAATTGCCCATTCAGTGCCAAAAAAAGACTGTTGGTCCTTCCACTTATGGCCAAATTTAGTTGTCTAAAAGGTTGGATAAAATGTGGATGAAAAGTAATTTGGTTTCACTTTCACTATTTAATTTCTACTATATCCCATAGTATATATATCCTTCGTTATATCTTGTCAAAAGTTTACATTTCTAGTTTGAATTGGTAATATAAAGAATATCTAACTTATATGACTTTTAATAGGGTTGCTTGCTCGGCAAAGAAGGGGAGAACTGAAGCGGTTAAATGAACAACTTCGCCAGATTAATGCGGCACTGAGAAGGCAAGCAAAGATTGAGTCTTATGCTCCCACCTTAAGTTATGCTCCTGTTGGTGGAAGAATACTTGAGAATGAAGTTATTGTTGATCCGAGGAAGGAGGAGTTGATCTCTCGATTGAAGTCTGGAAAGAACTTTTTGAGAAATCAAGACCCAGAGAAGGCATTTGTGGAGTTTAAGACTGCTCTTGAGCTTGCTCAGGGTCTACAGGATCCGACTGAGGAGAAGAAGGCTGCAAGGGGTTTAGGTTTGTTTTTCCATCTCTTATTTAACTTCTTGCTTTTTATATTGCTTAAAAGACGGCACCTTTTTATTGTTAAAATAAAATCACCAACTCCTTGATATCGATAATATTTTGTTTGGAGCCGTTTGGCAAATTACCCACGTGCATCGCAAGAGTTCTGCCTTCTCTATAATTAAAGCTAGTAACCTGCTGCCTGTTCTTGTTCCTTCTACGAAAACACACACAATATTTGTAATTCTAAGTTGGTAGTGCCAAAAGATCTTGAACAATGCTATGTTCACTGAATTCAAGGCCTTAAAACCACCATGTGGAACCTTTAAGTCTCTGCCTATGTCTATCTCCTTGTACACAAAGCTTCATTCTGGCTTTTCACCAATCAACAACTCTCTGCAGAAGTGCATTCTCAAGGAGGAAGTCTCTATTATAGGAGGCATAGGCCTTCTTCTGTAGGATGCATGAGTTACTCGGGTATCGAATGTGGAATCGACCTTGATATTTAAGAGCTGTCTCGAAAGCCCTCTAAAATTAACTTCAATGCAAATTCAGATACATATTTTTTTCCACAGCTTTGTTTCCCTCATCAACTGTAATATAAAAGGCCATTATTATTAAGCAATTGTTGGCATTGCATTGACACGAATTGGGATTGGATCTTTCAGGGGCTGCACTGCAGAGGCAGGGAAAGTACCGAGAAGCAATCAAATACCATTCAATGGTTTTGGCAATCTCTGAACGAGAAGGAGAACAATCAGGAAACACTGAAGCTTTTGGAGCAATTGCTGATTGCTACACTGAACTAGGCGATCTTGAGAAAGCTGCCTACTATTATGACAGGTACATAGCAAGGCTGGAAACAGACTGATCTATTGGTAATCACCAGTTGTTTGTTTTCTTCATGATTTAGCCAAGTACTCAGTGTTCGTTAATGGTTGGTAGCTCCTCTGCGGAAGAATTAGTTTTCGTATGTAGATGTTGAGTTGAGAATAATTGCGGAATCGCATCATTCTATGTGTTTATTCCATCTGAATTAAATGATTTTTCTAAATGTTACTTTAATTTTTTTTTTTTTTTTTTTTTTTTTTGGGAATATTGATCAAGTTCTTCGTATATAAAGTATTTTAGATATTTTTAATGTTTTTCAGAATTTTCAAAAAGTATTTCTAATCCATTAACTTCAGTTGATAAGAATTTAAACTACATATTTCAAAATTTGTAATGAAAGTAACCATTTATTTTCTATACATTGAAATGGTAACAATTTAGTTTCTATCATGAAAATATTCATCAAAATTAAGTGTCATTTTATATTACATAACAACTTACGGGTGTTTGGGCTACCAATTTGAATTTGGAGTGGGCTATTATAGTCTGCTCTACATTATAATAAGAAAAGATTTAGAGATTTAACCTAATTTACAAGTAATATTTCACAAATGTTATAAACTTGAATTATATTTCATAACTAGATTTCTGCGTAAATTTAAATTTGAGACAATTTAATCTTATGACACATTCTTTCTTATTAAATTTTCGTTTGTATAATTAAATATTAAAAAAAATACATTGAATTTAATATTAATCATTTAGAGATTTTTTGAATAATCATTAATTACAATATATATGTCACCATTAATGTTGTGTTTTTCATTTAATGATTATTATTTTATCTATTAATTAATATGGTATGTATTCCTTAGATTTAGGATTATGTTATGGGAGCTACAATTAACGCTTTCATTCATATTGTTTAAGATTTCATTTCTTTTTAGATTTTGTGTTCGATGGTGAGTTTTTTATTTTTTGTCCAACTACTGATTTTTCATCTCCATTTTTTCTTTAATTTTTCAATTGCTTCGATCCGTGGTTGGCTTTATTTCATTATATGTAATTCGAATGTTACTAGTTGTGTTACTTATATATTTTATATATACTAGGATATATTGTCTGATATATTCAACCGACAAAACCCTTCATTGATAAACATATATTTAATATATTATAATGTAAATTTATATTATTTCACTACAGGTAAAATGTCCCTATTTTTCGTATGTAGCGTTTTCCATATGTGACATTCTTCTAATATTTTCCATATGTGACATTTTTATAATATTTTCCATATGAGGAGTTTTTCTAATAATCTATAATATATTAAAAGGGCAGTATGTTTGAAAAACTTTTTTTTTTTTTTTGTCTATTCTACCCCTATATTAAAATTAATATTTACAAATATGCCACTATTAATTAGAAATTATACATAATTAATGTATTTTTTTATAACACATAATTAATGTCTTTTAAAAGGCTAGAATATGCAAAGTTGTTCTTTAGTTATATAATTGTTAACTTTAATCATATTAATTTAATTAACGAATACACTCTAATTATATTAATTTAAGGAAGACTTTGACATTGTTATTTTTACTGAATTGCAAAAATATTATTATCAAAGACTTTCATTTTTATTATATATTCAATCATTTTATTTTATTATTAAAAAAAATTATTTTATTGTTAAATAATTTGATTATAGAAAATCCTTGAATTTCATTAACAAATAAACAGAAAATTAAGTTATTTATGTCATTAATTACGACTATTTAAAATTTACGAAATTACTTTTCATTTTTATTTCTTTATAAATAAAAATTTACTTATTGTTTTTAATATTACTTCAAAGAAAACAAATAACTATTAAAATTCTACTTAAGAAAAATCAATGGATTAAATCATGACAGTTATTTATTAAAAAAAAATGACAGTTACATACTAAAATAATAATATTATCAATGACAGTTACAAATTAATCTTAGAAGTGTCATTATTATTAATTATTATTATTAAAACAATAAAAGAATGGTTAAAATTCCATGTAAAGTATAAATACACCATCATCTTGAAAAGTGAAAACAATCTAAAATAAAAAAATTGGATTTGTACATCAAGAAGGAATAAGAAAAGCTAATAAGGTATGCATATATAGTTCTTTTTTATTTATTTATTTTATTTTATTATTGATTTCTTACAAATAATGATAGATTTAGAATAGACTACTCATACTTTTTTTCTTATAGATTCAATAACACTACTTACATTTATTTCTAACATATACTGCTTACAATTCCAAAAAAAGAATAACAATTTTCTCACAGTCAAATAATGTACACAAGTTTAACATCATCTTTTTAGACCAAATTGTCCTAACCAATAATGAATAATCAAATTATGACGACATCAACATATATGTGGTGAATGACGATGGTGGCTTTAGAGAAAGGGTGACAACGACACACAACGTATTACAAATGACAATCAAAAGAAGATGAATGAGCAAGATGAGATATATAAGTGTTTTTCAGTTCCGATAGAGAAAATTTTAAGGTGAAAAGAGGTTTGAGAAGAAGAAAGCATATCACCATTAAGATTGAAGTTTTGAAGACAATTGCAATTTACCATATACCTAGAATTTAGTTGTGAGTTTCCTTTTTATTTTGAATTGAATTTACTTGTAATTCAATTTAATATAATAACTGTCTTTAATTGGTTTAGTAATTTGAATAGATGAAGATGATTACATGACCAAATGAAGATAATTACATGACCAAATTTACTTGATTGGTTTGACTCCATCTTTATAGTTTATACATCTCTTCGTATGATAATAATAGAGGTTAGTTTTTCTTTTCAAGACACTCCATTGAAAAACCTTTTTAAATAATGCAATAAACTCTAATTTCTTATCTATAATATATAATATATTAAATTTATTCTTTATTAATTTTTAAATTTACAAACCAATGTCACTCATAATTAATACAAAATACTTCGTAAGTACAAACAAAGTAAATGAAGTTGTACTTCATTTTTGAAAGAAAAAAAAAACATGAAACTTTTTTGTATCATCGAATTTCATTTAAATTTGTTCTTAAAAATATAAAAAAAAATTGGTAAGAAAAATAAACCCACTTTCAAGATAAGGATGATTGAGGCATCGATGGCTAAAGAAATAAATAAAATAACATAAAAACAAATACAATAATTAAAGTAATAGAAACGATTAAACTATCAAATTAATTGCATATTTGATGTTAATTATGTTTAACACATTAATCTTAATTAATGTTTTAAAAAAAGGAAATGGAAACCCAAAGGAAAATGTAACCAAATTCTAACAGTATTAAACTAAAAATTGTAATCAGTATATACAGAAAATTTTAAACCAAATAATGTAGAAATTTTTTTTTACGAATTTTGAATTATCATCCAAATATTTTCTATCATTACATAGATATAAATAAAAACAAAAGTTTTAACAATATGAAAACCTATTCGATTAAAACTAATTATAAAATAAATTTATATTTCAAATCTCTAACAATTATATAAAACTAAACTATAACCTTTATATATATATATATATATATATATATGCTCAAATTAGTTTGAAATCTCAACTAAATTTTTTATTTGGGCAAACAACGAAATGGTAAAGAAATAACAAACTATGTCTTAGATTCTTACTTATTTTAGTTCAACAATTACAAATCTAAGGAAGAAATTATCAATTGAAGAATAATGTTAATATATATACACACGCATTTGCACGTGGTACAACACTAGTTTTCATATGTGGCATTTTGTTTTTCCTCTTTTGTAAAAATAATCTTCAGAATCCTACAGGGGTATATATGACATTTGGATCGAATTTGTATGAAATATCCTAGCACATTAGGCTATTCATGAAAAAAATAGTAGAGGCTATTAGTGTAATTAGGCTATCTCTTTCCCTCTTCATTACAATATTTAATATTTCTTACCAGACTACAATAGTTTGCACTCTAAACACAAAGTCACAAACTAATATAACCTAGATTAAAATAGTGTACACTCTAAACTATTATAACTCACTAACTATAATAACCAACTCAACACTCCAAATGCCCTCTTAATCTTTATAGTTTATAAATAAATTTGTTTCCAATTATCTTATTAGTAAGAAATTTCATTACATCTTAGTAATATTATTTAGGCAGAGACTTAATTGTTACATATTGTAGAGCACATAAACTAAATATTACTTATTAAAATTTAAGAACTAAATTGTTAAAAAATTAGAAGTACAAAAACAAAATCGTAATCGTAACTAACTAAACTTTAGACTAAATTGTTACTAAAACATTTCTAACCAAATTTTCTTCACAAAAAAGTATATAGTGTTTTCTAAGTTTAAAGTGTGACAGGTTCTAGGGAATATATTGCATATTAAACATTTTCTAGAAGTGTTGCATATTCATTATTTTAAGGTAATAATAAACTTTTAGACTTCCCATAGCATTTCAGAAGCCTGCAGTATTGATAATGAATCATGTATCTCTCAATTTTTTGCTTCTCCACAAAATTTGTTTTCAAATATAGAAAAATAAGTCAAATTATTTACAAACATAGAAAAATTTCACTGTCTTTCAGCGATAAACCAAGATAGACTTTTATCATTTAAGCGATAAGCCACGTTAGACTTCTATCGCTCAAGTATATTGTAGTCTATCACGGATAAATAGTAAAAATTTTCTATATTTATAAATAATTTAAGATTTTTACTATTTATAATAATTTTTCTAAATAATTAATAATAATAATAAAGAAGAAGAAAAAATAACTTGCACATCATAAGCAAATTGATTCCTATTAAGTGAGCAGTGGTAACCAATCAAAATGTGCATCTTTCTTAATTAAATCAAATCATGTAAGTATTTCATTATTACACTGAAGGATTATTTCCTATGAGGTAATTGGTTTAATATATGGTGGTCATCTACCTAAGAATTAATTTCTTATGAGTTTCTTTGACACTCAAATGTTGTAGGGTTAAACGAGTTGTCCCGTGAAATTAGTTGAGGTGCGCATAAGTTGCCCAGACACTCACGGATGTCAAAAAAAAATTGAAGGATTATTTCAAGAAATTTGTTACCTAAAAGGAATATTATTGAACAAAAAATCGTTCATTAATCCATTTCGAGGTCAAACATTAAAAACATAATATACACAATCAAATATATATAAGCACAAAAATCAGAAACGCCAATGAATTAAGAGCCCAATCTTCGCAGTACACTCTGCTTTCCCTTCTAGCTCTTTTTGTTCACTCTTTTATTGGGAGCAGAAGGTTGTGGTGGGTTAATCAGTTGAATATGTTCTATATTATATTGTATGTAACAACAAGATTGTCTTTCAGAAAGAAAACAAAGTATCAAATTACTTTGTGAATGATCAACAAGCTTCCTCTAATGCCCATAGCCACTGCCCCTGGCCCTAATAACACTAAAAAGAAAAAAAAAAAAAAAAAAAAAAAAAAAAAAAGAAAAAGAAAACAGGTGTAACAAACATACTTTCCATTTGTAGGTGCAAAAGAATCCGATCACCAAAAAGAAGGAAAAACTCAGATATAGAGGGCTCACTGAAGGCTCATAATCTCAGAAAAAGGTTGGTGGATATAAATAGATTTCATCAAACAAAAGCAAAAGCTAAGCCATATTTACTACTGGTAGTACATAAGTTGCTGTGCTGCAATGTTCTGGAAGCCACCATCATATAAAGCCTGGCTAGCTGCAGCTGCACCCATTCCCATTGGTGCCTGTTTCAAAGGAAGATGCCCCTGAGGGTGCATAAGTGCTGCATGGACACCACCCATCTTGCTTATTGCTAGTTGCCGCTCATAAGCCAAAAGGTCAGTTGCTGAAAGGCCAGGAGTGGAACCAACTGCAGGTAGTGGGAGTGGATTGGATGTTGTTCCTGGTGGTGTGGGTTTGCTACCCCAAGAGCACTGCAATAAGGATCAAAAACCAATTGGGTTATTCCTCAAATGAACTCATGAGTTCCTAGACTCTTTACCACTCAAGTTTCTTTTTTATTTTGAATCTCAAGTACAAACTGCAAAAATGTTTTCCATATTATAAAAACTGAGTGTGATACACGCTTTTATAATAAACAGTGGGAGTAGATAACGAGGAGATACCAGTAGTAACTAGTAAGCCTGAAAAGAAACAGAGTTTCATGATGTGTGAAATAGACAAAAGAGAGAAGGAAAGCTCCAAACCAGCAAAGGGAGGCTTAAAAAATTCCTCCAATTAGAGAAACTATCGTAGATATTATAAGAACAAAACATTTCAGAGAATAGCGTACACCGCATTAGTTCGAATAATTCTAGCTGACCACTGAGATGGAGCCCTCGTAGCAGTTGGAGAACAGAACTACAAGTGGTCTTTGGGAAGCACCAACTCAAGAATCTTTAGCCCGACTATTAAAATGAAATTAGGCCACCAATCTGCAGGGTTGACTATTGAGGTAATATTTGGCCAAAAATATTTTCTCCAAAGAGCTACTTTTCTACAGAAAAATGCCATCTTGGCTACTTTGGAAAAAATCTCTAAAACCTATGCCACGTGGGAGGATAGGGAAAGAGGCATTTTCCCAGTTGACTATATGGTGGATTGTGATGGGATTGTCCCCATCCTAGAAGCTCTGATGAAATTTCCCAACAGTGGAGATGACTTTTCTCGGCACCTTGGAGAGGAATATGTAGTAGATTTTAGAAGGGAAAATAAGGGTGTACCTACCACCAACCTAAATCAATGATTGGTTTCCAAAAGAAAATGTATTTGAGGGCCATTTAAGTTGAGACCAAGATAATCTGAGGGCTAAGTCACTGAAGAACATTGGATGATGTTGGCACTATTTTGGAGGACATTGGCGGAACGAGACCCAAGACCTTCAATCTGGAAAGGTTTACGTCTAAGTCGGAGAAGGCTTCAAAGTATTTTATGGCCTTGAGAAGAATAGTCACGTTTTAACGGAAGGATACTGCCCATTTTCAAGGGTTCCTCTGAATTTGAAAGTTCTCACTTAGTACGTTTCCATACCAACGCTCAACCTAATTAAGTCCTTAGGAGTGAATAATGGTGCTATCAGCATGTTGTGGTTGGTTAATGGAGAGAGCGTTGCTGCCCACAGAAAAGCCATCTGGGAAACCAGAGAGATTGACCTTTGAGAATGAGCCGGCCAAAAAACAAAAACAAGGAAAAAAAAACATCATGAAACTAAAGATGAAGAGGAACAGAGACCAACTTTGTCTACTACCTGTTGTGGCCTGAATTTTTCCCCTTGGACGACGGCCACAGATGATAATAGAATGGAATAGTTGGCATTCAAAGGCAACCCAAGACCAAGATTTTCGTCTATAACCAAAAAGGCAAAAACCTTTCAGAGATTTGATAAAATCCAGAAAAAACCACTCTTTTTCCTCGAAAGACTTCTCCATGTCGGAGTTAGTACTAAACCTTCAATTAACTCGTTTTATCTATTGTTTTTTCTTGGTATAAAACGAAGCACCCTTTCACTCATTACAATTTATCATTTTTAGTCAATAATTGGCTATCCCTACTGTAACTCTTGTATTATCTGGGGTTCTTTTACCAAAAGTAAACAAAGCCCCTGCTTTTATCAATGAATGTTTCTTTTACCCAAAAAAAAAAAAAAAAAAAAAAAAAAAAAAAAAAAAAAAAAAAAAAAAAAAAAAAAAAAAAAAAAACCTTCAATTAATTCACTGCTGTAAGCCAGGACTCTAGGATTCTCAGCCATCAATCATCAGGTGAACTGATACTCGGTGATGACTAGAGGTAAGACTAGTAAGACTAGTGGTGACATGATGGGTTTGTATAGTCTTTCACACTCTAGGCTTCCAACTCTTTTGGGAATAAGGCATTATTTAGGCTTTGCTTTGCTGACACTAAGAATAATTAATGCCATTCTATAAAGGAAAAAGAAGTCCTAGAATGCCTTCATCATATCTGATTTGAGAGTATTCCAACACGTAACAAAGAATATCATGGAAAAACCATATCATCTAGGGGCCTTAGCTGCCAGAATTTCATCTTCAATGAAGCGGAGCTCAAGAAAAAACCTCTAATCTATGAAGCGCAAACACAAATACGGATGCAATAAGATACAACAATACATCAATTTCTAAAAAACTAGGATGCGATACGCTGAGGTACATTTTTTTTATTAAAAAAATAGTTCTAGGATATATGTAAATTTAACATAAAGTTACCAAATGTAATCCACTAAAAACCATAAAATTTCAAGTTAATAACAACAATACAAATACAATACAAAAGGCAACATCAAAGACAATTGAAATACAACAATAGACAAGGTTGGTGGCGTGCTAAAGTCAAATCGATCAGAGAAGAAGATGATTTGAGGGAAAGGTACAAAGATAAACGAACTTCTTCGTTGAATTGTTGAAGATATTCCTTTTTTTTCTTCTTTTTTTTTTTCTTTTTTGCGTGACTTTGTGAGGACCCAAGCGTAAAAATGAAAATTGGATGATTCTAGGGTTTGAATTTTTGTTTCTTTTTTCCAAGTTTTGGGTTGGGCAGTAGGCTTTTTAAATAGGTTGCTTAGTTTAGGGTTGGAGAAGATTAGATGAGTTGTCTTTTTTTTTTTCAAAGACAAAGGTCAAGCGTGTCCCCTTTCCGTATCTAGAAGGGGTCACGCGTATTCAATATATATTTTACATACACACACACATATAGAGAGGGGGAAAAAAAGCCATCAAATATGTATCTGGAAAGTTTGAGACTTAAGATTCTCCTTTGCCTCCTGAAGATTTCCACACTACACGTCGTCTCTTCAACTGAGTTTTAAGGATTTTTTTTTGAAGAAGAAACAATTTCACTGATTGATTAATTAAGGGAGTAAAACCTCCACACACCTATGGGTGAATTACAACAAAGCTCTCCTATTTGAAATCGAATAAGATAAGTTATTGTGAACAAAAGACTGCTTACTTTTACACTAAAAGAAAGCACATGTCTACAAAACGATAAAAACAGGAGGAAGTATCTTTGAAAAGACGACCATTCCATTCATATCATAGATGCTAGAAAAACACCCAAGTGAGAGCTAACCATAACACCTTTCGAGAATCAAGAAAAGATGACCCACCAAAAAATAGGCAAGTAAATCAAAAACATTGTTAGGGAGCAGCAAAGACTAACCAAAAGCTTCCGAAACAATGAGCCAAAAAACAAGATGCAAATGGGTAATTTATAAAAAGGTGGCCAAAAAACTCAATGCTAGCTTCATACATAATGCACCAAGGAGACGAGTGCTTATAAGGCATTCGCCATTGCAACCTATCAACTTTTTTTTTTTATTACAAAAGGTCAATTTGAGGCCTCAACACATATCAGCAATGGAGATTGATCAAAGTCAAAATTTGGAAATACATTGAAAGACAAAGAACCAACCAAATGCATGTTTCAACCTCAGTAAACACTGTGAACCTTACTAAACAACCAGCCATTATGAGTTGAGTCCTTCCCCAGTAAGGATGACTTAAACAGAAATAAACATAATTAAAAATACAACCGATAGTCTAAGCCACTCATAATCCGCATGCTTATCAACAGAAAATTTGTCTCATCCATAAACCTCTTTTAGCTCCTAGTTTCACAGTTTTTAGAGAAGGTAGTAGTAGTAGTATCCAAGACTAGCCTATCAACTGTATTAATGGCTCCAAGACTAAGTTCCTAAAGAAAAAATTTAATTTTCATTAGATAGTGATCCTTCTAAATCATCATATAAAGATCTTTCAAAAGAGGATTCGCAGTTCCCACCAAATCCTCCATACGCAACTTAACAGAATAATGTGAGATGGAGCAAAAGACCAAGTCAAAGAATCAAGGAAAGAGTTCTGGGCTTTAAGGGATATTCTGAATTTTTTGAGAAATGTACTAGGGGAAGAGTTCTTGAGAGGCTATGGCACTGATTTTGCTGAGAAGACCAAGTTCTCTTTTGAACATTGCCAAAGGTTAAGTTGTATTTTCTAAGATGGTCCTTGTTATGTTTCAGCCCCATCATAAAGAAGTGCCCGGAACAGTAAGAATCTGGGAGAGATTTCCACATTTGATCTACGCGGGGAAGAAAATCCTCATGATTCAACCATAAATTGCCTAATTTATACTGCCTGCACTTAAGAGAATGGGTAATGGGATGAAGTTATTCATTTTAACAAAGAGATATGGAAGGAAAGGGCTGTTTAGGGATGAAAAAGGAGTGGGAAGGGGAGCAAGGTAGCTGAGAAGGAGCTCTAGGCAGGGCAGGAGGCCAAACCATGATTTGACCCTCCACCTTGGACAATCAACCGATGGGTGAGGCAGAAGAATCGTTCTTTATAATCTCAGTGAGAGAGCCTTTTTGATTAGATGTTTTTTCAACCCACAAAACATAGTAATCATAATGGAACTCTCTAAACAACTTCTGGTTGACGGGGGGAGAACAGTTACTATTAACACACCAATTGATCCAAAAGCAATTTAATATTGTATCATGTCAGTTACTAATACAAGTGGGAGAGTGCAATCCAATGATTGGGCAATCAGTATGTGTTATCTTTACTCAGTTTAGAGAACTTGGCGTTGCCACCTTATTGGGCTTTATCAACTTCACTGCATAATGAGAGATTTCCATTCAATGCAAAAAACCAGGACCTCAGAGGAAATGAAGAACATTGTAAGGAATCTTGGGGGAATAGGGGAAGAGGAAGGTCGCAGAGAAGACCAGAGGGATGGGGGGCAGGGGGGGTCCGTCAAGTGAGCCAATGGAGGAAGGATGGTCACCATTAGTACAATTATGAACCACATAATTTCTGCCTGAAATTTCCAGGGGATCATAGAAGATTGTAGATATATTAATAACTTGAAAATTCGAAAGTTGTAATCGAAAATGAAAAGAGAGCAAGTGAAGTATGCTCGACCTTTGATGACTAAACTTGTTAACTTTTCTCCCTCAGTGGACGACTCTGCATTTTATGTATTTTTAATTATGTGTAAACAGAAAAGCAGTGATTATGCACCCAAAACGGAGCCAACTGTCCAATACCAAGACTCAGTACTGTCAACTAGTAGCAATGGAAAAGTGACATGTGGTCCATATTTTATTAGTCTTCCTGACGGACAATATAATGATTAGCCATAAGAGAGTAGCTTCACCATATAAAGCAGAACCATACCTTTATTTGTCTACCACAAAGAAAAGACCGGGTATTTCCCATCTGAATCGCCAGAGCTGCCTCGGCATGAGTATTATACCTCACAAAACCAAATCCTTTATCCCGCTGAATTCGAACTTCCTCAATGACCCCAGCACCAAGAGAATGAAAATGGTGGTGTAGATCAAGTTGAGTGACCTGCAGACATGAAAAATTATTGATTCCAAATGAGATAGCTATGCGAACTACGATATTTAGGAGAATTTTATCAAACATCCTCCACACGAAATAGGATAACACCCCCAAACATCTTTTCCCGTATATGTGGAGTCTTCTAAAGAGCCCTTCATGCTAGTGCACATTCTAAGTGCATGTTAAAGAGCTAAACGGTTAGATCATGCAATAATGAAAGTAGTTTTACCTCTGGAGCGAGATTGCCCACATATACAGTAGTATATTGAAGGTTGTTCTCAGGAGCCTCATTATTTACGGACTCTTTACCATCTTCTGCACAATCACAGCGATGAATAAGCTTTTCAGATCTTACTCTAATAACAAGGTCACAGAGAACCAAAATTTCACACTTGCACAGAAACAGTTTTCTTCTGCTTGTAAGTCAAATAAAAAAATCACAATATAATTTTTAGGGCGTTAAAATAATAGCAAAAGTGGAAGCTCTTTGGAAAAATGCATTTGAAATTGGAAAAGGTTTCATCTTCCAATTTGATTTTTGGAAAAAGGAAGCTCTTTGGAAAAATACATTTGAGATTGGATCAACGGTCTAATCGAGCTCATTCTAAACCAGAATTTTTAAGGTGCTATGGAGGTTCGATTCATATAAAAAACCTACCATTAGCTTATTGGAAGAGCTCTGTTTTCTATGCAATTGGACAGCAATTAGGTGGTTTATTAAGTATCTCTTCTCAAACACTTAATTGTTTGGATTGTTCTTCAGCTATTATCAAAGTGAAAAGAAATTCTTGTGGCTTCATCCCAGCTTTTTTGAAAATCAAGGACTTTAATTCTTAGAGATTTTTCAATTCGGTTTGAAGCAATTAACTCTTGGATTCCTCAGAACATGAAGCCTTTGAGAGAGGAGAGTTTGCTGGATTGTGTCTCTTCAAATTCCATTGATCAAGTTCGAGTTTTACAAGTGTTAAAAGATGAAGAGGGTTTTGGACATGCAGTACTCGAAGAGTCATCCGATTTTCTCTCTCATGATTTTAAGATTGATAATCCAACCGGTGCTTTATTAAATGAAATGGGTAATCCAGCCAGTGCTTCAATAAATGAAAAAGGTAATAAATTCGTTGGTGGGAATATCTCCAAAGATGGGAATGACTTAATTGGCAACCAGGTTCATCCTCTTTCTTCAGTTCACATGGAACCCAACAGTCTCTCTCCTTCCTTATCGGTTATTGATAAAGGCAAAGACAAAATTTTGGAAGTCCAACAGACAACAGTCAATAACTCTTTCTCTCCTCCTTTACTCAATAAGAAAGGCAGTTTTTCACACTATTTGGAAGAGGAAAAGTCAGTCTTAAATTTTGATTTGGAAGGTGAAAAGTTAGATTTCGGCCTTGCTTTGAATGAAAGAATAGATTCTGGAAATTTAATCCCAGACCTCCCATTTCATTATGCAAGACAAAAAGCTTCTCCTGTTTTCTCGAAGCTTCAAAGGATCAACAATGATGCAGGGGAAATTAGTTGTGTAAATGCTCAGGTCTCAGGTTTATCCTCAAAACACTTGGGCTCTTCTAAAGTCGTCCATCCTTCTCACAGCTTCAAACACTCAACAGTCACTCTACCGGGCTCTTCTGTGCAATTCAAAGGAGCACTCTTTGTTATTCTCCTCCGAAAAGCCCCTCGTCTCCAATAGACTTAGATGATGATTCAACAGCGAGTGTGAGTCGTGAGGAAGAAGATTTTCATTCTCTAACTCCAGTTCCAGAATCTCAGTTTTCAGAAGATCAATATGGGGAAGTATTAGAGTTTATTCCAAAATTCTGAAGACAGGTCTATTGCTCAGCCAAATCAAGTAAGTTTCATCCCTTTGTCTCCTTCACAAATCCCTTCCGGCTTAAAGTCAATTGTGGAAGTGTGTAGAATTCAATTGGGTCAAGTTTCTTCTCAGCCGCCTCATTTGGTGAAGTGAAGGCCCTTTTATTCTCTTCTTCATGTTTATCAGAAGGATTGGGGATATTTTCATCGGAAATGCTCTAAGTTGCCCTTCAAATTCCACAACTCAGTCTTGGCACTATTTCAGAAAGAAGTTTCCAACTAGATTTGTTTTTCCCTCCATACTTTACTTTTTCCGTTCCTGGTTGCTTGGGAGGAGATTTTTACATTTTGCGCTGGGCTCAAGATCGTTTTCAAGTTGATAGATTTTTGGTTTCCTTCATTCTCGACATTGGAAGAAGAATTTCTTGCTGTTCAAAACATGGTTTCCTTCAGTCTCCACATTTTTTCTTTGAATGATGATTCTCATTAGATTGTTGGAGGCAGCTTTTCTACTTTTTTTTCCATCTTCATTGTGCTTCAAGTGTTGTTTTTAATTCCATTAATATCCAGATTTTAGAGGGTTTTGTCTTAAATTTCTTGTTCTTATGGGCAAGTTTGAGTTTTATGCTTTGTTTCCTCTTCTGTACTTTTAGTATTAGTTTCATTTCATTAAATCAATGAAAATCTTGTTTCCGTTTCAAAAAAAAATAGCATAAGTAGGAATCTCTGTAGTAACTGGTGAAATAAAAAAAAGCCATATGCATGATATTTGGTCTAGGTTCTGTACAAAACTCACCAGATGAGCCATTTGATAGTTCTACCACACTTTTGGAATCTGAGCTCTGTTTATCTTCGTTTACTCCAGCACCTTTGGCTGCCCAGTTACAACGGATCTGTCTACTCCCAAGCCACTTACCTGAGTGGAAAAAATATACAAGACCAATAAGTGGTTAGATTAATAAGTTGCAAGCATGAATCCATCACATTTACTAAATCCCAAGAGACAATACGAGGGTTGGCTGACAACCATTAAGGAAAAAGATAAGAACGAGAACATACCAGTTAAGTCATTTATGGCATTTTGAGCTTCCTGAAAGAGGTGCATCAAAATGTTCACTCTTCAGAACAAAATTAAAGAACGAACATTTAGCAGGGGACACTGAGAAGAAATTCAAAACCTGCTGGTTTCGGAAGGAAACAAATCCAAACCCTCTTGATCGCCCAGTCTTCTGATCCCACATAACCCTTGCATCTCTGAAATTAGCAAAACAGTGTGGTAAAGATGCACTTCTCCATGAGATTGATTGAAATAATCATTTTAGTCTATTGATGAATTGGAAAGGATGACATTTTCACTGGTATAAGAAAATACGTTTGTCAGGAAGAATGAGAGGCATTAGTTTGGTAGAGATAAAAGTTTCATTTTTGGGGTTGATCAAACAGGTTATTTCAAGATTTGGTGGAAAGGAAACTGCCATCCTTTTGTTTCTTTAGACTTTCCTTCCAGCTTTGGGGTAACTATGAGTCAACTTTATATTTGTACTTGCAGTAGATTTTCCAATAAGAAATTTTGGAATTGTTGGCATTCTAGATTTTCAAGGATTGGAAGAAGTCTTTGGTTCATCTAATTTAACGCTTCATTGAAAGGGTTGGCCAGAATCCATCATGTTCAAAAGGCCATTGAGATCCTAAGAGGAAAGAAAGTTATGGTTTCTTGTTTGTCAGCTACCCAAGTCAGGATTGAGTTTTTTCAATTTTGTTGAGTTTAGGTGTTCTATTATTGGTTTTTATTGGGGAAACTGTTTTTCTACATACTCCAAGAGGAAGCTTACCTTGTTTGTAATCTTTCCAGTTTCCTTAATTCCAGTGAAAATTTAAGTTACCATATATATATATGTGCGTGCATGCATGTATATAATTTTTTATTAAAAAAGCCTAATAGTTAGTGAGCCACATGTTTTTCTCATACTAAGTGAGCCATTAAATGAATAGTTCAAGAAGGAAGTAGGGATCCATTAAATGAATAGCTCAAAAAGGAAGATGAGAAACGATTTTTAATATTCAAAGAGATGATGCTTACGAGCAACTGGAGTAACCAGAAAAGCATGCAAACAACATAGCATCAGTGACTTCAGGGCTAAGATCGCCAACAAAAATGTTGAAATGACCTGCACAAAGAAACAAAATCTTTAAATGATTGTTGAATTTTTGTTTTGATAAAAAAAAACCATCATAAAATCGGTAAATGGGATAAATAATAATTTAAAGTCCAACCTGATGTGTCTTCCCTCTGGCTACTAGCATATGCCCAGTTAACTTTGATCGGCTGCCCAAACCTGCAACATACATAACAACCCATTAATACTACAAAATAAGAATAAGAAGACTTAACAAAAATATATACATATCTTCTCGTTCTACTCACAAATGCCTCCCATTGAGTGACAAAATAGCCAGGGCAGCTGATCTGCGATCAAAGTAGTGGACAAATCCATAGGATGACTACAAAAAGCAGAGGCAACACAGGTGTAGGTCAGTATGATAATAACTGAACTGACAAATGAGCTTAAAACATAGAACATGATAAGCAGTTTCCAACAAGTCCAATACTCGAGTTTGAAGAAGGATAATATGCACTGCAAAAGACAAACCTTCTCCTTTCTTACAAGCTTACAACCTTCAACGGGACCAATACTACCAAAAACCTCTTGAAGAAGTGGTTCTGTTACTTGTATATGGATGTTTCCAACATATCTGAATTATCCAAAAGCAATTATCCAATAAATCAAATGGACGTGAGAAAGAAGGTTCAGAGATGCAACAAGAGAAGATAATCAAAAATTCAACAATATACCTCATAAATTTAGTTAAAGTGCACAAACTATACCTATTAATTATTATCATCATTGAAATGATTCACGGAATAACAAGAATAGGATTTAATTGCAAAAGGGAAACTAGTGAAACTAATATTGTCAAAGCAATCTAAGAAGTATTTTCAATGGCATAGAAACAAAGAGACTGGTAACGCAGCTTTATAAGACTCAGCAAGAAATCTAACTAAAAGCAAAAGAAATAAATTAAATTACATTAAAATAGAATGAAAAATATAATAAAAATTTAAAAAAGAAAAAAAAAATTATGGTAATATCCAAATACTCACACACTGCGGCAAGTGCTTGCATCAAAACCAGGAGGTAGATTTCCACTAGGAATTGGCTCAATCTGCAAAAAGAAAGGGTAAAAGAAAAATGAGAAAAATGTCACGGCAGAAAACGACCTGGAGCTGAAGGATTTCAAAATGGTTCCATGAGGTTTTCTTGACTAATCCTGAGAGGTTAACAGACGCTGATGCTTGTACGCAAGAAAAATAACCTGATGTAAAGCAAACTGAATTGCATTTTTAAGTTTTAACTGTAAATATCTATTTTTCACAAATTTTGGAAGGGTGAACAATAATAACTAATCTCTGTATTATTTATGTTTTGTTATTAGTTCTTATTTTGTTGTTAAGTAGATTGTTACTTTTTCTCTTTAAATAGTCTTTTATTCTGAAGATTATTTTATTGAGAAGAACTCTTACTAGCCTATGAGAGATTATAATAAACAATCCAAACTAGTCCAAGTAAATGCACTTCCAATTTTCAAACCATTCATTCAAATAATTGAAAATTATAAGCTTAGATAAACGAATCACTAAAATAATATGCAGAAGAGACAGATATATTTATCTTATTCAGTGAACAGGATGTAGGTGTTCATAACATAATATTTAACAAAATTAGAATAAATTGAATTTATTTCATCCTTCTTTGTTTGATACCTCTATAACTTTTCAAAGAATATATTTGTTGAGTTAACTACTGACAATACAAGCTTCCTATTTGTAGAGAAGAAAGCTGTGATTGTTTAACCATCTAACAAAATACAATTAAAAACAACCAACTTGAATTGTTGTATGGCTAATTAAACCCAGGATTCTATCCTATTGTTGTTCTCAAGTTTCCAAAATTCCTTTCATGGCACTTTCCAGACCAAAAGGTGATTACACTGAGGACTCACATCCATGATAGAAAGATCGGAATATAAAATAAAAATCTCATACATATTGTTTGGAACACTGCACAGGGAAGCAGTCTAATCGTCGTTCCTATGACAACTGCTAATAACATTTCTTTTTATTAATATACTTGAGTGTTCAAGCTACCTTGCGTGCACTTCCACTAATCACAAGGAACAATTCACCTAACTCTATGACATTTGGGTGTCAAAGATACTCGTAGGATGACAACTGCTAATAACATAATCGGAAATGAACCGTATCATAATTCAGATGTTATCTCGAACTTAGAACTAACCAGGAGAATTGATTTTATTAGAATTTAAACTATTATCAAACATCCAGATATCGATAAGAAATTAACAATTTGCCAAACCTTAGGGAAACAAAAACGAAAGAAGAATATAAGACTATAATAGTTTTGCCCTCTTCTATGGAAATTCTTAGCTCCGCCACTGATTGATATGATACCGCACATGTCAATGTCAAGTGGAAATGAAACTTAATGCGACATATCTTACAAATGCAGGATCCCCTTAAATTTGTCAATAATTCCAACAAAAATGAGAATGTAAAGCTCCCCACTAAGGCTCGAATCAAGCTCGTTGTAAGGGGGAAAAAAACAAAAAACAAAAAAACAAAAACAAAAACAAAAACTAACCCTCCTCCCCCCGATGTTCGAACAAGAAGCAATCGAGCTCAAAATCAAGGAAGAATCAAATGAAAGAATATAAATCAGTGGTAAAGAAAGAAGAAAGGATAGATTGGAAGAAGCTGGAACCTGAGGAGGAGCTAAGAGGCCAGGATGATAGAGAGACTGCTGCTGAAGAAGAGCTTGCTGCATCAAAGCTTGCTGCTGCTTCAGCCTCTGATGCTGCATTTTTTTTTTTTTTTGTCGCTCGGATTTATGGTGTTAAATTGCAGTAATTTTCCGACAAAGCGATAGATTAGGGCACTGGTCTGCAGCGAGGCTCGTGTCAACGACCTCGAAAAAATGGGAGAAGAGAGAGGCGTCGACGAAATTTTTGAGTGGCTCTTAAGAAGAGAAGTTATATTGTGCATTTGTTGTTTTTGTTGTCATTTGAATCAGCCAATGATAGGCTGACACTCAACCCCTTAATCAACCGAGTCCACACAAAGAATTGTTACTCTTAATTATTATGGTTGTAATTGTTACCTTTTAGTAATCATTTTCTATATTTTAAATGTGAAATATAATAATTATGTTATTGTTTTGGATAAATTAATTTTTTTACAAAATATTTTTATTTAAAATTAATTGAAAATTATTATTTAATAAAAAAAAATATTATAAATAGAAAAATATTAAATTATTTACAAATGTAAAAACATGTCATTATTTATTCACAGTCTGTTGCGAATAGACATTAAATTTTTTTTATATTTATAAATAGTTTGATTCATTTTTTATATTTAAAAATAGTACTAATAAAAAAGAAAAATAACAAAAAAAAACTAATATTGAGCAAAATTTTCAAATATGGTATATTTTATTCTAATGGACAAAATATTTTAGATGAATATTATTGATTCAGTAATAGTAAAGACATCTATGAATGTGATTTTGAAATGTTATAATTAATTTTGTTATATTAAAATTACTTAACAAATATTTTTAATAATTCAAAATCAATTTTAATGGTATGAAATTGCCAAGAGCAAATATTAAGGTCTTGTTGAATAATCATTTGTTTTTTGTTTTTAAAAATTAACCTTATTTATTTTCAATTTCTTATAATGTTTTTCATATTTCTTGAATAAAAGAGTTGAATTTTTAGCAAAATTTTAAAAAATAAAAATAAGTTTTTAAAGACTTAGCTTGATTCTTGAAAACATTGGTAAAAAAACATATAACAAAGTAAGAGAATTAGAGGTGGAAAGAGTATTTATAGACTTGATTTCCAAAAACTACAAACTAAAAATTAAATTATTACCAAACGAGATTTAAAATAATTTTGAATTGTTAAAAATATGTTTCGGAGTTCTTGATGCATAAATTGGACAAGAAAAATAGCATTTGACATACAACAATAGATTTGTTGATTTGAAAAAAGAGGCGAGCACTCAACTAGCAACTACGTGGTAGTTGGGAGACATGCTACAATTTCTAATTTAGAAATAAAGAAAAATGTAACAAGCTTATACATTTGCATTTGAAAATGGAATAGAAGATATTCTACATGTCAAAAAAGTATTAATTTAATTATATGAGAATGGATTAGATTTTCGTCCTTCTCTTGAAGGATTAGATTTTCGTCCTTCCCTTGAATTTATGTTCTTAAATTGTAGTAATTTTTCGACAAAACAGTAGATTAAGTCATTGATATAGAACTAGGCTTCTATAAATGACCTCAATAATTATGATATAGAACTAGGCTTCTATAAATGACCTCAATAATTATTACGGATAATTTTTATATATTGTAGAAGAAAAAATGAAATAATTTATTTTGTATATAAAAAAAATTCTAGTGATTATTTTGTTCAAAACTAATAAATAAAGAATTATTTAATAAAGGATAATGATAAAAAAAAAAAAACAATTAAATTTTTTTATAAAAAAATTCATATATTATATATTTTATTTTAATGGACATCATATTTAAATGATAATTTTCTTTAAAAATCATGTGAAAATATGTTTTAAAACGATTTTGAATTAATTGAAATCATTTTTTGTCCTATTAAAAATCATTTAAACAAATTCAAGAATAATATTGTGGGTCACCTGGCCTAGGCTGAGAAGTCTAATAAGGTATTTTTCCCTTCCATCAGATAGACTTGGGGTCTTATTTCACTATGTTGTCCTTTGATATCCTCTGATTTCCATAAAAATAGTTCTATTACCAGATTAAAAATTCACGAGTAGCCTTAAATTAATATAAGTTATAAAATAAGAGATATTAGGTAAAATAAATTAACTTGCATTAAAAATAATATAAGGGTTGTCTCGTGCTTCGACCTCGACAATGCCAGATATTATCTGTAGATGTTATTTTGTTGATTTGCTTGCTCCATTATGTATAAAATTGTATGTTATTTATTTAGTTAGTTATTTATTTGTACTTTAACTATGTTTATGATGATCTCTTAGAAATTATCTAGGTCTAGTCCAAGTTTAATTTTTTCGTGCTATTTTAGGTATAGGAGATCTTTATATAAAATCGAAACTTATAAACTTTTAAAATAAGACTAGATATTTATTAAAAAAAAAATTAAAAAAACCAATAACTAATAGTAATTGTCCATTCAATTCGTATTAGCAGAATATTTGAGTTAGTTGAATTACCTCCTAGACCAACATCTTTTAGCAAATAAATTGGTAGTATCATTCCTCCTAGACTACTTTGCTTGTAGTCCAAATTGTTAAGACATCCAAAGTAATGGTATGGTAATTTGATATTTTAAAAAACATATTAATAAATCTGGACTTAGGGTTAGATAAATTGTTAGAACCTAACTAACATTTTGACGACAATAAGAAATAAATGTAGTTCAAGCTACCTACTAGCAAAACATTATTTCAAACAATATTAAAAACAATTCCCAATATAGACTTTGTCGTAAATGTGAAGTAATTTTATAATACAACAAAATCATGACTTATTTAGCCTAAAATCTTGAATACTTGAGACCATCAAGATTGACATGACATTAATTAGTTAAATATATATATATATTTATGAATTTTTAGAAAAAATTTATTTAGGTTCTCTCTAAAATGTTAATTTTCACATTATAAATAAAGTTCAAGCATTTAGGGCCTTATTATATGATTTTAACCAAATATAGTAAATTGGGATTTTAAAAATTTTAGGGTTGACAACCATCTTTTTTTTTATCGTATTACTACATAGACTAAAGTTTAAATCCTTAACATGTAGATGATATTCTTGTCATAGAAAACAACAATTCTTTAATTAACAATTTGTTTCAACCCTCAATCATGAGTTTGCTTTAAAATATTTAAGAGATTTATTTTGTTTCTTAGAAATACAAGTTCACATAAACAAGGACAAGGTTCATTTTGAATCAAATAAAGTACATAAATGATAGTTTGGACGGGTTAAAATTTATTTGAAGTCATACAACACATCAACAATAATAAGATGACATTTAATTTTACAAATAATGATGAATATAACAATTTATCGGAAGTCCAAAAGAAACTCCATAATATGTTTACCTATACAAAACCAGAAATTTCATATATTATCAACAAGCTTAGTCAATTTCTATAGTCTACCTTGTTTTTTTTTTTCTTTTTTATTATTATTAATATTAAAAAGTTGTGTGCAAAAATCAACTAATATGTTTAATTTCATTCTAATATTATTCATGTAAAACTCAATCAATCCAAAACAAATTATAGAAATACATCCAAACTTAGTTCATAAAATTAATTAAGAAAAAGATAAAATTAGACAACATCTACAAATAAAAAAAGTTGATTTGCTTGTAGACTTGCATCTTAGATTCATTTGAATAATTCTATTCGATTATGAAAGTTGAAATACCTACAAAGATCAAACATATTAAACTTTACAAAGTATTAAACTTAACTAAAACTAATCTCAAGTTTATTCTCATCATTTAACTAAAACTTAAACTTAATTAAAAACTACATTCTACAAATGAAGTTTATACTAACCTCAACCTCAAACTAACTATCTCCCCCATCATCTTCTCACTCTCATATACTAATCTCAAGTTTATAAACATAACAAATAACCTATATCTTAAACTTAAAATTAGAAACATTAGAACTCAAACTTACCAAAATGATCTTTTTACCCGATCCTTACACCACTCTCAAACTCATAAACATAACAAGAAGTATTGAGATCTCAACCAATGAGAGCAAAAATGAAATTTCATATTCAAAAAAAAAAAAAAAAAAAAAAAAAAAAAAAAAAAAAAAAAAAAATTATGGGCAAATTCCAACAACCAAATTCCAACTAAAATTTATCCAAATCACTTCTAATTTAAAACCATCAACCAAATTAATTCTAATACTAAAATAACAATTATATCACATATAATCCCTAAAATTAACCACTAAAGAACTTGAAATCTCCAAGATTAGTAACTAAAAACTTGAAATTTCAAAAACCATTTTAGTAATTAAAATTAGATGGGCAGTGAAGTCACTTTTAAACCCCTAAGATTAGTAATAAAAAACTTCAAATCTCTAAAATTATTAACAAAAATTATATCAAAAACAAAAAATAAACACTCAAATCCCTAAAAATTGAGTAAAAAACCATATAAATATCTAAGGCGGTGCAAGTAAGAAGAAAAGAAAAAGAAAAAAAATGGTGGTAGTTGGGGGTGTAGGCACGGCGGCGGCGGGTGTAGGTAGGGCAGCATCATGGATTTGGAAAGTGGGAAGAAAAATGAATTTCAAAAACCTCATATCCCTAAAATTAGTAAAAAATAAAAAATAAAACACCCAAATGCCTGTAACTATTTTGTTTTTTTATTTTTTGTTTTTAAAAATTAAGCGTATTTCTTCCTCATTTCTTATCATGATTTACATCTTAGGTACCTTTTTTGAATTTTTAGCTAAATTCCAAAAACAAAAATAAAATTTTGAAAGTTACTTTTTTTTAGTTTTCAAATTTTAACTTGGTATTTTAAATTATTGATAAAAAGTAGATAATAAAAGAAGAAATTTAGATAAAAAGTAGATAATAAAAGAAGAAATTTAGAGGTAGAAGTGTATATAAGCTTAATCTTCAAAAACAAAAAATCAAATGATTACAAAACAAGACCTTAGTAAAAACTCATATAAATACCTAAGATGGTGCAAGACGGCAGTGATGCAAGTGGGAAGAAAAATGGAGGTAGGATTTAGAGAAGAGAAATGAAAATGAAGATGGAGATTAAAAAATGTGATTTAAAAGAATCATCTCCTAACGCCAACACAAACCATCTGGATATGGGGTCTTTCCCGATGCTATGTTGAACTATCGTCAGTAACCATCATGGATTGGCCTAGTGGTAGTGGGAACATCCAAAAAAAGCCAAAGGGCTAAGGGGTTGTAGGTTCAATCCATGGTGGCCACCTACGGGTGGGTTGTCCCATGAGATTGGTCGAGGTGCGCGTAAGCTGACCCGGACACTCACGGATATAAAAAAAAAAAAAAACTAGCGTCAGTCAATTTTTGTTCATTTTACCCTTCCCGACACCATGAATATGGCATCGAAAAAGACTCTGAAATTTTTTTTATCTAAAACTTATCCCAACGCCAAATGAAATCAGCATCCGGATAAAGTACCTTGTCAATGTTTTTAAAAAATGGCGTCGAAAATTCATAGATCTCTCGACGGCTAAACTACTATTTAGAGATGGGTTTTCTTCGACGAATTTTTATGCATTAAAAAAACGTTGGGAGATTTTTTTTTGTAGTATTCGTTTTATTTATTTCTATTTTGAATTAAAGAAAACATGTTGTAAAATTGAGGAGCAAAACGGACACCACGAAAATACAAATATTGGAGAAACATAATATAATAATAAAATATATATAAAATAACTAAAATAATCTCCAATTTAAAACAAAAATTTCTCTCAAATTTCTCCACTATCTCCAATCTTTTTGGATTTTCACCAATACGAGTGTGTCTATTAAAACCCACAAAACTTCACTATTTATAGATAATCTGTCAAGGTAGACTACATGGACACTTATAGTGTATTATTTTGAGACACATGGATAATACATGGGTAAATACATGAATGACACATGACAATGTATAGGCATCTAATTTACATTTGATTTATGATATTTGTAATTAAACCTACGTTATAAAAGTGTATCCAGTGGGAAGTTATTTCTTTTTCCGCTATTTCGAGGAGAGTGGGTGGCCAGTTTTGTAACCACTCTCCCCCTTATGCTACATGCAGGGTATTTAAGTCCCATTTCATTAATAAAATAATTAAGAAAGCTTTACCTAAATTTGAAGTGAATTTCCTTTTAAAATAACAATTTCATTTCGGTTGAACTATGTTCATGTCGATCATTTGAAGTTACTTTGTATCTTTTTTTTACGGTGGTGGGTCTATGTGATTTTAATGGACATAATATATTCATGGTATACACTAGTTTGTTTAAGTTTGTCTATTTACCTTTCTTTCTTCCTTTTTGTTTGTCAATTTTTTTTTTTGACAATATTGAGAAGTGAAGAGATCGAATCTTTAACTCAATGTTGATAGTACACGTTTGCTGTCAGTTGAGCTACACTTATTTTGATTTTTTTTTTTTTTGTCAATATTAGAAAGATATGGTGCAAATGAGAAAATAACACTAATATTTGTACCATTAGAAAAAAAAAAAAAAACTAACTTTGGCTAATTTTTTTATTTGAAAATATAATTACACAAGTGGTAGAGATATTCAACATGTTGGAGCACAATTACAAAGACTACTGAATTTATTGGAACAATGGGGTATATGTTAATCGTAACATTTACATAATATATATTAACTCAGTATATATTAATTGTACCATCATAAATCATTGAATAAGGATCGAAGGAAGTATAACTCAATTAACATATAGTGTTAATGTTAGCGACCAAATCTAAAATTGAATTATAAAAATTAGAATTGAAATCAAATTGAAAAAATAACATAATGAATAAAAACTAAAATTAAATTTAAAAAATCACATCCAAAAGTCACAATTTCTATTAAATTTAGCTATTAGTCTTTAGCTTTGTTTCAAAAGGAAAGGAAAGTCTTAATAAGAAAAAAGTGAAAAGCAAATATAGCACAATCTAAAAGAAATTATAGATATAACTAAATTTAGATGAACTTTCAAATATAGATTTTATTATATTTTTAATTCTTTAAAAATATTATTATATATTTAATAATTAGCTGTAAAAGTTACCTATTATCATTATCATAATTCTAATCTGGAGGTTAAACTTGTCAATCACAAAGGCACATTACAGCTGGATCCCAAATTATTAAGATATGCAAATCTATTGTTATAAACTTCCATGGTGTATTAATTTTCAATTTACATCCAACTTTTAACTATTAACTAATAAATATAACCATTTAAACTATAAACTTTTATATGGGTATCAATTTACATCCTCTTTTAAATGTAGTTTGAAAAAAATACTGTGGGACATATTTAATTTATCTTTAAAAATAGTTAATTGATGCATCTATTCTTACATAGACTTCTTCAAATGTCATACGGACAAAATGGACAACTAAAATTGATTCATGAAAGATTTTCAAAAGAAATATTAATTGAGAGTTTAAATTGATTCATTTATGAAAGTTTAAAAGTTTATTGATAAAATTATAAGTCTCATACGATGCTTATCAAAACAAAATGTAATGAAGGGTTTAAATTGAAACATTTATGAATTAGAGTTGAAATTGCTACAATCATAAAGTTTAAAGTATAAATTGATATTTTTTTTAAAAAAAAAAAAGTGTGATTGATTTAGCTTTTCAAGTGTTTAATTTCAAAAAATAAGTCATTTTAGAAAAAAATTGAGTGTTTGACAACCACTCAAAATAACTTTTGAAAAAAATGAGTTTATGAAATTAGTTGGTTTGAGATAAACACTTGAAATCAACTTTTATAAAAATGATTTTTGAGTGTTTAATGGTTAATCTCTAAAATGCCTTCACTAGTCCTTCACCTCAATTCCACCATGTCGGCCCTATCACAACACCTATGGCCACCACCACTGGCAACTTACTCTGATGAAACTTCGAACAACCATCTCTATGATAACTCTCACTACCAACTCCAACTACTATTTTTAAAATTATTAGTTCATAATATTTTATCGTCGTTCTTCATAGTAATTTGTCATTAATAGAAAATATTCCTAGTATATAACAAACTAGACAAATATATACATAAAAATACTTTTAAAAAAGAATTGACAAATATATAAGTGGTTTTATTTTAAACAATTTTTATCAGTAATGTTTAAATGAAAATGACTTTTTCTTTTTTTTTTTCTTAATCCAAAAGAACACAAACACAATAACTAATAAACAATAATAATATTTTTATGGAAAATTACTATAAACAAAAAAAAATATCAAACTATTTACAAATATAGAAAAATTTCTCTGTCTTTCGCTCAAGTGATATAATTCTATTGCGGTCTATTACTAATAGATAGTAATTTTTTTAATAATTATAAATAGTTTTATTCATTTTTTTATATTTGAAAACAATATTATTTTTATGTTACGTACTACTTTTTCAAAAGATCTTCGAGAAAATAAACTATGAAGTAATTGGCACGTGTCAGTCCCTTTTCTTAAAATAAAATTGTGTCCCCTCTATTAGCGTCATTTATGAGTCTTTTTAAGCTATGATATTAGCTGTGAAGCAACAAACACATGCAAACTTCCAAAACTATAATACTCAAACTATGTCCCTAGTTTCTATTTCTTTTAATTTTTCTTTTTTGAGATTACTTTTCCCTATCCTTAATATCATTAAGTATTTTCTCTCCCTCTTTTTACTATGTGAATTGAAAAAATAATAATAATACTTCTCATTTTTATTCATTTATCAAGATACCATACAATTCATTAAAGATATGTCACTTCGCGTACTAACTACAATTCTTTGAAGAATAAATATAAATATTTCTATTTTTCTTTTATCCAACCTCTGTTTTTATAATGTTAAGTAATAAAAAGAGTTTTATTTTATCTTAAAGTCTTTCAAATACAATGAAAAATTAAGAGTTTTTATTCTACATAAATTGAGGTAGGTATGAAATTTATTTTCGCTGATGAATAGATAACATTATTATCTTCAAATTTTGAAAATTAAATTTTGACGATTTGTACTAACGCATACGCGCACACACTGTTGTTGACCAATAAATTCATTTTAGAGCATAAAAAATATTCATGTAATCTATTATTATTACATTCTTTATGCATTGTTGTTGATTAATAGAATTTTTATAAAAAAAAATAATAATCATGTGTTTCTTCTTATTCAAGTTTGAACCGTTGTTAGACTATTTTTAAAAGGTTTACTACTTTTACTGTTAAAGTAAAATTTTGTGTTATTATTATTATTATTATTATTTATACACTCAGGACACATAATTTTGTCTTTATATTTTAACATATTTATATTATGATTATCTTATTATTTGTTTATCTATTTGATTTGGATATCATGGTTTGGATATTGTTTTTTTTCTTAATAGAGATTTAAACAAAAAAAATTACTATATTATTGATTTATGTTATGGGTAGATTTGGACTAAAGGACATAATTGACCTTACAGAATTCGAGAGCTATTCGATCAAGAAAATGATAAAACTCGAGCCAAAAAAAATTAGACCTTACGACCCAAAAAAGCATGAGAAGATGGAGTTCGGGGGCAAGGCCCAAACTGATCTGTGAGGCTAGGTCGAGGCCAACCCTGCCTATACGATGAATGGGGCATGCTCCAACTCACTTGGGTCTCAGGAGTTTAGGCTAGAGGCCTAAACTAACCTCTTCGGTCTCAAACAAGGTCAAGGTCGAGTCTCTCCATTTGATGGATGAGGACTGGTTAAAGTGCATGTTTTAGCTTATTGCCTCTAGATTTAATCTAATATGGCTCGAAACCATTGATCTAGATGTCGTAGATCAGAATTGTCTTATAAATACATCATTATGACTTTAGAAGAAGTAAACTCATTCTCATTACTAAAACTCTTGTTGCAACTAAAAGTCTTTTATTGACTTAGGCGCAATTAGAGGCATTGTGGCAAGTACCACAGTAATGTCTAGATTCTCCTCGTTTGGCAATTCATGTCTTCCCTAAATTAGAAATTGACCGTTGTCGTCATATGAAAGTCAACATCATTTTTATCCATTTGAATTTTGACATTAACAAAAAATTCACCGTTGTTGGTACCATATGTGAGAATGACAAATTGTTACCAAACTTGCAAACACTAATTCATAATGAGTAAGAGGATTGTTTTGAATCGTCAACTAAAGGAGGAATATGAGAACAATCAAGAATCCAAGATCGTCATCTAAGAAAATTGTGCATTGGGATAGAGTGTCCCAAGTCCTTTCTTTTTTAGTTAATTTACAAAATATTATTAACTAGTTTTTTTGAAATGTATTGAAATGAGTCTCACTTTTCATATTCACAATTGATTAATTACGTTTACTGAACTTATATTGGAAAAAGAAAATTGGTATTTACGATAATGATACAAGTTATCTTTTAAAAAAATATATACAATTCATAAAAACAAGTCTATAAACGAAACAAGAACAAACCGATTTAATAATTTTGTGAAATAAACTACAAATATCTTATAACGTAAACATGAAAAAACCTCACATCATACCTAAGATAAGATACATGAATTATTCCCTTCATTCTCAATTAGTTTAAAAAAAAAGTCATTATAGGTTGGAATTAGACTCCATATGACATTGAACTTAGAAGAAGATTTTTGTTTGTAGCATAAGAAAATTAAGAGATGTAATAAAGTAAGATGGATATACATTAATCTCAGTTTCCAGTTTCAGCACAGTGAGCTGAGCACCATTGATTTGCAAATCTATTACTGTTAATCAATTAAGAAAAAATAAATATTTGTTCCTTGAAAATTAAAAAAGAAGTCTCCATCTGTTCACTTGTTTGGGGATTTTGTCCATGTCGTGGGCTTCCACGATCAGATCGCCATGGATCGAGACCATCCATAAGTTTAATGTCAGAATTTCACCATAATCTTAACTGTATAATTTCCCCTATAAATTTAGATCGAACTGGTTGGAAGATTGCTGGTTTTCCCTGTTGAATCTGTAGCTTTCACCAGTCGGTTTAGAAGAAGGCTGTGAATTCACTTGGTATGGGGCTCTTGCTGCAACTCTGAACAAACCCAAAAGAAAAGAAAAAATTAAATTAATCAATCATTATAAGAAGCTCTACCAAAAAGGGATTCAATAAATTTTAAGAAATTCAAATGGGTTTGAATTTAATTAGTAATTACCTGTCTTTTCTCTTCTCGAAGAATCGATGCAGGGAAGCTCTTCTTGCAATGGGTAAATCGCTGGAGACTTTGGTCAGAGGTTGTTCTCTGGCGATTGTTGGTTCGGTAACCTTGTCGGAGACAGCGGTGGCGGTAGATCTGGAAGAAGGCACAATTCCCTTACCGGCCATGGCCATGATCTCCTCCGCCCTCTCCGACGGTAGATCATTGAACACCAATACTTTTCCGTCATAAAAAATGGTCATCTGTGTCGCAGAGGGCGGCTCTGCCAGTGGTGAGAAAAGGCCCAACTCAGCCGTAGAGGCTGATTTCTCTTCTGGGTTTTCCATATTCGTCAACAAATTCCTTATCGCCGGCGGCCGAGTCGTCGGAAACTCATCTGAAACACAACCGTCAAAAGAACAACAAAATTAGCACCGATCAGACGAAAAATTGTTCGAATTACTTAAAAATTTTCAAATTACAGAAAAGTAAAGTACCTTTTGGAGTAATTCCAAGGCTTCTCTTCTCCTTCAAGTATTGACTCAACAGATTACAAGTCTGAGCAAAACTAGACTTCTCCGGTACCCTGCCGGACCTCCGTCCGGCGGCGGCGGCGTTGTCGGAGGTAGTAGACATAGTAGAATTAAAAACAAAAGATTATGAAAAAAATTAACTTGAATTTTCAGATCCGAAGGACTCTTGGGTGTTCAAATTTCTTGTGATGCTTATGAAACTTGCAAGCTTTGAAGATAACAGGAAGAATATAAAGAAGAGCTACCTTCCTTGCATCTTCTTGTTTTTTTAATTAATTTTTCTATTTTCTTTGGTGGTCTTTATCGGGTTGTCTTTTGAAAATTATTAATTTTTTTATAGGACTTAAAGCACGTGTTTTAAAAAATAAATATAAAAATGGGGAGAGAGAAAGAGTAGGGAAAGAAAAACAATTATTTACTTAACACCTTAATTCTAGGGGCAAGTGAATTCTCATGAATGCCCCTATTTTCTTTATATATTTACGAAATTGTCCTAAATCTCAACTTCTCTTTTGGGGCCTCTTTTGTTAAATAGCTTGTTTTTTCCTACTTAATATTAGTACTCGAAAATGTTGGGAGCTATTTCAAAGCCAACATTGAAATATTCGTCATACTTTGTTTGTTTTTATTTTTTTAGAATGATCCTATAAATTATTGTCATGTAATGTAGTAAATTTAGAGGCTAGCTTTGGTAACAGAGATGAAAATTAAAAAAGAAAATTATAAGATATTAGGCATTGAATATTGGTATACTGTCTAATAAATACAAGTATACAACTTAATATTAAAATTGGATTAAATTAGAATAGTTATGATGTTTGAATTAGTCTTTGCTGGACGATTAATTATGTGTTGTTGCAACTAAGATACATGTGCAAAACGTGGTTTATAGTGAAAACAACCTTAGTTATTATATTTTTCCATGAGCTTTATTTGGCGTTGAAAAATTACCTTTTCTTTTTTAGGTGCATTACTCGACACTTTCAAGATCCAGCACGTTTGTTATTCCTTAAAAATTAGTTAATTTAAAACATGGTAAGAAACTAAGTTTGAGGTATAGTTGTTATATTAACTGAAATGGCAATTAGTGTGATAAAAAGGTCGATGACAAACATAGATAAATGTTTTGGACCATTCATTCAAGTTAACACAACTTTAACTTACATGCCGTAATTTTTTCATTCTAAAAAGTTATACCACATGATACAACAGAGCTAAATTATCCCCTCTAGTTCGTGGTCTTAAAAATTCTTTTCAAAAATCAGGATTCACTTGGAAAACAAAAATATGTTTGGTTCGAATTTAGAAAGATTAAATATGTATTTGCTAAATTTATGGTTTAAATTAATATAACTATTTTTTTATTAACAGTCTTGATGAAAGATAGTGACTTTATTTGTTTTTCAAGGCTCTATGACTCCATCCATGAAACATCTTCAATGGTTATTCTCTTTCATAAATTTTGGCAACTTTGATTGGTTGATCTTTATTGCTTTGATTTTTATAATAAATATTGGGAGGTGTTTTTATGGAAAAGTGCAAATAAAAAAATTTGTTTTCTTTAAATAAGCTATTTATAAGAGTGGCTCTTAAAATTCGTATTCAAAAGTAAGTATGCCAAATACAATATTATTGTTTTTTTTTTTTTCATTTCCAAAAGCATTGAAATGAAAATAAATTACGGATAAAACATTGCCTAAAGTATTAGATTTTTTTAATAAAAAATATTAAAAATTTCAAACCGTTACAAATATAACAATCAGACTCAAAATATTACCAGATATAATACAATGCAAAAGAATGTAAAAATATAACAAAATTTAGATCTAACTCTAACTCTCGAACTCTATCAGTGATAGACTATATCACTAATCAACAATATAGTCTATCACTTATAGGAGTATGTTAGCGATAGGATGATAATCGGTTCGATTTGGTCGATTTTAACATCGACCCATAACCAAACTAAACTAATCAATCTTATAAAGAAGAGATTTAAATCGACCTCTAATAAAAAATAAATAAAATGGCGTGCTGTGTTTTTTTTTTAAATAGTTGGGGAGTTGTGGGTTAGTGCAGTAAATAATGGAAAAGGTGGAGGGTATTTTGGTAATAAAGGAAGATACGGCGTTGAAAGCGTGGCGTGGACAAGTAGAGAAAGTCAGGGGAGGGGCAAGTTGCGAAACCCACTGGCGGAGGCGGAGGCGTGCCGACAGTACCGAAAATAAGGAGTGGGTCCCACCCAATATTTTATTATTATTATTTATTTATTTTTACAATTTGTTTGAAACGGTCTTACCACGTTTCCTCGATATTATAATTCTATTTAACACGTGACAATTCAAAGTTCCAATTCGACCGTGCACCTCCACGGTTCTCCTTTCTTTTTCTTTATTCTTTTTCTTTTTATTATTCTATTATATATATTGCATCTTATTCAAATATTCCATATTCATTTCATATATTTTTAAATTTTAAACGTTTTCTTTTAATATCAAACTGACCACAATTTCAATCAATAAAGCTTTAAAAGCAGTTACTTTCAAAAGATTGAAGGTTTAGATTAGATTCTCATTGCTGTAAAGAAAAATAAAATAAATACCTTAAAAAAAAGACTCATTTAAGATAAAACAAAAGAAAGTTTTGTGGAGTCCGTCTTACAACTTCTAAGAAATTTCGAATTTCATTTTATTTTACGTTTTATTCTCTAAACTTTTGCCGATTAGTTGAGTATTATCCATTGTAAATTAATAATTAGTTAATTTTAATATTTACCAACAGTAAAAGTGGGGATATTTTGTCCCAATTTAAAGTCGGTGGAGTTGGTGTTTTTAATATTATAATTTAGAATTAACTATAATATTATTTTTTTCAAATCTCTTTTTGTTAGAAGAAAGCGACGGCGTGCTTGTGTGGAGAAGTCACCCAACCCACTATTACTTATCTCCTCGTCATTTCCAAGACATGGGTACCTCTCGGAGTCCAAACTCATCACCTCGTCATTTCCAAGACATGGGTACCTCTCGGAGTCCAAGCTCATCACTAAAGGAAAATGTATATAAAGTGCTCCCAATGCTAAACTAAGAAGGTGAGATTCTCACTTTTCCAAAAAATTCATTTTTTCTTTTGTTTTAAAAGCTTTTTCTAATATTTTCCATCATTTATATCACTGATAGATTCTAATAGACTTCTATGATAGACCTCTATCAGCGTTTATCACAACTATCTAAAAATTTTGTTATTTTGTGTAAATAATTTTCTTTATTTTTTATTTTTAAAAATTTTCCTATGAATTATAGAATATTCAAAATTATAATTATGTAAAATATATTAGCCTGAAACTTTTTTGTAAATTATTTAATAGTAATTTATATTCAACCTAATATTCAACGCATAACTACGATTAATTTTATGATTTATAAATATATTAAACCTATTTTGAATCATTGCTTAAATTTGAATTTAATTCTTTAATCAGCCACCATATACATGTCTAAAAATATATGAAACACAACCTGATTTTTAATTACTCTCTTGTTTTTAAATACGTCCTAAATTTTTTAAAATAATATCAAAATATTAAAGACAAACATATATTGAGATTAAAAAAAAAAAGTAACTTTTGTTTTATTCCCATAGTTGATCACAGTCAGCACAAACATTGGATCTAAAAAAAAATCATTTTAAGAAGAATAAAATTTTACATTCTCACGTTTTATATATCGTCTTTTCAATTATAAAAATCACATGGTCAACTAAAAACATTTTAGTTCCTCAACTTTAATTGATAACGATTTAGTTTATGCATTTTCAAATTAGTTAACGATTTAGTTCATATACTTTACAATCAGTAATGATTTAATTAAGTAGCTTCTATTGTTAAAAATATTATTATGTTTTAATGCAATTTCTTACACATATAAATTGATAAACTGTTCGAAAATTAAATTTATTTATAAACTATAAAGATTAAGTCATTATGTAATAAAAATTGACACTTAACTAGATAAAAATTTTCATTATAGTGACTAAATTGTTACAGATAATTTTAAAGTAGAGAAACTAAATTGTTACTTATTAAAATCCAAAGACTTTATTACAAATTTTAAAGTATAAAGACTAAATCATTATCCATTAAAATTCATGCACTAATTTGTTACTTTTTAGAAACATAAATTTAGGTTATTTTAGTTAGTTTATTTTTTTATTATTATTATTAAAGATAAGACCAAAATAACTTTTTAACCCTTTTTAAATTTATTCTCAAAACAACTACATCCACCTCTAACCTAACTCATTTTTCAAAACTATTATTGGTGACACCTAGTTTTAAAGATAATTCTAATGTGTTGTATTTTTAATGGTAATAATTAAGTGTATAACAACATTTTTAAAGAATTATAAATATAGAAAAAAATCTATCAGTGATAAACTACATCAATGATAAGCTCCTACCAACGATATATTCTGACACTAATAGACTCCAAGAACTAAATCTAAATTTTGTTATATGATCTATAAATGTTTGGTAGTGTGCTATATCTACTAATATTTTGGGTCTGATTGTTATATTTGCACAACTGCCCCTAAAAGATATATATATATATATATACTCACAATAAATCTTTGAGTTTCATTATATTTTAGTTTTATTTTTTAAATGTTCAAATGTAATCACTTTTGATAAATCTTAAAATTAGTCTTCACTGTTAATTTATCGTTATATTTTTTAATAAATAAATAAATATATAAAAGTATATTGCTCTTCCCTCTATTCAGTATGTTATTTTACATGAAAAATATTATTATTATTATATTGAATTCAATTGACTTATTTTAAAATTCCAGTAATAAAGATAAAACAAAACTGAGAGGTATTTTATTTTTAACCTTTAAATTGTGGTGAAACAACCAAAACAACTATCACACTAAAATTTATCATTTATAAATTCAGACCATTATACTCTACTTTAATATTTAAATGTAATATTATATAACAACTTGTTGTACATGTGAATTATTATTTTTAAATACAATATACATACCTTATATATTATATGAGATACACGTGAATAAATTGCCCATTATATACGTAAAATAAATATAGAAATGTAAAAAATAATATATAGAATCAAAGACTTTAGGCCCATAATCTATTTTTTAGAATTTTATATTACTTTTTAATTGAGTTTAAATCAACCACCTAACACATGGTTTCCTTTTCTTTCTTTTTATTATTATTTTTTTTCCCTTTTCATTATAGAAAATAAAAGTAAAATAAAGGATGCAATAATACAAGTGGGATCAGTAGACATTTAGCAACGTTCCTAATATAATATACGAATGATTTTATATATGTTTTTTTTTTTCAAAACAGAAAAAAAACTTTTTTTTCCTAAAATAAAAATCTTTTATATATATATTTTACAAACAAAATCGAATATAATTTGTTGTACACTAAAGCACGACACGTTGCAGAATCTCATTGGAAGGATTGCAAGATTGCCGCGGAACATATGAAACACATGAGCGCAATTTGTTTCTTTAATGGGTCAGTCAACTATCTTTAACTTAGAAGGAAAAAATATCTTTAAGAAAATTATAAAAAATAGTAACATTTCAATTATATAATTTACAAATGTCGATTTTATTAAAAAAAAATTAAACTTGTTCAGAATCCTATCGATTTTTTATTTTAAATTTACTCTTAAATTGTTAGTTTTTATATTTAAATGATATAATTGGATTTAACTTTTTCTACGTTGAAATGTTAATTAAATATATATTAGTATTTAATTACAATAATAGATAGCTTTTTTCTTTAATCATTCATTTGTCGTGTAATGTTTAAATATTTGTTTATTTAATTTTGTGTAAATTATGTATATTATTTCTCGAAGTTGTTAATTTCTATATACATACTTTTGTATACAATATTGTATATATTATTGATTAAGAGTGAAATATTAAATGTTCAAATCATGTAACTTGTATAACTTTTATACTCTATATGGGTTGAAAATCTAATTTTAAACAATTTTTTTTTTCTGATGGCCTTTTTCTTATATATATATATATATATATATATATATATATATATATATATATATATATATATATATATATATATATATATATATATTTTTTTTAATTTATAGTTATGTAATACATCCACCAATTCACCCTTCTCATATGGAAAAAAAAATCACCATAGATGCATACGTTAAACTTAATAATGTGTATTATTATAAAATAATTTGATTTAAAAATTCACTTTTACTATATAATCCATAATATTTTATCTAAATTATTAACACACATATTTAAAATTTAAAAAAAATACACGTGCGATGCACGTGATAATCCAATAGTATTGTCTTTTATTTTCCAATTTGAATTATATAGCTCATATAAAAATAGAAATAGAAATGATGCCACCACTAGAATCGTCTTTTATTTTGCGGGTAGTAATCCATGGCAAAAACCATAGTTTTAGAGAGATAGAGGCGAGTGAGAAAGGAGAAAGGAGAAAGGAGAAAGGAGGAGAGAAACAGAAAAAAAAATGAAAAAAATGAGAATAAATAACTACCCATTATGACAATTTTGTAACTAAAATTAGAAAACTAGAAAAAAAAATTGTTTATTTTTCATAACCGTTGACTTTTTTCTCTCTAACACTCCTATTTTCATATATCTAATTATCTATTAATAAAAAGAAAAAACACTAGGTTTTTTTCTTAAAAAAAATATAATAACTAAGACAACTGCAAGAGTTGACTCCAATCTTACTCGTATTGTGAAATTACTATTTTTTTTAATTTTTCTTTTTTCTTTATCATTGAAAAAGACTTTAATAAACCTTTTTTCATCAGTAGAGCGTTAGAGGAAAAAGTCAACAAAAATAAAATCCATTAATTGTTTATTTTTTAAACTTTTTCTTTCAATTTTTGAATTTTAATTACAAACATAGATAGACTACTTGAAAAGTTTGAAACAGCTCATTGGTGTAGTCCGAAATTGACTGAGCCACTGCCTTAAGCAGAATCTTTTTGCCACCAATAAACAACATTCTTTCTTGAGAAAATATCAATTTATAACCTTTTATGTTTTGGGTTGTAACAATTAAAACTCAAAACTATAATACTTATATCAAATTTAAAATTTTAAACTTTTGTAAGCGTATCAGTTTACACCGTTTTTTATATTTCGTTCAACAAATATTGTTTGAAACTTATAATTTATATCAATAAAATTCCAGACTTTTCATAAGTGAATTAATCTAGATTTGTTATTAATTACTATTACATTTAAAAATCATCCATACACCAGTTCTCACATGTGCATAGACTTCGTCAAATGTTTGTTTTACATGATGGATGTTAGAGTTGATGCGTAGACAGTTTTCAAAGAAAATTTTGATGCAGAGTTTAAATTGATTCACTTATGAAAGCTCGGGAGTTTAATTGATACAATTAGAAATCTCACACTATATTCTTTCAAACATAATATAATGAAGAATGCAAATTGATATACTTATAAATTTACAGAGTATAATTATGATACAATTATCTTGTTTATAGTTTTAATGTTACTGCCCACAATTTAGAAGTATAAATTTATATTTTTTCAAAATCTTTTAAAAGAAATCTATATGTGGAGACTAATCCGCATAAACGTTATTAAGCATGGTAAATATATTCTTTTATCATATTCCATTTTTTCAAGAGAAAAAAAAATAGTCTCAATCACAACAACAGTATTAATGTGTGTAGTATAGTTTCTTAATAAAAATATTTATTTTATTTTTCTAAAAAAAATTATAAATAAAAAACACATTGAAAAATTAGATTGTTTTCAAATATATATAAAAACGAGCCAAACTATTTATAAATATAGAAAATTTTTACTGTCTATCAACGATAGACCATGATAGAATTCTATCGCTTGAATGATAGATTGCAATAGATATGTATTGCTCAAGCGATAGAAGTCTATCACGATTTATTGTCAATAAATAGTGAAATTTTTCTATATTTGTAAATAGTTTGACTTATTTTTCTATATTTGAAAACCACCCTTATTATTATTGGATTTTCTTTTTTATATTAAAAAAACCAGATTCTTTTTCCCAATATATTCAACTTTTGTAATGAAAAAGAAAGATCGAACTTATTTAAATGGTTGATAATTAATTGTATATATATATTTAGTTAAATTAAATTTATATATTTTTTCTCTTATGGTAAAAAATTTGATTTTTCCATCCCGCATATTATTGAACGTTGTTCAATTTTGAAATAAAACTATATATTCTCTAACAATGTCTACTGTCGAACAAGTAAATTTGATGCTTTAATGTTGATATGAACTCAATTGCAAGTATATATTCAAAACGAAAAGAATATGGATTATTTATTGTGGTGAAGTTTATACAATTATTTAATTTTAGTAGAACAAAGTATTGGTTGTATGTATGTATATGTATGTGTGTATATATATATATATATATATATATATATATATATATGATATTAGCATTTGTATTCTCCAAGTAGAATGGCTTAAATAATGAGAATTGAGTATGGATGGAAATATAAGTATAGAATGACGGAAAGGATATTGAAATATAAAACGGAAAAAGACACATTGACAGCGACAGAGCAAAATATGTAAGTGAGAAAATGAGGGAAACTTAAAGTTGAAAATGAAGAAATATAAAAACATTATATTTTTATCGTTCTTCTCTTTGTTTTCATCTATTTGATTTTTTACTGAATAAAGTTTTTCTTAATTCCAACTCTTTTTCGATGAGTGCTCATATGTCAAGAGTGTTCTGTATGTAGAACTAGATGAAGATTATTGTGTTGTGGATAAGTTTACTGTCTTAAAAGCAAGAACAACGCGACCTTGATGTTATATCGCAAGAAGCCGGTTGCTCTCCAAAGTTCACACAACACTCGGACTCTGATGTGCACTCGTCGAAGAACGGATTGGAATCGATAGGAAGCGACTAGGGTTTTTTGTGTATTACAAATATGCACAAAAACATTCTTTTAAGAAGAAGTTGAAAATGTTTTTAGAATTTGGAATTAATTCAGATCTTTTCTATAAAAATTAAAACGAATAGGTAGTAAAAAGTTATTTCTTTTTCGCATGCTTGTGGTGAAATGGTTATACTTCCACCACCACCACTTTGGATGCTCTCTTGCAAGCATTTATATATATACCCACTTGTCAAGCCTAAATCTTCTAATGTGGAAATTTTTTTACCTCTTTTCTTACAAAACTACTTTTTTTTTTGCTATGGGCCAAAAGACCAAAGTCATTCCCAACAGTGTTAACTTTGGAGAGCAATTAGTGTGAGATGATTAGCACCGTAGTCATGTCGCAATTGCTTTCAAGGTAGTAGTCATTCTACGCCACAACAATCGATTTGTCCGACACTCTGTTTCTACCGCATTTAGTCTCGATGTAGTTTTAAAAGTTAGAATCTCTACTATTGGAAGTCGTTAAGGAACTGATAGTTAGCTATATTGCATATTAATTATGTTATCATATTTTTTTTTAATTTAGTCATTCACTTCTTTGTAGAAATTAAAATTGATCATTGATAATAAATTTACCAGACAAGATACCCCTATAAATCGAAGAAAAAAATTAGAAGAGAAATATTCAAACATTACGAACTAAAACACATGTTATTTAACCACTTATTATTTAATTTGTTTTTGTGTTTTATATAAGTGTTTGTATTAGTTATTTAATATTTTAATCAATGAAAAAGACATTCAAGTTTATATGTGATCCGAATATATTTGTTTTATACATTGTTTATGAGGGACATAATGTAATAAAAAAAATCATTTGAAAAGTATGTTTGACCAAAGTCAAATGTATAGTACGCGTAAACTGATACATTAAAGATATGTTTGGATCGACTTTCTAATTATTTAAAATACATTTTTTTCACTTAAAAAAAATACTTCTTTATACGCTTAGAAAGTCAATCTAAACACAAGTCATAAGTTTGATGTCATTTTAAAAGTCGTATTTTAGTGTCTTACTTTACTCAAATACTTTTTTTAAGCACTTAAAAGTCAATTCAAATAAATTATAAGTTTGATGCCATTTTAAGAGCGGATTGTAATGTGATTATTTTACTAAAATATCATACTATTTTATTAGAAAATAAAGAAAAATTGACATTTTTTTGAATGAGCGTTTGAAACTGACAATATTTTACTCCAAAAGATGAGGGTCCATGACTCCATAGGGACAAGAAGAAAAAATTGCCAACTTTTAGAAAATAAAGAAGGGAAGAAAGTTAAATTACGAGTTTACTCTCTAAAATTAATAGATTTACCAGAAAAAATTGAAAATTTAGAGTTTTATTAAACATAAAATTCAAATTTATATCTCATAGATCAATTTATGTTCAAAAAAATTGAATTGGAAGTTCTAAGACTTATCAGATAATTTTAAAAATTTAGAGATTAAATAAACACAACTTTCAAAGTTGAAAAACTAGACTTGTAATTTATCTAATTTAGCCAAGAAAGAAGGACTAAGACGGTCAATATGAGCGTAGAGCTTTTGTATTATCAATTTTGAAATACGGGGTTTGATCTCCCACACCATATAGGAGTATTTAGGAGCCCGTAATGGAATGAGTTTGGATTGTAATGTAACCCAAAACTCATATTTGAATTAAACATTTTGGGTCCAATTTGTAATATTAGATTGATTCCGTTCCGACGGTTTTTAGTCAAACTCTTTTTCTCACCTTTTTTAATTTTACAATCTCATTTTTATTCTGCCTTCGATATCCTACCTATTCTAACATTTTCAATAATTCTGATTACATTTCAAAAGGATAAAAATTGAAGGCGGCATTTTAATTTAAGTAATTATGAAATAGCAATGGTGGTGGAGGAAGGGGAGACTGAGAAGTGTTTTTGGTCAATTATTGAAAAGTGGTTAGGTTCATAAAGCCATCAATTTTGATTTGATGCATTGGCCCATCTCAACAACTTCAATTCCTCATTCTTCTTATCATCTTTAATTTATTATTCCACACCACCTATTAAATCAATATTTGACTATTCATTCAATTTGGTAACAATCTATCCTTCTTTTCAATTTTATTGTTTAAGATTACTATTCATAATTCACCAACCATCTAAAAAAATCTAAAATTAGTCTAACTTATTAATATTTTTAACACGGTTTTAATGAATCCAATCGACAAAATACATATTTTTTTACATGCGTCTAAAATATAGAATCATTAATAATCAATAAGTCTAGTCCATCTGCTGATTTATATTGCCAAATCATCGAAGATGACATTCTCATTCGTAATTTATTTGAATGTATTTAGACCTTTTCATCTGAAAATTTTCTAAGTAATAATGTATTGGTACATATGTTATTTTTTTTAACTTAGTTTTTTTTCTTTCTAACAAATATTGTCAATTTTAAAGACAAATATATATATATATATACTTTTGTTTGTTTGCTTGTTATTTCCTTTTTTCATTCCATTCGAATTATAGTGGATTATGTGTTGCAACTTCAACAACATCTCGTGTATAGACTAAAAAACAACACCACTACTTCTCCAAATGCTTAACGTCCCTTAAAAGACTATTTATATATAGTGGTTCACATGCTAGATAGCTTGAATCTTATAAACATTGTGAGGTTTTTTGATTGCTTCATGAACTCTGAAACCATATTAGATAACGTGAGATTTCATCTTAAAATCAATTGGCAATGAAATGAGTAGTTCATCTATCTTATAAATATTGTGAGATCCTTAACATTTTGCACTCAATGTAACTTGATGGTCACTCCTTTTTAGGTAAATTAAAGCCAATTGACTCAAGACACTCCTAGAATTTAAGTTGAGTAACAAGCTTTCAACATTATCTGAGGTAGGAGTAACAAGCCAATTAACTCAACATATTGGTGTGTGGTTAGTGATAAAGTCTTTTACTAGACTTTTTAACCATAAACCTTCTCTTTTTGCTTCTGAAAGGGCTATGAACTCTTGTTTATGTGGTTGAAAGAACCACTACTGATTGCAAAGATGCTTTCCAACTGAGTAACTTTTCACCAAGTAGGAATATATAACATGAAAAGGTCTTCTCTTGTCTAAATCACCTGTATAATCTGTATCCACATATCCATATAATTCAGGATTAGTACAATTATAGGAGCAAGTGCACGTGCCAAATTAGTACCCTAGGTATTTAATTCTCAAACTTTTAATTTCGAACTTGCATGCTAAACGCTCCCTTTAGCAATATAGTGTAACTATATTTCCATTGGCAAGATTTCAATCTAAAAAATGTATCTTTGCCAAAATTTTGGTCATTCCTTAGATTTGAATTCAATTTATATTATTTTTTTGAATTCCACGTTGTCTTATTTTTTTTTCCTATTTTTCCTATCTTTTTTGTACAAATATATTTTTTCGAATTTTGGTTTATGTTCTCTTATTTAGATTAAAAAAAAAAAAATAGACTCTATACCAAATTTTAACCTTCCATTTAGAAGAATGATAAAAATTTCAATTAGTCAAATTTATACCAAACAATTCCGACACTATTTCTTGTTTGACGATGTATTGAGATGACTCCAACAAATTGAACATCATTAGTACTATGTTGTAGTTAATGTCAACTCTTTCATACTCTCTTAGAAATGGTTTGTGCTATGTGGTTGACCATGTTCTATCTACTCCCCTAATTTTTGCAAATAAAGTGTGTACATATGTCAATAATTATTTCACATGATAAATACACTGTAATTAATCGTCAATAATTTTTTGTGTTTTTTTCAAGTGAATTTTATTCCAAGAAAGCCTAGGTATACTAATTTAAAAACTTGTATTCTTTGGGATTTTCCTAATTTAATTTTTTTTATAGATAGAATGCATTTTGAATATCAACCGAATCTAGTTTATTATGATTTAAAAATCTATACCTTTTGAGATTTTAGTCATTTAATTTTTTTATAGATAAAATGTATTTTGAATATAAACAAAATCTAGTTTGTTATTAATTTAAAAATCTAAATTTTTTAAGAATTTTTAATCGAAATTTTTTTATTTAAATAAAATGTATTTTGAATATCAACAAAATCTAATTTGTTATAATTTATATAAAAATATTTATGTTATTTTTTTAACTTTTTTAATTTGAAAATATTTTTGTAGATAAATCTATGTTTTGAATACCAACAAAATCCAGTTTGTTATGATTTATTGTATTTTTTTTCTTTTGGTGTAAGTAAATTAGTTATCTGTGTCTTATGAAAGTGTTTTGGTCATTTGTTAATTATTAATTAATTATTCTAAAATCACTTTATTATTTGAAAACATTTGGCCATGATGAAAAGTTAAAATTTGTCACTCATTGTCTTCCCTCGCCATTTCTTTGGTTGGCTAAGAAACAGTGTGGCAGAGCCCAATGAAATCAAAGGCCCATTGCCCATTAAGAGAAAAACAGACCCAAAGCCCAATAAGACTAAGGTTTGCAAATAGGGTAATAACAATAAATAACACTTTTAGAAATAACTAGTCAAGAAGTACGTGCAATGAAATTTTGTAGTTCTAATTATCTTTTAAATAGTGATTTTTAACATATAATAAATAAATATTATATAATTTTTTTAGTTACCATCAGCTTTTAGAAGTTATATATCGTAACCGTTTTTATTTTAATATTTTCATGTTATATATATATTTTTAAAAATTATATCTAGTATAAAGAAAGAAATTTGTTCTAGTAATTAAATTATCGAATTAAGATGTTAATGTTTCAGTATTGTAATAATATATAATGCAATCATTTTTATTTTTAATGTTATTATATATCTGCTGTGAAGTCACATGAAATGACGCATTGTTTCACCGTATTAATTACTACTTTCATTCAATTAAACCCTTTATTTTTTTTTTCTATATACTTTAGATCTCATGAAATTATTTTTTAAGAATGTAAATGCAAGTATTTATTTTGTTTTTCTTTTACACGTGCATCTCACATATATGTTGGAAGGATCAATGTGTGTGTAACCACCTTCCACTTTGAATAGATGATCCAATTAATATCTATTGCATCATATCTCAAAGAGTCGCGTCCCATCAACATCAATTACACTTATTCAACTTAAGACTTTGTTTTTTAAATATATAAACTTATTTTGTAAACTAAAATTTAGAAAAACAACCACCTCCACTGTTTTTCAAGTGGACAACCATACACGAAAGGTCACAACCATTCGACAAAAGAGTAATATGAGAATTTATGAAAATGTAAGAGTAAAAGGAGCACGTAAAGATTCCCTCTATATAGCCCATTTTAATATAATAGGGATAATTAAGTATACAACAATATTTTAAAAAAATTACAAACATATCAAAATTTATTAATAAGACTCTATCGGTGATAGATTTCTACCACTTATAAATTTCTATCACCAATGTGATCTACTACAAATAGACTCATAATTAGATCAAAATTTTACTATATTTATAATATTTTTTATATATTATATTATATTTACTAATATTTTAGATCTAATTGTTATACGTGCGCGCCAAACGAAATATTATTTTTGTCAGATTTTCAAGTAGGAGACCGTAATCCTAAATCTAATCTCCCTTCAAATTTACAGGTCAAACTTGTCAATCATAAAGGTTGAAACTGAAGTTGATGCACATCACACCCAGCTGGACCCCAAATTATTAAAATCTGCAAATCTTTTGTTGTTTCATATAAAAAGAAAAAAAAACACACACACACACAATAATTAATAAAGAATAATAATATATATATATTTTTATAATTGTTGTTAATATTTTCCAAAAGGTCTTCGAGAAACTAAACTATAAAGGCAGTTGGCAGTGGACACTCCCTTTTGGGATTGTTAATATAAAATTGAGTGTCCCTATTACCTTACCTTTCATTTCATAGTCTTAAAAAAACTGAGATTAGCTGTGAAGCAACAAACACATGCAAACTTCCAAAACCAAAATACCCAAATTATGTCCATTTCTTTTAAACCTCGCTTTTAGAACTATCTGGGAGGCTAAAATGTAATCAAGATTACTGAGAATATGCGTATGGTATTGAAGGCCGAACGAAAATGAGATCATGAAATATGAAAATCGTGAGAAATAGAATTTGGTTAAAACTGTCGAAACAGAATGCGTTTAATATTACAAATCAAACTCAATACGTTCAATCCAAATATGGGTTTTGAATTACATTACAATCCGAATTCATTCCATTATGGCTCCCAAACAGTCCCTTAGTTTTTCCTATTATAACTATTTTATTTTTTATTTGTAACTCTTGAAATTTAAACTTATTTTTTTTTCTAATTCTTATCCTGATTTGCATTTTTTTTAATAAAAGAGTTGAATTCTTAGCTAAATTAAAAAAAGAAAAATAATTTTTTGAAAACGATTTTTCTAGTTTCAAATTCTCAACTTAGGTTTTGAAAATATTGACCAAAAAGGATAACTAATGAAGAAATTTAGAAACAAAAATGATATTTACTGGCTTAATCTTTAAAATTAAAAAAAATCAAATGGTTACTCAAACGGATAAATATTCTCTCTTTTTAGTTGTTCTTTTTTGAACTACTTGAATTGAAAAAAAAAAAAAAAAATTAACTGCTCACTGCTTTCAATTTTTCTATATTTTAGCTGTTCATTAGGTACTCATATTTTTTTATAAAAAATTATTTTGGTTTGTATAACTTTAAAATATATAGTTTGGTTTCTCTACTTTCAAAATATTTATTTTTGCACTTTTATTATCATTTCCATCATATTTTGTTTATTAAAATTTTCGTATAACACTTAATACACTAAATTTCTTAAAATATTGTTGTAAATTTGTATTAAAAGATTTTCATTAGGAATTTATGTTAAATTTTTGTAAAAGTTGCTCAAAAGGGTGACTTTATATAGAAGTGCATAGATTTAAACAAAAAAAAATACGTGAAACAAAAATTAAAAGTATAATGACAAAAGTAATATTTAAACGATTTAAAGCACAATAATATTAAATTTTACAAATTATAAAATTATAAGATAAATTTTATAAAATACCCAAACATTTATGGGTAGTTTCAATTATGTTTATAAAACTTTTTCATTTAAATCTTTGAAATTTGAAACATGTTGTACAAAAAAAATCTCTGTCATTGAAATAAAAAATGATAGTGAAATAAATTAAAAGGCATGCATGATATATTATTTGCAACTATAGATAATATTAAAATTATTGTTATCATTTATTTAATTTTAAAATATATTATTAAATAATCGATCTTTCAAGAATAACTGCCAAATCAATTTTACATGAAAGATGTTGTAATATGATGTAATGTTACTTATCGCTTTAAATTTTTTATACGCTAGTCATTGTAATAATTTTATTATGTTTTTAACGAATGGAAAAAAAAATCTCCAAGAACAGATCATTAAAGGTATTTTTCAACTTTTTTTTTTCTTTTTTGCTATTTTATTTTTCGAATTGCAAGAAAATCACCTTATAAAAAATATTTGAAATTGGAAATTGGAATTATAACTAAATCTAGCTATTATTATTATTTATAAACTCTATTTCTAATTATTCATTGTCTTCTTTAATTTTACTCTTTAAAAACAAGCCTCAAACCAATTGTTAATGGTATCATATTAGCGGGACAGACACATCGTTTTCAACAGAAATAATTGAGATGTTTTCTTAGGAAAATCAAACTTTATCATTTGTATATTAAGAAAATGGCAATAACCTAAAACCCAAAAAAAAAAATGCACCCTTCCTTTAAAGAAAAAAAAAAGTACACGAGTTTCATTAAAATTAGAGAATTTGTATACTATGTAGAAGAGTTATATTAAAATTATAGGCACACGACCTTAAAAAAAATTGAATAATGTTGTTTTTGTATTATATTATTAAAATTATGTTTTCAAACCTAAGTCAAATCATTATTAAAATTATTTCTTAGAAAGTAAATTAACGAAAAATACATTATTTTAAATGACAAAATTTTTAAAAATATTTTCAAATATAGTAAAATGTCACTGTCTATCTATGATAGACATTTACTAGTGTCTATCACTAACAGACAGTGATAGATGATAGTAGTCTATCAGTGTCTATGACTATCTATCGTGACATTTTGCAATATTTGTAAATATTTTGATTCATTTTGCTATATTTAAAAACAACTCTAATAAAAAAAAAACCAAAAAAAACTTCTTATATATGTTTTTTTCCAATATGTTCTCATTTCCGCATAAACATAGCTAAGAGATACATATACAATGAATACAAGTATGTTCAATGATTGATGTGAGAGCCTCTACATATGATTTTTTTTATTTTTTTTTTAAAAAAAAAACCTTACATATGAAGAATTATATAGTTTTGATTTTGGATGGCTTAGTTTAGAATGGAATTACTTGAAAATCTTAAGATTTATTTTAACTGTACTATATTTTTTTTTAATTATTCAGCTATACTTATTTCAACATTTAAGTGAGTATATATTAATTATAAAAAATAAGTATATATTAACTTTTGGGTTGTTTTCAATTATAAAAAAAATGAGTTAAACTATTTACAAATATAGAAAAATTTTATTATCCATCAGTAATAAACCGCGATAAAATTTTATTCCCTATGCGATAGACAGCAATAGAAGTCTACCACTTCAGCAATAAAATTCTGTCGATAGAATACTTCTGTCTATCGTTGATAAACAGTAAATTTTTTTTATATTTATAAATAGTTTGATATTTTTTTTTTATAGTAATTTCTCTTCACTTTTAATATATATTAGTAAATTTAATAGATATTTAGAGTATTGATTGGACGAGAATCAATTTGAAAATGAGGAATAAGATGAGAATGAAGATTTTGTCTCATCTCCTTGATAATCGTAATTAATTGATGCTTTAACTATTACATTAAATACCCTATCATTATATTTTCCAACTCATAACAGTATCCAATTATAAAATAATTATTAATTTCTCTCTTCTTTTATTTTTTATTTTTTATTTTATTTTATATGGCTTATTAACTGTAACTGTACATGTACGTGCGAGCATGCATGCACGTGGATGTCAGTCTAATCTGTCAGATCATTAATTAACATAATTAAATAATTAATCAAATCAGTTTTTTTCTTTCTGGGTGAAAGAAAGATTAGAGAATAAGGATCTTAGTATTGGCATCGCAGAGAAAGTTATGAGCTTAGATGGCAGCACATTGGGAACTTTCTAGGCCCTTATTTTATTTTCAAATTTACCATTAAAATAAACAAAATATTAATTTCGAAATAAAAAAACAATAAATCTATGTTTATTTATTTATTTATTATTTAGCTCATTTAAAAAACATATCAAACAAAATAATAAAGTATTGTTTTTGGAATTAAAAAAAAATATAAACGTACGTTAATAGCATAAAAATAAGAGTTGAAAATTAGGACCACTCGATAATTTTTTTGAAATCTGGAAATTTTGTTTTATTATCAAAGTGTTGAACTTTGATTATTTTTTTTTCTTGTTGTTTTTAAATATAAAAAAATAAATAAATTATTTATAAATATAAAAAAAAATTGTCGGTAATAAACTTTTATCATTTAAGCGATAGAATTCTATCGCAATTTATCGCTCAAGCGATGATATTTTATAGCTGATAGACAATAAATTTTTTAAATAGTTTAACTCATTTTTCTGTTTATGGTAATTTTTCTAATTTTTTTCATGAAATCTATTAGTTTTCTGTCAAAAAAAAAATTATTATTAATATTATTATTATTATTATTTGTTAATGAACTAAAAGATGGTTTTACAAGTCATAAATAAAATCGTTATCATACAACTTTTATTTAAAGATAATGGTAAAAAAATTAAAAAAAAATTAAACAATTTCACTTAATAATTTCATTTTAATATAATATGATTTACAATTTCAAATATTTGTCGCATGTGTTGGTAGGCAATCTGAAAATAGATATTTGAAAACAATCGATTCAATGAAAATATAATTGTATTTCATATTTTTATATATGTGTTTGGTAGTAGAGCTATGAATTGAATTCAAACTTAAACAATTATTTAAAAATATGCTTAACAATATATTTATAAACCATAAAACTAATACTATTAACTATTAGGTTGAATATAAACTATTATTAAATAATTTATGAATTTATTTTATGTTAAAAATTTTATATAACTATTATTTTGTAATATCACATAATTTGCAATACATTAAATAATACATATTTAAATTTAACAGACAAAAAATTGAGTTTATAATACGAAATACTATTTTTTTTTTAGAAAAATAACATGAAATACTATATCACATTTTTTTTTTTATTTTTTAAACACAATTCTGCATTTAAAATTTTCAAATTCAAAATCTGAAAACAATTAAAGCATAACATCGTTTTCAAAATTTACACGGTTTAAATCACGTAATCTATAAACAATTTTCAAAATTCAAATTCAAATTATACCAAACATATATTCTCCAAATTAGTAAATCAAAAAGCATAAAGTCATAGTGGAAATTTTCGGTCGAAATCTCAAATCAAAATTTCGAGATTTTGATAGGCTCGAAATAATCTCGAAATTTTGATTGAGGAGAATTTCGGTTTTTCTCATATTTCTCGAAATTTCGATTTTTTTCTTTTATTTTTAGCAATTAGCTATTCTAGCTCAATAGATTTTTTTTTGTTTGTCAATTTTATTGTTTTGTCTTGATTACATGAATTGTAACATTCCATAATATAATTTCACCTCAAAATTAAATTGATATGAGATTGTGAGGTTTGTTTCATTTATCATCCAAATTTTTTTTTTCAAGAAACTACATGTTTATTTGTACCTTCATTTGAATCTTTCTTTCCATTGAATTTTTAAGTCATTTTCACATAAAACTTGAATTGATGTGAGTTTTATTTTCGCATCCAAAATTTTCATTTACGAGAAAAAGACTTTGAAAAAATAAAATAAAAACTCACAATTTAGCATATAAATACCTTCACCAAATCACTTATTGCACATCACTCTCAAATCTCAAGTTCTCTAATATTTATCTCATTTTATCTCACGCTCTGTCTACTTATAGATTTTTCTTTTTCTTCTTTATTTTCCATTATGTTATGTTATGTTTTTTTTGTATCCCTTTCATGTTTAATGTTTTGATTTGTATATCCTTATTATCTTATGTTATATAATAAAAGCTTAATGCTATGATTTTTGTATCAACTTCAACAATTTAAAATTATTTTGTATTCAAACATTTCATGTCCTTTAATTTTGTAATTAACTACCAATATTTGATATTACATTTTCATTTCTCTTTTAAATTTTTAATCTCCCATCGACATTTACACATATAATTACAATATACGTCTAAATGTTGTTTTACTTTATAAAAATGACAATTAAAAATGATCAATCATAGTCTACTTAAGCCACAATGAAAACTTCATTAATTAATTATAACAATTTTTAGCAAATTTTCCAAAATTTTCATTAATATCGATGTTTCTATTAAATAAAAAACTCAATATTTTCATCCACATCCATATTAAAAAAAAAAAAAAGAAGGAAAAGTGTGTTTAATTGACGGGATAATCGTATACAAGAATTTCACACGTGGGAATCGTCATAAAGAGACGATTTCATTTAACGTTGACGCCTTTCGGATTTGACGGTTCGAGAATCAATATGGGCCTTGTAATGTGGCCCATTAATTAACTAATGGGCCAGAATAGTGAGCCCAATGGCCGAACAATAATTGGAGTATGAGTCAGTTCCCACTTATTGCGCTTAGGGCCCACATAAGTACCCCAAAAAAGTCCCATAAGGTATAGCCTGAGCTATCACCCCTTTCTTAAAAGGGTTTGTTTTTAGTCTAAAAGAAGAAGAAAAAAAAGCTGTTTTTTGTTGCAAAAAAGTGTTTTTTTTTTCCTGATATTTTTGGAATTTAAATACTAAACAAATATTCATACATTTAATAATAGATACACTGTTTTGACGACCATGATTGAAATTTTCTCAATACATGTCTGTTTATTTTATTTTTATTTTATATAAATACAAGAAACAGTTTGAAATTTTTATTAAAATAAAATTCATATTTTATATAAGTATTTTTTGAGTTCAATAATTATCAACCACCAATTTAGATGATGCTTATGCTTTTCTGGATTAAATTATATTCAAATTTGTAAAATAAAGGCTTAAAATTATATTTAATTTTTAAAAAAAAGTTATAGTCGATTCTCCCACAAAATGATAAAATGTGAAACTATACTATAAACATGTACGCAAGACAAATTAAGAAAATGGTTCATTGCTCCATGACGTAACATTGTAATTTTTTATTTTTTTTTACTGTCGTATCTATTTTTTGAGTTCAATAAAAATTTTAATCTCGATCTCTTAATTGATAATGAGTGCATAGTTTATGCTAATTGAGTTCTATTAATATGTTAGCCTTAGAAAAAAAAAAGTCAATTTACTCTAAATTTATTTGCCATAATCCATTGTTTATGATTTATTTTAGAATTATAGCCAATTACATCAACCTAAATGTTACCCATAACAATAAACTTTTTTATTTGTGGAAATAATAATTTTATAATATTTAAAGCATGAAGAATTAAACTTGTTTATTTGAAAAAAGAAAGTATTTTGCAGAATAGAAAATATTCACACACTTGAGTGCTTAAAATTAGAGAGTGAAAGAATATGGAAGCTAGAATCTTTGTGGAAGTTGGGCTCCTTAATCTCGACTTCCGAGGTCGAGGCAAGAGGAGAGTTGGACTCGGTCCCAATCCCAGTCCCAATCCAGTTTCCTTGTTCCTTATTTATAAGATTTGTTCTTTGGTTCAAGATTACCTATAATAGTAATCAAAACCATTTTCAAATTTTAACTCGGATAGTCAAGACATGTATTTACTAAGAAAATGTCACTTACATTTGAAAAATAGTGAAACTCACGTCTTTATAAGATAAAGAGAATTTTTCACATATAGGAAAAAATGTCAAACTATTTTAAAAAAAAATAGTAAAAAAAAAAGGCAATTATAGACATTGATAGACTTCTATCAATATCTATCCGTAATAAACTTTTATCATTTCTATCATTGATAGACCATGGTAGACTTCTATCCGCTTCTATCACAACTATCTAAAAATTTTGTTATTTTGTGTAAATAGTTTTCTTTATTTTTCTATTTAAAATTTTTTTCCTGAGTTATTTCTTTTCTCATCAAATAATTTTAAGGAATATCATAGTATCAAATTATACTTCATACAACATTGAACTTAAAAGAAAAATGAACTCAATAAAATGGTAAAAGAAAGTTGTAAAAGGTTAGAAAAAAATAAAATTTACAGAGTAATTCTTTTTTGTTTAGAATTAAAGAGCAAAATTTTTGGAGCATAAGAAAATTGAGAAATTTAATATGCTAAAATGGATATACATTTGTGTCACTTTAGAGTTTCAGCATAGAGAACAGTAGCACCATTGATTTGCAAATCTATAACTGTTAATAAATTAAGAGAAAAAAATATATGCGTTGGATCCAATAATTGTTCATAATTAAAGTAGAAAGAAAAAAAATAATAAAAAAAAATAAAAAAAGGTAATTTAGAGGGGAGAGGGGAAGAAAATCAGAAATAAAAAAGTCAAAAAAAGGTCCGCATTTGTTTATTTGTTTGGGGGATTTTCCATCTGTATTTTCCTCAGAAATACAGTCACAAACGCTACCTCCTCCATCTTCTTCCCCAATCATCACTCACTACCCGACAAAATTTTCCGCCATAGCTTTTTCCTTTCCTTTCATTGCCCCCAGAAGAAGGAGGAGCAGTAGTTCTCAGTCCCACGCCAAATCACTTGCTAACTATATCCCACTTTCTCAACAGATTTTGATTCTTTGTTTCTTTGTTCATGGAGCCGTCTCTTGAACTTTCAGAAACCCCCGAGCAGATTATACTACGATGGGACTCCGCCGCACCGGAGGAGGTGAAGGATAAGATGATTTTTGACTCCGACAGGGAAGAGATCGACCGTTACTTGCAGGCCGTTGATGAAATCCAGAGGTCCATGTCGTCTGCTTCCATTTCGGACGATCAGAACAAAGTCGATTCAACTATGCAGATCGCCATGGCTAGGCTTGAGGATGAGTTCCGTCACATTCTCTCCAGTCATACTACTCCGATCGAGGTCGAGTCGCTTACTGATCCGAGTCCCTCTTCTCGTTCCATGTCCAATAGTGGGAGTGGTGTGTTTGAGGATGAAAACGATGAGGAACCGGAGTTACAGGAAGTTCAGCTCGATTTAAGTGGCAGTCCAAGTTTTGGGTCGAGTGGTCGATCGAGCTATCGGGCGACGAGCAGTATTCGTGAAATTGATCTGATACCTTCGGATGCGGTTATCGATCTACGAAGTATTGCTGAACGGATGATATCGGCGGGGTACCTGCGCGAGTGCATCCAAGTTTATGGCAGTGTGCGAAAGTCCACCTTCGATTCCAGCTTCCGACGGCTCGGAATTGAGAAACTGAGCATTGGAGATATCCAGAGGCTGGATTGGAATGAGCTGGAGACGAAGATCAGAAGGTGGATTAGAGCAGCAAAGGTTTCTATTAGGACTTTGTTTTCCAGCGAGAAGAAGCTCTGCGAGCAAATTTTTTATGGCATAGGGACCGCCATAGACGATGCTTGTTTCATGGAGACTGTAAAAGGTCCTGTGACTCAGTTGTTCAATTTCGCCGAAGCGATCAGCATAAGCCGCAGATCGCCGGAGAAGCTGTTCAAGATTCTAGACCTCCACGATGCCTTAACGGAGTTGATACCTGACATTGATGTGATATTCGATTCAAAATCCGCGGAGTATATTCGAATTCAGGCGGCGGAGATATTGTCGAGGCTGGCGGAGGCCGTCCGAGGGACTTTATCAGAGTTTGAAAATGCGGTGCTGCGGGAGCCGTCGACGCATCCGGTTCCCGGCGGGACGCTTCATCCGTTGACAAGGTACGTAATGAACTATGTGAGTCTGATTTCGGACTACAAAGTGACCTTAGACGAGCTCATCGTGTCCAAACCATCGACGGGCTCGAGGTACTCGGCCGACCCCACAACCCCAGATATGGACTTCGGTGAGCTAGAGGGCAAAACGCCATTAGCGCTCCATCTTATATGGAGCATCGTGATTCTGCAATTCAATTTGGAGGGGAAGTCCAGGCACTACAAAGACCCTTCTCTAGCTCATCTCTTCATCATGAACAACGTTCATTACATCGTTCATAAGATAAAAGGATCCCCAGAGTTGCGAGAAATGATCGGAGACGTTTATCTGAAAAGGCTGACCGGGAAGTTTCGACAGGCGGCGACAAACTACGAGAGAACAACGTGGGTGAATGTGCTGTATTGCCTGCGAAACGAAGGGTTGAATGCGGGCGGGAGCTTGTCTTCCGGCCCCGCAAAGAGTCTTATTAGAGATAGATTCAAGACTTTCAACGCCATGTTTGAGGAGGTTCACAGGACACAATCAGCATGGTTGATACCAGATTCTCAGCTGAGGGAGGAGCTACGCATATCCATAACCGAGAAGTTGATCCCAGCTTACAGGTCGTTCCTTGGGCTTCATGGCCATCACATAGAGAGTGGAAAACACCCAGAAAATTACATGAAGTACACGGTGGAGGAACTGGAAAATGCCATCTTGGATTTCTTTGAGGGTTGCTCAGTAACCCATAACTTGAGAAGGAGATCTCACTGATATACAGCGCATGCTACTCCATTTTCAAGTTACTCAAATTCTTTCAATTTTTGGTGGAGTTTTTGGGATGATATGGTGGTTGCCTTCTTTGTCGTTATCCACTTTGAAGTTTCATTGTTCATCATTCTAATATTGGGGGTGAGCCGGTTCTGCAATTGATCTGCTTTATTTTTCCAATGGAGCCATATCCTCAGCCTGAATTCTCCTGCCTTGTAAGCATGTTACTTGTTTTCGTACCACATTTTTTTTCTAAATTTCTGTTCATATTGGAATTGTTCTTTGTGTGCTTTTCATTCCTTATTATTTATTTTGTTATCTGGCTGTCTCCTTCTAAGCATTCAAGTCTCTGCACCATGTTGTATTTTTTTTCTGCACCATGCTGTATTTCTGTTCTAATCTGGAGACACAGTCACTGATCATCTTTGACAGTCTAGATTTTTTCTTCTTTTCCAAACATCTTTAGATGTCTATCTCATATTGTTTTGTATTCAATTGACGAAGCTTTGGAAGCCTTTACAGTTAGCAAATTAAGAGCTGAAGTAATGTCTGATTTGAACCCAACACAACTCATCTTGAGTTGTTCACTATTCGAGTTAAGTTGTTCCATATTTCGAATCTGAGAAGTTTGAGAATCTTTTAGCAAATAGTTCCATGTTAACTGGCTATAACTTCAGACGGTTCAAAATCCTATGATGTGGTTGCAGATTTTACTACAATGCTGGTAGATTATTAAGCTTTTGTTTCTGTTTCTTTAATTACTCCTGAGGAATGTTATTTGCTGGGTAGAAAGAGTATTGTAGGGGCTTAAGTGGTTTCGTTAAACTCAATTAGTTCTTTTGGTTCTTAGTTCTGATTCTGATTTGACCATATATGAAAAACGTTTTGATTTAGACACCTAGTTTATTGAACAGAGCTAAACATATGTTAAGACAGAAGAAAGAACAACATTAAATACAGAGGAAATTTTTTCCTTTGAAATTGAGAGTGAAGTCTCTCTCTCTCTAAGTCACCCACTTGCCTGGATTCTCATCGGTCATGTTCTTTTGGACTATTTTCTTAAGTAACTTTCAAGAGATGAGGATTTGAACCTACCACATTTCAGTCGAGTAATGTTTTGACAAGTTAAGCTATGTTCAAGATGGCAGTCTAATAGTTTCATTTCCTACTTATATCTTTGTACTCTCATGATGATACTTTAAATTGTATATTAGGTACCTTTACATCTCTATAATAAACACATATTGTCCATGATTTATGTTTACTCTGTTCTAATAGAATCGATCATATGAGATGTAGATCAATAACTGTTTTTTTTTCCTTACCGTGCATAACTTTGGTCATATCAGTAGAGGCATTTGTTATATGAACTTGAATTGTAGAAAGGTTCTGCGCATTGAGTACAGTACACATGGTCTTTATTCTTGCTTTTTAGTTGCATTTAGGCACGAGCTTTTTCACCTGCCCAGAAATCTTTTCTCTTCCCGTCATTGTGCACCCACCTTCAAACGTAGGCATCTTTCAGATTTAGACGATCTCAGGCTGTTCTAATATATTCCTCCAATTCCCACTCTTAATGTTGTTTGCATTAAAAAGGAAGAAGAAGAATAATTTGTTAATAAACTGTAATAGATGAGAGATATTTACTTGTAAGTGATTGTGATGGTATGACTAGCTTTTTTGGATTTTCTATTGAAAATACTTAGGTGCATCTTAGAGAGCACCTTTCTTTGTGCATTCCATTAAATTGTCCTATCATAATGTGGCATGTGTCAAACTATTTTTATTTATTTTTTAAAATATTTTAATTATTTTTCTGGTGTGAGTGATGGAAGGGAAAGCATAGAGATGGGTACATCCAATATTATCCTTTCCTATGATAAGTATTCTGGAAATTGAGCAAGAGTGAGTTGGATATCTGCAACCTTGAGCCTTAGGATTTGCCTTCATTACCAAATGAGACCTTTATTTTATTTTATTTTAGCTGTTCATTGATGTCTCCTATCATTTCTAGAGCGAGGTCATCAGATAGCGGACTTTTTACTTCGAGAAATTATTTTAGGAAGTCACTACAATGTTCGTTCAGTTTAGTTAGAAACATGAGAGAGAAACAATAAAAGTATATCAAATTTGTATCTAGTGGTTATTATTTATTAAGAAGCATGCAAATTCTAGAATCTATATCTAACTGTTCTTACGTGACAATCTCATTGTAATGGGCATGCTGAATAATTTTTCAATTCCATCTTTTGCTCTCTGTCTCTTTAACTATTGTTTTTAAAGAAGTATTAAAAATGATAATGAAATTAATCTCCTAAAAAGAGGAAAAGTGATTCGTTTGGTTGTAATCGATGGATGGATTATATAGGCCCATCCCACGTAAAGAACAGTTAATTCTTTGGTGACTCAGTGGTCACGTAGTCTTGCTTTATGAGATCATAAAGCAAGCCTCTATGAAGCGACAGGTAAGCCACTTTTGCCATGAATTTGTATGGTAATGGTATTGAGTTGGAAAGAAGGCTCTCTAATTGTGGACTAATGAGTAATTATACTTTTTTCAAAAGGAAATAAAGCTTCCTAATTTTCTTTAGTTGTATACAGGGTGGAATCAGAAATCGCAACAAGGACTGTAATTTATAACATCTTATAGTATGTTTGAGAGTGATTCTAAAATAGTCAAAATCACTCGAAAAATGCTTTTAATCATTCCAAATCAATTTTATTAGTATGAAAAATATATTTAAGAGTGTAAAAGAAAACACTTGATTGATTTTGAGTGATTAAAAATGTGTTTTGGAATTATTTTAAGCACGACAAGAGTGATTTTCACAATTTCAAAATGACTCACAATCATACACTTAAGAATGACAACGGGGCAGGGTGAGGTTGGGGACGCACTCCCCATCCCCATACCTGTAGGGATTTTTAATCTCTGTCCCCGCCCCATTTCTCGGTTGGAAAATCCTCGTGGAAATTTACTAAAACGCTACTGTTTTAGTTGTGTGTATATATCTCCTCTCCGTCTCCGATTGGGGATCCAATTTAAATCTCCGGTTTGATCCCACGACTGCTCCGATCGGGTCGGGAACTCGCAGGGAATTTTACCGTCCCTACATATACTTAGTCCACTAAACCAAAATACGAGCTTTTACAAATACAATACTGAGTATAAAAAGAGGGCAAAGTGACATTTCATTCATTGAAATAAAGTAATACAAGAGAGGAAAATTGGAAATGATGGGACTCCCAAGATTTGACATCTGAGAGAAGCAGCAGATTCTTTCCAATCAAATCACATATCTTCAAGGAGCTCCTCCATCCATCTCTGCAAGGTTCTTTTAAGCTCTAATGACTCCTTTTCTGCTTTTCTAGCCCGCATTCATCCATCCATCCATCCCCCACCCAAGCTTTTAGAATTTGCTAAAATGTAAGGTTCAAAATTTATGTTCAAAGTCACAAAGTTACTGTGAGTGTTCTTTCATTCTTTCGTAAAGGAGTGGAAGAAATGCTTATAAGCTTAACTCGAGGTTAAGATTTTATATTATTTATCGACTTACAGTTAGAATCTGAGGGAGTGAGACAGTAGTCATATGTGGAGGAAGTTGGGGGGCAAGCTGGGGTCCTGAAATTAAGAAATTATGAATTGAAGGCATTTGAATTAGAAATTAATTAAATTAAATTAAAATTAAGGAGAGAAATGAGATTACCGACTCCCCAATTAAAATAATATTCTCGGCTCTAACAACCAAAAGACCAATGGGGTTATCACAATACTGATTCTCAACAACAATTCTTTCAAAAGCACTATCAAGAACAGTACTCCCTACACAAATTTATAAAATTCTAAGGAGAATATTCATTATGGGAGAATATACATATATAAATAATTAATGAAAAAAAAAAAAGAAAGTAAGAAATACCATAATGATCGAAGGAACACAAAGTGCCAATAAAACATCGCCCATCAAAAAGCAGTACCAGTAATTTGCCTGTAGCATGGGAAATTAGAAGAAGAAGAAGGAGGAGGAGGAGGAGGAGGAGGGAAAGAAAAGCAAGAATTTGGTCGGTCAAGATAATCGCCAAGATAGAAGATGCCTTGGGAGATAATTGGCGAAACCATTATTGAGTTTTAATTCAACTGAAACTCACTCTAATTAATCTTTTTAGGCCTAAACTTATATAATTAACTCTCTCGGATCCAATCACTAAATAACCGATAATCCGTTGGGACCAGTTTATATGAACAGTTTTCTGAGAAATTATTTGGTGAGATGAGTTATGAAATTCATTTTAAATTCTCTGATTTGAAATTCGAGGTATATATATATATATATATATATTTTGAAACAAGAACAAGAAAATTTTGAATGAGTGCATTTAAAATTTTGTGTTTGAATGATAGCTGAAAAAAAAAAAAAAGTTGAATTCCATTCGAATTTCATTCTCTTTCGTGTTGTAACAAAGAATAGAATTCATTTGAAATTCCTCAAAAGTCTTGAGAGTTTATTTATATAGGCCATTAGATCTTTGAATCCACAATCCGTCGATATTATGAGTCAATCACGTTGTCGTTTATAATAGTCATTAATATCTTACTTCATAACGGTTTAATTTTTGAATGTTGAGTTCTCCTTTTTTCAAAGAATTTTGGGTTTGTTTTTTCACTATACATTTTTATTAAGAAAATTACATTTGAATTCTTAGGCGAACTTCTTTAAGACTTTTTTTAGCTTTCAAAATTTCGCTTGGATTTTGAAAATATTTGTAAAAAGTTGATAATATAACAAAGAAATCCATAGATGAAATTAACGTGTTTATAAACTTTGAAATCTGATGGTTCTCAAGTGTTATATGATACATTCTTATGATATTGTCGCTTACTATAAGTGCTAGTTATTGTACGTCACAATCAAGGTTTAAAATATCGATGTCGATAGAAATATTGAGGTCTTGATTTTACGAAAATTTCGATGAAAATATCGAATAAAATATCGATTTTGATGGATGTTTCAAACTTTTAAAAACAAAAAATTTTAAAAATAAATTTAAATAGCATAAACATTTTATTATTTCCAAATAAACAAACATGTCTATTATATCTATTATATTTATATTGGTGGTATTTTGATACTTTTTTTTTGTGTTTTGTGGATTTCTATACGATATAATGAAAATATCGATTCACCCTTCATATCGATATCAAACCCATGAAAACGTGGAAATATCGACATATCAATAAAAATTTAATACTGACCATGGATGATTTTGTTATGGTGACAATGATCTTCTAAAGGACATCGTCATTAAATGTATAGTATTAACGACATATTTAATTAACAAAGAGTTTTGCTTTCCATTTATATTAAATTCGGTGAATCAACTTAAACTTATCTTATTATATAATATATATATATATATATGTGGACTGAATAATATTTAAATAAATGTGCATGATTTTTTTTTTTTAAACTTACACTTAATGATTTTTCTAACATGAGTTTACTCATGTACTTCACTATTAAAATCATACTCAAATCACCTAAATTATTGAGTTTTAAAGACAAAACAAACAAGTTGTTACTAAGAAGAAAGATGAATATAATATAATAAATAACATGGTAATATAAATGAGGAAGGTTGGAACTTGGAATACCATTTTCCAATCTTTGGAACAATTGTTAAAAAGGGAAATAAGATCATGTGGGTTTAAAGCTATTGGCCTTTGAAAATTTTCTCTATCTTACATTGCAATAATTATCATATTTGTTCTCTTCATCTTCATCTCTTTTATCTCTCCTCTCTTTCTCCTTTATGAATCTCTTCAATGAAGCCATTTGAGAAGAATTCTTAGGGTAAATTTTCTTTTGAAGCATCATCCTCAAGATCTGTCCATTATCATTGTATGTAATTAACTCTACTAGTTAACACAACATATATAAAAAACTAAGGGAAATTATTTACACAAAATAGCAAAATTTTCAGATAGTTATGATAGACGCTGATAGAAGTCTATCAGGATCTTTCAGTGATAGAAATGATAGAAGTCTATTGCTGATAGATGTTGCTATTTTCTGTAAATAGTTTGACATTTTTTCTATCGGTGAAAATTTCTCTATATATGTCATAATTTTGTTGTTTACATACCTTCTTCATCGTTGCGTCTTGCCGTGTCTCCATGAAGTTCGGAGGTAGTGACGGTGGCAACGGTGGCGCGAAACCACTTCCACAGACAAATATCTTCTTGACTAGAAACGATACAGATCTCTTCACAATGGATTTGTGATTACTTTTCTCATCATCATAATCATCTTTCCATTCCCTAATCACTAAACCAATGTTCTTTTTCACACCTTGTTCTTGTGTTTCATCGTTATCAAAATCATCAGTCTCCTCTTTACCAAGTACTTGAGAGTTTTGCTGCCAAAGTTCCCTCAACTCCTCTTCAAGAAGAGAACCGTCGTCGTCGTCGGTTTCTTTCAATGGAGATTGACCATAGTCGACGACACCGTTTTCGGCATCGGTCTTCAATACTTTCAACACATTAGTATTATTGTTGCCAAAAGTTCCAATTGCTAGTAATCCAAGAGGCAAAGAAGGGCTGGTTTCTTCAGGTTGCTCAACTGATTGATCATGTAAGTAAAATAATATAATGGTAAGTTAGTAGTAATTAAATTAAAGTAATGTTTTTTACTTGAAAGAGATTAAAAAAAAGTATAATGCAAATATTACTTGAAGGGTTTGAATGTGATGCTTTGTTCTGAAATTTTACTTTTCCTTGGAGTTTACTTTGCATCCAACTCAACAACTGAATTATCCCAAAAACAAAATTATCAAAAATTGAAGGGTTATTCAGCAAAAAAGAGAAGAAAAATAAAAACACATGCAAATTTGTTTAAAACTCACCTTCATCTTGCAAAGGAAAGGCCTTGGCCTTGGAGGGCTTCCTTTAAAGCAAGTTTATGTATAATGGTGGAGAAGCTTTTGGTGGGTTAACTATAAAGAAAAAACTTCATTCAAAGAGCCAATTTAGCTTAAAAGAGAGAGTGGGCTAACTTTAATTTCCACTAAAGAACAAATTAAGTTACTTTTTCTCATCTTTTGATATCTTTCCCTAATGATTAAAAAATAGTAAATTGTTTTTTTTTTTTAAATTTTTATATGTTCAATACAATTAAATTTCCCAATTCTTTAATAATATTAGTTAAATTGCAAATCTGATCCCCGTAATTTAGAGGAAGTTAGAATTTAGTATCTATGATTTGGTAAAATTTTCATAAATAGTTTATATGCTGGAAACTATTTATGAGGATTTTATCAAATAATAGTTTCTATTTATGAGGTATTAACTAACCATAAGAACTAAATTTTAACTTTTAAAACCATAAAGACTAAATTCTATCCTTTTTGTTTTTCAAACCATATGAACCAGTTTTGTAATTTAACAAAAAAAAAAAAAAAAAAAAATTCATATTCTTTCAGAAGTTGTAATATTATACATCTGACCTTTCATAAATGTTTTAGAGTAGAAATCCATTAAAATGTTGTTGGACGAAAATAGAGACTGAAATGATGTGGCAACAACTTTAAATGAATATTAAGACCTAAATATTGCCTCCCCATTCCAATAATTTTCATTAAAATTTCTAACAAATTTGTACTCTTAAAGTAATTTTAAAACGTTAATCGCAACCCAAATGTAACCTTACAACTTTTAAAAGAAAATACAAGTATTATCACTAGAGTTGTTTTCAAATATAGCAAAATTAGTCAATTTATTTATAATTATAATAAAATATCACTATCTATTACTGATGTCTAATCTATCAATACCTATCACTGATAAAAAGTAATATTTTACTATATTTATAAATATTTTAAACATTTTTACTATTTAAAAAACTTACGTCTATTAAGCTATACATAAAAACAACATCACTAGAAAAAAAAAAATCTGAAACCACATATTTGTTAAATAGAAAAAAATGGAGGATTATGTAAAATTGTAATTGAAACACGTGGTAGAGTTCTTGAGAAGCTAAAAAAATTGTACTTGAAAAGCTAACAAGGAATTAATGCATGAATATTTGAGAGACATATGAGAGTTGAATATGGAAGACTTTCTACAACTACGAGATGATACAATTGCGTACTATGCTTCCACTCCAAGCTTGTGTCGGCCCTTTATTATAATGCTACAGACTTTCTGTCTTTCCCCTTTTTCAATCCAAATTTTCATTTACTCCCTAATAATCTTCTCTATTTCAAACTTTCAATTTCATCAAATCCAATTCTTAAACTTACGAAATTTCTGTCAAATTTGGTTGAATTTCAATATTACGCATTGTAAAATGCGTAAATTATCTATTAATATGTATATTTAATCCTCGAACAACTGTGAGATCGTCACAATCAAACTCAAATTATTTACATCGGTTTTTCAAAATTTACAGGGTCAACAAAACTTAGGGTTTATTTGGTAGAGGGCCGTTTTGCGTTTTTAGAGATTCACTGAGTTCAATAAATATGTGTTTGGTAGTCAACTCGAATTTAGTTTCTGAAAACTGTTTTAAGATTCTGGATCCAAACCGTGCAAATTGTGAAAAATAACATTTTTATGTTTTTCATTGTATCTATATTTCAAATTTTAAAATTTAAAATGCAGAATTATATTAAATAAAAATAAAAACATTTAGAAATACAATATCTAATATTATAAACTCAGTTAGTTTTTTTAAAAAAAATATAATATGTAGTTTTTTTTAAAAAAATATAATATGTATTATGTAAGGAGAATTTTTAAAATAAAAAATAAAGGAAACTATTTACAGAAAATAGCAAATTTTTTAGATAGTTGTGATAAATCCTACGTCTATTTCTATCCGATAGACGCTGATAGAAGTCTATCAATGTCTATTAGTGTTTTTTTTTGCTATTTTCTGTCAATAGTTTGCCATTTTTCTATCTGTGAAAATTTATCATTATGTAATCTATTATAAATTATATAATATTACAAAATAATAATTATATAAATACTTTTAACATAAAAAAATATTCATATATAAATTAATAATAGTTTATTGTCAACTAAATATTAGTGGATAATTCCAACTAGTTTCATGATCTATAAATATATAGTACCAAACACCTTTTAAACAATGGTTTAAATTAGAATCCACTGAATCTGTTACCAAGCACTTATTTGAAAACATGAAATACCACTATGTTTTCATTAAATCCCTTATTTTCAAATTTTCTACCAAATAAGTTCTAAGTTGTCAATAGTTTTGTTTTCGACACTACTCTATAAAACCTCCTGTATCAATAAAAATGTTTTGTTTACTACGTAGAAAGAGGAAATCAAACGTGGTTAGTATAACATATTTCATTACTGGTTAAACTATGCCCATTTTAGCCCAACAAAAATGTATATACAAGTGAAAGATGTCCAAATTTAGATGTGTAGGGTAATTTTGGGGGTGCTAAAAGTTGAAGTTAGAGCCATTAATTTGGAAATTTCAAGATGGAGGGAAGGGGAAAGAAGACATTCACATGGGCTACCTAACTTTGAATCTCCATTTGGAATGAGATCAATATATATATAATATATATGTTTGGGTTTGGAGAACAATGTGAACTACACAAACATTTTATGTTGTGTTTCCATTTCTGGAATGGTGTCTTGCTGGGCCTCTATCAATTACAAACTTATCTCCTTTATATATGTATGTCTTTGGGATATGTGGTTAAAGATAACCTTATTGCTTTGAATGCTTTGAATGTCGATGTGAATATGGAGTGTGTTTTTGGTTTAATACTTCAATATCTCATTTTCTAATCTAAATCTAGATAACTCTTTGTTAAAGTAGAGAAGACAACACTGACTATTCTAGAAGTTTCTTAGAGTATCTGCAACGTGATTTAAATGTATAAATTATACTTTTTTAGAAATATACTTGCATTGCATTTCTTTAGGCTCTAAGGATGTCTAGAATTTCTTTAAATTGATAAGGGATAATTTCATAGAAATAAGAAAGACCTAAACAAATCCTTTTACTTAAGAGATCCAAGGAAATCATGTCTATAAATAAGAGCAGTGTCCCCATATATAAGTTAAGAAAGAAAGAAGAAGTTAATGAACTTAGAAAGAGTGAGGAAAAGTGAGTGAGTGAGTGAGCGAGCGAGTATTGAGAGAGTGAAAATATCTTATCTTAAAAGTTTCTATATTTTTTTTCTTTCGTAATATAAGTTTCTTTCCTTCAAGTGATTGTTTCTCTTCCTTTTGTGTTAATTTCTCCAACAAGTGATATTAGAGGCAAGCTAGGTAGCGTATTGTGGTGGAGATTATGAAGATTGAGTACAATTTGAAATTGTGAAGCTTGTTGTATGGGACATAACTATTGGTGGAGTGGATTCATCACTTGAAGATGATGGGAGACTTTCAAGTTATTAGAGGAATCAAGAAGTTCAACACTCAAAACTGCAAAACATGGTTCTCATTGCAGGAAGTCATATCTCTAAACCTAAGACTTGTGGTTTGTCATGGGAGGCACCAAAATCAAGCCACCTAAAGATGTTGCAACTTTGAAGAAATAGAATATCAAGACAAGTAAAACCATGCTTGCTATTAAGACTACAACTCATGAAGAAATATTATAGTGGAGACGTCGAAGGTAGCATGTGGCACGTTTCCCTCACTTTTCTCAAAGAAAAATGATGCAAGATTGCAATTTCTAGAGAACAAGCTCATGTCAATGGCTCAAAATGAAATGACTATCAATCAATATTTCATCAAGGTAAAACCTTTATATCGTGAAAATTTTGAATTAAATCTTATTGCTGCTATTTTAAAATCAAGAATGAGAAGAATTATTATACATGGTCTTAAACCTAAGTATAGAAGCTTCACCGATCTTCTCCTATTACCCTAGACAATCTACATTTCAGTAAAAAAACATTGGCTAAGAAAATGTTGGTGGTCACAATAAAGAGCAATAATGAAGACACACTTTTTAGTGGCTAAATAAAAGATAATCTAAAATATTAAAAAAAAAAAAGTAGGATCAAAAGGAGATGAAGAAGCTCCTAAACACTCTCCAAGTAAGGGGAGCTAGTATAACTAATAAAAAATGAGTATTGAAAAAAGGTAAAGGTTAAAGTCAGGGAAAGGTAGGCCATTATGCCAGAGATTGTCGTCGAAAGCAAAAATCAGCAGAAAGCAATGCAAAAAAGTGAGATGTAGAGACATGTTTTGCAACAATAGAATCCAACACCCAATTGACATCCAATGTAATGGAGAAGAACGTGTTGGCTCTCCATGCAGAACAAGTAAATTATAAAGATGATTGAATTGTTGGTTTAGATTGCTCAATCACATGACATGCAATATGAGAAATTTGCAAAACACATTAAACTATAAAGGAAGTTGAGTATTGTCGTAACTGCAAACAACTTGAAGTTGCTAATAGCTCATGTTGGCAAAACTATGATAATGCCTCGTTTCAATTCCAATCAAGTGGAGATGGAGAATGTATTTATATGCTTGGAATGAAGAAGAATTTGGTATCAATATCACAATTAATATCAGTAGACAACTTCATTGTGTTTGGACCCAACGATGTCAAGATGTACTAAGATCTCAATGTTTGTGGTACACTATTGATGGAAGGACAAAGAATGGACTCCATCTACATCATGTCAATAAAGGGAGCCTACGTGAATAAGAAAAGAAACATAAGGATAGAGCATTGATTTTGTCAATGAACAATGTTATGCTTCAATAAATGTTATATTCGATGAAGAATTGTCATGATAGGCACCTAAATTATAAAAAGCACGTTCCAAAGAAGGATCTAAATAAGAAATGAGTTAAATATTGCAGCAAGTTCTAATGGAAAGAGAAAAAGATATGTAGAAGAGGATAACCAAGAAGAATTAAGGACACACAATCCTAATTAGCAATGTGATGTACACGATCTAGAACCACAATGAATGAAATCGAGAAAAAGAAAACCAAATCTTAGATATGTAAATGCAACGTTAGCATCATTTGAAGAAGCAACATATAAAGAAGTATCTCATAACATCCAGTGGAGAAATACCATTTAGGAAGAAGACTGATGCATTAAGAAGAAATCGAAGTTGGGGCTTGGTGCCGGAAGGCTAAGAGTGTTAGGAGTTACAAACAAAGTCCCACATTGGTTAGGAAAGAGAATGATCATGGGTATATAATTAAGGACAATTGATCTCCATTGGTATGAGACCTTTTGGATAATACCAAAAGTAAAGTCATGTGGGTTTATGCCCAAAGTAGACAATATCATACCATTATAGAGATATGTGGAGGTCCGTGTAGGTGAAATCCTCAAATTCCAAACAAAGACTCCACTCTCAAACTAGAGAATGCGAAATGAGAATTTAACTCAAATTAGTAGGGGTGTTTGTGGGTTAGTTGGGTCAATTATTTAAATTTTTGCTCTAAAAATATGTAAAATGTTAATATGTAAAAACTCTATCTAATTATTTTCATATATTCAATTAAGATTAACAACTCAATTTTAATTTATATTATGAAAATTTTCTTTTCCAAAGTGTTAAATTTTTTTTAAAGAGTTGTTGTAGAATAGATTGTCCAAAAAAATAATGAAATTAAATTAAATTGAATATATATATATATATATAAATAATCGTATCATAGGTAAAAAAACATATATTTTTTAAAATTAATAATATATTCTGGTTGGTTTGGATTATTTAGGTTAACCCATGAACCAACCCAACCCAAATGAGTTGATAACCTAATCCAAATTGTACGAGTTGGGTTGGGTTGATTGAGTTTTTTGGGTCATCGGGTTTTTTGAACACCCTAAGAGTTAGCACACCCAAGCTTAAAGTGTTCTAACGGGTACGATTTGAAATTAAAGACAAAAGCTCTTTTTATAGTACTTAGAGTCATCACTTTCTTGAACCTTTCGATGTAGGACAACCACACTTCTATCACTTTGCCAAAATCCAACACAAATAATCTTCAAATTCCTTTGTGTGTTGCCTCATCATTTTGACAATAAACATTATACTTGAGGGTGAAAATAGGAAGTTAAAGTTTTTTTTTTTTTTTATACGTATATAGACACACAAAGTTAAAATACCAATTTGGTTCCTACTATAAAGTTTGTTCACTTTTAATTGATGTATTTTTAATTACCAATTTTTGTCATTGTACTTTTAATAAATTTTAAATTTAGTCCCTCGTAATTATTTTTTTCCAAAATTTATTAAATAATGATAATAATTTCCATATAAGGAAATGCAACACGTGAATATATTTTCAAATTTTATGACAAAAATGAAAAAAGGTTGAAAAATAATAAATTAATTGTAGACTAAATTTAAGATTTATTGAAGGTATGTGGACGAACAATTGAAAAAACAAAAAGGTTGTCTTCAAACATAAAAAAATGAACTAAACTATTTACAAATATAGAAAAATTTAACGTCATATATTTCTATCGAAGTCTATCGTGGTCTATCATCGATAGAAGGTAAAATTTGTTTATATTCATAAAATAGTTTGATATTTTTTTTATTTATAATATTTTTTTTTAAAAAAAAATGGTATTCTTACTTCCAAAGAAAGAAAAAAAACGAGTATTCTTGGCGAGAAAGCTTTCTTAACATCGCTCTTCCTTTTATCAGTGATTCGATCCTTCATCAATTTCACTGGAACACTGCAACTGCAAGAGTAGAATCGGAAGAGGTTAAGCCCTAAGTCATGAGTCGTGGAAGTGGAGGCGGATACGATCGTCACATCACAATTTTCTCTCCCGAAGGCCGTCTATTTCAAGTTGGTACGTATATTTTCTCTCACAATACCTTCATCGTATCTTACTTCTTGCTGTCGCAGTGATTTGTTGGCCTTTTAGATTCTTTTTTTTTTTTGTGGCGTTCATGGTTTTTGAGAGAGATTTTTGAATGATTACTTCGCGTTGCTCTTCGAAATGAGCTCGACTCCCTTTCGAATTGCTAACGAATTTGGGGGATGGAAGTACAGGATGGATCGAATTTGATCGCGACAAGTTAATTGCAACTCTTGTATGTGGAATGGAGTTCAATTTGAGATGGCTAGAGTCTTTGGATTGAATTATAGCCATTTGTTTGCGTTCTTCTTTTTCTAGTGAGAAATGCGAATTCGAAGCTCATTTTGTTTAAGAGACTCAAACTCTACAACTACAGAATATTTGAGCTGTTTCCTTTCCCTTTTTTTTTTTTTTTTTTTTTTTTTTTTGTTGAAGTTTTACATGGAGCGTCTTAATCCATCTTGCTCTTTGAATTGTCTCTATACTCCATTATGTATTTCTTTTTCATTGTTTATGCACAGTTATACCTAGGTTTGGGAGATTTGGATGTTGTCAATTTCCACTAGACCAAACGTTTAAGCTATTAACTTAGGATACATTCATTTATTTATTTATATTTTTGGCTCGTAAATGAGTTCATTTCATGATTTCTAATCCATGGAAACCTGGAACTTTGTTCTATGATTCCATGTTAAATAACCCTACGTTTCGTCAAAGCCTATGCAGTTTAGTATAGATAAATTTCATCATTCATTATATTCTCAGTAGATGTCAATCTAATCTTTCTCTAGTGATCTTTCAGTCAGTAAGGTTAACCTATCAGTTTAGCGATCATAGTGTGTTCTCATAACTCTAGTTGAATTTTCAGTTTTTATTTTTGTAATGGAAAACAGAATATGCATTTAAGGCTGTCAAGGCTGCTGGAATTACTTCGATTGGTGTTCAGGGTAAAAATTCAGTTTGTGTCGTGACCCAAAAGAAGGTTCCGGTGAGTACAATTGGTTTGACTCTGAGAGGACTTTGCATCTCTATTAGTAATATAATCTATGGGCGATGCTGAATGTGAATTTGAAAATTCATTGCAGGATAAGCTTCTGGATCAATCAAGTGTCTCACATCTTTTCCCTATAACAAAGTACCTAGGGTTGTTAGCAACAGGCATGACAGGTATTTCTCTTGGCCTTTTCAAATTTACTTACAGATATGTTGTATTTATAGGAGGCGACTTATTTGTTCATCATTCCAGCTACGCAACTGAAATTAGTTAAGGCATGCAGCATATGCTATATAGGATTGCATCTAGCTAATGACGAATCATGATGTGGCATGGTATTGCGATGTACAGATATGATCCCTATACATGGTGTTGCAATAGCAGTACCCTTTCCTAGATATTGCTTAGTTATTTAGTTGAGAAATTTAACAGAATCAGCTGTTCTTCCATCCAGAAGAAAAAATTAAACAAACTGATATGGTTAATTTGGACACATGTATGACTTTAAACTATTTGTTGATACACACTTTATATTCACACTCGACTATTAATTTGTTTTTCAGTCAAATGTATTAATTGACCCTAGATTTTAGTGCTTGTCTCATTGGCGGTCTTTCCATGATTTTTTGGGACGAGTGGTCACTGATATGATTTTTATTCTGTTTTTAGCTGATGCCAGAACCTTAGTTCAGCAAGCGAGGAATGAAGCAGCCGAGTTTCGTTTTAGATATGGATATGAGATGCCGGTGGATTTATTAGCTAAATGGTATCATATTTGTTTCATGCTATACCAAGACATTATTGTTTTAAGTATATACCACACAAGCAAACAATTTGTTCAACCATATGAATTATGGGTTGTAGAGCAAAGAATAGCTCTACATGTTGCTTACTGACCTTAGTTTATCATTCCATTATCCATAATGTTGGTCTAGATATTGTCAATTTCTGCACAATCACAACATAGCAGCTTTTTGCATGCATCTCTTTTCCATCATGGCTGTTGCTTTCAAATATCTTCCGCTGACATACTGATATACATTATGTAGTAATGGCAATTATGAGTAATTATGTACCATGGGAATTAAACCTTTGGCCTCTTTGACCTTCTTGTGCTGGATTGTTGGTTGGCAGGATAGCTGATAAATCACAAATCTATACTCAGCATGCTTATATGAGATCACTTGGAGTAGGTATGTTTTCCCCAGGTTTTGGTGTTGCATTATATTTTAAATTTCAACTTTTGTTATGGACAATAAAAGTGATCTATCTTTTTTAATCTTTTGCTCCTTTCATTCGTCTGCATCTAGTTGCCATGGTTTTAGGCATTGATGATGAGTTTGGACCTCGCCTCTACAAATGTGATCCAGCTGGTCATTTCTTTGGTCACAAGGTTTATATAGTTAATCTATTTACTCTTATGGTCAATATTTTAGGAAGGCATATCATATTGAAATATTTACATTTTTCTATTCCAGCTGCCAACGTGGAATAGTTAATTATCAATCATTGTGAGATTAAGTTTCTTCTACTCTAACTACCGCCAGTTCTCTGTGAGCTGAAAACATTTTATAAGCATCAAATTAATGTCAATGTATTGTTTCTTTATAGGTCCTCTTTTTCTTTTCTTTTTTTTTTTTTTTTTAATTTTTTAATAATAAAAAAAAGGAATAAAGTCAATGTATTGTTGCACACTCTTGCTCCAACTGCAATAGGCGCTGAAGCTTGTTATTACTTTCTCATTTATATATAATACAATTATAGCATCAGACATCATGAGTGTACCTTCGCTGGTCTCTCAAAGATATTCATGTATAGAGTGCATCTTTTTAGTTTCCTTCTTGAATCTCATTGAAAATTTCCGTTGGTTTTTTTGAATTTGGTATTTCATCACTATGCTTGAGACGTTTTTTTTTTCCCAATGTGTAGGCTACGAGTGCTGGTTTAAAAGAGCAGGAATCAATCAATTTCTTGGAAAAGAAAATGAAGAACGATCCAGAGTTCACCTATGAAGAGACAGTACAGGTCGATGTGCTTTCTTTCAAACTTTACATGACACACAGCAAAACCTAAAAATTATAATGAGTTAGGCTTTTTACATGCGCATGGATGCTTGTCTTTACTTTTGTGTATATCCCTCCTCCAATATTGTCGTATTTCCATTTGCAGACTGCAATTTCAGCCCTCCAATCGGTTCTGCAGGAGGACTTCAAGGCAAATGAGATTGAGGTTCTGATACTTTTACTTGTCTTCTTCTTCTTCTTCTTCTTTCTTTCTTTCTTTTTCTTATTTTTTTTTTTAAAATAATTATACTAGAGTGGTAATGTGACGGGAGTTCTATACCACTATCGATTTATTAATGAAGGGTTTGATATTTGAATTGGGGAGAAGTCTTCTGTTTCCTTTAATGTCAAGGAAATGCCAAAAAGACGTTGGAAATGTTAAAAAAAATAAAAAGGTTACAATGGTTGACCATATAAATACAAATACAATACAAATAATAATGATAAAGAACTCAGTTGCGGAGTCGTTAGTGGTTTAAAACTAATCTAATCAATTTTGACAAGCTTGTATGATTTTTGCGATATATTTTTTCATATCTTGCTTTAACTCCTAGATCTAAACCATAGTTTAAGGTAATTTTTACTAATTTGAACGTGAACTGTTTCACTGATTTCTTCTATTAGCTCCAATTATCACTCTGACTTTGTAAGATCGTATAAAGGACATATATTAATTACTTGGCATTCCAAATATTTCTCAGTAGTAGGCTAGTAAATTGTTGTACAAACATTAGAGTAAACTATTGTTGAATATTTTGACACGAACAGGTTGGAGTGGTGAGGCAAGAAAATCCTGTGTTTAGAGTGTTGACGACCGAGGAGATCGACGAACATTTAACTGCAATAAGTGAACGTGACTGAATGGAGAGGCATGTTGGAGGCCAAACCATGAGGAGGAATGGTATCGCTTAAATGTTGTTGAAGGCTTTGTAGTATCAGATCATTGCTTGTTTAGAGCATCAAAAAAGGCACACTCACATTATCTGGAAGAAATGCTGCCTGCCTTCTTCCCCTTCCGCCCCCTTTTCCTTTACTTTGCTTCCCATTGTAGCTGTAGATGATCTTCTGAACACAATGTCCGTTCTCCAAGACACAATTGTACAACCTCTAGAACAGATCCTATTTAAGTAAAAGTCGTAACACAATACCCGTTCTGCTGTTGTTGTATTTTTTATGTTTTGGATTTCTTTTTAATATCTGTTGCGTTGCCCATCCAATATAATTATTATTATGCCCCCAGAATTTTATTTATCATATTCTTTTATGTTTGTCACTATTTAAAATACATATTTCTTCTATCTAAAGGTAAGTATAGTTTATTGAAAGGTAATTGTTATATACTGTTTTTCTTGAAGTTAAAAATTTAAATCTTTACGATCCACTTCTCTTCAGAAGAAGGAAAAGAAAAATATATTTCATTGCTACCAATATGTTCCTTGAATATATGCATAATTTTTTTAAAATATTATCGATCAAACATACCATGATCATGTGGACCATTTGGAAACTTGGGAATACATGCAACTTTTTTTTTTTTAATCATCCATTAGTTTGGATTAATCATTTCTTAAGAAGGCAAATTTAGACATGTTCTTCTACTTTGGTTTTTTTTTTTTCTTTTTTTGAAATCATAGACATATTCTTCTACTTACGAAAATAAATTTCTTAAAAAGACATTTTTTTGACACATTCTTCTATTTATGATAATAATAGCATATGGATGCAAATAATTTTGTAGTATTATATATATAAGGAAACCATATTTACATTGAACTAAAAAGAAATTAAGAGGCCATCTGGGACAATAACTAGAAGTCGGGTGGAGTTGGGACACCAAATATAATAGTTATGCATATAATTATTTATAACCTATAATTAAGTATAGGAAATACTATTTCAAAATCCTCTTGCTACTTACTATTTTTTATTCATCCTCTTTTTTCTTCTTTACTATAGTGTTTACTATTTCTTATTCAAACAAAAATAGTTTGTACCTCAAACACAAACATTGTAATCCACGAACTATAATAATGACTAACTATGTTAATCAGTGCCTCAAACATTTTCGATATTTACAATCATAAGCTTATTACATACCTTCGAATGGATGGGTTATAATCATGAGTATAAATATATTATTGCATGTCTTAATATTCGGGTTTGTGTTTTTTGGATGAAGAATGGGGGCAGATTTAGTATAGGCCCCCTCTCAACTTTATGCTTTTTATATAATATATATAAAAAAATTAATAAAATATCAATACTATTAATTAATCTAGTGGTAAATTTGTCTTTCATCCCTCTTTAGACCTAGGTTTAATTTCCATTTTTTACATTAAATTTAAAACTCACGTAAAAAAAAAAGAAAAAAATATATAGTTTTGTAGCACTGAATTTACTAGAAACGTTCTCCTGTAAAGTCGGTTCCATTGATAATGGAATTGCCGCGTGTAATTTTAGAAAAAAAGGAAGAAAAAATTGGCGCGTGTAATTGAGAAAATATAGTTACGAAATTAAGCCTAAGAAAGTACCAATTTTGCTTCGTCGCGAATCAATTAAAACTGAACTGCTGTGGAGAAGCAGCGATCGAAACCCCAAAAACCTCAATTCTTCTACAGAGCATAAACTCGGAAATCGTTGGCGACGCCTATTCTTTTCTTACGAACTCCGGCGCACAGTCGTAGCTTTTCGGGTACGCTTTTTTTTCTTGTCTTTTGTTCCTTCAATGTTCTTCAATTTCGCTAGTTGATTCCAGAATTTTCGATCCTTTTTCGTGTTCTCTGTTTCGTACTGGACAGTTGTGTAATTGAACTCTCCTCATATATGCTCTTTCTGCTAGACTTTCATACGTCTTCGCGGTTTCTGTTTGGATATAGGCATTATGTTGGTTGATTGAACTCATACTTTTGGATTGCATCGATAATATGGGAAGAGAAGAGAGCATGTTCTTGGGTAATGGGTATCCATTTTTAGGAAATTTTACTCCTACTGGATGCTAATTATTGTTCGAAAGCAGAATAGAAGTTGAAAGCTGTAGTTTTGAACTTTTGTATCATCGACTAAACCTGTTGCATGTGTGTGTCAGGGGACTGAGAAGTTTCTGAAATTTAGGGGCTTTTCTTCTTTAAACAGATTATTTTACCTTGAATTTTACTGCTTTCTTGCTCTAGGGATTACAAGTTCATGGCAACTGCAACTATGGCCACGGCTGCTGGTGCAGCTGCACTTCTATATTATACATTGAACCGTAAGTTGCATTCAAGTGGAGATGACGATGATGGGGATGTAGATGGTAATGATGCTCCCAGTCATGCTCTTCTGGGAGGTGATCGAGTTTCTCATAGACTGATTCAAGCGCCTGCTACATGGCTTGAAACAATTTCAACATTATCTGAGACCTTAAGGTTTACATACTCGGAGACACTTGGAAAGTGGCCCATTGGGGATTTGGCATTTGGAATTAATTTTCTCTTAAAGAGACAGGTATGGAGCTTTTTGATAGTTGTAGATTTTTAAGGGATTAATGTGTAGCCCATTGTATGTTTTAAGCTGGGTTGGTTCTTGCTTTCACTGTCTCCCTTCAAAACTGAAGGTACTGATATCGATCTGTTTCCTTAAAGGTGTTACTACTTTAAAGTGTGAGAGTGAAAGTTTTATCTCTCTTTCACTTTGGGTTCACGTGATGTAGTGGTCTTCACTTCATTTGATTTTTCATTCTCCTAACATGCATAAAAACCTGTATGATGTGTAATTATGCTCTTGTAGAATTTTATTGTTGTACCTTTCATATATCCACCCAAAAGAAAGGTCTAAATTCTTCTATTAGTGGCTTCTGAACAGATTTTTTTTTTTATATAATCTAATTTTGGTCTATTTATATGCATTTTTGGAAGAAGAAAAAAGGTGAACTGGTTATATTATCTTTGTATACCCAGGGTCTTGGAGTTTTTGGTTTTGAGGGAAAAGAGAGGATGGTTTATTGATTTTCACTTGGAAGGCTTATTTTATGGTGGTTGGCAAGGCCTACTTTATTGGGTTTGGAGAAAGACTTTTGAAAAAATGGAGTTTCAACTTCCCGAAATTAGGAGTTCATTCTTCAAAATTTTCACGTTTCTTCTAGTGGGTAGAGTATGGTGGTTTTATCATGTATTTATTCATAGGATTATTCAGTAACGTTAGTCTGGTTTCATTGGTGGTTTTTAATATATGTATTATGGAGGAAGGTAGAAATGATCAATTCCATATGAAAGTCTCGATTGGGATGTAGTTTGTAGAATTTGGAGGTTGGAAATTTTTTTTTTAGGGTTGAAGTAGTAGTTCTAAAGGGGATGCTGTTGTAATTGTCTTGAAGGGATTTTTCTCAGGTACAATGTTCTAATTTTAGTACTTTAAAGGAAGATTTTTTTCTTTCTTTACTACAACTTTTCAGACATCAATAGGAAGTTCTTGTTTTCTTTAAATAGAAAAAAAAAAAACCCTCAATAGAAGATGATAATGTTTGATCTGAACAATCTAGGTTAATTGCTAATGCTGCTACATATCTTATCGGTTTGGCCTTTGATGGGATGTGCTTATTGTGCAGGGAAACTTACATGTAGGCAGTGTCTTTGGTAATGAAGACAGTATTCAGCTTAAGGGGACTGAAATGATTACTGAGCTGAAATACCTCTTGCACTTGTTGACTTTGTGTTGGCATTTCTCAAAAAAACCATTTCCGCTGTTTCTAGAAGAAACTGGTTTTTCCAAGGAGAATATTCTCCTTCAGGAACCAAAAGCAGGAGTAAGTCTTGATGAACTTCAGATAAAAATTGAAATAGATATTCTACATTATACGCTCTCCCTCTCATTTTTGTTCAATTTATTATTGACATTTATCATATTTATCCATGACTGCAGATTTTGAAGCCTGCTTTTACCATTATAGTTGACCATAATACAAAATGTATTCTCCTGTTGATTCGTGGAACACACAGTATCAAAGACACTCTTACAGCTGCCACTGGAGCTGTGGTGCCATTCCATCATAGTGTGGTGCATGAGGGAGGGGTTAGCAATTTGGTTTTAGGATATGCACATTGTGGAATGGTTGCAGCTGCTCGTTGGATTGCGAAGTTATCTACTCCTTGTCTTCTGAAAGCGCTTGGTCAATATTCTGGTTATAATATTAAGGTTTGACATTTCTTCTTAGTTTACTGGGATTCTTTTTAGCAGATAAGAAGTGTAAAGGAAAAAAAAGATCGATGGAATAATCATTTGTTGGTTTCTAATAGGTTGTGGGGCACTCTTTGGGTGGAGGAACAGCTGCACTTCTAACTTATATTTTAAGAGAGCAGAAGGAATTGTCTATTACTTCTTGTGTTACATTTGCCCCAGGTCTGTATTATTTTTGCATGGTTTGTGTGTGTGTGTTTTAAAAAATTACATTATACTTGACATGATGTTCTGACTTTTCTTTCTTTATGAACTGATCATGTTACTGAATATCTATAACCTCTGCAGCTGCTTGTATGACATGGGAACTAGCAGAATCAGGCAATGAATTTATCACTTCTGTGATTAATGGAGCTGATTTGGTGCCCACTTTCTCAGCTGCTTCAGTAGATGACTTGCGTGGTGAGGTACGTTTGAAGTTCATCTAATTAACAAGCAATTTATTTGCTTCAACTGATTACTCTATAAATTACGTGTATTTTTTTCTGAAAATTTTCTTATTACATTTTATCTTTTGGTGAAAGAATATTTGAGTTGTTAGAGTTTAGGAATGAACTCAGAAGCACAGACACTTTAGTTTAGCAAGCGTGTCCATGTCCGATACGTGTGTTCTACTCACGATGATGAATGTAATTTAGATGAACAAAATTTAGTTAACTTAGCCACATCCCTCTGATCTTTTGCTAAAGCCAATGAAATTTCTGGTATAGGTGACTGCTTCTGCTTGGGTAAATGATCTGAGAAATCAAATTGAGAGAACTCGAATTCTTAGCACTGTTTACCGTTCTGCTTCGGCATTGGGATCCCGTCTCCCATCCATAGCCAGTGCGAGAGCAAAAGTTGCTGGTGCAGGGGCCATTCTGAGACCAGTCTCTAGTGGCACACAGGTAACATGCATCGTGCACATGATCCTTATTCTGTATATATTAGTAATTTTCTTAGAGCTGGAATTTGACAGAAATTTGAAATGGGCGGGGTGTGGTTCTTTGACTTCTTAATAGTTTACTGAAATGTAGGTTTAGGACCTCGTGATCTTGGTGTCATTAGATGGCAATAACTAATCCGGAGGTTTTTATATATATATATATATATATATATTATTTTTTTATTTTATTTTTTTAATATAAAAGAACAAACACAGTAATCTAAAGATATCAGATACCTAGATTCTCAAACAATTAAATATCGGACATCTAATGATCATTAATATTCTTTTGGGGGGGGGGGGGGGGGGGGGCGTTATGGCAGGTTAGTTCCTGTGACTTGTATATAATAGTTAAATTTATACCTGTTTATGTTTTGTATTTCCGCAGGTTGTGATGAAGAGAGCACAGAGCATGGCTCATGCAGCATGGACACGACCTTCACTCCGTTTATCATCTTGGTCATGCATAGGCCCACGTCGTAGAGCCATGACTTCTCACTCAGTGGCTGAAGAAGATGGAAGTTCACCAAAATCATCTCCAAGAAAAATGGAATCTTGTGAGCCACTTAGATCATCCCCTGAAGAAATTGTGGAAGCTATTGAACTTCCTGAATCCTCAACGACAGCAATGCAATGGACTAATGAAATTGAATGCTCATATTCTGAGGAGATAAATCCTGAGGGTATGACAGATGAGCTTGATGATGATGGTCAGGCCCTCATGGGCCATATTCAAGATGAACAAATGACGGAAGTTGAGTTATGGCAGCAACTCGAGCATGAACTATACGATAGGGGTGAGCCTGATGTTGCCAAGGAAATAAGGGAAGAAGAAGCTGCTGCTATGGCAGAAGTAGGACAGTCTGATAGCTCTACTTCTGGAATAAAGGAAGCACACAGATTTTTTCCTGCTGGGAAGATCATGCACATTATCGATATTCAATCAGATGCCCCTGATTGTGAAAGTGATAGCAGCAGCTCCAGATCCAGCATCTCAGACAACAGCCCCCTGGCAGAGTCTAAGATTGGTATTTTCCTTACATCAAGATCATTGTATAGCAAACTCAGATTGTCTCAGACAATGATAAGTGACCACTACATGCCAGCTTATAGAAGACAGATAGAAAAGTTAATTAAAGAATTGGAGAAAGAAGATTGTTACAATCGTGAAATGGAAAGGTAGAGGTTTGTAGAGAAATATGATTGTAGTGTCACTACACATTTTATTCAGAACTTCTGTACAGAATAGGATTTGCGTCCCCCAATTGATTTAGAAACGGATTTTCTTATAGCAAAAATTTTCCACTCCTATGGTTGAATGAGGTAATTACTTGTTGGCAGAGCTCAATGTCTTGGAGTGTAGTTTGAATGAAACAATGGATTCGGCTCAAGCTTTCTTTCAGAATGTTATCATTCTTGAAGCAAATATGTCTCAGTATCCTTCCATTTGCATCTCTTTGAATGTAGTTCATTTGCTGTTTGTTAGGCAGTATCTTATCAAATTGTAAATAGTTGCCGGCAGCTACTCGCATGATTTTTATTATTTATTATTATTTTCTTGATAATATGTGGGGTAATTTCGAGATTAATAATACATACGTGATGCCAGTTGAGTTATGAGTTATGTTTATTTTAGCGCGTGAGAGAATTTTTAGATAGGTAGCCTGACTTATATCAGAAGAAGCAAGAATAAGATTGATGGACTTTTTATAGCCTCTGCAATGACATTTTGTAATACGGTTCGATCTGAACATAGCTGTGCAAAGTTTTTTTTTTTTTTTTTTTTTTTTTTTTCCAGTTTGTCGGATTCAAAAATATATGGGTGTAGTTCGGATTGCATCTATTTTCGCACATCTCTTTATAATAAATGAAACAAAAAATAAAAAAAAATGTATTTTTTTTTTAAAAAAAATTTGTTACGTAGCAATTTGTGATTAAACACTTGGTGGATCTTACAAAGATATGTAGGATGTACTCAAGTACTTTTCTTCCTTAAAATGATCAAAATTGGTCAACCTTTTGGTATAGTTGGTTGGTATGCCAAATCTCTTTAAAATCGACCTATCGAAAATTGACATGTTGGTGGCTTGAGCCTAAAATCGACGACGGATGATCACACTTTATTTGATGATTTGCTCTTCATTCTCTTAAATTGTTAATTTAATTTTTTTTATTGAATATTATCAGTTATGAGAAATAGTGTTTTCTTTTTCTTTTTCTATCCTCTATATTTTTTCATTTTGACAATCAGTTTGTTATTTCAACATGGAAAGAGATAAAAGGTTAAGAGGTCATGGTTTCAATATATAGTGGCCAATTATCTAAGATTTAATTAATATCCTACGAGTTTTTTGACACCCAAATGTTGTAGAGTCAAGCGAGTTGTCCCGTAAGATTAGTCAAGGTATACATAAAGACATGAAAATATGTAAATTGATATGCAATGTTAATAAGAATGTTAATAACAAGTATTTTGATTTTAAATAAGTTGAAAAAAGAAAAGACAAACAAACAGAACTAATGAGACACGGGGAAGAGGCATAAACTATATGCAGCTGTTTGCCCCCGTTTCAGAATTAGAACTCTGGTCATCAAAATAGTGTGTAGTGTTCTGAATCCTGAGTTTTTGCAGTTTTTTTTTTCCCTTTTTTTATTTTATTATTATTATTATTATTTTAATATTTAGCTATTTTGTTCTCCTTTTTTCTAATGGATGTTTTATGACTTGTAGAAGTAGAACCCGTTTTCAGCAAAACATTTAATTCATGTTAGAGTTGGAAAGTATTTTGCACTTGAAAAGTGTTTTATTTGTCTTTAATTTAGTATTTTTTAATTAATATTGTTAGATTCGGTGTCGTTTGCGCTAATTCTCCAAAGTAGAGAAGAAAATGAGGCTAAAAGTGCCCAAGAAGGGACAGAGAGATGCTCCAGGGTGCTTCACGAGACGCCCAAACCCGAGAGCAACAATTCAGGTAGCTCTACGGTACTATGATTGAGGAAGGCTGAGGGATTTTTGCCGTAGTGCTACCTAGCGCCGCGACAGAATTCAAATTTGAAAAGAATTTTCCTATTTCGTTAGTGTTTTGCAGCCAGGCCATCACATCAAACTTTGGAGTCCTAAAGAATGTTTTGATTGCTGAGAAGACGTCATAAGGTGTGGAGAAGGCTTGGAGTTCGTTTGTTCATCTCGAGGTGCAAATTGAAGCTTGGCTAGCGTTCTTCATTGCCAGGACTCACTGTGATGGTAGTTTTTCCCTATTCTTCTTACTAATTTATACTCTTTTGAATGGTTGTTAAAGTGTGTGAGAATATGTTTTTGACAGTGACGAGAGGCTAAACTTATTAGTTCTAAGGTATTGATGAATTTGTTCATGGATTTAAATTAATTCTTAGAGTTTGTATGAGGATTGTAGATTTGGTTGTTTTTCAATGTTATTGTGCTTCTTTTATATTGATTGATCATCGATGCATTCTAAGTTAAATGTTCAATTGGATAGATTGTATGTTTAACTGGACCTACAATAACATTGAATCATTGCTAAGTTATCATGAAAATAGTTAGGTTAATAATTATAATTACGATTATGATCACTTTGCTTAAAGTCATGCTTCTTAATTTGATTTCAAGATATATTAGTATCAATTAGGATTGCATGAGACAAGATTGTTGTTGAAAGATAATAATTCGAAGTTTAGTTTTTAGATTTAAACAAATCAATGATACAAGATTCCATAGAACCTTTGCATGACTTAATTAAGTGAAAAAGAAAATCAATATCTTAGATTGCTTTTATTCTCTAAAATTCGACTTTAGTCTTTTAGTTTTTGTATTAGTTTAACAATCACATTACTCATCATATTTTCAATCCTTAGATATAATCGATACAATTCTAGAAAAGCTAAATTAATCTATGGATCTCTTGAAGATGACACTCGATCTGCTAAGGCTGTTTTAACTATGTTATAATTTGATGCATTTTTTTTGTGCAATATCAATAGTCTAAAAATAAGACAATTGTTTCAAACATCAAATAATCACTTACCATTAACAAATAGAAAAACATAATAGACAATGTTTACGATCATGACTTCGAACAGAAAGATACAAAATCTAAAAGTAAGATACAAAAACATGAACCAACATAAAGAAACATAATATAACAATCAATGCCCACATGAATTCATCATCAAAAGGGTCGATCAAAAGTTAGTAAAGTTAAAGTTAAAAAATAGGTGCATCGTCAATCCTAATATAGAAAATAAATTATATTAGTAATAATATGGACATTGCTTTCTATTCTAATAGGATGCATAATATTGAAGGATATAATGTAATATATAAGAAAATCATGATAGCTTATATCTCCTTTCCATTGGGTACGAGGATGTGTTTGTATTCGATCTCTCTTTTCTCATTATTATTTTTCGTACCACTTCCAAAATTATCTTCACACCGGTTACTATAATCATTTTAATTTCTTGGAAGAAAATCTTTGTTTCATTTGAGAATGTTGTTACATATGTTCTCGAGACACAAATGCTTAGAACACTTTTCAATTACTACTTGTTTGACGGATATATACGTATACTAGATTGATAACTTTTTTCATATAAAGGCTTTCAATTTTGGACAACAAGTACATTTTCCATCCATAAAATCCTAGGAAATAGATTACAATCTTCCATTTCACCATAAAAGACTCCTCAAAGCTTGCAAAAAGGTATTGTAATGATTAAAATAAGAAAGAAAGTAGAAAAGAGAAGTAATGTAACAAAGATGAATAATAAAGTAAAGAGAAATTGTGCCCACTTTATGCCTGCAATCTACTAGACCAACTAAACTAGGTGCAGTTTAGCGTGTTGTCTATATGTGAACACAAATCTCAACTTTTTCAATTATTAGATTCAACAGGATTTGTTAACTTAAGTGATCAATTTTGATTTACAATGAGATCTAAACTTAATAAAAACAAACGACTTTAAGTGTGGAGCAAATATTATTTTTCCTATCTCTACCGTTGTTGTATTACAATACAATTAGGAGCGGAAGTTGGTGTAAGGAAGGAGTGGAAGGAAAAGAGAGACTTATATATTTCAATCACCTAATAATTCAAATTGTTAATCAAATATTATTTTTTCAACTTTTTTTTAATTCAATAAATAAATAAATATTTGAATTATTTTATCATTTTGTTAAGGGAAATTACTATAAACAAAAAAAATATCAAACTATTTATAAATATAGAAAAATTTAGACCGCGATAGAGTTCTATCGCTTTCTATCGCTCAAGCAAATAAATTCTATCGCTTGAGCGATAGAAAGCGATAGAATTCTATCGCGATCTATCAGTGATAGATTGTAAAATTTTTCTATATTTGTAAATAGTTCGACTTATTTTTCTATATTTGAAAAGAGCCCTTTTGTTAATCACAATACAATTAGGAGGAAAAAATTCTCTATATTTCAATCTCAACCCAAAAAAACCTAACAATTAAAACTGTTATTCAAATATTATTAATTTTCTAAATATTACATAATTTAATAAATTAACTAATATTTGAATTATTTTATTATTTTATTACTAAGTTGAAATAGAAAGATCTCTTAATCTTTAACTCACCCAAAAGAAACTACTTAGCTCAATAATTATTGACTTGACATTTTTCTCTTAAAAGTTTGATATCCAATATCTGCAGTTGTTGTATTAAAAAAACTCATCCAAAAGAAAACTTAATGGTTAAAACAGTTATTCAAATATTATTTTTTAGTTCTAAATATTGTTTAATTTAATAAATAAATTAATGTTGCTAATCGTGTAGGTTGTGATTTATCTTAGTTGAGTTGGTTGGTGGAGTAGACTGCCTCCTTGTCTGAGGTCACTCGAGTTGTATCTTTTGTTTGGTGTCCAAGAGACGAATGAGGTGGCTCATCGTCTTACCAACAACGTCGAATTACGGTAATTTTTGTGCTAGATTTGTAAATCTAAGAAGGTTATATAGATTCTTTTGAGTTGCCTTTTTATTCTCCTCTGCTTTGGGTGAGGAGGTTTGGTTTTGTGTAGTTGGTTTCCTTTATATATTTATTGTTAAAAGAAATAAAAAATAAATAATATTTGAATTATTTAATTATTTATTTTACTTATGACAGTCAGTGCATCACATATACCTTTCAATGTCTGAAAAACAATTAAAAAGAAATTAAATGATTGAGAAGAATATTAGTTTTTTAGATTAATATTAACTTTTATTCTAAATCAGAGACTTCAATTTTTTAAAGACCAAAATCCAACCCTTTCAACGGTTTATTAATTTACCACATTTGAAGTGATAATTGACTAAACTAATAGACAAATGGGACATTCAACTTTGACAGCTTTGAAATTACTACTCTATCTAATTTTTTTTTTTTTTTTTTTTTAAAGAAAATTCTACTCTATGTAAATTAATGGACAATTTTTAAAAATAGAAAAATAAGGAAACTATTTACACAAAATAACAAAATAGTTCTGATAGACACGGATAGAAGTCTATCAGTGATAGAAATGATAGAAGTCTAATAGATCTTGATAGAAGTCTATCAATGTTTATCAATATTTTTTTTTACTATTTTCTGTAAATAGTTTGACATTTTTTCTATCAATAAAAATTTCTCTAAATTAATAGACATATCACTTAGAAAAAAAATTTAGGTGTAGCTCAAACAACATCCATTAAAATCTACCATGTGGCAATTATTTTTTTTAAAAAAAATTTGATTATTTTAAATTTTTTTCTACCATTTACAAAAAAGTGGTTGACATATTTTATATCATTAGATTATGCTAAAATTGGTAATTAGTTTTTTTAAGTTTAGAAATCAATAAATTGTATATTATTTTTAAAATTGTATTTAAGAGATAAAAAATGCGAAGATTTATAGGATTTTTTTCAAATATAGTAAAATGAGTCAAACTATTTACAAATATATAAAATTTTTACAGTCTATCAGTTTCGACAGTGAAATTTTTCCATATTTGTAAATAGTTTAATATTTTTTCTATTTATAATATTTTTTTCTATATATTATTTTATTTGGAATACAATAAATCCAATAGCATAAGCAGTAAAATCAAATACATCATTTTTGTTATATGGAAGTAAAACATCAGATTTGATATTTAAATCTTCATTTGACTGTTTCTGCAATTAAAAAAAAACGAATGAATAAGATAAAATAATTTATTATAATGTATAAAAATTTAATATGAGTTAAATGGGGTGCGTTACCGGTAATTATTGACAGTAATCATCTTTGAAAATTTTAATTCCAATTTGCTGTTGAGAATCTAGAAATTCTGAGTTGGTACAGAAACTTCCAAAACCCACAGCTATCTTACTCGTTTGTCATTGCTATAAACGGGGTTTCCTCCAAATATAAATACAATAAAAATTAAAATAAATAAATTTGGGGTAATTCAACTTCCTATCCACTCAAAATAAATTCAACTTTTTATTTAACCCTCAATTTTCTGTAAAAAATAAAAACATAAAGAGATTATGTGGCTAACTTTATTTTAATAGATTAATGTACTAATTTTGAATATTATTAATGTGTTAGGGCATGTTTGGGAGTGATAGTTGGGATAGTGATTTGATAACAAGAGATTTAAAAATAATTGATTTTGTAAAATTGATTTTTAAACAATCATGTTTATGTTTGGTTCCAATTTTTAAAAATTGATTTTTAAATATTTAAAAGTGATTTTGAATTATTATGTTTAGTTCTAAAAATAATTTTAAATTACTAAATTACTAAAAATGGTATTTTATAATTATAAATTTATTTAACTAAATAATTATAATACATATTTATTTTTATTAATTTATTTTTTATTTTATTTTATTGCTAAATTTAGTCCTTATACTTTCAATAAACTTTAAATTTAGTTCTTCACAGTTAATTTATATCAAAATCAGTTAAATAATAATAATTTTCATAAACAAAGAAAAAAAATACTAGTGAATATAGTTTCACAATTTATGATAAATAATAGCTTTTTTTTTAAAGAAAAAAACTACAATAAACTAGCTGCATGACGACTAGTTTTAAGATTTATTGAAATTATATGGATAAAAAAAAAATTATTAAAAAAAATACATTAATCAACATGGAACAAAAATCCAAATTGCATAAACCAATATGATATTTTTACCCTTTGAAAAATTATTTGAGGGAATGAGAGAGCTTTAATTGCTAAAGACTTTTAAAGCCCATAATGGTCCAATCACATCAAAAGTTTGACTTTCTTTGGTTGTACTATGATGGTTGATGGGCTAAAAAGAAAAAAAAGTTTGAGGTGATTCCGGGTCAATCACCAAAAGGAAAAATCACTTGGTTAGTGATACTTCAAAAATCAATTGATAGTGATTTTTTATTTTTCAAAATCAACTTTATTTTCTTGCCAAACATAATTATTTTAGAGGAAAGTGATTTTGACAATGGCAAAAGTGATTTTAGCCATGTCAAAATCACTCCCAAACACACCCTTAAATGGCTATACATACATTTTTTTTTTATAAAAAAAATATTAGATAACTTAAACACATAGTATTAAATTTCTATCGACATGTCGATATTTTCATCGATATTTCCATAAGTTCAACATTGACATAAGAGGCGAATCAATATTTTCATTGTATCGTAGAAAAATCCACGAAACATAAAAAATAAACAACGAAATATTGCTAATGTAAACATAATATAAATAAGGAAAATTATTATAAATAGAAAAAATATCAAACTATTTACAAATATATAAAAATTTCACTGTCTATGAGCGATAGACCGCGATAGAATGTCGCTTGAGTGATAGGCTCGTTCAAGCGGTAAAATTCTATTGCGGTCTATCACTAATAGACAATAAAAATTTTCTATATTTGTAAATAGTTTGACTCATTTTTCTATTATTGAAAACAATCCTATAAATAATATACTTTTAAAAATCATAAAATGTTTATTTACTAATTTAAATTTATTTTTTAATTTTTTTGTAAAATTAAGGGCACCATATTTTTGATTGACATCCACATTTTAAATATTGTTTAAACATAATTCAAATGGTTGACTTAAAACTTTCTAAAAGTGAAAGTGAGCTAAAAAAAAACACATTTGAAAATTTAGAATAAAAAATATTTACTTTTTTTAGTTAAAATTGATATTTTTGTATTTTAAAGAGATTTGACACGCGCAGTTAATTCTCTAAAATTAACTGTTAGAAAAAGGTTAATTATGGCGAGATTTTACTGCAAATTGTTCCTTGCTGGCAAATGCAACATTCAACGGCTAGGATTCGATGACGGCAAATTGGATGCCTATGAAGATTACACAGCAGTCCATCCCCTTTAAAGCATCAATCATTGGGTTGAGTCTTTTCTCTCTCGAATTTGATTTGCAGAGACATTTAGTGGAGGAAAAATTAAAAGCAATCTCTTCTCTTTCCCATACTGGCTTGGATTTTCTTGCTCATTATTGGGGAGAGAAAGGTTTTGGGTTTATATGTGATTGTTCATAGAAAGAAAACTACAAGTGGATCTGATTTGGGTTTTTTGTTTGGCTTCCATAAGTTTTATCCTTTTCAAATGGTTTTCATGTCTGTTATTAGATTTACAGACAAAGATTCTGAGGAAGAAGGAGACTGGGAAAGGGAAAGATAAAAACCAAACACCATTTAAAACAACCCCCCCAAGGTATTTCTCTTCTTTAATTCTGTCTTTTATGTCAATTTTCAAATGGGTTTGTTTTATTTCCCCAGATTTGTTACTCTTTGTCTTCGTTTGATTTCTTTCTTAAATGGTTCAATTCTTCTTGGAATTAATCTTTCATTTTGGATTCTGAACTGGGATTTCTCTGTTTTTGAAATTTAAAGTTCCTTCCAATAAAACAGAGCAAAACAGAGCAATTTCTAAAGCTTCTTCTTCTTTTTGTTTATTTGAATGTTTTTGGAAATGTCAGCAATCATAATCACAGAACTAATAACGGCTATATCAGTGCCAGTTCCGGAAAATACGGCGGCGGCGGTGCTGATTGGACAAATGGAAGTTGAATTTGCGAAGTGCGAGTGTTGTGGGCTGACAGAGGAGTGTACACGGGCCTACATCGAGGGAATCCGCCGCCGATTTGACGGAAAATGGATTTGCGGTCTGTGTTCGGAGGCGGTTCAAGATGAGATTCTCAAGTCCGACGTACTCATTACCACCGAAGAAGCCATAGCAAAGCACATGAGCTTCTGCAAGAAATTCACCGCCGCCGTTGGACCACCGCCGGACCCGACGCCTCATCTCATCACGGCTATGAGACAGATCCTTCGCCGCAGTTTAGATTCCCCAAGAGCGTTAAGGTCCAGGCCGACCACTCCAACCACCGCTGCCGCTGACCAAATCCGCCGCCGGGCTCTTGCTTGATCCGACAGCTGTTTCATTTCTCTCTCTGGTTGACGACGATGAACATTGAATTTTTCCAGAGAATGAAAGAATTTTTCCAATTAATGAAACAAATAATTTGGACTAAAATCCCCTCCCCCTCAAAAAATAAAAAAAAATAAAAAAATAAAACATAAAAGAGAAAAAAAAATGTTTGATCTTTGATGCTCAATGTCAAATACAAGCTTTTAAGTTCGATCTCAATCTGTAATTTTTCGGACGTAATTTTTTTTTTCTTTTCTTGCTTTCGATTTATTTTCTGGGAAATTTTGAGAAGAGGAGGAAATTAAAAAAAAAAAAAAAAATAATGGGTTGTAAAAAATGAAGAAAATAAAATACGTAAAAAGGCAAATTTGTTGAAATGGGTGACCTAACAGAATCAATTATTGAGTTTAAAAATTAGGTTAAATGAATTTAATAAGATTAAAGGTGTGCAGGGTTCTTGGGGAAAATTTCCCAGGTTCTTGGTTGTATAGTTGGTGAGTGTTTAAGGGAAAATTGATTAAAAGAAGAAATAATTGTATAGAAAGTCTTTTTATAGGGGCCCAAATAAAAAGTAACCCTAAGTTTCAAAAGTAATGAAAGAGAGAAGAAGTTAGAGGAAGAATTCAAATAAAGGAAAAAAATTGTAGGTGCATCTAATAACGAATGAGAGAAAGAAACGAGAATTCCTTTGAGCGCTAGCCCCACAGTATGAGGACAAGAGATGGTACTTTCACATATGGCTGATGCAAACAAAAGACAATTTTTCAAGCAAATTGGGCCGAATTTCAAGCAAAAGGGATCCTCCATACAAAAACCACTTAAAAGAACATTCTAAACGTCCAAAATGATTTTTGCTCACTCTTTTGAAAGTTGGGTAAATCTCATTTTTTTCTCAAAATTTGAGTCATCCATCCCATGAACCTAGTGTTGACTAGAACTTCATGAAATGGAGGAATTTTTTTAAGTACTATTGGAGTTTTGAGATTTAAACCACAAATTTCTTTAATTTCTAATGTATACTATATGCGAGTTAGGCTACACTCGCTTTATAAGAAAAATACTTAGGTGCAGTTTAGGCAACACCTATCTTTGAAAAAATTTCTAGTACTACAGTAGTACATCCAACCAAATTATCGAATCATAATTTTCTTTTATTAGTGCACCTTACTTCTAGTGTCGAGGCGTCTATCTCCAACAATACCCATCATTTTTTTCCATCACTCAAGCTTTCGACATTCTTGTTTGCCAGAGGACTGGTTCAAGGTCGAGGCTTTCGTGTTTGTGACCATCTGGGTATTTGGGGGGGGGGGGGGTCTCTTTCTTCATTGAGTTCATCGTTGCTGTGTCCGTCCGCTGCTCGTCGGTTTGTTAGTCTGCAGAGGTCTTCCCTTCGTTGGTTTTGTGACTACTGCAAACCAGGGTTTGAAAACCTTCAAGGTCTTCTCTTCTAATAATAATTCTTCTCCATTGATTATCAAGATTCGGATCATATGAATGGTTCTTCTTTTGACTGATACTCTCCTTAATATTGTAATGAAAAAATTAGAATTACATACGATAGTTTTTCTTCTATAGTATGCAAAGAAATTATTAAATTGATTGACATCTCTTTACATTTCGTTCTATATGTTTAAAAATTAGCATATAATCTTTTATTTGTTAATAAACTTTTTAAGATTCTAATTGTTGTATTATATTCTTTGAATCTCATTGTATTTTTTAGCATCAAGACTAAGAGAAGATGATTGCGAGTGCTAGGATGCTTGATGTCCTTTACATTTTTTTTAGTAGTGAAATAACTAAGGTTGCAACCCAATTGCAAACTAAAATTTCCATTTTACACAATAATAATAGAATAGAGTATAGAGTATATAAATTATTATTTTTTTTGTGATTTTCTATAGAAAAAAGTATTGTTCGTCAATCTACGTAAGAATACTCCTCAATAAAATGGGACTACTGAAAGAAAAAATAGTTACTTGAAAATATTTATGGAAGAATCAATTCTCTCATAATTATTTTACAAATGTTTATTCGAAATCCCACATATACTCTGATTTACTTCTCAAAGTTTTTGGATATATTACATTTTTTATTCAAATTTTTATAATTCAGTAAAATATAGCAAGCAAGTATGATGTTCTATTTCAAAACCAATTGATAATAGGAGAAGTAACTCATCTATCTTATTAAGAGTATGAGGTCCCTTGATTTTTCCAATGTGAGATCCTCAACAATTACTAATCAGATTTCGATCCAATTACATCAAAATCAACACTATTATGTTCATGCGTTAAGTGGATGATTATCCCTAACATACCCACTTAACTAGCTACTATCTCTAAGGAGCTAATGTAGGTTTAAGCAATTAGTTCCCTTAATTTTTTTTCTAAAACCAAGAAAACAACACATTAAAATGGTTGGCGAAATAAAAATCATGTATTAGTAATAAAACAGTTGTAAACCCAAATTAAAATATACATTTCGAGCTCCAACCTTCAGTCTTGGATCAGAACAACATCTCTAATCCTCACCTAAAGAGTATTTAGTCCACATTATAAGCTGAAAAAATAAAGAAACCCAAATGAAAGAATAAACTACAATAGACTTAAAAGATGAGAAAATGCCAATAATGGGAGGTTTGCAGAGCTTCTTCTTCTTCTAGCTTCTCTTCCATGGAAATGGTTTCTTCTTCTTCTATCCAAAGATGTGGCTACCCTAACCTTCTCCACAGTACTAATTCTAAATGCTCATAATTTGCTCTAGTAAATGCTTTGGCTAACTAAATGCTCTGTCAAAACTGCATCAGATAATAACGCTTAAGTTAATGGGTGAAGGTAAATTTAATCTTATATCATTCAAGACCTCTTTGGACCACCTGCTCTGATACCATGTTAAATCACCGATTGATTCAAAAACTTAAGCTAATGGGTGAAGGTAAATTTAATCTTATATCATCTAACCAGAATCAAAATAATCAATGCACAAACAAACCCTTAGAATGACAAACATCTTACTATATATAAAAGGCACAAAAATAGAGAATTTTTAGGTTCTCAATTTGCCCTCAATTTATTTTAGAATGCCCATTTTACCCTCACGATCACACCTCTCCGTACTTTCTCTCCCTTTAATATTTCACATTTTTGCCACTAGATCTTCTAACAATTCTTATCTTGTTCACACGTCATTTTATACTCTTTTGTATTTATTCTTTTTTCTTCTTCTTCATGGAGTCTCTTTGTTTTTTTTTTTCTTTTTAAAATTATTTTAACAAATACGTGTCCCTTCACAAAATATAAATAATTACATTTATATTTATTTATTTTTAAATAGAAACGAGATTTAGGGTCTAAACCATTTTTCTTAATATAACTATTTATTGATAATTTATTTGAAAAAACATCTAGATATATAACTTAAAAAACTATTTGAAGTTCTCCCTCCCAAACAAAAATTAGATTTTATGAATATTCAATTTTTTTCAACTGAATCGAAATTATATATCTAAACAATCTCTTCCTGCTTTTATTATTATTATTTTTTATTTTAAGGAGATATAACTATTGTTTTCCTTCTCCTAGACTAACTAAATCAAATATATATATAGTTTTAGTCTTCATCTTTTTCATTATTTTTAAATTTCATGTAAAAAAAGTTATATTTTAAAGATTTTTAACCACGTGCGATGCACGTATCCCCACACTAATAATTCTAAAATGAAGGCTCACAACTCTCTTTTTTAGATTTATCACCCTTCCTTTCAAATTTCCATATTCAATGCCTACAAAAGAGGTTCTTTGGCCCTAAACATTTATTGATATGATTTAGTCCCTAATACTTTCAAATTTATAATAATCTATTCCTTGAACATTAGAATGTAACAAATTAATTCATATACTTTCAATTTAGAATGTAACAAATTAATTCATATACTTTCAAATTTATAACTATTTAGTCCCGATCATGAAAAATCTCATCAAACTTAATTGTCAATTTTAATTATGTAACGACTTAGGTCTTTATAATTTGTTAACAACTTTGAGCCTTAATCAATTCACCAATCTACATGTATAAGAAGTTTCACTAAATCTTAATAATCTTTTTCACGATAGGGAATAGATCATTACAAATTAAAAAAATACAAAGACTAAATTTATACTTATTGAAGTTCAGTGACTTAAATTGTTACATATTTAGAAGTACATGAACTGTTTTATTACAAATTTAGAAATACATAGACTAAATTATTACCATCTAAAGTTGAGAAACTAAATTGTTATTTCCCTGAATATCCAGAAACAAAAAAAAAAAATTCTTAACCTAAATCTTAAAACTAGAAAAAAAAAAGTAATCATTATTAGTTTCATTTAATTAAAGACACAATCAAATTTTGGTAAGGAGAAGACTATTAGAGAAAAAAAATTGGAAAAGTTGACACTAATATAGCAGTATAGATAAAATATATAGCTTCGTAGATTATTGAATGAGAAATTTTAGCCACTCACAATTATCAATATTGTTTTTTTAAAAAAAAAATTATCAACATCATTATTTTTAAACTAATAAAAAAATTTACATATTATTAAGAGACCAATTGCGATTTGACATGTATTCTAAATTAAATTGAAGAGAAAAAAAATTACCAAAGTTCATTAAATGACAGTTCGGCTCGAAACCCAAATCCAATGGGTTAGCCACAAGACCAATAAAGCCCAAACCCAATAAGTTAGACCCAAAACCAACTAACCCCAAACCTAAACAGTATCATGGAAAGCTTTATAAATAGATGCACTCTCTCCATTTCAAGGGCATAAACTTTAGAACCCAAAGCTTAAAAAATAAAAATAAATTAATAAATAATCGAAGAGCACCCTAAACTCTTGATTCAAAGATCAAAGATGCTTTGAAAATCATAAAACTTCCAGACTTGAAGACTTCGAAGGTATGAAGATTTTGAAAATTAAAATTTCTTTGAGAACTTGAAAACTTTGAAAGCAGGTTGAAAGATTAAAGCACACAAGACTTCAAGATTTTGATCAATTCTTCAATAAGATCAACAAGTCAAGAATCAATCTAATGTACAAGATCAACAAGCCAAGAGTCGATCCAACCTATTAGAATAACAAGCCAAGGGTCAATTGAACAAGATCAACAATGTAATTCTACTCAAGAATAAACACTCTATCCCTTGAGATCACCCGTACAAGTATGAGAGAATCATACATTAGAAATTATATCGCATTATACACATACAAATCAATATAATTCAAGTTCATTTCATAAATTAAATATTTTTTTAAAAAAAATATCATGTGAACATAGATAAAGGCACCAATTATCATCTTAAAGTTTGATGAGATTTGATTCATACTTCTATCGTTACTGAATTTAAAAAAAATGTTAATTTTATGATTTATTGAAAGTATATATATGGATTAAATAGACATTTGAAAGTAGTTTAACTAAAATAATATGTACTAAAAACAAAAGCTAAAATAAAATAAGTTCCAACCACAACGATATTTTAATATATAGTTTAAGTTTAGATGTTATTCTTGGTCCAATAGACTTAGTTTGATTTTCGTAAAATTTTCGTTTACTTATCATACCTTTCATATATTGAAAAACCTTATTTAACTTTTTTTTTTTTTTTTTTTTTTTTTTTTTTTTTTTTTAACTATAATAAGTGTGGGAGTTGGAGTATGAACTTCCAATCTTAAGAAAAGGAATAAATATATTAACTACTAAATAAAGTTCATAGTGACTTACATTAGAATTAAATTTTGTTCTTAACCTTTTCTATTACATTTCACACAAATAATAAAAAGAATAAGAATCTTATGTAAATACTTGCTATAGGTGATTCTGGACCAAATGGTATAATCACCGTGACACACAAACAAAAGCAACAAAGCTAAGACAACAATGGATTCGGGCCAACCCCAGAGCTAAAATGGAGTTAAGGGAAAGAACCTAGCAAGATAGTTAATTAGACATGCTTCTCATATGGCCCGACCCAACGAGATGAAGGATCATCTTGAAGTAGCTCTGAAACCCTATAGAAGATAAGCTAGGTCATCTACTCCTATAAATACATCATTATAACTCTAAGGGATGCAAGTCCACTTTTCACTCACAAACTATAAACTTTGTATTTACCCACTCTTTGATTTAGGTATCGGAGCGCATGTATGGCAAGCAACACATTGGTGTGCATATCTTTCCATTTTGCAGATCACGTTCTTCTCCTTATCAAACAAGTTTACAGTTGTTGTCACGTGAAAGCTTAGACTCTTTTTTCCATTCGAAATTTTAGCATCAACAATACTCGTTTATCACCTCGTTTATACTATTGATGAAATGATTTCTGATTTGAGAGAGTTTTCTTATTGAAAAACAATATATTAATACAAGCCTTATTAATAGACCGAGAATAAAGTAGTTGCATGCTAATAAATATAATTAAAATATCTTCTCAACAGCTTAAAAACTAACCCATTAATACACACTAACTAGTTTATTATCCCCCTCAAACAAATGCTTGTTGACACAAGAGTTTGGTTCTCAGATACAAAAAAAACAGTAAAAGATTTTTTTGTTAGATGTCAAAATTTGAATAGAGGAACCACACATTTAATTTTCACGTGACAACAACGGTAAATTTGTATGAAAAAGAGAGGACCAACAAAACAAAGAAAAAGAACTTTAATGCCAATGTCAAAAATGAAAAAATATATAATGGAGAAGAAATCATAAGTTTTTATTTTAGATTAAGATCTCAAATCTCAAATCTCAAATCAAGTTACCTTATATGAAGTTATAATGATATATTTATAGAGAGAATGAAATGGAATTTACCTTTTTCTTTTAGGTTTGGATGAGATGAAGTTTTTCTTATCCTACATTAAGTTAGGATTAGATCTAACTGAATCAATGATTAGTTGGCACCTAAACTTATAATTTGAACTCAAATCTATTTTCTTGTACTTATCTTCACTTAATTATCTTTTCCTAATCTTTGACTTATTTGTGAAGTCCAATTTCACCTATAACAATTTTGTAAACAAATCAACAAGCCCTTAGGTGTATCAGTTGGTAGAAATTCTTAATAATATGAGGTTAGTAGGAAAGGGAAAACGCTTTCGTCTCTAGATTATGAGTTTAGTTTCTATGTGGCTAAATTTTAAATGTTGCACTTTTACTCTTAAGTTTTAAGCTTAACTTCTTCTTGGTCATTAAGTTTCAAAATATTACGTTTATAACTTTTGAGTTTAGTTTTTATTTGGTCTTTAGGTTTCAATATTTTGAAGTTTTTATCCTTGAGTTTTTGCTAATGCTCACTTTTGTATTTGACGTTAACTTTCAATTATCTGATTTAAAATAATTATGATGTGAATTTTTTTAAAGAAAATTATTATAAATAGAAAACATATCAAACTTATTTACAAATATAAATTTTTTTTAATATCTATGATAGACGTTTATCGCTTGAGTGAGAGAAGTCGAAATTTTTCTATATTTGTAAATATATTGACTCATTTATCTATATTTGAAAACAACCCTATTTTTAATTAATTGTAATTGTGATGCAAAATTAGTAAAAAAAAATATTTTAAATTAATCAATCCAGGTTAGTTTCAAGGACTAAAAGTGAGTATTTATTGAGAAATTAAGGTTGAAAGTGTAAATCTTGAACCCCTAGTGACCAAATTGAAACAAAACTCAAAATTCAAAGATAAAAACGTAACATTTTGAAATCTAGGGATAAAAAAGTATTTTTTTTCCTAAAATTAAATTATTAATTAAAAGAATAATTAAACACATTTTATTTAAATTACAAGCTTCTCCCTAATGTAGGTATGACTCAACTGACATGAACTTGTAATATCAGCCTCTCAATTTGAAGTTTGATCTCTTAGCCCGCATATTTTAAAGGTAATTAAAATAAGTAGCAATTTTAGAGATAATAACCAAGTGTATAGCAACATTTTTAAAAAATTGCTGATAAACTTTGCTATATTTACAATTTTCTTAAAATATTGCTATATATACTAATACTTTGAATCTAATTGCAATATTTGTAACTCTTCTTATTTTAAATATATATATATATATATATATATATATATATATATATATGTTGGGTTTGATGCCCTAAAACTCGTAGATAGTAAATGTTGTATTTTGACCGTCATTAATAAATGATTATTCATTATTATTCAATAAATGTTATTGATTATTTTATCTTGTTTTAATAACCCTAAAATCCAATAACTAACATCCTAGGTTGTTTTATGAGTCTTGAACAATATGTAGAGACATATAGAGATCAATGTTCAAGTTACAACCTAAAGGGTCTATAGTATAAAGATAGGGTTGGGTACCTTATCCTGGTAACACTATGGATACGACCCACTTTGTATTTGATACAAACGCAATGATTCAACGCGTTCATGTAGGAGACATGCGAGTGGGGGTATCCTATGCAATGAGTTTGCATAAGACTGGACCACGAAATAGTAATCACTAGATGTAACTCCGTTGACTGGTTAGGTTTCTATTTCAATAGGTTGACCTAGGCAACTTAGTCTTAATCTTGAGTATATTGTGAACTCCTGTTCACGAGGGATTGTCCTTTGATTTGTATGGGTGAGAGTGGCCCGTTTGTCGACTCGATATGCCTACCATTTTGGGGACAAGACTGAGTGGGGAGCTGGGAACATAATTATACAAGATGGATTTCACTCCTTCTCGACTGTAGGGTAAGTAGATAAGTGTTCCCTTAAGTGGTGTCTCCGGGACTTGAACATAGGGCCCTACCCTCTCACTGGCCCGAGAGGGGTTTCTGTTTGATGGTTGGACCATAAACAGGCTGTTCATTAGAGGAGCATTGGTACTTAAGGATTTAGAAGTAACCCAGGGGTATAACGGTAATTTGACCCAGCTGGTGTTACGAACACTTGTGAAGGACTAACTTGCTGTCATTAGTCTATATCCGTGGACACAGAAATATATCTACAGTGAGAAGAGTGCAACTGTAGGTCTTTAGTGGAGTGTACCCACAGTTAACGAATATTGATTAATGTGGTTAATGAGTTTAGCCCGTTAATCTCATATCGTTGGAGCTTCTGATCTGTAGGTCCATTAGGTCCCCTTCCTAGCTCGTAAAGAATATTGAGGTTATTATTGGTTGAAATTTGAATAGTTCAAATTTTCTAAGGGAAAAGTATAATGTATAATGATACATTATAATATAAAGTTTATTTTACAAATTAAACTTTATAGTATAAATATAATTTTGGATATGATTCAAAGTTAATTTGTAAGAGAATTAAATATTTGAAATTGTTCAAATATTATTTTATTAAAACTATAGGTTAAAATTAATGCGCATTAGATGTACATTAAAACTATAGGTTATGAGAGAAATGTATTTGAATTTGATTCAAATGCAGGTTAAAATTAAATATTTGATATTTAATTTGGTAATTAATTAATTGGAGAATTAATTAGTTATTTAATTTAATCTAATTTAATTAAATTAATTGAATTAAAACTATAGGTTATGTGAGAGATGTTCATTTAAATATGATTTAAATGAATTGATTAATTAAATTAGATTTAATTAATTATTAATTATTAATTATTAATTAATTATTAATTTAATTAATTATTGATTTAGTTAATTAATTTAATTTTAATTAATTAAGTTTGTTGTAACTCCTACGTAGGGGAGTTACTTAAGACGTGGGATAACACCCACGTTTCCCATTTTTCTCTCGCAAAAACAGAATTTTGTTTTGGTGTGAACCATTCTCTCAACAAAAAAACAAAATTCTCAGGGTTCTCTAAAAAAAATATCCAGAAGAGTTCTGTTTTTTTTTCCTGTGCCAAAAAGGTTCCACAAACCTTCCCTCAAGATTCAGAGAATAGGAAGGTCTCCAAGTGGTGGTGACACAACACGTAAGAGTTTTTATTCTCTAATTTTTTGCTTAACCTAGATTAATTTAAGTCTTTTTTGCCAATGTAAAAGTATTTCAAAATTATTAAAATTAATTTTGAGATACGGTTATGATACGTTTCCGCTCGTTTTGGGTTTTAATCCCAGCAATATATATATATTTCATCTCTCCAAGACACACCTTTCTCTTGGTAAAGAAAATGAGATACGATCTGAGGCCCAATTGAATTAAGATTCGTTTACAACTAATTATGAGAAGAAATAGTGTTGTAAATAATCATAACAATAAAGTTGTGTACACATTATTTCAAGTAGACCTTATCCCATAATATATATATATTCCCATCAAATTTATGAATGAAATTGGAAAATGTATATATGTTGCATCACATCACCATGTGAGTCACACAAAACTCCATCAACCTCAATAATGCAAGCTTTTTTATATATATATATTCTATTAATATTAATTAATGACGTTGAAGTCTAATTTACTCATTATTATTATTTAATCTATCCATTTATATATTGTTTCAATTATTTATATGTGCATTGGAGGTGCGATTTAATAATGTTTACATTTTCTGTCTCCTTCTCTCTTTTTAATTGTCATTTCTAAAAAAGAATTTTTAAAAAAGGTTATATATATGGCAATGACTTATTGTTTATATTTTCTTTTAACTTGGAAAAAAACAATAATTTATAATCTTAAACATTTGTTAATACAGTCGACTAACATTTGTTTCAATTTAAATTATAAACTTTTATAGTTGAATCAATTTATATTTTTCATTATAAATCATCGATTTATTGATATAATTATTAATCTAGAGTTTTAATTGATATAATCCCTAAAATTTATGGATATAAATTGATAATCTTAAGTTAAAAATCAGTTTTGGTCTTAAATTTTCATGGAGATAACAATTTAATTAGTCCCTTTTGAAACAAATTAGTTTTTGTACTTTAGTATGTAATAATTTTGTCTTTGTACTTTCAATTTTTTTTACAATTTAATCACTGTCATATAAAATTTTATAAAATAATGAATGTCAATTTTTATTAAATACAATTTAGACTTGGTAGGTTATTAACATATTAGGTCCCTAATTAGTTTATTAATTTATGATGTAAGAAATTTCATGAAATTTTAAAATAATTCTCATGATAAGATTTAAATTGTTACAAATTTTAAACTACAATAACTAAATTTAGAGACTAAATTGTTATGAGATTGAAAATACATAGATTAAATTATTATAAATCAAATTTTAAATATTAAATTGTTACTTTCATTAACTTCTAGACCTAAAATAATATTCCTAACCCTTTGTTTTATTCAAAACAAGATAAATAGTAAATTACCATGTTGAAGTATAGTTTGAAATAAATATATGAGTATAATTAATCCAAAATCCAAATTCATACTGAAGTGCCATTATATATTTTAATTCTCGACTTTGGAATTGTAATTTAAATTAGACAAATTGATATTTACAATAATGTACATTTATTTGAAAATATAAATAATATACACTTTTGGCTACTATAGTTTGAGTTTGAAGTTTAGTTTTTCAAATCCGACAATATGACCTTTGAGGTTTGGAAAAGTTTTTTTTTTTTTTTCCTCTCCAATATAAATTTTTCATTATTATAGCTATCACAAAGCTGACTAGATTTTTTTTATTTTTTTTATTAAGTTGGCATTGCATTTCTTTATTAAAATTAACATTTTAAAAAAAAATTAAAACTAAAATTAAATATATAGAAAAAAATTTTAAGTGCATCTTGGGTACATCCTATCAAATTTTTCAATGATACTTTTAACACGTGGCAAATTTTTCTTATTTATTTTCTGTAATATTTTAATTTTTTTTGGGTGCAAATAATGATAGTGGGATGCATAAAGATGGATGCATCTTGAGATACACCTAAGTCGTATTGCCTATATATATCATTTCTCTTCTCTCTCCTCCCACCCATCTCCTCCATTCTCATACTTCGAGTCAAATCCGCCAATTGGAGGTAGTGATGAATCACAGCGACAACAATGAGAGAATGAGAAAAGAAGAAAAAATATTTTAAAAAATTCTTAGCAGTTTATTTTTCATTAAAGTATTATTCTAAATGATAAAATTGCTAGAAATATTTTCAAATATAACAAAATGTCACTGTCTATCAATGATAGATAGTGATAGACACGAATAGACATCTATCAATGTTTATCACTGGTAGGATTTAGGATTTAGACAATAATATATAATAGCAGTCTATCAGTGTCTAGCTATCATTAATATACAATTACATTTTATTATATTCGTAAAAAAAATTTATTAAAAAAAAGATGTCACGTCAATTTGGCAAAATAATAAAAACAAGGTTCAATATCTCTCTATTGGCTACATAAGAGAAAATTGACAGTAAGGACAAAAAAAAAACAAATTTTCAAAACTTCATGAATTAATATCTCGAGAGTATGAAAATACGTAGATTTAAAAGCAATCAAACGCAAACTTAGAAAACTAAAAGCATATTTGCCCCTCATTTTTATATATTTCCACCAAGGTCCACTTGACATGTACAGATCAACATAAATTTTAAAATATATATATATATATATATATATATAGTTGAAGATTGAAAATAAAAATATTTCAAATAATTTAGTTAATTAGAGAATAAGTTATAAAATAAAGTTCTATGCATAAACAATATTAAAATCAAATCAAGCTTTTCAACTCTATATTATGAAGTTACATTACATCAAAGCTGGCTCTTAAATCTTAATTAATAAAGAAATATATATTTATATATGGAAGGCCATAATAATAATGTATATATTATCTTAATATTAATACAAACAACTGCAATGCACATAATTTTGAGCCTAAGTTTATTATTTCATCAGCCTCTCTCCAAACACATCTGATCTCTCTATTTCTTCTCCTTCTATCCATATCTTTCACACACTAGTAGCACAAGAACTCAAACAATGGCTCAAAGCAATGAGCAGGAAGAAGGGCAGTCAGGGGCGGGACTGCGGTCGGGGATGCGTCGGGGGATTCAGTTTCGGAGGCGACGAATGCCAGTGGCACGGCTCGGGGGGAAGAGATCGGGGCGGATCGTGGCGTGGGGGAGGATGCTGAGGAAGATGAGACTAAGATGGGTGAAACTGAAATGCATAGCCATGGTGAAGAAGATTAAAAAATACTATACAAGGTTGATGAAGGATATAATGGAAGGAGGAGCATATGGCTATCCTGATTCATATCAACATAGGCTTCTCTTGGAGACTTCTTTTGCAATTCCAATTTTGGGTGTCTCTCTCTCTACTCCTTCAAGTATTCTTGCTACTACAACTTCATGATAAATATCTTTACCTTTCAATAATATAATCTCAAAACTTATTGTTCATTTAGGCTTTATTTTTAGTTTTTTATTTTGGAAAATTGCAATTTCATATTGTGATATCCATCTTTTGGTAAATATTTGGGGTCGGGTCCCAACTTCAAGTAGGTAGAGCGGACTAATTATAGTTCACTTTGTGTTTGGGGCTCCCACTACAAAAATTGTTGTCTTTGCCGACGATTTTTTCTGCCAACGCAACAAAAAATGTCGGCAGAGCTATGTTTTTCCGACGCTTTTTCAATGTGTGGGCACAACATCATTTCTGCCGACAAAAATATATGCGTGGGCAAAATATAGTTACCAATCATAATAGTTATAACTTACAATTAACTATAGTTATTACTATTAATTTTAAATCTCCCAGTGTTACCGTATTTACTATTTGTTATAGTGTTAACTATTTTCTACTCATCGTGTCTTTTCCTTTTTGTTATAGTATTTAGTATTTTCTACCCAATAATCTGCACCCAAAGACATATTATTATAATTCACAAACTATAATAATCATTTACTAGCTATAATAACTAACTTAAGTGTCCCAAACACCCTTGGAATTTTTAGCTAAGTTCCAAAAATAAGATTAGATTTTAAAAACTATGGTCTCATTTGATAATGATTTCATTTTTTGTTTTGTGTTTTTAATTTAGGCTTATTTTCTCATATTTTTTAATTAGATTTTTTACCTTTATTTTAAAAATACTTGAATTTCTAATCAAATTCTAAAAATAAAAGTAAATGGTTGGAAAACTATTTTTAATTTTCAAAAGTTAGTTTGGTTTTTGAAAATAGTAAAGAGTGGATAACTAAACATAGAAAATTTGAGGTAGAAGTAGTATTTTTAACTTAATTTTCAAAAACCAAAAATTAAAAAAACTAAAGCTTTATTTGGTAACTATTTGATTTTTTGTTTTTGGTTTTGGAAAATTAAAACTATAAACACGCCACTTCCATCTTTTGGTTCCTATGTTTTGTTCTCTACATTTTAGAATTGTTTTAAAAATTGAAATCAAAATCTAAAAACAGTTAAAAACAAGTTTCCAAAAATTTGTTTTGTTTTTTAAAGTTGGCTAAGAATTTAAATGTTTACTTACGAAATATGAAATTTTTAGAAAACAAGCTGAATTTTCAAAAATCAAAAACAAAAAACTAAGGCCCTGTTTGATTTTTGTTTTTTGTTTTTTGTTTTTGAAAATTAAAACCTATAAATGCCCCTTTCACCTCTAAATTTCTAGAGTTCTTTCAAAAACTAAATTAAGTTTTGAAAACTAGAAAAAGTAGTTTTTAAAAACTTGTTTTTGTCTTTGAAATTTGATTAAGAATTCAACTCTTTTAATTAAGAAAGATGCAAATCTTTGTAAGAAATTGAAAGAAAATAGACTTGATTTTCAAAAATAAAAAACTAAAAACCAAAGTTATTTTTTTTTTTTCAAAAAACATTAACTTGAATTTGAAAATGCCTCTAAAAAATGGTAAACAACAAAACAAAGAAATGATGGAGGTAGGTAGTGTTTATAAATTTAGATTTTAAAAAAAAAACAAAAAATTAAACAGTTATAGTCTTAATTGGCCAATATTAAACTTCTATTTTACTACTTTATTAGAATTAGGCAAGAAGAATACTCTTATCTCTCATAGCCTGATTTAGTTTAATTCTCTCTGATGATGAATGTGTGGTGGAAGAAAATGTAGGGTGTCCTTTTCATTCGATTGCGTTTTTTTTTTTTTTTTTTTTTTTTTTTTTTTTTTTTTATCAATCAAGCTTTATTTACTAGGAAAATTTTTAAAATTAAAAAAATAAAAATTATTTACATAAAATAGCAAAAATTTTAGATAATTGTGATAGATCTTGATAGAACATTGATAGAAATGATAGAAGTTTATCACTAATATATGCTAATAGAAGTCTATCAATGTTGTTTTTGTTATTTTCTGTAAATAGTTTGACATCATTTTTTCTATCGATAAAATTTTTCTTATTTATTATCTAATTTATTATTTTGTTATTTTATTCTTAAAAAAACATTTTTGGAATTTTATTGGGATTGTATTTGTTTCGATTTTGAATGCTAACAATTAATTTAATGTGAATATAGGTAAAAAAAAAAAAAAAAAACATTCCTGTAAATTGGCTGAAAATATCATAGATGAAAGACGGGGATTATGGTGGAGGGATAAGGTTTAGTAATATATATATATATGTTTTGCTACTTTCGTGCATGAAATAAAATAAGAATATATATATATATATATATTGCTATTTTCGAATAAAATAAGAATATTTTTTCTTTTATCTTTACCCCATCCTAATATGTGAAAAGAGGGAGAATCTTTACTCCTACAAGGTATTAGTTATTGTTAAAGAAAATTAGCATTCAGTATAGACGATTCTTAATTTAGTGAAAATTTTGAGGGAAAAGAAAAAAAACTCCTGTTTAGGATTGCATTTATAAAAAGAAAAAGCAATTGCGGTGTAATCTTAACCGTTTTAGTTATTTCGTAAATTTAATTATTTGTTAATAAAAAATTATGGTTGTAAAGTTTGGTTTATGTTGCAATTGAGAGTTTTCAAATTCAATAATTTTAGTTCTGAGATTTACTTTTTGATAGCATTATAAGTCCCTCGATAATTTTTCTGTTGATTATTAACATAAAGTTGACGTGACTTATTTTTTATGAAAAAAATATATCTTTTATTTTCTATTAAAAAATTAGTGTCATGTTAGTGTTTTGGTAGAAATTAACGGAAAACTAAAGAAGGATGATGATGAAAGCAAATCCTAGGGTTAAGATTGTCACTACAACAGAAATGGGTTATAATCTCAGTCGAAAACCGACATTATAGGAGTATGGTGTCGGTTAAGTGACCAACATCGAAGAACATGTTCTTAAAGATGTTCAATGCCGGTCACCTTTAATGCCAGTTTTCCCTCGACATTATAGATGACTTTAATGTCAGTTTTCGATCGACATTGAATACCTTTAATAACACTTTCGAAGTTGGTCATTTGGCCAACATTAAAGGAGTTCGTCTGTCATTAAATGTTTGTCATCGTTGTTTTATTAAAAATTAAAAAAAAAAAAAATATTGGTGTCGCACGTGGCTACCCCACAATATTTCTCTTCCACCTACATGCATAGAATAAAAGTTCATGAAGTTGTATAAATATAAACAACAAACTTACAAATACAAACAACGAAATAAATATATCAACTCAAACAGTTTAACTCGACAAGCTAATGTAGCAAATTCATGAACTAAAATGAACTCAATAGAAATCATAAACACACCTTATAAACCAAGCAACTAAAGTATATCAAAGCAAGCCAAGAGAAAAGACTACTAGCAACTAAATATATTGGCCAAAATGCATAAACAAGAATAACAAAACCTATAAACTAACAAACACAAACAACTAATTGGGCATGAAGTTGAAGACAAACTTTTCAAACTAACATCACACGGTTTGATGTGAAATCGTATGCCTCATTGAAAGTATTAGGCATGCACACTAAATATGAACTTAAAAACCTTTTACATCACATGCATGATTGCAATCTTTGGAGAAACAATACATCAATTAAGACAGAAATCACATCAAATACATATTGTGATATGAACCGCCCAAGGCATCAAATTATTATTTAATAAATTTAATGTAATTTAATAATTTTCAAATTTATCCTTGTTAATGACATTTTAAGTAGGGTTATTTTAGACATTTTACAATGAATTATGATAAACTGGAAGACTATTTAAAGCTTTGCCTTTAGGTTATTGGAGAATGGTTTTTGATGTTTTTAAAACTTTAGGGTTTTCTTGAATGAGAATTCTCTGGTAGATGACAGAGTTTCATTCCGCCACTTTTGCAATTCTTGAATTAGGGTTGCATGCCAAGAACATTCAAATAAGTTTGATCATCTTGCTTGTGAAGTGTTCGAACTTGGAGTAAGGAACTATTTCTCCTTATCTCCTTGTTTTCGATCAAAAGGTAATCCAATTCTAGTTTTTTCCTTTGGATTGACATCAATTGATTTGGGGGTTTTGGGATTTGTTGTTAGGGGTTCAACAATTTGGGTTCCTAATTTTCAAATTGCTAGGATTTTCATATCATATAGAGTCAAACTGAAATAAGTTAGTTATATTCAACTTCCCACATTTTTTACAGGTAGAAAAATTATACATTTAGAACACGAAAAATACACATCTATAAGAAAATCCTAGCAAAAGGTGCGTGTTGTCAATAAATGAGAGCAACTGGTCACAATGATAAATAGATTAAGGGCTAGCAATTGACATGGAAAGGATTTGACCTCAAGTATTGCATTAGACCCTCCAAACAACCAAAATATCAAGGAACAAAAGTAGGGTATTGTTAAAAAACAAATTTAAATGTTTAATTGAAAAAATAAATCATTTTGGAAAAAATGGAAGTATTTGACAACCACTCAAAATAACTTTTGAATTGTAGTTTAAACCGTTTTTGTCAAAATGATTTATATAAAAATAATTTTTTTGAAAAATATTTTTTTCTCTAATCGACAGTACTTAGTTTTAAAATAAAATTTGCATTCACATTGGGAGGTAAACAAAATTAGAGAACATAAAAGGTTGTTTATTTTGAACATAAAAGCCAAACAAAAGCAATAAAGCAATCTAATAATAATGAACTTATGATCATTTTCATATAACAATTACAAATACACACAATTAATGTGAACACGAAATATCGCACAATACTAGGCCTTTTTTATACGATATGACGATTGGAATCCCAACCAACAATAAAGAATTATACTTCGTAATGGGTATATGGTATAAAAAAGATATTTTTTTTATTATTCAGAAAACCAAATGGGAGCAAAAGTGTATTTCCTTTTTTTTTATTATTATTATTATTTATGTAAAATCACTTTTCAATTTATTCTTACTTCAAAATGTATCAGTTTTCTAATTCAACTTCCCTGAAAAATTGACATCATTCTTTAACTAAATTTAAAAATCAAACCTTTTCTTTCGTGTTTTTTATTTTGTGTGTTAATCTTTAATATCAATGAAACTTTGATTGATTTAAATTTTTTTATAACCAATAAAAATGACATTGGTCAAATATATTAAAGTTATTTTTAAATATAAGAAAATGAATCAAAATATTTACAAATATAGAAATTACGATAGACTACATAGACTACTATCTAAGTCTATCTGTAGTCTATCGTGACATAGATATGTCTATCGCGACCGTGAAATTTTGCTATATTTATAAATATTTTTAGGATTTTGTCATTTAAAATAATTTTTTAATATATTATGTTAATGGGGTTATTCTCAATTTAAAACATATCATTTTTATAATAATTATCTTATAAAAAAATTGATATTAAATATCTTTTTTTTAATTATATTAAATATTAATATTTAAATAATTGAAATGATATGTTTATTCTAGTTATTATAACTAAATCACATCATTTTAATCTTAATTTATCAATTACCATAATATGTTTTTTCAAGTTTAAAATTGAAATTTATCAAATACTATTCTTACTTCGTGTCATAACTAATTTTTTAAAAAGCACAACTGCCAATAATTATTTTAAAGTCTACATCAATACTAAAATAAGCTTAGATGAGCTAATTATAACTGGTGTAAAAAACACCAAATAAGTTTTATGGATGGAGAATGCCAAGAGGAAGAAAAGAGAGATGATAATTTTCCACTTCTCCTTTAAAATGATATTTTCAATTATAATTTAATTAGTTTTCCTAAAATAAAATCATGGTTTTAAAACTACTTTTGAATTTTAACAAATTGATTAGACTTTATAAATTGTTTTAAAGATAAAACAAATTATAGAAAAATTACGTTTTTGATGGAAAAAAATATTAGCATGTGAAATGATCCTACGAGAAGACTTTTGAGTGTTTTCTCATATGAATCACAATACGATATGATGTCTTTTTCATGTCGAGACATTTGATAAGCTTAACAATGATAATGTTTTAGAATTTAAATTTTATTTTAAATTTATAATTTAGATTAACATACATTTTTTTAAAACCAACAACAAAAAAAAAAAACATAGGGTGTATTTTATCCTAAAGTTGCTATTTTTAACCTAAAAAAGTTTTCATATTTCAAAACTAACCTCTTTTTTAAAAACTATTTTTTCTAATTTTAAGTGGAGAACCCTATATTATGAAAATGTCATTTTGTCCCTCATTCAAGTATCTTCTCAATTTTACCCTTTACCTAACACTACTTTTCAAACCCAACTTTAGTTTTAAACCTTAAACTTTCGTTTATCATTTTGTCTATTTTCATGTGTTTGACAAGTTTCAACTATTACCTTTGTGGTAGATTTGTTGTTATTTTTAAAAGAAAATTTTGAAAGACTTAGAAAATTGGGAAGAATTCCAAAAATTTCAAATCTTACCGAGAATTTGTGAAAGTCTCTTCTCAACTCAAAACTAAGAATGATAAATAAAAGACAAAAAAAAAAAATGTGTTTTTTTAAAAAAAAAACTTAAACTATCCCTTTACGGGAATTCTCGCTAGTCTTAAAATAAATCAATAAATAACTTAAATTTGTGGGGAGAAAATTGGAATTGGCTAAAAAAACCAAGTTTAATTGTACTTAAAAAAACTTAAGTTTAAGTTTAGAAAAAAAAAAAACATTGAATTTTCTTTTTCAAAAAAAACCGAAAATTCCTACTACGGTTTATTTTTAATATTTTTTTTTTTAAAAAAAGAGAGATTTAAAAAAAATTAACTAACTTGAGTTTAAGTTGTACTAAAAAAAAATTAAGTTTAAGTTAAACAAAAAAAAAAAAAAAAAAAAAAAAAAAACCAACCTATTAGAAAATTTCCAATAAGCATCTTTACCAGGAAATTCACTTTCCCATAAGTATCATGCCAAGAAATTTCATCTCTCATAAGGATTTTAATTGTGCATTGTGATTGAAATCTACCAATCATATGTTAGTAATAGACTTCTATTGGCAATAGATTTCTAACTATGAAAAAATCTACAGTGATAGAAGTCAACATGAGTGTTGGAGATTTGGTGATTGACCTTCTATTTTTATAAGGTTGTGATTTCGCGGATTTCTCAGATGTCACAAATTATGTCTTAACATCTAGTTCTGACATGTCATAATTCGAAAAATATTTGACTTTCCTAATCTAAAATTTTAAAGTGAAATATTTGTATTTCTTAAACAGAGAAATCTTGACAGAAGCTTACTGATGGATATTCTCCTTTTATGGCAAAGCATATTTTGTAGAAAAGAAAAATATTTTGTACGGGAATTCTTTCCTTATTTGATATCGATTGTTAAAAGAAGAAGTCGTGCCCTCTACTAAGGTTACTGCATTCGTTTATTTCTTGCAAAGAGTTTTGTACTTAGTGGCCGAAGTTGTGTTTCATTGTGTTTCGATCTTATTGTTTTTTGAAACACTGAAGATATTTACTATCTTAGGGGGAGCCTAAGACTTCATTCATTGAGAAAAGATTTCTCAAGCCTTAGGGGGAGCCTAAGATATTGCAAATTGAGAAGTTTGTTCTCAAGACTTAGAGGGACCTGAGTTTACTGAGTCACAAGGAAGATAATCAAACTGAGAGGAGTCTCACACGCTATCAAAAGCCAAAGTGTTCATCACTAATATTGCCACACTTAGGAGGAGCTTATGTATTATTGAGAGAGAGTCTCACATCTGGGGGAGTCTACGTGCATAGTAAGTTAAGCTCTGCAAGAGTCACTGTAGAAGTAGTTACTTTACAGATAAGTACTTTGTTGTAAATGCTTGCCTCATTCAATATTAGTGGATTATCTTTCCTAAGTACACTGCCTCCTAGACGTAGGTGGTTTATCGCCAAACTGGATTACCAACTTTTGCGTACAATTACTCTTTTACTTGTTAATTGTTTTGTGGTTGTTACAATTATTATTAGTGCTTTGTGTTTAACATCTATGGTTTGAGTAGTGAGGTATCTTATCTTTTTTTCAATGAGCACAATTTAACTGGCATAAGACATCAAAGCTATTCTAACTTACATTTTCACATGCTTTAAACTCCCTCCGAGAAGTTGTCCGAAGCTTAATTAGATAATGGCATTTTTTATTAATTTATAATGCATTTCATATTTATTATAAATTAACCAAATAAAACATATATATATATATAGTCCTTATCTCTTTCATTACTTTTAAATTAAATGAATGTACATTCATTTATAAATTTATATTCTAAATATTTTAACCACACATGATGCGAATCCTCTAACCAATTTAACTAAAAGGTAATAATTTTCAAAACCACACAAGAAATGATCACAAGAAATAGAATTCTTCTCATTGTATAATGTGATCGAGCAAAAGAACCCTTTATATAAAGGCAAAATATACAAACAAAATATACAAACTGAACAACAAAAATGTAAAACTAACAGATTATTTGCAACACAATACAAATATATATATCACCAACTTAACAAACCATCTTTACTATTTTTCACATTGACAACTATATATGATATAAACTTTCATTTGAATTATTCTGATTGACTTAGACTTAATATACCATAGAAACTACAGCAATTCCGTTGCTTTAAATATTGGTACTTGCTTTATATGGAGTAAAGAGAAGGAGGAAGCCTAGGCTCTGCCACAACATCAAGAGGGAATTTCTTAGGAGTTGAGAGACCAAACACTTCATCCATATTCAAATCTTCCTTCTTCATATCCCCAGGCAAATTCCAAGAAAACCCATGTAATAAATTAGCCAGACTTGACTGAATAACCTTTAAGCCAAGACTATATCCAGGGCACATCCTTCTTCCAGACCCAAATGGCAGAAGCTCAAAGTCTTGTCCTTTCACATCAATACTTTTTCCCATGAACCTTTCTGGGTTAAATTCATATGGATTTTCCCACACTGTTGGGTCTCTTCCAATGGTCCATACGTTCACAAAAATTCTGGTGCCTTTGGCTATGTCATACCCTGCAATTTGGCAATCTTCTCTGGACATTCTAGGCACTAACATTGGAGCTACAGGGTGCAGCCTCATTGTTTCTTTGGCAATTGCATCAATGTAAGGCAAATTAACAATGTCCTTCTCTTCTACCCATCTTTCTCTTCCAATCACTCTGTCAAGCTCTTCTCTTGCTTTGTTGAATATCTCTGGCTTTTTTAAAAGCTCTGACATTGCCCATTCTACTGTCACTGCTGAGCTCTCTGTTCCACCTGCTATAAGGTCCTACAAGTTTTAAAAAGAAATAACAGTTAGTATTATGAGTTAAAGCATTTATGCTGTTGGTGAATTGTGGAAGTTGGGACTAACATATTTGGGAGGTGTTTAATATTAGGCTGAATTACATAAAGATTGAACTTATGTATAAAAAAAATGTGTTTTCTTTGAGTTTAACTATCATTAAAGTAAAAATCTATTTGAATTTCTTTTAAGGAAATTTGGACTTGGAAGAGGTGTCGCAGTATTCAGGTTCTAATTTTTATTTCAAGTCAACTGTATAGTAGCATTTCAAATCTCAGTTTTTGTCTATTATTCTAACAAATTACTACTAGTTTTGAAATGTTTATGAAATGTCAAGGTCTTTTAGTACAATTGGTGTATGGGAAGGGAAGAAGTACATAGTCAATTATTTTTTAGCTAGGTAGTGATTAGGTATAACCTAGGTTGCACTTAATCTCATAATCCTTTTTTAACACATAAAGAAAAAAAAATAAAAACTATTTAAAAAAAAAAAAAAAAAAACTACCAAGGCTAATTTTTTACTAGACAGCTCCCTGGGTTGAGTCGCATAGAGATAGATGCAGCTAGAGAGCACCCAATTATTTTTCTTTTGAGTTATGCTCACTTGTCACTATTAAAGTTCAAAGGTTTTCAACATTTGATAAAAAAAATATATATATATATATGATTTTTTTCTTTGACAAAAGTCTAGAAGTTAATTTAGTATTGGACAATACTTAGTGCATTTTGCATCTTTTTTTTGCTCGCTCCAATCATACAATAAAAAAAATTAAAAAAAATGATAAAAAAAAAGATAATATAAAATTAAGACATGGCAAACTATAATTCAACAACTAGATAGACCACCATAACAACCCAAGATTGTTTAGTATTAATATTATTTCAAAAGGAAAGCTTTTTGAAAGCAACTTACCTGAGTAAACGCCTTGACTCCATGTCTTTCAAGTTTGACTTCAAGATCAGGATCATCAGCCAACTGCAACAAAACATCCACCATATCTTTAGCTACATAATTCTCAACTCCCTTTCTCCTTTCATTATGTTCATCCAACACATGTTCAAGAAACCTATCAAACTTCTTGCTCAACGCCTTCATTCTCTTCACATACCCCTGCAAATCCAAGAAATCAATCCATGGAATTGAATCCCCAATGTTCAACACACCACTCAACCAGAACAACTCATCCAACATCTTCTTGAACTCATCCGGACTAACAATGCTATTTTCTGACTCATCCGTATACTTCTTTCCCAGCACCATCCGGCTTATCACATTCAAACTCACTGTAGACAAGTAATCCTTAAGCTTGATGACTTGACCAGAGGAGTTGTAAATATCTTTAAGCAGAGCATTCATTTCTTCCTTGCGTATATACTCATAAGAATCAAGTCGTCTAGCACTGAAAAGCTCCATCAAACACATCTTCCGAGCTTGACGCCAATAAGGGCCGTATTGAGACCAAGTAATGTCGGAATAATTATAAGTGGTGTACTTTCCAGCGGCGGTTTTGGGCGGGACACAAATTAAGATCATTGTTTTGAGGAAAATCTTAGCCATCTCAACAGAGGATCCGACCACAACAGGAATGACCCAAAACGAAGATGCATAATTGGCCGTATTTTTTTGGAGAGCTGATGAATGGATTGTGGCAGAGACCCATCAAGTCCAGATTACCGATCAAGGGCCATGGCTTAGGTCCCGGGGGAAGATTGAGCTTGCGGCGGCGGAGACGGCGGGAGAGGAGGAGGAGGGCCAGAGTGGCCATCCAAGCAGCTGTATAAGAAACCCAAGAAGGAAATTGTATTTCCATGGTGATTGAATGTAGAAGCAGAGAGAAGTGGAAAATGGAAGAGAAAGGATTGTGGAAATATGATGAGGTTGAAAAGTGATATAAATAGGCATGAAAATTAGGTAGAAATGGAAGTCTAGTAATATGGAAATTGATGGAAAAGTTGAAAGTTAATTTCGTGAAAGTTGTCTCAATAATTTCTTCGAACTTGCAGCTGAAATTCTTATGAACCACAAAACGTTGAATTTTGAGTGACAGAAGAAAAGTGAGGGAAGAGAGGACAAAGGACGGAAATTTCGACTTTATTCATGAGGAAATTCAGAGTGGGTCATGCCAGTGTGAACACGTCGGGTCGTTACGGTTGCATTATTCAATAGGAATATTATGAATATTAACTACAACTTGAGTCCTAAACTATGATTTTTGGGTTTTGTATTTGGGTAATTGCACTTTTTAGGATTAATAATCGAGTGTATAACAATGTTTTTAAAGAATTGTAAATATAGCAAAATTTATCAATGATGCTCTATCGTTAATAGACTTCTATTAGATATATAGTCTATCACTAATGGTAGATTTAAATTTTTATATATTTGCAAATTCTTTTGCATTGTGTTATATATGCTAATAATTTGGATTTGATTGATATATATAATATTGCCTCACATTTTATTTTGTGTTTAAAAGATCTCCAAACTCTTTTAAAATGTCTAGTTATTTCTTAAAATTTAAATTTTATACCTAAAAATAAATAAAAATTAATCTAATAAAACTTTTAACTTTCAATTTAATATTTAGTACATATGTCAATTAAGTCAATGCGCTAATTGACACAAAATTGAAAATTGCAAGACCTATTGAACACAAAGTTTAAAGTTTAAATACCTATTAATAACTTTTTGGAGAGCGAAAACCAAATAAAAATGTATATGGATCTATTATACACTTTCTAAAAGTTTAAAAAATTGAATAGACCCTATTTAACTCTGACATGTTTGGTCACGGAGTAGGAGTTGGTAGAGTGTAACTCTTTGTTTAACCAAAGAGTTTGTGGGCCTCACGACTAAAAAAATTATTAATTGACTCCTTACATTGTGAACTACATAACTAAAAAGCTTTTAATACTTAAAAATTTCACTCGTGGCTCCAAACACTCCCTAAAACGCTTTTCTAAAAACACAACTAATAGAATAGAGTATTGTTTGCTAGTTGGTATAACTAGAGGCCTAATAGAGGAAGAGGACAATTACAAATATAGCTATCAAGCCCAAAGTATTAATAAATACACAATAAATTTTTTTGTAGATATAGCAATATTTAAGTCCGACTCTCGCAGTCTATCAATGAGAGATTTTGTTGATAGACTATATCGGTGATTGAAGTCTATCACTTATAGATTTTATTATATTTACACTTCTTTAAAAGTGTTGTATTTAATTATTAGCCCTAAAAGTACTAGTGGAAACTTATTGGGCCTGATTTTAATGGGCCGGTACTTATTTTGAGTACTTTGGGCCCTAAGCATCCAGAAGTTCGATCGCCGAGGCCCAATGCGCCCAATTCTTATATAGTCGTAATTTGTTCTTTCTTCTTCTCTGCCCGACCGGAGTAAACCCTAATCCCTCCTTGCTTGAACCTGCACATAATCAGAAGCAGCTCTGTGCCCGGTTGGTAGTTCTCTCTCTACTTCAAATGTATCCAATCTTTATTCATCTTTTTTTAGTTTGATTTCACTGTCGCTTATATCACCTTTTTCCACGGTTTCTAAATGGATTCCTGATTATATAATTCTATGCATTTGGAATTAGAGCAGTAGTTTTGTATTACCCTCATAGCTATTGTGGTTCAATTCTTTTTAATTGTGTTTAAGGATGTTTCGAGTCCATTTTGAATATTGGACTTTTAGGAATGTGATTCTGGATTTGTGTGGTTAGCCTGACAGAAGCAAGAGAAGGAAATATGAATTTTATTACTTTCTCATTTTTCTGAATCGTAAAAAGGGAGACATTATGATGTTATGAGGTTATTCTCTCTCTTTTTCTTCTATATCATCTTCACTGCCGCCAGTCTAGTCAAAATAAGTGGCGTTCGTTGTAGTAACAGTCGAAATGATAGTAAGTATAGGGTTTGTAATATTTACCATTGGTTATGGGGTGTTTGGTTTAATTTTTAAGTGTTTAATTTTAAAAATAAATCATTTTAGAAAAAATTGGAATGTTTGGTAACCACTCAAAATAGTCTTTGAAACACTTTCAAAATGTATTGTAAACAATTTTTATAAAGAGAGTTTAAAAAAATGACTTTTTTAAAAACATTTTTTTTTCTAGTCAATCCAAACAAATGTTTGCAATTTTTCTTTTTCTTTTTCTTTTCTTTGACATTGGTTATTGGAAACCAGGTTATGCAACCAATCTACAAATTTAATTATTACATCAATATTTTATTGAGCATAAGAGAGAAAGTGATTTGGAATATCATATTTCGTTGGAAGTTGCTTAGCTTGTTTCAATATATGTTTTCTTAGTTATGGGGGAAGAAGGCAAGGCATTGATTCCAGAGTCATTCTTGAAGAAGAGGAAGAGAAATGAAGAATGGACATTGTCAAAGCAGCAAGAACTTGAAGCGGCCAAAAAGAAGAATGCAGAGAATCGTAAGTTGATTTACAACAGAGCTAAGCTATATTCAGAGGAGTATGCAGAGAAGGTATTCTTTCCCGCCCCCCACTTTTCTTTACTTATTTTATTATGTAAGAATCCCTTAGGTTGAATACTTTCTTTTTATGTCATTTACATTTGGTTTGAATAGGAAAAAGAGCTGATTAGACTGAAGCGTGAGGCAAAATTAAAAGGAGGATTTTATGTCGACCCTGAGGCTAAATTATTGTTTATCACTCGCATCCGTGGGTATGTATCTTTTTTTAGTGAACTGATTTACAACTATACATGAAATTATGTACTGATGTCTCAAAATTTGTTGAAATATCAGTATCAATGCCATGCACCCAAAGACGAAAAAGATATTGCAGCTGCTGCGTTTGAGGCAGGTACAATATCAAAGCTTAAGAGGGTTGAGTTAGTTCCCTATAGTTGGTAGTTGTTTGTACGATAATTACCTTTTTTGTTACAGATTTTCAACGGTGTCTTCGTCAAAGTCAATAAAGCAACATTGAATATGCTGCACAGGGTCGAGCCTTATGTGACCTATGGGTATATTTTGTCCTAGGGATTTTGTTTCTTAAAACTTTCTTCCTCCATAACAGACTGTTTGAAATATTAATGTGACTTTTGCAGCTACCCCAATTTGAAAAGCGTTAAAGAACTTATTTACAAGAGGGGTTATGGGAAGCTAAACAAGCGGAGAGTAGCATTGACTGACAACTCGATTGTGGAGCAGGTATCCTCTTTCACCCTCTCTTACTCTCTGCTAAGTTTTAATGGTTAATTTTCTTACATTTTCTCATTAAATGAAGGCTCTGGGCAAATACGGCATTATCTGCATTGAAGATCTCGTCCACGAGATCATGACCGTTGGACCACACTTTAAGGAGGCAAATAACTTCCTGTGGCCATTTAAGTTGAAGGCTCCTTTGGGCGGATTGGAAAAGAAGAGGAATCACTATGTTGAAGGGGGAGATGCAGGTAATCGTGAGAATTATATCAATGAGCTTATCAGGAGAATGAATTAGATGAGGAACAATTTTGTTGTCATTGATTCTTGTTTTGTCCAATCACTGGAAGTAGAAACTAATTTGTTCACAAAGTTAGTCCAATCACTGGAAGTAGAAACATTTAAGAAGCGTCTACTTCATTTATGTCAGATACTCTCTTAAATCCTTCGAGGATTTTCATTTATCAATTTACAACATTTCTTCAAAATTGTTAGCACATTTACTACAGTTTGAGATTTTTACTACTTACGGATCGTAGTTTTATCTTTTCAATTTTTGTTTGATTGAAATAATAGGAGGATTACGAAGCTTTGTTAAATTTTTTACTTCATGGAATTGGAGTTCTGTTTTGCGTATACACAAAGCCAGAATTGACCTATGCCGTCCAATCATGCATGGTTTTTCTTACTTATAAACTGCATTATTGAAATCTTTGCTAAATTTTATATGAATTATGGGTGATGATATTTTATAGGCTCATTGTCTCTTTCAATTGAGATACAATAACTATTTAAATTATTCTCGCTTATCTGTTGTTTGATTTGACTTTGAAAGTAAGAACATTATATGTGCTATTGGAATTATTTAAAAAAATTGACCCAGAATTGGAAAATGTATTATTATAGTTCCTAGTGGTTTCTAGCAATGTAGCTTAGGATCTGAACATCACTCATTATAGAAAAAAAAAAACTTAGGTGCTCCCTTGGATGCACCTATTTCGATGCATCTCAATAAAGTAGCATTTTTATGTAGCCATCTCAATAAAAAAAAAAATTTAAGTGGTTTCTAGCAATGTAGCTTACAATAGCTATGTAGCATTTTTATTTTTTTAAAAGATAATTTTTTTAATTCTATTTTTGTACTTAATAAGTGGGGAGTATGAGAATTAAGTGTAGCCTAGGCTGCACTTAATCATTATCTCTTATTATATGCTTATATTATGATGGCTATGCAGAACAGGGTTGCTAGATACCTAGAACCATTTTTTGTTGGCTATATTACGATTGATACTAACACAACTACAAGCATGTCGATTAATCATTTGTTAAAAAAGTAGTAACTTCCAAAGTTTTCAAAGTAAATAAATAAGATAAATAAGCATGTCGATATGAAAATATTTAGGTGTTTAATCACAAGTTCACTTGATAAATTTTATTAAAAATATATATATTTTTTAATTTTTTTTCTTTGTAATTGAAATCATGCATGGGGAATGAGATGGGCATGAGATGGGCATAGCTAAGATTGTACTCAAGGATTAGCCAATAAATAAAGTAATTTCTAATATCTATATCAATGTAATTTATATCACTAAATTTTAGAGGTTGTATTAATTAAAATCTCAAACTTAATAATTGTATAAAAAACTTTGAATTTTTTTTTGTAAATGTATCAATTTATATAAATCTTTGTGTTTCAGTTAGACAAACTTATAATTTTATCAATTAAATCTCTAAGCTTTTATAAGTAAATTAATTTAGATTGTCATTTAAGATTTGCTTTAAAAATAGTTCATGCATCAATTTTAATTGTTCATGTATCAATTCTAATAGTTGAAGTATACATGTGTCAACGACAAATTGGTGCATCAATAATTTCAAAGGTAATCTTTAATAAAATTTGTAAATTGATTAAACTTATTAATAATTTCAGAGTTTAATGGAAACAAATATAAATCTTACCTGACATTACAAAATCTAAAAAAAAAGGTTTATATATTATAATCAAATTGAAGTTTGACATTTTAGTTTAAGCAACTCGTGAGGCAAGTCTTGCATTTGAACTCTTCATGTTTTATGAACGTTTATTGGCAACAGAAATTCACACAATATTATCATTCAACAAGAGGAATTTATTGGAAAGCTATTGTATCATCTTACCATTCGAATTGGGCTTCCACTAAATGCAGTGTTATTATAGTAAGAGAACCAAGGATCAGCAGCCTGTGCAGGTTCAATGAAATAGTATGAAAACTTCATAAACAAGAGATTTTCCCATCTAAATGGGAAGTTGTACAATATTTCTATTTCTGTATACAATGAGAGCAACACAATATTTAGTGAGAGAAAGAATACATCTAACAGTAAGAGAGGGAATTTTCTTTTCTTTTCGATTAACCTCTACACTCTACAAGAAGGCACAGCCAAGACGGAGTTGCAGAAGCGGTTTGGAAAACAAAATGTCAAGTAGGTAGCCGGAGATATCATTTGAAACTGCTGGAAATAGAAAGATATGTCATAAGATGAGTTTCAATTTTGTTCTCCACATTTCACCAATCACCTTCTTAGGGGAGGGATCGTCTGGTCCTTTATCTCGTTGTCCAGATGTGAAGTACAGCCATCCGTCCCAATATCCAACCAGCGTCGTTTTCACACGGAATGGAAGCTTCCCTATCACTGACCATTGCTGCAACAGAAATTTCAACAAAAACATAACTCATGTAAATGCTCAACTAAATCATCAACCTTGACTGAACTATAATTTTAGTCCTTTGGCTTCACCCTTCTTAATGTTTTCTTCTTAACACTATTGGTTTATTTTTGCTTTTAACTAATCAATGTAGTTCAAAATATGAATTATTCAATTAAATTGAAATGAAAGTCTAATTCAACCCCATGTATGAAGCCAACAAGTTTCTCTGAATATGCGGAGTCATTGAACGTAAAGAAGGAAGACGTTCCTCTCTTTCAGATAAATATATATATATAATTATGTTAAAGAGTGAGATTTTGAACTTCCACTCTAATTTTCCCCTGAAGTGTTCCATGAAATTGTTTTTAGAGAGGAAAAAGAAAAGTTATAAGGTGAACTCTTCCAGTCTTATTCACTTTAAGACTCAAGTTGGAGGATGAGAAAGAAAATCAGCGTGTGCGTACCCACTGAAATGTATTTAAATTTATAAAGTACATAAGGAGAATATAAAATAAGTGATACCTGCAAATTCAGATTAAATTGGAATACTTCTCCATTGAGAACCATCTTCTTGGTTTGAGGATGCTTATCTGTCGTGCCGCCAACAATAACAATTGAATTGTTGACCACCACCCAAGCAAATTCAATATGGGAATCTGGTTTTGGCATTGATGGCAACACTTTCCATTTCATATCATCATCCAGCATATAAACATCACTGTAAACCACCTAACTCAACCGATAAGATTAAATCAGCCATAAGGATACCAAAGTTTAGAACATTCATTCTTGCATTTTAGTTCAATGCCTTTTTTCCAGTCATAAACAGTATTACAGCTAGGTATCTCAACGACACTGAGAAGCCTCAAAATCCTTTGTAGAGATCAAAATAAACGGGCAATCATAAACACCAACGGGTCAATAGCATTTTTTTTTATCAAATTCATGGAGTTTGACAAAGGGGAAAAGGGTATGCGACTTAAAGAAGTTAACAGTAGAAATAGACCACACTTTGCAAATACACAAGTAAATGAACAACGGAGTTATATAAAGAAATGTTGACAAAACTAAGGGGCAAAGATGTCGAATATGAGCATACCTCATTCCTGCGAGAGCATTTGAAAATAGGGGATCCTGGTTTTGCCATAAAATCACCTTCTTGACCTCCAATCACATAAAGTCGGTCGTCAACAACAATACATGCCCTGCAACAAACCAAAAAATAGTTAGTAAAATGCAAGAGAAATCCATGTAGCGAGTGCAAGAAACAGTTAAGAATGTTTTGATCTTTTTGAGGTCTAAGAGAAAGACTAGAGTAGCATGCATAAAAGAAATACCAAACCAAACTGGTCACTCAAGAAACAGATCATCAAGGCTTATCTGGGAAAACAAACTGGAAAAGTGTATATCAAAATTACAATGATAAGTCATCACAGAAGACAGCACAAAGACCTGTGAGGTCCTCCTCGAGGAATAGGAATTTCACTCCTCCACTCCTTTTCTAAGGCTTTCCCATCCTTCACGGCAAGGCTCCAATGCTCCAAACCAGGTGTGTGCCGGTTTTCCTTGCTACCACCCATCACATGGAGTCTACCTCTCCAAAGTTGAGTTGCTGGTGCGTATCTGCAAATGTCTCATCATGTTAAACTTATTTAATGGTATATGACTTCTATATAAAATCACAATGTGCATCATTAAAAAGAAAAATACCTAGGGACTGGTAATGAGGGCATATCCTGCCACTGCTTCGTCTCAGTATCAAGAACAAATGTATGAGCGGTAGGCCCCCGACACTGTGGACCATATTGCCCTGTGACTACATAAATGTACCTTCCATCAGTTGCCATTCCTAAATGCGAATGTGCCATTTCCTTTGGCATGTCAAATCTTCCTCCCCATGTATTATCAGTAAAATTATAAACATCAACATGTGAATGCACCTATTATCCACCAGCAGAAAGAAGATACAAAAATAAGAGCCTATTAACAGATACTAACATTGCCAAATCTTACTACGTGACTAGAAATTGTTGAAAATGTCCATAATTGGATGTACCTCTAAGTCATTAGACAAAATAAGAAATAAAAAACACAGCAAACCTATTAAGTCGGATCAAGTATGCTGAATTTACAGGATAATCTCCTATTCAGCTATCGGAAAATTATACCTAAATCTTGCTAGAAACTAAAGATCAGTTCTTTAGGGTTTTGACAATAATTACACCACCTATACAGAAGTTATTCAAGGAAAACAGGATATTACAGCAGGTTGCAAGATATTCGGAGAAATCCACATTACTTTTAAGCAATTTTGCTGGTTGTCACAAACAGGAGAGTGACACAGGTTCCACTGCCCTCGCCCATAAAATAGTTTTACCGAAGTTTGGATGGACATTTTGCTCTGTCAGAATCCTCTTGTTCTCGTACAACAACAGAGAAGTATTAAATGAAGAAACAAACGGCTTTTCTAGATTAGAGGCAATCATTCAACTAAATCACATTTTCGTAATTGCTAAAATAATAAATGGAACTTAATGAGCAGATTTTTCACAAAGAAAAGCTTAGAATCTATTTGCAGAACTTTTTGTTCCCTGTACATGAATCCAATAGAACTGAAAACAAGGGAAGATTCTCACTAAATCAATGGTGCCATATCCAGCAAATACGAATAGAAGATTCTTGATCTGTATTGCAGCACCATCCAAGCGAGGCACAGGAGCAGTTGCCATCTTCTTCCACGTTAACTCTGGAGCTGGCAGATCAGCAAAGGTTGCTGACAGGGCTCTCCCAGGATTAATATCTTTGCCTCCTTTAGCAGCCCCTCCCTGCAATAACCATAGAAGCGAGCCCTTAATTGCTGAAAAAGAAAATTCAGATTGTTCAAAACTTTTGTGTTCGTCTCTTACTCTCATTATAGGAACATGAACTGAAAGTCTACACTCGGATATAAATCTCAGGTAGTTGCCACACATAGTTTTATTTTCCCTTTTTTAATGAGAGTTTTTTTTTTTTTTGTAGAAAAAACTGCTTTCATTGAGAAAATATGAAAGGATATAAGGCCCAAGGGCATTCAAAAAAACCAAGCCTACAAAGAACCTACTAAAGAAAGAGTTTCCAACAAGTAAGATATTACCAAGAGAATAATCTTTAAAAAAATAAAAATGAAAATAAAAAATCTTTGAAACCAAAGCCCGAAGAGAAATATGGAACCTCACTAAGGTCCCTATCCTCACGTTTAAACACTCTACTGTTCCTCTCCCCCCAAAGATCCCACAACAAAGCGCACACCCTGGCAAACCATAAGAAACAACCGTTCTCTTAGAAAGGCAAATGGAGGAGGAACTCCCCGATCACCGCACGAACATTCTAAAGAAATAACACGAAATCAAACTCCTAAAAAGCGCATTTCCATATAGAACTTGCAAACCGACACTCCAAAAGAAGGTGATTCAGGTTTTCCTCCGCCTTCCGACAAAGGATACAACAAAAATGGCCCATTAACGTAGGCATCTTTCTCAAAAGCCTATTCATCATGTTCACACGACTGAGCAAAACTTGCCAAGTAAAGAACTTAACTTTCTTTGGAATCTCAATCTTCCATAAAACATCAAAGACCAACTCGTTAGTAAGATAGGGATCCAATAAAAGCCTAAAGAAAGACTTACAAAAAAAACCCTCCAAAGGATTAGGACTCCAAACACAAACATTCCGTCTCCAAGCCTAAAGTTAAACTCTTCAAGCAGAGAGCGAAGGGAGACCACATCCACCGATTCCTTATTGGACAAGGAACGACGGAAACCAAAGGAGGACACAGAGCTCCCCAATCATACAAAAAATTAGACATGGGACAATTTTAAAGGAAGACAAATGATACAACCGAGGATACAATATAACAAGGGTCTATCCCCCACCCATTGATCTTCCCAAAAATACGGTTCCTTAACTTCCCCCACAAAGCTCAAAAGAAATATCTTTCCAAAGATTTCGGTGCGTGTCTTCAACCCCCTTCACCACCCATTCAAAAGGATGGGGGTCATGCTCACTCACGATAATCCTATGCCACAAGGATTTGGGCTCAAGGGCAAAATGCCAAAGCCATTTAGCCAACAAAGCTTTGTTGTGTAACCTTAAATTTTCGAGCTCTAACCCCTCTCGATCACATGTCTCCCCACAACTTCCCAGCTAAACAAATGAAACCCCTTCCCTTCCTCCACTCCTTCCCAAAGAAAGACTCTCATGAGCTTCTCAATGCTCTTACAAACCGAAACTGGCACATGAAAAAGGGAAAGGTAATAGATAAGAATTCTACTCACCACCAATCTGATTGGGGCAAGTCTGCCAACTTAGGAGGGAAAAAAAATTTCTTCCACGAGGCTAACCTTTTCCTGATCTTCTCAATTTGTGAGTCCCAAAAAGAGATGGCTCTCGGATTTCCTCCAAGGGGAAGGCCAAGGTAGGAAGAAGGAAATAATTCAACTTCACAGCCAACCAAACCCGCCCATTTATTGAGCTTCTCCTTATTACAGTTGATACCCAAAATCTGACACTTGATCCTTTTAATTTTAAGCCCCGACATTGGATCCAATGTTAAAAGAACGTCATATCATCTGCGAACTAAAGATGAGGCAAAGCCACCTCCTTGGATCCAATGTTAAAAGGCTCAAGAAAGCTACCTTTGAACCCCTAAGGATGATATGACTTAAAACATCCACAACCAAAAGGAACAAGAACGGAGATAAAGGGTCCCCTATCTCAAAGCTCTAGAAGCCTTATCGACCCACCCCTTTGGGGTTCCATTGATGAGGATCAAATAAGTCACATTCCTGACACAACCCCACATCCACATCCTCCATTTATACCCAAAACCTTTCTTTTCCATCAGCCTGTCCAAAAAGTCCAAAACAACATGATCATAAGCTTTTTCAAAGTCAATTTTAAAGATCACTTCTTTCTTCTTTTTGGCTCTACAATCCACAATGGCCTCATTAGCAATAAGGGCTTGATCAAGAATCTACCTCCCAGCAATAAAAGCTCCTTGCACTCCTTGCACCTCAAAGATAGTCGAAGGAAACACTTTCCCTAAATGATTTGCAATGACCTTTGGTAGAATCTTGTAAACACTAGTGATGAGACTGATAGGCCATAAATCCTTAACCCTATTAGCATTCTCCTTCTAAGGAATGAGGCAAACAAAGGTTTCCAATATAGAACGATTCAAGATACTCTCTCAAAAAAATTCTTCAATACTCTTTCCAACTCAACCTTAAGAAGATCCCAATTATCTTGGAAGAAAGCCATGGAAAAGCCATCTGGGACAAGAGACTTACACCTGTCACTCCCAAAAACCGCTTTTCTAATTTCTTCCAAAGTAAATGGAGCCACCAACTCCTCTCCATCCCTCGTCGAAATGGGACACCAATCAATGCTCTAAACAAATGGTTTAGACAGGATGTTAGGGTTAAAAGGTTTGAGAACACCGAGAGAACCTCCTCCTCAACCTCCTTATCATTACTCGTAGGCTTCTTTTTTTTTTCTTTAATGAGAGTAGCCACACATAGTAGTAATGCTTGTTCTCTCAAATTCTAATATAATCCGAAGACTAAACGTTCTAATTCTATATCTTCCCAGCGTTTTCTCATTGAACAATGAAACAATGTACTTCACAAGAAATTATGGGTACCAAATGAAAAGGTTAACCCACCGAGTGGATAAGGGTAGACTCAAATCCTAAAGAAACAAAAGAGCGTAATATCAAACTTCAATAAGCAGCGAAATATTAAGATTAAGACGAAGAAGGAGAATCCAAATCGGCAAATAAGAGGGCAATGCAATGGCTAGTGGTAATCCTTCGCACAAGAGTGAAAGCTTTTCAAGTCCACACACAAACACAGATCAATATCCAAAAATAGTTAAGGTTTCATTCTTCTCAAGTATAAGTAAAATTTACCGAATCCACGCTTAAACCCAAGAGGAAATGAGAAAGACGGAAATCTGAGAAAAAAGAAACTGACCTTGCTGAGATTTGTAGAGTCTGGTATTGTAGGAACCGGTATGGTGCTATCGGAGTGGTAAGGAGGAGCCCAATTGGATGCAATGGATAAGGAATAAGAAAAGCGAGATGAGGAAGCCCAGATATAGTCGGCGATGAGAGCAAATCCAAGAAGCGCTAAGCATATTAGCACCAACTTGAGTGATGCGTGCTTTGATGAGGACCTCGCCATAGTCTGATGTGCGTCGGTGAATGAAAAGGCAGGTTAGGGGATCTGTGAAACAGAGGATTTGTATTGAGTATTGGGCAGCTTCGCCCAGTCTGAAGATCTTGAACACATATGATATGACCCACCATTAATGCCGCGCCATCTTCAACTTTTCGTCTGCAGTTCCCTTTAGTTTAGTTTTCCCCGTCCGGCTCCCACGTCATAAACCCCCATGTTTTGTTGCTTGATTCAGTCATCTTGCATTTTTTTTCCTTTTTTCTTTTTGGTTTAACAATGACACTTCTTTTAGGGTTGTTTTCAAATATAAAAAAATGAGTCAAATTATTTATAAATATAAAAAAAAAAAAATTCAGTCAGTGATGGACGGCCATAGAATTCTATCGTTTTCTATCCCTCCAACTAGAATTCTATCGCGATCTAGACAATAAAATTTATCTATATTTGTAAATAATTTGATATTTTTTCTGTTTATAGTAATTTCTGCTTCTTATAGTTTTATTCATTTTACGGAGGGGTTTTTTTTTTTTGCAAAAAAAACATCTTTTTCCTGTCATTATGAGCCTAGTTTTTATTTAGATAACATTTGTAGTTTTTTTTTTAAGAAATTGATTTGTTTAATTTTTGATGCACTTAAAATCGGTTAGCATTTTACAATATATAAACTTTGTTCTTTTCTTTTAAGAAATAATTTTGATGATTTAAATATACATTTAACCTCATTTTAATATTTTACAACCACATTTACAAAAACAATATAATAGACACAATTTTCAAAAACTTAGAGATTATAAAATATGTGTTAGTAATTTTAATGCATATTAAAAAAGAAAAAAGAAATTATTTTTAAGAAAGTAGAAATTATAGTAAAAAATTTTGATTTTAAATAAAGTTTAAAAAATTTTAAACAATATACAAATATATAGATTAAGAAATTTAAAAAAATAATATATATATATACACAATATTCTTGAGCTAACATTGTTGTCACGACTGAATTTAGCCACATTTTTCATGTAGCCAATTCCAACACTGATTTATGTCACAAATTTGTAGATTTAAATATTAAACCATGGAAGATCAAAAAGTTTGAAAATATACCTAGTATGGTATTTTTGACACTTCATTTTAGCTATACACTTCAATTTTCCTACTTTATCTTCGAGTTTTTTCGGTGAGCTTAATTTTCTATTTAAAAGTGGTTGCTGTGACAAAAATTATTTATTATTATTATTTATATTTAAAAAAATAAATTTTAAAAACTTTTATTCATTATTATTCTTTTTTATATTCTCTCTTTCTCCTTTCTCCTTTCTCCTTTCTCCTTTCCACTTTCCATGGATGTAAGTGGATGTAAGTGGCAATGACAAAGCGAAGAAATGAAAAAGAAGAAGGTGAATGGGAAGAGAAATAATAGAAAAAAACAAGAATTTATTATTTTTTACCTTTTTAATTTTTTTTTTCTTTTAAATATGGTGCATTCAACGACGATTTATGGTGTTTATTCTGAAGGAGAAATGAAACACAGGTCTTGCTTTGTTGCTGGTATTGGCAACAAGATGTTCCAAAGGCCTTGGGGGAGATTACAACAGGAAACGAGTACACTTTCATTCTATTTAACATCAAGTCGTCAAATCTGCTTTAAACTAGTTTGAATTCTCCACAGCACCAAACCCCCCCCCCCCCCCCCCCCCCCCATTCCCTATTACAAGAAGCTTTCTCATGCCCTTTCTCTCCACCAAAAACATGGAAAAGAAACTCTCGAAAAACTATACATCAAAACTAAAAAACAACACCACCCCATCCCCCTCTTAAACCATCCGCAATCTCTGTCAATTCATCAGTCCTAACCTACCTACCTACCTACTAACCAAAGCCAAATATTAAATGAGGAAAGAAGATCTTACGTGAGTCGAGCGAATTCGTGTTGCTAAACAGGTATCACATCGTTCTTCGACGTGTCTTCACATTGCAAAACAATACCTTCAATACTAGCTGGAAAAATACACTTGCTCCATTCACACCCACTTGCGATTGGATCAGGCGGAGGGACAATCATTAGCACATTTTCGTTTCTCTGAACAACTCCCATTACACTAACAGTGCTTCCTTCCTTGATATATCTGCACATATAACAAATATTAAGACCTGCCATATAACTGTTCTTCCAACATTCTACTAATTAACAGGTGCTCCTAACTTCACTATGTACCAATATGAACAATGCATTTAGTGGCAGCCTGCATATTGTGAATGATCATACGATGGAAAATCTAATTCAAACTGGTATCTTATTGGTTAAACAATTCCCGTGTCACTAAGATAGGACCACATGAGTAACGTTATCCAACAGAAGATCAGTGTAATTTTAACCATAGACTCTACATGGGGCCCAAAAAGACAAATTACTAATGGAATAAGGTGTTGATTATGGTTATCATTTGTCCTCTAAACCGTTTAATTTCAAATTATATGCAATCGGCAAGTATTTGCAGGAGGATAGGATAGGATCATTGATAACTAAAGATTGCTGGTACCAATGGTTGTAAAACAATTAACCATATCAAGGCAACGACTCTCAAAAATAACTACAACAGTCTTTTAATAATCTAATTTGCAAAAAAAAATGTGAGACCCAAGACTTCCTTCAGAGGCTCTAAAGAACTTTATTTCACACTTGTGTTATAGTTCTGGCTTCTTCATTTTGCCAAGTTCCAAAATTAATGAATAGAAAAGAAAACTATCCACAAAATATCTATTAATTTTCTTTACTAGTGAAGTATAATCTCTAGGCATGAATTATTTCAAAGAGCCAACAACATAGGTACATTACCCTTCTCTTAAATGCATTACTCGACCATCACTTGAAAGATTTCTTTCTCCTAACCACCTGATGAAGTTGGGAGATAATTCTTCGTTTACTGGATTAACATCAATAACAATTGGATCATCAACATAAGGAGTCACCCTGGCTCCATAACCAGTCTTAACCAATGCTCTTAATCCAGATTGAAAATCAGAGATGTAGAAGTCAACCACATGTCTCTGTGAATAACAGTAAAAAAGAAAAAAAAAATCCAGCTGTAAATGGCCTCAATAACAAAATTGAACATTCAAATCAAGCAACAAAGTGGCTGAGGACATTTATAGACAACTTTAAACTGCAGATAATTTTAATACCTAAATGGAAACAGTACGTATGTGGTGTGGCAATATTTTATGGTATTGAACTATGTAAACTCCAAATGAATTAGTGAATCATACCTTTTATTGGAAAAAGAACCTCAATACTCAATTCTAAGAAAAATTCTATGAAAAAATGAACCATAATATCCCATAATTCTCAACCTCCCTTTCAAGACCCCAAACACACAAGAGAGAGAGAAAGTATAGGAAGACAATAAATTAACTTGAAGGATAATAAATATCAATCAACCATAAAAATAAATTGAGTATTCAGTCACTCACTTCTAGTGCTCTGAGCCCCCACGTAAAACGACGATGTGTAGGATTGGCAGCTTTGGAACTCCATCCGCGGTATTCATATAAACTGGTTGATGTATATACACATCTTGGAACTTTTTGGAAGGATGACTCAAGGGGCATGTTACCACAAGTAACCACCTTTAGAACATGACCAAAACAAATTAACATTAACCAAATAAACCAGTATGATGGTAATTTTCATTTGAGGAATTGCGACATTACACTTCTTAAGAGAAAAAATAGTCAACAAGCATACATTAGCAATCAGTCTCCAACATATTAGACAATGGGCATAGATAAGGCATCTCTAACAATTGAATGCATCAGAACTATCAGAAGATGTCAATAGCCAAAAAGTTCTCTATGTGCACACTACACAGTCTGACAGAAATTTCTTTTAAAAGAATCAATATATCTATAAGTGAACTTTGGAAATAATTACCTAGACCAAATCCAGTGAAGTTGGTTCCGCATAAACGTAGTTATATCATGAAAAACAGTATGGTCTACGCTAAATCTTGTGTAAATATCTAAACTGGGAGAAGAACGCAAAACAAGTACTTACCCCAGAGACCTTCACAAATTGTCCATTCTTTGCAGTTCTAAGTTCGGAATCTGGATAGCGACCAATAAAACCCATAATTGCTCTTCTACCCCAGTAAGTATTCCAAATGAAAAGTGTACAAACAGCAGCAAAAAGAACCACAACCACAATGAGGAGAATCGCATTATGGACAGCTCCAAGAATAAAGCCCCCAGCAATAAAACCCATCACAAATAGAAGAATTAATGACCATAATACTATCTTTGGGAAGTTCTTTGCAAATGAATAATCATCATCATAAGTAAGAGTAGTTACAGCATGACTATGAGCTGCAGAACCCTGTAATTTAATGGATCCCATTGATTCTAAAGGACCAGAAACCTTCCTTGGAGCTCCGGAAGAATTTAGAGGGCCTGAAGAAATGGGTCCTGACGTGATAAGGCCTGTAGCAGGTAGTACAGGAGGAAGAGGCCCAGAGTTTTGACGACCAGTAGGTGTTACTCCACCAGACTGTGGACCAGACAACTTTACAGGCTCACCATGCTTGCTCAGCGGTCCAGAATTTGACTTTTTCAACGAAGCTGAACCAGAAAGGCCTTGAGAAGGTAAAGAACCTGAGGTGGTGTACATACGAGCTGTAGCATTTGGCATGATAGGTCCAGAATGAGATGCAACACCTCCGAAAGATCCAGACCTCAAGGAGCCACCAGGAATAGGTCCTGACTTCTTGGACTTGGAGCCATCCACAGGGATATCAAACATCTTCCCTAGCTCTCCTGATTTTTTGATATCTCCACCAGTATAGGGCATGGGTACAGAGCTCATCGTTGGGGTTCTCTCCTTAGGCTGCTCAGGCCTACCTGATACGTAGAGGCCATTGCTAAGCTGATGAGATGGTATTCTGGAACTCATCTTGTCTCTTCAAAGTAATCCACAGGAATTAACACAACAGAAATATCAGCAGCTGATGTAATACTCAAGTCTCTCCTGAGGACCAAAATTTTCAAATCAATTTTAATCAAAACATTAAGCATGAGCCAGAGACAAAACATGCCCCTGAAAATCAAAACAAATGTCTTGAAAGCTAGATAATGAGAAACAGGTAAAGTTTATCGAAAATATGAGAACTTAAAGCATGGATAGCCAAAGGACTGCATTGATGTATTTGTTCAGATAATGTATTTGGGGTTCCAATATAATTAGAATTGACTAGCCTTAAATAAATAGATAGATAAAATGAATATTTAAGTCCCCAAGATTTGGCAAATAGCTCTAGAATGTTTTCGGAACATTAGTCGACTAAAGGATAATGACAAGAGCATTTAAGTTGTTGATTGTGTAATGCTGAGTTGGCAATTTTATTAATTTAATTATTTCTTTTTTTTATGAGGTGCCTTCACCTCTCTCCCTTCTTCTCCTTACTCTCTTCTTTTTCATTTTCGGCCAAGCTCGCATTCATGCCCTTCTCATGGACCACAGTCTGAACTCCCTAGCTCTGTCGCCGCTGATGGACTATTCCCATATCCAAACCACATGCTCTAACAAGGCATGTGCAAAGCACGCGTGTCCATGGATTGGTTGCCCTGAATTCTCCAATCCATGGACAAAACAAACCTTAAACCATCGCCAGTCCTCCACCCATCTTTCACCGCCATTCTCTTATCCTAACCCAATGCCACCATTAAACCCAATAGATTCTGTTTAGATGCCGCCATGCCGGGAAACTCCATTGTGAAAATGTTGCTTAAGAATCAAACAAGCATACATGAAGATGGAGATTTCATAGTAGACCATGGAATTGGAATGGAGGAAAATTGAATCCACGGACGAAACCCACCTTAGACCACCGCCACTCTTCACAAATTTAAAATCCACCACTTCTCTCCCTCCTCTTTTTTTCTTGTAGATTCCATTTAGATGCCTGGAAAGTGGAAACTCCATTGTGTTGCTTAAGAATAAACAACCAAGCTTGAAGGTGGAGATGTCACAGTAAACGCAAGGATTCGACCATAGGATTGGAATGATGGATGAAGATTCTCCAATCCATGGACAAAAGAAACCTTAGACCACTGCAACTCTTCACAAATTTAAAACCTACCACTTCTCTTCTTCCTCCTCCACTCATCCTTCACTGTTGTTTTTTTTTCCCAACTCGGCGCCAACATAAACCCTTGTATATTGCATTTAGATGCCCGGAAACTCCGTTGTGAAAATGTTGCTTAAGAATCAAACATTAGAGAAAATGTTGCTTCTGGTGACCTAATTGATCTTGAAAGTCTTTTGATTTTCCTCAATTTTATTTTTCTTGTTTTTCCTAATCATTTAAATGATTTGGGAATGAAGGTCCATATATATAATAACCATAGGAAGAAAAAATTGGACAAAGGTTTATTGAAATTTGTGATTAACTAAGCCGCTGCATACTTTATATTGCCTTCGTTTCATCCCTCCATTCAAGAATTGGCGAAGGAACTCTTACTTCATTCTAGATCTTAATGGAAGAATGAAACTATCCCTTTGCTCCAAATATGAAACGGAGAAGAAAACTTTCATGACTGCAATGGCTACAAGTAAACAGGAAGATGAGAAAGGAGAAGGACAACGACAATGGCGAACTTAGTTGGAGAAAAGAAAGAAGAACGAAGGTGGAGAGGAAAAGCCACATCACTAAAAATAATATTAAATTAATAAATTTGCCAAATCAACATTACACGCTCAACATGACCTCATTTCCATTAGTCAACTAATGGCTCGAGGATCATTTAGAACTATTTTTCAAACCTCAACACTAAAATGTTCCTTTTGAAACCTTAGGGACTAATAGACACCAAACTCAAATTTCATTAATCAAAAGCGTATTTTGCACTAAATAGTTTATTAAGAGAAAGCAAAAGGTTTAGCCGCTTAATAATTCAGCATGTAACATTAAGCTAGATCTAAACACACATTCTTCCTTGATAAGTAGAGAAATGCGGCAGGATTATAAGATGATTGTTAAATGAGAAAGAAACACCTATGACTACCACGAAACTTGAGGAAACAGCAACATACATTAATTCAGATGTTAAAAGGGAGTTCACCTCCAAAATATGCTAGAATGGACACACACACTCCCCTCTCTCCTCTCTCCTCCAGTTTCCCCTGGCCTTCCTGGCCTTCCTTAGCTGACTCTAGTCACCATGCCTGCCACTAGAAAACCTTCCCTACATCCTTCCCCACGAGTTCCTCCTCATTGACTATAAGATCTTTCAATTCTTCAAGACAACACAACCAAAGGACAACAAGCAAGAATTACCGAACACAGACGTTCTACTTTACAATCCCTTTGCCTATCGTGGAGAGCTCTCAAGTGGCTTGCTTCTTCCTTTAACACCCTCTACAAAGACCCGTGCAACTTCAAGTTCTTTAGGAAACTTATTGATGATGGTGCCACCTTATGGTTGGAGAAGCACAACAATAAAAATGGTTTATTCATTGAAATTGCCAAGCTTTACAATTCTAGACATCGAACAAAGCTTTTCATCCCCTAAGAAGGAAAAAAAACAAGGTTGGTTTCTCTTTCTTGTCAACTGAGTCAAGGAGCAAAGATCTTGGAGAATCCTCCCACAAGTCTCCTATAGTACCTTTTTTTTTTCTTTAGGATAAGAAACATTTCATTGATAAATAAAATATCCTATAATACTTAACTAGTTAAACAAAGAAGACTTCGATTTTCTCAAACATCAATGGGTCATGGCCAACACATACATAACTACTTCAACTTTGCTTGGTTCTACATAAATTTCCCTTTTTTTCTTTTCCTGCCACAAAGGGCACAATCATATTTATACAAAAACTCACCCATAACTTTTCACAGGTCTCTTTTCATTCCCCAAGTGAGACTTATTCTCAATATCCCACAAAGTATGCCTCAAAATATAATCCAGTTATAGATCTTACACTTAGAATTTCCAAATCGAATCGCTTGTAGGATTTTTTATAATACTTGACCTTGCTTCTGATCTCACCAAAATTTTGCCTCATACCAATTGAATTGGGTCTTTCAATTACAATAATGGTATTGACAAAATCCAAGTAAACTAAAGGGCAAAATACACTTTTGGTCCCTGAGGTTTGAGGTTGGTGTCTATCTAGTCCCTGAAGTTTTAAAGTGAACTATTTTAGTCCTCAAGGTTTAAAGAAATGTTCTAAATGGTCCCTAGAGTAATTTGACCGCTAGTTGACTAACGAAAATATTATGGGGCAGTTACTAACTTGGCATATTATATTGATTTTTAATGATTGGACATGTGACTTGGCAATTTTATTTTTTTCTCACATTTTCTCTCTTCTTCTCTCCCACTCTTAGCTTCCTTCCTCATTGTCGCTCACCCGCTGATCTTCATAGCTTAAACTGAAACCAAGGAAAAGCTCCCTCAACTACAAATCTAGAACAAGCAAGTTTCATATCCCTCCAATTATCAGATTTGTTGAATATTAAAAATGGTAAAAATACATCCCTTTCTGATGATTTAGCTTCCGATTTTAGGAACTATAATTCTTTTTTTTTTTTTTAATTTTTTGCTCCATATGGGCTTAGATCTTTACAATAAGAATTTGACGTTTCTAAAGCTAATGTTTACTTTTGGGCTTCGGAAACTTGAGAATATAATTCCCGCCATTGGAAATTTCAACTTCTTGGTCTAAAATTGCAATTTTGGACTTGGGTCTTCGGAATTAGTTATTATTATTATTAAATTTTCTTTTTAAAGGAAACATAATTTTTCATTGATAAAATGAAAAGAGACTAATGCTCAAAGATACAATAACCTCCAAGAGGATAGAGAAATTGTGAAAAAGCAAAAGGAAAAAAAATACTATTGGGATACAAAGAGGAGAAGACATCAAAAAGCAAACTCTTAAAACCTAACAAACCAGCTCCAAAAAGGAAAACAATACTAGAGAGCATATAAACTAAAAGGCCAAAGCCGACCGAAGTCCAATGAGCTGACAAGGTAAGAAGACCAATAAGGTCTGAAGTTCGAGTATCAAACCACAAAACAAATCAACTTCTAAACTATCACTTCCAAGAATACTACTAGGAGAAAAACGTAACTTCGAACAAAACAATAAGGCTTATGTGCATAAACACGAGAAATCCACAAAAATAGTTCAAATCCTAAACAAAACCACCAAGCTATGCTTGAACATTTTCACCCTTCTCAAACAAAATATATTTTTGCTTAAAAACTTAATATAATATGCCAAGTCAGCAAGTTAGTAACTGCCATGTAATATTTCCGTTAGTAAGTAACGGTCAAATCGCTCTACGAACCATTTAGAACATTTTTTCTAAACCTCGAGGACTAAAAACATATTTTTCCCTAAACTTAAATATCTTAAATGAGTTTTCCTCTCAACCCCACAACTTACTCTTCTATTTTAAGTCTCCAACCCCCTTTTTTCCTTCGAGCTATTTTGGCTCTCTTCAATATCACATCACCAAGTTGCGTAGTTCAATGAGGGGTCCTCACATCCTTTGGGGGAGAGAGGCCATTTTCTCTGGCTTGCTAGTGTTTGTGTCATTGTTTGGGTTTTATGGGGTGAGAGGAATAGTAGGGTGTTTAGGAGGGTTGAGAGGGAAGCTAAGGAAATTTGGTCTCTTATTCGTTTTCATGTTTCTTACTGGGCTTCGATTTCGAAGGTTTTTGTAATTATTCTATTAACATGATTTTGTATAATTGGAATCCTTTCTTATAGAGGGATTCTCCTTTATTGTGGGCTTGGTTTTTGTATGCCTGTGTATTCTTTCATTTTTTTTTCTTAACGAAAGCAATTGTTCTTATCACACAAAAAAAATGAGGGGTCTGCACAGTCATTTAAACTCAATCTTTAACCTTTTTCCTTCTTTTTGGCTTAGCACAAGAAAACCAGGCTAACTCACTAACTCCATCAAAACATAAACTTCATGAAGGTATTTTCTTTTAAAATGATACGGAACTTTTCATTAAGAAAACGAAAACAAACTAGTGCTCAAAATACAACAAGACAATCGGACAAAAGTTCAAACAGAAAGAGAGTGTTCTAGAAAGGCCAAAAACAAAACAAAAACAGTAGGCCCGGGTAAAAACAAGATAACAAAACAAAAACGAGGAAAGTTAAAAGTATCCCCCAACTTTGAGAAATATCTTGAATTGGAAGCCACTAAAGAGCTTTGACAAAGAACACCAAGTTGAAGCTTTATGATAGGCTGAATTAAACTTATCTTTTTTTGAAACAGAAACAAGACTTTTCATTGATGAAATGAAAAGAGACTAATGCTCAAAATACAATGAGACATCAAAGTAAGAAAATAAAGCAATTACAACCAAATAAAAGCCCATTGATGGCTTTGCCCAAAAAAAATAAAGCAATTACAAACAAAATAACCCAAAATGGGACAAAACGGCTCTTTGAACGACACTCCAACCACCACTGCAACTAAGTTTACAAGAAGAAGCACCAATTGATGAGTGGCAACTAATATGTATATATTCCAATTTAGAAAGCCAGTTGCAACTTCGGAAAAATTGATAATGCAACCAAACAACCATAAAAACCAAAGTCGGAGGGAAACGGACCAACTAGATCAAATGGACAAACAAGACACCTTAAGAAATGACCAATCCCAATATATGAATGCCGCCAAGAACTCAAGAGAGAACAACCAAAACCAGAAAAACCACCCTCCAAATTTGTAACTTGGTAACAAAGCCACCTTAAAATCTGAAAGTACCAAAGTCCTTCACAATCAACAATCAGCAATCTAAAGAAGAGACTATCATGAAGAAATCTGTGCAAACATCAACTCCATAGAGAATTCCTTGATAATCCTCTTCATAAACCCAACATAGTCAAAACAGCTAATCCCAAAAACAATCCACCAAAATCTAGAAAGGAGTGTCTCTGAAAGAAAATCCAAGCCACTCACATAGAAAAACAAACCACGATGAATCAAACTTATCAAAATGAGAGGATGAAGAATTCTGAAGAATTCTCTGATTTCTCTCCTACCATAATTCTAAAGAAGAGCTTTAACTGCATTAGTCCGAAGGAGATTTGCTAACGGAGCCAGCCTAATTCCATCAAGAACTTGGACATTGTCCTTAAAAATATTTGAGAAGACCCATTGAATGTTTTTTAAAGGAACAAGATCTTTCATTGATATAATGAGAAGACCCATTAAATGTTGAAAATACAAAAATGCTTAAACCAGTATGAAGAAGCACAAGCACACTCCAAAAATAAATTATTGAAATTCCCCCACCTTATAACATTAGAAACAGATGGAAGGATGCAAGCACTGTTAAGCAGACTTTTGCAGTAAGATTTCAGCTGTATTTAGATTACCATTGAGCATAATCCAAATCAGAATATTAATTCACTTGGGACTTTGGGACTTCCATAATGTAACAAATAAAGACTTATCCATAGGATTTGAAAAATCCAAAAACCATGTCAATGATTTTATTGAGGACTTTCCGAGGAATCAATGGACCATTTTCGAGAATCGTCATATATAGAAACTTTGAGCGTGGACATGAGCTAAACTAAATTTTGAAATTCAACAATTTCTTCTTCCTTTAATGAATGCCGAAAAGAAGTGGAGGGCCAAGGAACAGGCGAAACATAATCAACTTGAATTCGAGACAACTATTCGAAATCTTAATGAAAGACAACTAGATTTGTTATCTCATGTTTTCTTGTCGGGAAAAAATACCAACTGAAGTGGAGGGATTCTTCAAACAACAAGGAGTTGGGGGTCAACTATTCAATCAAATGATATTGAGCATGTTACCCATCTCTTCTCGAGAAACAAGTACGTTATTTCTTCACAAAATTGTGCTCAATTTCATACGTGGCAATGCCGCCAAGATCTCTTCTTTAGTTGGGGGAAGAATTATCAAGTGGATATTAGTCCTTCGAGAGTTCTATTCAAGAGATATCGTCTTCCATACAATATCTTGAAACATTTGGGGGAAGAGGGAGGGAAAAAAAAAAGAAGAAGAAGAAAACTACTTTAGTGTCTTTATGATCCTCTTCCTTAGGTCTACCATTTAATTCAATCTCCTGCTCAAGCATGTGCTTGATATTGGTAGAGCTTTCTTTTTAGCACCAATAGGTTTACCATTTAATTCAATCTCATGCTCAAGCATGTGCTTAATATTGATAGAGCTTTCTTTGTAGCACCAACACTATCATTGTCGACAACCAAAAGTTGAACATCAATACTTAACAGTATTGATGATGCTCAATTACCTTTTTTGGATAAGAATGATGCTGAATTACCTTGAATCCTCTTGAATCCAATAAAACCAAATCAATTTCATATACAAGGTGGTACGAATGACACCATCGGCAATTTGAAACTATTCTCATAAGTTGAGCTAATCCTCAATTAACTCAAAGCACCAACTTAACAAACTTACTTCTTTCCTTGTCCAACTAACCTGACAAAGAGTATCTCCATAGAGTTTCATTACTCATTTTCAAAGCTTTTTAACCAAACAAATACTCAAGGTTCTTTTCTTGAAATATGGCACTTATGAAACTACCTTTTCCTACATACAAAAAACTTATCCTTTAACCATCAAAATACTCATTCTTACTTAGTTCCAAGAATTTCTTACTTAGATCCAGGAATTTCAATATCTTTAATCCATTCAATTTTTCCTTCAACATGAGTGTTGAAAGTTTCCTTATTCTAACCACAGATTAAGCACGCTGTTTTTAGGAATGCCGCTATGAGTTCTTTTCCTTTAAGAACATAGATATAAAATTTTATGCCACTTTTTGCTAGAGAGCATTCCTACAAGTAACCCATATTAACTTCTCTTGTCAACACTTTAGTACCAAATATCTCGCATGACAAAAAGAGACCAAACCTCTTTCCAAAAGAAATCTTTACATAGCTTAACTATGATTCATGGGATAACCATATAATATGCTATTTAGAAAGAAACCAATGTCCCTTTTGCATTTTCCAAACTTAATATCATGGCATGAACTTATATGACAATTGGTTAACCTTACGTTACTAGATCTACACAACCTTATAACCATTGCTTTGATACCATATTTTTCAATACAACTATTAAATAAAAAATGCATAACATAACCATTATAAACCCTTACAACTTACACAATTTTGCAAAAGCAACTCACTACAAGCAATTTCTAAGTCAAACTATCAAATCCTAAGATAAACATGACATTTTGCACCAGAACACCAAACTTCACTTCCTTCAGAACTATCACTAGATCCTTCATCTAAAAACATTTTCGAAAAGCAAAAATGAGTACAACGATACTCAATAATTTTCAGAAGAAACAAACCTAAAACAGAAACATTATCAATTTGAAATAAGTCGAAACACTTCCAAGTTCCAACTATCATTCAAAACGACTGCATACTTTCATTTGCAAAATCAACTAAAATATACACAACACTTTCTCCATCCTCAAATCACACAAAGCACACTTTCAAATATTTATCAAATCGCAATAGTCAAAACATATCTTTATCAAAATATATATTTCGGAAGGGACATGGAAACTACTTACCTCGATCAACAACCCTACAATTCTAAATCCAAAATCCGCTTACACAAACATCGAGTTCCTAAAAGCCTAAACAATAAAAACAATGTTTAGGTGTTATAACTCAGTTCAAAAACCTAAATCAACACTAAGAGACTATTTAGGAAGAATAGTCTTACCCAAAATCAACAAGAAAAAACCATAGACCTTAATTGATCCCGAGTTAGTCCAAAACTACAAACAGCAAGCCTTCACATGTTAAAAACTGATGTAACACACTCTAATCGAGTCCAAAACAGTTCAAGACATGCTAATACTGATAGAACTTTAATAAAAATACTTCAAAATTGACCCAAACACGACAACAGATGAGTTACAAAAGTTCAGAATAACATTCAAACACTTAAATTCAATTTGTGAAGGAAATTAAAGAAATGATCCTTACCGAATCTTACTAAAAAGGCTCCGGACCTTGCTAATTGGTGTTTGAAAATGTCCGAACTTGCAGATCTGGACCTTAAACGTTATGGGTACACTAATTTGAAGCCAACCGGAGTGTAGGTAGCAGTCGAAAGCTTACCCCCAAGACAGAAACACCGCTGCAAGACACACAGTCGCCAGAAACGTGTTGAACAACCTGCTGTTAGCGCGCGAAGTCTCGAACAGAGAAGAAACACAACCGTTCGAAGTGGCGATCACGTCGCTAGTCAGATTCGTGGATGAACGTAGACCGTCGTCGACGACAAAGCTGGACGTTCGCGTGGGTGTCTACTCGCGTCAATCGCCGGAGGTACGTGTTCGTCGACATTGGTTCGTAGAGTCGCCGGAGTAGGATAACTGAGCACACAAGGTGGGGGCGCTGGCGGCTATGAGGAAGAGGGAGAGGTAGAAGATGGAGCTAGGGCTTTTCCTTTTTTCTTTTCTTTTTTCTTTTTCCTATTTATGACCTCATAAATAGGTTACTTTTAATTTTTCATCTTTCTCAAATTTCAAAAATTCTAACTAAATTTTTCTATTCAAAAATCATAAAGATGTGAAACTAATATTTTATAAGATAAATTACTATAAACAGAAAAAAAAATCAAATTAGTTATAAATATGGGAAAATTTCAGTATCTATGAGCGATAGACTGCGATAGAATTCTATCATAATTTATCGCTGATAAACAATGAAATTTTTCTATATTTTTAAATAGTTTAACTCAATTTTCTATATTTGAAAACATCCTTATAAAATATGGGAGAGAATTTTAATTTACATTCTTAAACTTTAATAATTGTATTAATTTACCTTTTATTTAGACCATTTATTAAGATTACATAGGAAAATCGTTCATACATCTAATTCTTATATGTGTGTAAACTTCTTCAAGTGTGGGATTAATTAAATATATGATTATAATTGATGCAAGAACAATTTTAAAAAAATATTTATTGAGAGTCTAAATTAATTCGCTTATGAAAGTTTAAGAGTTTAAGTGATAAAATTATAAGTCTCACACAATGTTTATCCAAATAGAACATAATAGAGTGGATAATGATAAAGTCACGAAAGTTCACGGTTTAAATTAATACGACTATTAGTTTAGGGTTTATATTGTGCAAATTGATATTTTTCCTATAATTTGAATTTTTTTCAGGATTTTCAATAACCACATGTTCCATATTGTTTCATTTCATCTCAGCTTATTCTTATCATCATAGGGGACTGGGAGGATTCAAACATTTGAACTTTTAGTTTAAATTATATGTCTTGACCAGTTGAGTTAGACTCAATTTATCAAGTCATCTCTCGAAAAATATCAACGTTTTTCCTTTCAATATCCATCCTCAAAGATTAGCTGTTAAGAGGATGAAGAGTTCATTCAATGAGTATGGTTGTCCTATGATTTCTCTTTACATTATTTTCAACGATGAAACTTAAATGAATTTAACAATTATGTATTTTTTTCAACTTTCATTCTTTTTTCATTATAATTTTTTATTCTAAGTAATCCTACCAAACTAGTGATGGAAATAAATAAACTAAAGAAAAGAAAATAACATTATCAAAACTCAGAAGCATACTATTAAACAAAATCTAACTTGTGAAATTAATTAAGGTTTTCAAAAATTTAGTAAACCCGTGTATAATCCAATTAATTAAAATATATATTCTCAAGCATAATGTTATGTATTCAAATCTCTACCGCTCGACGTTGAACTAGAAAAGGAGATCTGAATAATTTCCCTTATTTTTTTTTGTTTTTTTAAAAATTATCATTATTATTATTACTTTGATATGTGATGAGAATAATTCTATCCTTTTCCTATAGGCCGCTTTTGGCTCTTCTACAGCTGAACAAATGATTCAACAACACTCTTCTTTTCACTGTATGTACCGCACAAATTCAACAAAGCTTATGCTCTAAACTTGTACATTTCTCAATATTCTCTGTCATTATTCATATCCTGCTTAGAGTTTCTAACTTTGTATAAACAATAAAAGTCAGCATAGAACCAAACACAGCATTTTCCAATGAGAATAGTAGAAAAATCCTTAGCAGGAATTGCAAAATAGAAGGAAAAAGCCAAATCTGACACCAAAAATACTTGCATTACTTCACATAATTCTACCAGTCAGCTCAAGATTTAATGGTTTTCCTTCTTCATACCAAAACAAACCCAACAATATAATTTCAAGCTCTAAAAAGATATAAAGGGAATATGAATACAAACTATACATCAAGCCAAGAGAAGAGAAGTGGGGAGCAGAAAAAAATGCCTTATGTCTTCTTTGGTTGTTCAGTGGATGCACCATCATGACCATCAAAATCAAAAAACCGTAATAGCTCAACAAGTTTCTTACGCACATATAACTACACAGGGATGACATCGATTTTTGATGAGTCCTCGCATCTGAGGACGATACCGTCAAGGCTAGCTGGAAAAATGAATTTGCCCCACTGGCATCCTGTGGTTAACGGTTCGGATGGGGGAACGATCATAAGTACGTTGTCATTTCTCTGAACAACTCCCATCACACTAACCGTGCTACCCTCCTTTATGTACCTGCATTTGATTATACAGTAACACACACTCATTAAACAATCACTATCCTTAAATATCATTTCACATCTAACAATAATACTTGAAACTATCACATTTAACCTTATAATCTGTCAGTGAATGGCATGTACAGGAGATGTGAAACTAGTCAGCAATACTCACTAATGATTTTCACATCGAGAATTATTGTAACAATATAAATCTGATTACTTGCTAATAACTATGATCCCGTTTGATAACCATTTTGTTTTTTATTTTCTGTTTTTGAAAATTATGCTTGTTTCCACACCATTCTTTTGGTAAGTTTTCCAGCTTCTTTATTATTTAGCCAATTTCGATAAAAATTCACTTTGAGGGACATGATTTAAGATTTATTAAAAGTATGGAGACTAAAATTGGACATTTGAAAGTATAGGGACTAAAAATAAACAAACCTCAAAGTATAGGGACCAAAATAGTATCTTAACCAATTTATTTTAAATGAGTGGAAAAAGAAGCTAAAGTAAATGGGTTGACAGGAGGATGAGACAATATATCTGTGATTAAGAGAGGAAAGAGGCAAAGTGGGTGTTTTTCTTGCCAGCTATTGAAATTGTTGGACTGACCAGCTGATGCTGGGAAAACCCTTTTAGCATGGGGATGATGTAATAATTGGGTGAAGCAAAACTGAATCAGTCAATTGATGCTAATGCATTATATCTCAGTTGGAATAGAAACACGAGATAGGAACAGCAAGGGGCAACCTTATAGAAGAGAACGGAACAAACTACTGAAATACGGTGGTAGGGGAAAAAAGCAGGGCATAACCATGAGTTTACTGAACTCTGAGGCTATTCAAGGAGTCTACATGTAATTTTCCTCTTTGGAAATCAAATATCGTGTAAAAAACTAAATGAATGGAATAAAATTCATAATATAGAAGCCTCTAATAACATCAGAGATGTTGAATTGTAAGAGAAGAAAAAAAGTAGTTTACCCTTCTTTTAATCGCATTACACGATCGTCACTTGAAAGATTCCTCCTTCCTAGCCATCGAACAAACTCTGGCGATAAGTCTTTGTTTGATGGATTAACATCAACAACAAAAGAGTCGTCAACATATGGGGTCACCCTAGCACCATAGCCTGTCTTAACCAATGCTCTCAATCCGGACTGGAAATCAGAGATGTAAAAGTCGACCACGTGTCTCTATGGAAAATAAACATGGCACAAAATAAATTTATTGATATTGATCTTGAAGTTCAATTATAGAACAGATTTACAAAATTAGGATATTATCAAGCATATAATTATAGCATGTCAAAAATTTGCTTGGATCATATCCTGAGTGTTAATGTCCCCTTGCAGGAGCTCCCAAAGAAAGATTAGCACCTTTCCAGGTTTTTTTCTTTTTTCTTTCCTAATTAATCAGATAAAACTGCCTTCTTGCTAACCTCCCCAAAAAAATATCGTTCTGTCTTTCCAAGATGGAAATACAGTTTGAGAAGGAGAAAGTGCAATTATCAACCAAATCATTGACCAACATTTACGTAATAAGAAAACAGATCCAAAATAACATTTGAAATGTAGGGAAAAATATATTTCTCACACTAAGATTTAATATATGTCCTCATATCAAGGCAAGTCAGTACTGCCATGCTCCAGCAAAGCAAGATCCAATCATGGCAGGAATTCCTTAACTTGCCCTTGCCATACTCCTTCGTGGAGATTTTATGACGACTCCCTTGGTCTAAACATCCATACCTGCCTCCTCAGTTACAAGCCCGAAACATACTTGCTATATCTGCTATACTTTTAAGTTTTATTTGTCTAGATCAAAATTAGATTCTCATCAAAAGAAAAGGTAAAAGAGTACTTGTACTTGTCCTTTGTTTTCTTATTTTAAGCAATTGGAGCCTCATTTTGTTCTGATTTTATGGCTCTCTTTTGTATGGCCCTTGCTTTTGTAACTTGCTTCAGCTGGATGAAAGTTGATTTTCCATCAAATAAACTAGTTAAAGAAAACCATGTGTTACAACGTGCAGTTTTACCCTACGTGGATTTGACAATTTGATAATTCCAAAAGATTGGTTCTGCTTGATTTTTAACACCTTTAATCGAAATATTTGACAACCGCATTTATCAGCCACGGATCATCAGGGCTTCAAAGTCCAAATCATCTTAAAAGCCCCCACAACCAATGTGTATATGATTGTGACAACCATCAATATTGTGGAATGCATTGTAAGTAGTATTAAGTATCCTCAATATATTTTAGAATGTCGCCAAAAAGAAATATAAGACACTACAATTTTTTACTTGATGACAACAAAGGACTAGCATTATATGAAATCAAGGAATGCAGAAAAGTCAACAACCAAATGTATTCCATCACCTAATGGACATATTACCTCTGATGATCTCAGTCCCCATGTAAATCGGCGATGTCCAGGATTTGCTGGTTTTGAACCCCACCCTCGATACTCATATAGACTTGTAGATGTATAGACGCATCTAGGAACCTTACGAAAGGATGACTCAAGAGGCACATTGCCACATGTAACAACCTGCAGAGTTTGAGAAGTACTGTGACATCAATAAGGAATTCCCCTTTGCAAAGTGCAACAAAATAATCATAAAAGAAAATATGAAAAAAAGAAAAAAGAGATCAACCTTGGAAGTTCAGGTTATATTTATAATAGATTGTCACCCAAAATTCACATCTCAACAGGAAGTACGCCTACTTCATAGTTCACTAACCATATTTATTGATAGTTAAATGAATAAAAAGCAAAAGAAGTTACTTATATGCATTTCATTCCATTCAATGTCTTAGGAAATATCTGTTGCTATCAAGAATAGTAATTAGCTATTATCATCACTATCAAAGCACACTTAGTTGGGCTACATACCCCAGAAACTTTGACATATTGCCCATTTTTTGCAGTTCGGAGTTCAGCATCTGGATACTGAGAAATGAAACCAATAAGAGCTCTCTTTCCATAACAGCTGTTCCAAGTAAATATTGCAGCAACTACTCCAAAGAGTAGAACAATAACAATGAGAAGAACAGGATTGTGGACTGCAGCAAGAATAAAACTACCAGCAATGAGCCCCATGACAAATATGAGAATAACAGACCACAATATTAATTTTGGGAAGCTCTTTCCAAAAGAATATTCATCATCTGGGCTAAGGGTAGTCACTGCAGGATTTTGGGCTATTGAGGGGCCATTTATTTTCATCGAACCCATTGATTCCAAAGGACCCGACGTTTTTTTAGGTGCCCCAGATGAGTTCAGTGGACCAGATGTGATGAGTCCAGTAGCAGGAAGAACTGGGGGAATAGGTCCAGAATTTTGGCGTGTCACTCCACCAGATTGAGGGCCAGATACTTTCTTTACAGGCTCTCCATGTTTGTTTAGTGGCCCAGAAGTGGACTTCTTGAATGAGGTTGAACTAGTCATCATGCCAGAAGAAATAGGACCAGAGGTGGTATAACCCGCTCGAGGAGCTGCATTTGGCATGATGGGTCCTGAATGGGCCACTGCCCCTCCAAAAGATCCAGTCCTTGTAGGAGCAACGTTGAGAGGCCCAGACTTTCTAGACTTAGAGCCCTCCATAGGAATATCAAACATCTTTCCCAGTTCTCCAGACTTCTTAATATCACCACCGGTGTAGGGCATTGCCACCGAACTCATCGTTGGAGCCTTTTCCTTGTGCTGCTCTGGCCTCCCCGAGACAAAGAGGCCATTGCTAAGTTGATGAGATGGGAATCTGGAACCCATCAATTAGTTCAAAGAAACTCAGCTGGACCAAAGCAAATTGTGAAGGCAACTATTGAAAGGTCAAACTATAAGTCCGGTGTCCTACAAGAATAAAACAATAGCATAAGAAAGAGAGAAGACTAGGAGAACCGTTTCAATTTACAAAAAGCAAAGCACGGGGCCATAAATACAGTAAGCAGATGGAATTCCAACATGCGAGAGAAGTTCGTTTCATTAAGAAAGTATGAAATCTTACCAGAATAATGATGACAACTGTTTACCCATATTTTTTTCAAAAATAAAGTAAAATAAAATTGTACAAAGTCCAATGTTTACAGATGTGTTATACTTGCTAGATAAAATAAAAAGTATATAACCATTGGTGAAACCCTCCAAAATGCCATTTCAGCAGTGATAACAACAGAAAGAATGAGTTTTCTAAACATTTTTCTTCAAACAATGAAAACAACAAAAAGGGTGAGTTCTCCACATCACAAAAAGGAACACTATGGATAACTATCGTTTTGCCCACTTCTTCAGAAAGAATGAGTCAATAAGATCGTCTCTGGCAATAAATTGCTCCAATCCAAGGCAAGAATGGTACGTACATCAAGAATTGGGGAAATTTTTTTATTAAAACAATAGAAGATAGTTAGTGATTACAACTAAGAATTAAGCACTAGAGAAAGACTGTGAATTGCTAGGAGATCTCGTTATCACTTGTTTGGACTTTTTACACCCGAAAAGAAAAGTTTGTAGCAGGATTTGAGTAGTTGAAAAACTCCAAGGACAAAAGAAAACTCAACTTCAAATACATTCTCCTGGATCGAGTGAGGCAAAATTTCATCTCTCATAAGGTTATTCACAGTGAACGCAGAATTCTAAAATTACATCTTTTCCTTATTGAACATCCTCCATAATGACAACTCTCCAACGACTTCAAATCTAGAAGTGCACGGAGGTAGCAGATCCATAGCTCAAAGAGAAAATCCAAAAAAAGAATGAAATAAAGACAGACCACATTTCTCAAATTGAAGCAATCCAGAGAGTTCAAATCAAAGAAACGCAGTAAAACCAGGGTATCCCACTATTCAGGAATGTGAGAATGGTGGATTCCAAAGCAGATGGGAAATTGAACAAAAATTCAAAAGTAACCCATTTCTGAACAAACCCGTCTACAGTCAGAACTCAACTCAAAACGATAAAAAATCGAAAACCCAGATCAGAGAATCAACAGGTAGTGGTACGAAAATGGGAAAGATCTAAAAAGAGAAGCAGAAATAGGAATGCGGATAAGGGATGGATGATTGATTAAGAGTAGAAAGTCACCTGTAAGGCAAAGGGGGGGATTGAGACAGAGAAGTCAGTGAGTGAATCAAAGGTAATCGGTGGAAGTAATGGCGCTACTGATTCAGCTTGGAAGGCGAGACTGAGATCCCATTTCCATAGCAGAGGGTCATCTCTGCATCTCTCTCTCTCCTCTCTCTCTCTGTGCGTGAGTTTGAGTTTTGAGTGTGTATAAAAAGAATTTCTCTCTCTTCAAAGAGCCGCAACAACTGGTAGGTTGTCTGGCCCGGCAAAAACCACCAAACGGAGTATAAAGGTCAAGCAAAACAACAATCCCATTTAACTATTCACCTCGGAGGAGACATCCCACCTCTCTCCTCTCTCTCTCTCTCTTCTCAATTTCTATTTTGTCCATAGTTAATTAGGGAAACTATTTATCAATTTAAATCATAAAATAAATTCAAAATCAACTAAATAAAATTTTGTGAATTTTGAACATACTTCTTTTAGTAGAACACTAAAGAGATGAAGGATCGAAGCTCCGATCTTTAGAAAAAAAAATTATGTCAATTACGGTTGAGATAAGTTCACTTTAGCCAATTCAAATATAGTTAAGTTGATAGGTGTTCGATGATACAAGATTAATTTTGCATTTTCCTTCATCCATCACTTTAAACTTTTGGGTCAATCGACGATTTAACATGATATTAAAAACATATGGTCTATGAGGTCCAAAGTTCTTCATATTTTAAGCCAACAAGTGAAAGGAGTGTTAATGATATAATATTAAATTTGCCAACAATAAAGAAGGTGCAAATTATCTTCCTATAAGCCGATTGTTTAATTTTCACTCGATAATTGTTGAATTCCAACTAGAAAAAAAAATATCTAAAAATACTTATTTTTCTACTAAAGCCTATCAGAATAGCATGACAATTTATCACAATTTTTCCTAAGTAGGTAAAAAAAAGACATAGAAGAGAAGATGAATATTTTATTTATATTTACGGAAAACTTCTACGATTTATTTAATTATACTATTTTCATTAAGTTGAGTTCTATGCATGATAAAAATTAGGGTAATGGTAATGAGTAACAATTTTAGAATAATAACTAAGTGTATAACAATATTTAAAAAATTACAATAGAAGTCTATCGATGATAGACTACCTAGACCATAAAAATCTATCGTTAATAGATTTTGCTATATTTGCAATTTTTTTAAAATGTTGCTATATATGTTAATACTTTGAATCTGATGGCTATATTTGCAACTTTTCTTAAAAAGTATGCATTAACAATTTTTAAAACGAAATTTTAATATAAAGTTTTTGTTAAAATCAATTATAAAAGTTTAGGGTTTAAATTAAAATAATTATTAGTATAAATTTTAATAGCTTAAAAAAAAGTTTTGGGATGTGAATTGAAATCGTTAAGAAAAAGGGTGTCATTTTATTTTAATCCCAAGAGTCGTTCCAAAGAAAACTCTTCCCTTTTCCCTTTTTATCTTCATTTTCACCCAAAGGTTGGATTTTCTTGGTGAAGAAGTTGAAAAATTACCAAACCTCCCCGAAATCACAATAATTATAGCAACAATTTAAACCTAATTCATGAAATGGTATTATTATTATTTGAGGAAATTTAACAAAAAAAAAATAATAATAAGAGAAACAATTTACAAAAAAAAAAAAGTAAAATTTTCAGATAGTTGTGGTAGACGCTGATAGAAGTCCATCATAATCTATCGGTGATAGAAATGAGGAGTCTATCACTGATAGGTGCTGATAGAAGTCTATCAATGTCTATCAATATTTTTTTTTTTTACTATTTTCTGTAGATAGTTTGACATTTTTTTTAGGAAAATTTTTACAGATAGAAAAAATGTCAAACTATTTAAAAAAAATAACAAGAAAAACACTAATAAACATTAATATACTTCTATAATTTATATCACTGATAGACTCTGATAGACTTCTATCAGCGTCTATCACAACTATCTAAAAATTTTACTATTTTATGTAAATAATTTTCTTTATTTTTTTTTTATTTGTGAAAATTTCCTATTATTATCTTGTTTATTTTTAAAAATTGAATCTTTAAAATCTTTATTATAAAAGGAAGAGAAAATAGAGTGATAGAGAGAGAGAGAGAGGGAGAAGGAGAAGGAGAATGGTGTCTACATCATCACATGTAGACAAACAGTAATGAACTTTACACGGTATCTATAGCTGTAAGGAATGGATGTATAATATATAACAGCCAGGTAAGATAATCAAAACTTGAAACACACAAAGCTTTACATTTATCATTTCATTAAAGTGCGAACTAAGTAATTAAATTAAAAATAATAATAATAATTATTAAACCCAAAGCTTCAGCGTCTAAGAAGATTGCTTCCTCTATAGTCTTCACTGTCACTTTGGATATTATTGCTCAATCTTCCAATCCACTCATCCTAAACCACATCCACTCCTCTACCCTACAAATCCTCCTTTCTTAGAGAGAGAAAAAAAACCAACAATCAAGAACGGAAATTTGAAAACAAGAGATTCAATGAAAACAAAGTTTTATTTTATATTTTTAAGATAAATGTTTGGTAGCCGACTTAGAAATAACAACGGTTTAAAATGTATTTGATATTATACATTTATAAATAATAAAACTAGTTGTAATTATCTATTAATATGTAGTTGACAATAAACTATTATTGATTTATTTATGAACATGATTTAGAAAAATTACTATAAACAGAAAAAATATCAAACTATTTATAAATATAGAAAAATTTCACTGTTTATCAGTGATAGACCGCAATAAAATTCTATCGCTACAGACAGTCAATTTTTTATATATTTGTCTATTTTTTTTGTTTATAATAATTTTTCAAAAACTTATATAATTATTATTTTGTAATATTATATAATTTATTATACATTACATAATAAATATTATACTTTTTCAAACATGAATTGAGTTTTTTTTAAAAAAAAAGAAACGAATTGAGTTTATAACATGGTATGTTATATTAATAAATATTTTTGTCTTTATTTAATATAATTATGCATTTTAAAATTTTATATTTAAATTCTAGATACAATGAAAATAGAAAAATATTGTTTTCATAATTTACACGATTTGAATCAATAAATGTGAAAACAATTTTTATAAACATAATCCAAGTTGTCTGCCAAAAACATATTTTACTGAATCAGTGAATTTAGTTAATGCGAATTCTCTACCAAACAACTTCTTTTTCTTTGTACTCTATATTTCCTTTAAACCATGGATGCATAATCCGTGGGTCACTTTTTTTAAATCAATGGATTAGTAGAATATTAGAGAAAATGTTTGGAAGCAAATGGATGATAATAACGGCTTCTATCAATGAGTTTTGGTTTTTATCTTCTCTTCTTTCTTTGTGTTATTTTTACTTAGAAAATTATGTGTGATCATTTGTCTTCCCAGTAGGATTTAGATTTTGTAAGTAGAATGCTTTAGGTTAAATTATAAGTTTAGTCCATCAATTTGTAAGCTTAGGTTACATTTACTAATCTTAATTGGTCAAATCATAATGAGTTTTCATTCATGTTTCAACTGTAATGGGCCTCAACTGTAGAGAGAATCGGATTGCTTTGAGTCTGTTTATATAGGTAGTTTGCAATCGTAAATTAATTTTCATTAAGGTCATTTACATAGACATTTGTAATGGAATGGAATAGGTGTGATTACTATAATGCCTTTGTGATTAAAAAAAAAAAAGAAATACTAAATTGACCAAACAATAGTCTTTTAGTATTTTGAATCCCTATATCGTTTTTTTGCACTACTTTGTCTTCATCTTGCTGTTCCTTTATCAAACTTCTATTTCTTTACCAACTGTTCAAAATTTGTAAGTCTAACATTTTGGTTTATGAGTCCCAGTTCAATCACTCAATTCATTTCCTTTGTAGCATGTTGATATGTGGTTGAGTTATTGTTCATCACATGACTGCTTTCGGTATCAGTATTGATAATTGTACGCAACAATTTTTGAACGAGAGAACATATTAGTCCATACAGATACCAATAACGACATAGTTATTTATGTTTATTCAATTTAGTTGCATATAATATTTATGCGATGTTTTGGAAGTGCAATAGGAGGGTTAAACGCCAACCATCAGATGAATGACAGTTATGATGTACATTGATATCCCCTAAACCGTATGCTCTGTTGTATTAAAAAACAACTTCGAGTCATCAAGCCCCTCAACAATGCCAACGATTCTTGAATCCTCCATCCAAAGGGAAGATTCATCATCCACTAATTTCAACATGGAGGATTCAACTCCTTGTACGATCCTTTTCCCCCATCTCCCTCGCTGACCCTTAAGGTGATAGCCCATTTTGGGTCACCGACCAAGTGTGAATCAATCATCTCCCTAACAACAATCTCTTAGTCATGTCAACTGCTATCCACCACAAAAGAGTAAGGAGAAGGAAGAAGCAACAAAAAAGTATCGTGTCGATAAAGGACTAAGTGACGCGAATTAGGAGGGAAAGAAGAATTGGATACACTCCAGTGCTCATCATCTCGTGACTCAAAGAATTAAGAGTAGGACTCACGTTTTTCTCCTTTTTTGTTTTTTGTTTTTATCTTTAACCACCTCAAATAATTGATCGTTTCAACTTCCCACGTTGTCAGAAATCCAAGACCTAATCGGAGCTGCCATCATTGAGGAATGGTGGTTTCACTTGCTTTGTTGGGAGTTTATAATTAGAGGTATGGTTATAGAGTAAGGTTAGCACCTACATAGGATTTGCAGTAGGCAGGTGATGGCATTGCAAAGCTGTGTGTGCATAGAAGCCATGAAAGAGAGTACAAAATGAGCCATCAGTGTGGAACAGAAAAGAAAGGAGGAAGAAAAATAAAAGGAAAAGATTAAAAAAAAAAAACAAGACACCACTTAAGATAAAACATAATATACAATTAATAAATATAGTTAGATCATTTTAAATTTACTAACTTATCAATGACATGTCATTTTCTGTTAGTCAAGTAACAGTCAACTTTAACCGAGTGATTATTTAGAACTATTTTCTAAACCAACTAAAACGTCAGTTTTGAAAATCAAATATACATGAACTCCAAACCTGCATTATGCCCTTGCTGTTTGAGAAGTTGAAATGCAATCAAAATTATTAGGAATTAGATAAGTGTTGGAATGCGTGAAGAATTGAAGGCGAAATGTAAATGAGATCGTGAAGTGTGAAAATAGTTGAAAAGATAGTTGAAACGAGACTATGAAAAGGAATAAGTTTGATATTACAAATCTCACCCAAAATATTAAATTCAAACATGAGTTTTGAACTATATTACAATCCACTTCCATTCCAAAATTGGCCCGAAATACCCATAAATTTAAGGGTTGTTTTCAAATATAGAAAAATGAGCTAAACTATTTATAAATATAGAAAAATTTCACCGTCTATCCGTAATAGCGATAGAATTCTATCACTTTCTACTACCTGAGCGATAGAAAGTGATAGAGAATTCTATCGCGATCTATGAATGATAGACCGTAAAATTTTTCTATATTTGTAAATAGTTTGATATTTTTTCAGTTTATAGTAATTTCCCTAAATTTAATTTGTAGTGAAAATTTATGCGTCCGTGCGTTTGTAAGTTCATACGCATAAACAAAACACCCCACATTATCTTTCCCTCACTTTCCTGAATCCCGCGGCCACAATTTTCCCGATAAACAAACAACAGCCAACTATGGCATCTTCGCTAATCGCTTCTCAAGCTCTTCCTCTTCGACGGCCCCTCCTCCCCCCGAAGCTCCACCGCCCACTACCTTCCCCGCTCCCCCTCCCTTTCTGCACCGTCAAGTCTCCAAATCTTGGCCTTAGGGTTTTAGCTTCGTCATCGCCTTCCTCTTATTCACCAAAACTTTCCCATCAATCACAAGAATTTCCGATTGCATCGCTCCTTACCGGCCCGACCCGGATACTAGCTACTATTCTTTCTGTTTCCCTAGCATTTTCGACCTTAATTGTCAAACTGGTTCAGAATGTTTGGCCGATTTTGATTCCCCAATGTCTCGTAAATCCCTGTACTGGGCTCGGTGCCTTCCAGCCGGCCGGCTCCTTATTCTTCGCTGCTTTACGGGATCGCCCCAGTGGATATCTCAACACGCCTTTGACGGTGGTGGCTGCAGGGCTGGCCAAGTGGCTGGATATTTACAGTGGGGTTTTGATGGTTAGGGTTTTGCTGAGTTGGTTTCCCAATATCCCTTGGGATCGGCAGCCACTTTCTGCAATTCGTGATCTTTGTGATCCGTACTTGAACCTGTTCCGGAATATAATTCCTCCAATCTTCGATACCCTGGATGTTAGCCCACTCTTGGCTTTTGCGGTTCTGGGCACACTAGGATCAATTCTGAACAATAGCAGGGGCATGTATTGAATGACGCTACGAGTGGATTTGATTGGCTGGTTGGTTAGTGGCGGAATTTACGACGAGTAAGGTATAATTCAATTCATGGAAAGTTTGGATTTGAGTTTAGGTTTTTGGATACTTTGTATTTTAATACCGTAAGTCTTTTTTTTCTTTTCCTTCAGGGGCTCTGAATTTGCGAGACATGATTGTAAATTTTAGTTGAAATATTTGAATTTTGACAGCTTTTAATGAAAGCATTTGTTCGATGAGATGATCGTTTATGTTTATGTTAGTCTTCATTTCAAACCTAGAAAAAGGCTGATATATTTGAATTTGGTTGTTCTTTATAAATTGTCATCTGCTGTAGTACTTTTCAGCAGTTTTCCTACTCAACCTTTTGCTTACAGCTTGTGGAATGATTTAGAAGTTGGCCCGATTACCATGTTTGCTATGTTGATGTTATATCAATCATATATGGGCCAAGAATACAAGGGGCATATCGAAGTTAGAATCCGTTGGAAAGTGGACTTTCTAATACTTTAAAACACTTTTCTTTTTAAGTATATAGAAAGTCATTTAAACAAACCCTTAGTAATGAATGTAGCTTATTTAGAACATGTTTGGATTGACTTTCTAAATACTTAAAAATACTTTTCTATGCACGTAGAAAGTCAGTCAAACAAACTCTTATGCCCTTGTATTAGAAGCTGGAACACACAAATTCTCCAATTGAAGGTACTGGCACAACTACTAACAGAATTACTAAGTAAAATTTATTTTTTCTCTATTTCCCATGAATAATCCTGTTTTATTTTCACGAATGAAATTATGGATGCCAGTACAAATCTAATACTTCCCATCTTCGGTTCTCTCACAATGGGGTATGGTTAGTCACAGAACTCAAAAGTGCGGTTACCTGCTGTGTGCACAGTGAATTGATCTGTTAGAGTTATAGAGTTTTTAATTTGATCCAAAGCATATATGGAATTCAAAGTCTTCCTGTTTTTCTCCCGGGAACGGGTTGACTGGTTTCTTCCAGAAAGACATGTATAGACATGGGATATGGCGTGATTGAATATAGTAAGTGATATTGTTTAATTTTATGATTTCTTTGAATGGACTAGTCTTTGTATGGCTGTGCAGATAGAATTATGGCATCAGTTTTAGATGGTGAGAGGGTCAAAGACTCAAAACTAAAAGTACAGTCGCAAATCTTCTTTGTATGGATGCCAGTACAACTATTATTCCATCTTTGAACGCATCTGGCATTTGATTATTATTATTATTGTGTTACAGGTGGATTCTGGCTGTACACATATTGGCATGGAGAAATATAGGGATTTCTTAATAAGCTGTTGATGAGTTGGTTGAAAATGTTGTGTGAATTTTATATATTTATATGTATGCTCTTCAGCTTCTTGAAACGAAGTTGCATTTGAGATTTTGATAAACTGTCTTCTATTAGAATTATCTTTACTTACTGGACAAGTGGAAGAGATGTGAAATAGACAGAATCCTAAATGAAACCTACTGTCTCTAGTTTGCTTACACGTGAATCTTTACCTTCAGGTGTGGATGGATGGGGGAAATTACCCAAAATAATAATGTAGTTGGAGAACGGGCTATCTTGAAGTTGAGCTTGATTGATATGGAAATTGAAAGTCCCCTTTTTTTTTCCCATTTCTTCACGGCTTGGATTAGACGCATATTTTCATTGTGCAAGGGAACTGCTTGAAAGTTGAATGAGCGAATTTGGGATTTTGCTTGTACTGGTCTGTTTGGTGTATCAGACGCAAGTAAGATGTGACACACCACCACACACTTTCTAATTCGGATTCCTGATTCCTAACATTGGCTTGAATTCGACTTACTTCCCACTTTGTCTATCAATTAGAATGGAATTTTATCAAGGGAGTTAGTGATTGGGATACGAAGTTGAGTTGTGAATCTATGATATAAAGAGTAATTAGGTATAAAATTTGATTTTTTTTTTTTATTTGTGGGCCTATAAGCTCATTTGATCAAATAAGGAGTGGAGTCACAACTTCGACTCTTTGGACCGAACACCTCCTAAATAGTTATCTAGAGTTTGATTTGGTGCAATAATTTTCAACCGTAGTTGAGTATTGGGATTAGTGATTGTCATCGATGACCACCTACTATTGGTAACAATTGCCAATTACTAGTTGTCTGATCCTCACGCTTGATCCATTGAGTTGGTTGTCATTGGTCAGTGATTACCACACCACTCTCTAATACTCGATTCCAATTGCCAATCACTAGTTTTGGTTGTAGCGTTGACAACCAACTTTTTCAACCACTAAAAAGTTGAAGTGTTAACTCATAATGTTTAACACTTGTTACTTATAGTAATTTAACACTTGTAGAAGCATTTTTAGCATACGTACAAATTTGTATATAAAAATATTTTTGAAAAAAAAGAGAAACGAATAAAACAAACGATGATGGTGAAGAAGACAAAAGCATTGGAATGTAAGAAAAGGGAAAGAAAGGGGAGATGAGTTGTTGACTTGGGTTGGCTCCAAAACCCAAAGCATATGGAAACGTGTAGGGAAAATGGTAGATATCGTGTCCACCTTGCAATCCTCAAGGGAACTTCCCAGAGGCTAAAAACCCCCCATCTTCCACTTCTTATTTACCCAAATAACATAATTAGCTACAACTAGCAGTCAACAATGGAGAAGAAGGAGAAGATTGGTGTTTTTGTTTTGGTTTTGTGGATGCTGATTATTATTGTTGGTGTTGGAAAGGCTCATGAGGAAGCACCAAATAACATATTTTCAGAAACAGTGAAATCAGCAGAAGCAGTTAGCCCTAATCCTAATTCTTACTGGGAAGAAGTTCGAAAGCTGGTCAATAAAGCTTACACGTATCTATTCCCTCCCAAAATAGAGTCAGTTATCTCCATTAATTTGGTTTCTAATTTGTTTAATTTGTTAGTTTAGTTTACTAATTAAGGGGTTTGGGTTTGGGTTTTAGTTTCCGACCAGGAAAGCCGGTGGAAGATGGCGGAGTGAGTGTGAATGGGAATGGGAATGTGAAGGAAGCTGTTACCAAGAGCTTCCAAAAGACGAAGGAAATGGTGGAGGATTCTGCCAAAGCTGCCGGTGAAACGCTTCAACAACAACAACAACAACCACCGCCACATTCAGAACTCTAGAATCCCATCCTCCAGGTTTCTTTTCACTTCTTGGTTGTTTATCCTATTCCCCCATTTTATGATGTCTTCTTGTTAGGACTTTCTACCCATGTAATAGTTAAGTAGACTTAATTACAAAATCGTCTGAAACTTTCTATTTTTTCTTTTTCATTTTCCATGAATAGCCGAATGAGATAAATATTACACACGAAAATATGACTCAAATGTCCTATCACCCTCAACCGATTTTAAATTTTTTAATAAATAATAATAAGAAAAAAAAAATAGAAATAAGAAAAGATACGTATAGAAAAGAAAATATATCATATTCACCCGTAATATGCATTAAATGGTTTTTTCAAAACCACTTTGTTTTCAAAATCAAATCTTTGAAAAAATATACCATGATTTTTCCCCAAAACTCACGTACAAAAGTTAAATGACAACTTGAACTTAATGATGAGTTAATTATGATATATACTGTGATTAATGTTTATTCCAAAAATAAAATTGGTAAAAAATTAATACTAAATTTGAATTGAATTTTTAATATTTTAATTTTAAAATAATATAAAAAATTGAATATGAGAGAATGCATCATTTGGTTAAAATTGTTCCAAAATTATGTAAAATTGTAATTTTAAAATATAATTAAAGTTTAAAGAGATTTGTGAAATATGTGAAATATGTAGAGTGAAGTAGATGAATTTTTTCTTGTTATTTGTTTTTGATGATCTGCTCTACATCTCAAGCCCATACGCCATTCTATTTTGGGTTGGGTTTTCAACATAAATGACCTTAAGAAAAAAGGGATGTTAGGCCTATGGGGTTGAGAGAGAGTAGAAAATTGGAGACTCGCCAATGGGCCTGTGGTCTTGTAGTTCACAACTACACTCTATCTCAAATGCTTCTTTGGGGACGTTTGTTTTTTTGTTGGGTCTAGATAATTGGAATCTTCAGATGTCTTGAGCTCGTGGTGGTCTTTTTTTCAAATAACTAGGAATATTTAAATAAATTGTATTTGTTTTTGTTGGACTGCATAAATGATTTAAATTTACCTAATGTTTAAATAGTTATAATTAATTGAGTGTAATTTGAATTTATATATAAATATTTGTCTTTATTAATTTAAAAGGGTTTTTTTTTTCATAAATAATAAAACTATTTACAAATATAACAAAATGGAAAAAAGTTTACTCATCCCAATGTGTATCCCAATGTGTGCCTTTTGCTATATTAGTAAATAGTTTTATTATTTTTTGATTTAAAACAATTTTTCTATTTTAAATTCCTTTTAAATTAATATGGTTTATATTAATTGTGTTATTTTCTTCTACAAAATAATATATATTAATTTAAATTTGAATATCTTTCTAAAAAAATAAAACAAGAAAAGTGATATATATGGTTGACAAAATTTATTTTATTTTAACCTTTGACATAGGAATCTCAAAACATATGTTTTAAGAGAGCATCCGAAACTCTTTAGATACCCTTATAAGGGAATCTTCAAATGTCTGAGCATCTTACATTCTTGCAAAACAAACGCGGTAATTTATATGTCCATTCTATGAAAATTTTGGGATCTCACGAAACAAATGACTCTCAAGTGTTTAAATTTTTTTAAATATAATTTGTAACTTTCTAAAATTGAGTTTGAGGAAAACAAGTCATTTTGGGTGAAACACTTGAATTGAAATAGGATTTTTTAGCGTTTAATGGTAAATCTTTCTCAAACTGTCTACACCTCTTGACCTCATTCTTAATGATACTGATATCATACTTTGATAACTTCGTGTATTTCTTCTCATAATCCGCTACAACATGGGACCTTGTACAAGTCTGAGGAACTCATTTCGTTTTGCGTCACAGAATGATCGTGAATAATACTTCTCAGAAAAGGTCTTTTTAAATTCACTCTAAGTGGGTTCATTCATCTCTGCTCGTCTACTCTCAATCACTTGCCATCAGTCTTCGGTTCCTTTTTATAACAAGAAAACGACAAATGTTACCTTCCTGTCTTCAAGGCATCTCATTACCTTGAATCATTTTTTGATTTGATTTATCCAAGCTTCTACATTAGCTGGATCAGTGGTTCCTTCAAAAGATGTTGTACCTAAGGCTTTTAGTTATTCCATACTTTTTTTTAGGATTTGACGAATCCGCTACTAACCCCACAACTAATCGTTGGGCAAATCTATTTAGGAGTTGTTCCTTCATTTCGATCTCAACTTGAGGGTGGCTAGACTCACCTTCACTCTTCTCGCTAGAGGTGTTTGTGGATTGAGTTGGGTCTTGAAGCATTTTTTTATCCAATCCAATTGTTCGGGTTGTAAATTTCTTTAATCCAAATAACTCTTATTAAATAATGAACCCAATCCAACCATGAAACATTTGAGTTGGTTTGGGTTAGTCGAGTTATTTATTTAAATGTTTGTTCTAAAAATAAGTAATATGTTAACATGTAAAAATTGTATTCAATTGTTTTCATATATTGAATTAATATTAGTAACTCAATTTTAATTTATGTTATAAATTTTTTTTCCAGAGTGCTAAAAAATTATTTGTAGGAGTTGTTGGAAAATAAATGATTCAGAACAATCATGAAATAAAATAAAATAAAAATAAATATATGTAAAAATAATTGTATCATAAGTAAAAACAACATACTTTTTAAAATTAATAATAAGTTCGAGTTGGTTTTGATTATTTTAGGTGAACCCATGAACCGACCCAATCCATAAATTTTTCATTTATTTGAACTGGTTGGGTTGGACTGATCGGATTTTTCAGGTCATCGGATTTTTTGAACACTCTTACTCCTCGCTTTGTCTACCGATAGCGTTATGAGTTCTAGCTTTGGGTTGCCTTTGAAGTCTTGCCTCTTCTAAGCATGAATGCTACAACGTAATGGGAAACACCCTCTTTTAGTGATACAACATTTCATTTTATCTTTGTGAACCTAACACATGTTGGCTCTTACCAATGTTTACTAATATATGTCAACTCTCTGATCGACCCAAAACTCCTAAATTTCCAAATCTCTTATTCTGACCTAACTCCCATGTTGCCATAAACTTGTCTCCATAGGTTTCCATAATTTTGTTTTATTACCACTTTTTAGTTTTCCCAGAAAATATGGTTCTGATATTAACTTATCACACTCCTCCCAGATTACCTCTTTAACCTAAAATGAGATGTGAGGACAATAGGTCGGAATAAATTAACACTCTCCCGTTTTGCCTATCTCAACCCTACTTTATCCATTGATTTTCCTTCACTTCAACGCAAGCTGTTTTGATTGTGATTGCATCTCTCACCAACATCATCACATCCATCATTCCACGCATCATCACTTCACTCACTTTCACCATTCATCATCATCCACTCTCACCATCATTTGTAATTAATTCGTCACTTTAATTATACAAAAATTCACTCGACGCATTCATTAATATTCATTGCGTTAAGATAATTCATTAAGTTTAAACACATTTTTAGTCTACGTTCCCATGTTCAACTTTAAACTCACCAGGAAACTCTATTAAGACTTATACTGGGGTTTAAATAGGGAAAATGTGTGTTTAACTAAAATCATGCAACTCATTTATTTACCAAGGCACGACATAAGGCAACCATTAAATCAACATCATTATCATTGAGCAACAAAATTCACTATCGTTGGGATTCCAATTTCAGGAAGTGAAATCGAAACTGAGGACGTTGAAGAGGACATTCTCGAACTGAAATCATAATATGCCCAATGAATAAATCGGAGTAGAAGCTCTAGATGGGGAAGAGGAGAGAATGAAGAAAGAGGAGAGAGATTTAAAAAGGGCTTCTTGCAGATTTTGACCAAACAAATTTTAAAAATTAGGTCCATAGCTCAAACTTATTACTTTTGCAAAAATGACAAAAAAACAAGCCCAACCCACGCGATGCACTTGATACCCTTGATACACTACTGATATACACCTGATACACTTGATACACTACTAGTATACACTTGATACACTATTGGTATAAACCTAATACACTGCTAATACACTATTGAGATACACTTGATACACTTTATATATTATTGATACATGATTGAATATGACTAGTTATTTAAGACTTGTGACAATTTTGTAATTAAATGGATCTTCATTTAATTAGGGCTATTTTATGTATCACCTTAAGTTGGAAAGGGAAGGGGCTGTCGCACAGAGAGGAGAGAGAGAATCGCAGAGGAACTTACCGACAACGATAACCGGCGATCAACATGTGACGTGGTTGGCGATCAATGGTACGACGAAGGCAGGTAGCTACACAGATCGTGATGTCATCTCAAAACTATCCGCGCTTAGATTTGGTCGATGATCTGTCTCCGGATGTCGCTGCCTTCACCCATAGCTGTCATTGTCGCGTTTAGCCTCTCCTTGTTGGTCAACCACCATCGTTGTTGCTAGTTGTCGTCGTATGGAGCGCCGTTCTGGGTTATTGACAACACGCCTACAAAACGAATCTCAATAATTTGCCATATTTGTAACATTGGAAAAGTTGAAGTCATGTTTGTTAAACACTAATCTTGATTTGCCACCCAATACAATTTTCCATTTAAAATATATATATTTTTTTCAAATTCATTTGACACATCACAAGCTAGTCAAATATTATGTTTAAATTTAATAGATTTATTATTTGAGAGACCTTTTAAACCTCTTCTTGAAAACTAAAGAACTAAAATGACCAATTACATTAGTGATCAAATGCATACATTTTGAAAAACTCAAAGACCAAAAGAGTATTTTTCTCAATATTTTAATTATTTTTCTTGTGATAAGAATGAGATACATAGACATGATTATAGTGAAAAATTTCCATCGAAAATTTTGAAATTTCAAGAGTTCGAGAAAATTTCGATTTTTTTATTTTATTAACTATGTTAGCTCAGTTTAAAATTTTCAATTTTATAGTTCTAATTACACACAATTCTATAGTTTCACACGCTAATGTCATTTTTGACAAAGGATTAAACATTTTTTATGTGCTACTTTTTTTAATTTCTAACTCTTCTCAAATTTTAGCTTCATTTTGGACCCAAAACTTTCATTTATAAAGAAATTGAATTTGAAAAAACCACCAAAAATAATCTATTGTTATAAAACAAGAGAATAAAGAACAAAGTAGAGAGAAGAGAAAGTAGAGACTGAATGTATTCTCTATTTAATTGTGTTTCTCAAAGGTCCCAATGACCACTATTTATAGAGTTTACAAGATATGGAAAAGCTAAATACAAGGAGAAGATAAAGGGAAAGATATTAGAAATAATATCTAAGGATATAAAATCTATGGACATCTATATCTAATTCAAATATTTATAACACTCCCCCTTAGATGTTCATAGTGTATAGAATATATGCCCCATTAAAACCTTACTAGGAAAAACCCAATGGAATAAAAATCTAGTGAAGGAAAAAGAGTACATTATTCGTATACTTTAGTAACTGCCCCATTAAAAACCTTGCTAGGAAAACCCAGTGGGACAAAACCATAGTCAAGGGAAAAAGAGTGCAGCACATTTACTCCCCCTCATGAAAACATCACTTGATACTCTTGGTTGTCACATACAGTTGTATGTGTTAACTCCTTAAATGTTGTTGCAGAAAACACCTTCGTCAATAAGTCTCCCAAGTTGTCTTTTGAATAAATTCGTTGAGTAGTGATGTCAGTACTTTATGCTTTATCATCTTCATATAAGGATTACTATTGACTTGCTTCGTACATCATCAAGATTATAACATGATTTAAAGTAGTTGTTATGATTTGCTTCATAAGTTGTCATAATATAAGAATTCTTCTCTCTGTACTAAGTAACCTGTTTAAGATCTAGTTCTTATGGGTTAGATAAGTAACATGCATCTTCCCAATAAAATAGATCACAATTAGATTTATGGGAATAAAATAAATCCATGTAAACTAATTCTCAAATAAAAACATAACATACGTTTAACTCTATTCTAATATATTTCTTTGAAGAAATATTATAATTATGCTACGACAGGTAGCGTATAAACTAGTAAAGATATAAGTGCACTTATTTATCAAAATTATGGTTCTTCGGGACCTAAAGTTCTTCATTATCTTTCTGATATCAGATGTTATAACTTTTTCACACCTGAATGAACCATGGTAGGAATGTTCAATGATGAAACTAGTTCATATAAGATCTTATATGTATAAATTGATGCAATTCTATCTGCTATTGCAAGCTAAGGCAAAACTTATCATCTCAATTTATTTTTTAAGAAACTCTATTTGCCTTTGAAATCTCTTCAGGAGTTCATGATCAAATAAATAATATATAGTAAATCTCAGGTTGTGATTTCTTTAATCCTTCAGGGATATAATTATTAAGAGATTCATATAAATGTATAATGACTACATCCATGAGATGTATGTTAAATTTTTCATACACAACCAAATAAATTAGATATCTCATGGTATTGTATCCAACATAGAAGATTATGTCTCATTATAATCAATACCATTTCTTTGCGAGAATTATTGTGGAACTTGTCTCGCATTATATAATGTGACCACATTCTATTTGTCTTTCTTACAAATATTCACTTGTATCCCACATGTTTGACATTCTCTAATGTTTGAACTACTAGTTCTCACGATTTGAAAAATAAGTTTATTTCTATTGGATTGTTTCTTTCCACATAAGTCAATCTTTTCTATGTCGCGACATTTTTAAATATATATCTAAGTATACTCATTTTCATAAATAATATTGTGAGAAACATTGTATGCAAAAATGTTGTCAACTTATTTAAGTATGATTCCATCTTTTTCTTGTCATGACATATTTTATCGAGATCTCTTTGTCATCCTCTTTTACTTCAAGATTCTTATGAGTACTCATATTCAGGATTTCTTCTGGAATATCCATATTCTTAACTGAGTCATTTTGATCATTGACAGCTTTTTTCGAGGATTTTTATCTTTGAAACCCATGTGTCTATCATGCTTCAGGCGTGTTAAAGACTCATCAGTATTGACAACTTGTTACATTGGGATATTAATTTTAGATGGTGCATTTACAACCATTTCATATAACTTGGTCACTTTCTTGCAATTGTAAATGTTGTTCTATAACTGCATCTAGCATTTGATTTGCAATATTTTGCTAATGAATTAGCTTTTGAACTTCTCGTTCAAATTGATCTGTATTATGATCGAAATGAGACAATACTTATACATTTCATTCAATTTATTTTTCCAACTTCTTAATTCCTCCCCCTAATGTTGGAAAATTTGTCAAATTAATGACAACTAGTAAATTGTGTAGTAAATATATCACCCATCAGAAGTCCAAAGATTGATGTGAAATCAATTGCAACATAGATTCATAACCTCTTTTGAGGACTCATTTTAATTGATCTATCATCATAATTGTTGTTGTGGAACAATTTAAACATTTACTACATATTTGCACACATAAATATATTTGGCTTCTGGCCATGAGCTCATAAGCTATTGGTTTAGAGCATACATAACAATGTGATCTCATACAGATTTAGAAGTTTTGCTATTTGAACATAAGCTACAGGATGTTCAACAATTATCCCAATCAATTATCAAATGTTGGGATGTAAACTTACTAGCATTATCAAAACAAAATGTTTAATTTCAAAATCATGAAATTGTACACTTAATTATTTGAGCAACGAACCTTGCAGATGTAAGGTTTTGAAGATAATAAACATATATGTGACCATCAACTGGATGCGCCAACAAAACCATAAAATATTTAGTCAAGTCTACAGGACTTAATATATATCATATTTGAATTTTCGCTTCAAGCATTTGAATTTTAGAAAATGTATTGTCTACTTCTAAGTATCATATGCATAGATCTACTATATGCAAAACATAAATATTATTAATTATTATTTTCTCTTCAGGAGATTCAAAAGAAAACCAAATATCTCAAATACAAGTGAGTAAAAAAGAATAATCATTTCTTCAGGAGATTCTAAAAACTTGTAACATCTAAATATCATCATATTTAGAGGTTAAAATGATAAGTTATGATCTCTTCAAGATATTCAAATAAATTCTCAAAATTTGCTATACCACACATCGTCTTCCTTTTTATTATTAAGGATTTTATTTTTTTCAAAAAGACTCTTAATGTACGACAGGTACAAGATCATTGTCTCTTTTGCATCATATTTGAAATTCTCATATAAACATGTGTGGTTTTAATAGAATAATTACTTATTCCTCTATTAAGATTATTTCAATCACAATTATTAAATATTGCAACATTCACGTCAATGAATGATATTAAATGATCGAAATTTATTATTTTGCATAAATCAGAAGGTTATTTTGATTCATGCAACTTTAGGTGCATTGAATCACAATTAGCTTTAGGAAAGTAATGAACTATTATGCATAACTTTCAAATTTTACCATGAGAGAATTCATTAAAAAATTAGCTTGCAAATGTAAAAGAAAGAGAAAACTAAAACAAAACTACTTTTGGACATTATCATAATCAAATGAAGTATTTGCTACTCCTTCAGTAGCATCAATTTTCCCTTTAGGAGACTTAAAAAAAATAAGCAACATCCAAATGCGTCATGTTGGAAGGGTCAAATACATCATCTTGATATGCAAAATTTGCTTCCACATATTTTCCTTTCTCCTTTAATGAGGCTTGATAGAGATCAACTAAGTGTTTGGACGTACGACAGGTACGAGACCAATGCCCCTTCACACCAGATCGGAAGCATTGATTTTCAACACTTTTAAAGCTCTTATTTTGTGGAGTTTTTCTTCTTTGATCATCAGTATTTGTGATTTTCTTGAAATTTGAATAATTATTGTCACGAAAAGAATAGTTATTTCTTCCTCTACTGCGGTCACGACCTTGACCACGACCACGACCTCGACCTCGATTATTTAAAATTATAGCATTTGCTTCAGGGAATGGTGTTGCTCCAGTTGGTCGAGACTCATGGTTTTTCATTAATAGCTCATTATTTTGTTCAGCCACAAGAAGACATGATATAAGTTCAGAATACTTTTTAAAACCTCTTTCTCGATATTGCTGCTGCATGAGCATATTCGAGACATGAAATGTAGAAAATGTCTTCTCTAACATATCTTTATCAGTAATTTTTTCTTCGCATAACAACAATTTTGAACTAATTTTAAATAGTGCGGAATTATAATCACTTACTGATTTAAAATCTTGCAACCTTAGGTGCATCCAATCATAACGAGCCTTAGGAAGAATTACTGTTTTTTTTATGATCATACCTTTCCTTTAAACTTTGCCATAGAACATAGGGATCTTTTACTGTAAGATATTCAATCTTTAGCCTCTTATGAAGATGATGTCGAAGGAAAATCATGGTTTTCGCCTTTTCTTGACTAGAAGTCGTATTTCCTTAATTGTTTCTCCAAGATTCATGGCATCCAAATGAATTTCAGCATTAAGTACCCATGATAAATAATTGTTACCATTGATATCAAGAGCTAAGACCTCTAATTTGGTAAGACTTGTCATGGTAAAACTATATATAAAATTTTAAAGTTTACAAAATACACATGAAAATAATTTAAATATTCAACAATCAAATAAATTTCAATATTAGCATGAAAAATAAAATTTGACTAATTCAACTCCCAGGTTAGTTCCCAGGTATAGGTGTTCCCTCACGGTCAGCTTAAATACCTCAGCCTGCTTAAATAGCTCAGCCTAGCCAGAACAATCCGAGTTCCCTTATAGTCAATTTTTATTTTTAATTCATTAATCTTTTAATTAAACTTTTAATTAATAGATTAATGAATCTAAGTGAATTATTTATCTTATTAAAACAAATTCACTTTAAGAAATAATCTTTAATAGCTTAAATCTTTCAAAATAAATATAATATTTATCAAAAGACAATCTTAACAAATAAAAGGTAATATTAATAGGATATAATCATATCTTTATTTAAAAGAAATTTAAATCTTAACAACAAATATGTAATCTAATTAAGAAAACAAATATCTTAATTTAATTTTTCACCTATATAATAATTATATTTAAAGATATGGAAATATAAACTAATTAGGAAAATATCTTAACCAAATCTTTCAAAGATAAAACTTAAAAATAAGATGCATGATTGCTAACAATTTTAAATAGGCATAATAAGAGATTGAGGACAATTTAAATTATCATAATTAGAATTCTAAATCTTCAAATTAACTAAACCTCAAGATTTGATTCAACTAGGTTTAGTGGAGATCACACCTAATAGACATCCACATAACCAGGTTACAACAACCACATGAATATCAAGTAAAACATATATCAAATGCACAAATAAAGTTAAATAGCAAATATGACTATGGTAGCTTTAAGAAATTGAAGACAATTTGAATTACTATAGTTTAAATTCAAGATATTATATTTTTCATCTATTTTAGATATTCTAAAAACCCAAGTGCTTTGAAAAGTTGGCCAGCCAAAACTCTTTTACTTACTCAACACCAATATATGCATATACTTCAAATAAACTTCAAGTTGACAATATATACTTATTCAACATAAATATGTATGAACCCAAAATTTTAGCAATGAATGTCATTCATAATAACACAATTTGATATCAAAAGATTTATTCTTAATTAACTTCAAACTAAATTCGGTTGCAAATTTGCAATTCAATGAATTTCATGTGTTAATCAAATCGCAAATCCAATACAATTTAATCAAATATAAAACTAATGCTAAATGTACCATAACAATCAATTTGCAAACACATAAATCACATATATGATATTAAAACAAAATACTCACCTTATTAGTTTTAAATACCCGATAATATGTAGCCTTTAGCGTTCTTGGTATTCCAATAAATCAAATCCAAAACCAATCTTTAAAGTGGTAGAGTCTCAATCTTTGAAGTGGTAGAGTTTCGTGCTGATAACGTGTTATAAAACAAGATAATAAAGAACAAAGTAGAGAGAAGAGAAAGTAGAGACGGAATGTATTCTCTATTCAATTGTGTTTCTCAAACGTCCCAATGACCACTATTTATAGAGTTTACAAGATATGGAAAAACTAAATACAAGTAGAAGATAAAGAGAAAGATATTGGAAATAATATCTAAGGATATAAAATCTATGGACATCTATATCTAATTCAAATATTTATAACATCTATATTTATTTTTAAGCTCAATCAAACTTTTTTCATTAAATTTTCACACCACTTCACCTTAAAATTGAATTGATGTGAGTTTTTACCATCGAAAACTTTCATAATTTTCACATCATTTTACCTTAAAATATTCATAAACTTTTTATTATTTTGTAATTATTTTTCATTTCTTTTTTAAATTTCTGCTCTCGTATCGACGGTTACTCAGACATTTACAATAGACATCTAAATATGGTCTTACTTTATAGAAATTGTGATTAAAATGGTTCGTTATAGTCTGATTAAGTCACAATTAAAGTTTTATTAATTAATTATAACAATTTCTATAAATTTTCATTATTTTTTTCGAAATTTCTATGGATATCGATATTTTCATAACATCGATCTCAATATTTTTATCGACATTGATATTTTAAACCTTGAATAAGATAAACCGGGTAATGATTTTTAATAAAATAAAATAAAATAAAAAAATTCCTTCCCATAAATAACTCAGGTCCAAACTTGACTCGAGGGACGCGACCCCATTTTAATTATTATTTTCCATTTAGTTCCTCTCCTTCCTTCCTCTTCACGACGCACAGTCATTTGACACGTCATTACGTGGTCATCTCATCTTCGGCGCCTTTCTACCGCCTTCTAAGTTCTATATATATTATTCTGTACGACAATCGTTTCTTTTAGAATTAAATTAAATTCCCAATTCCCAATTCTCATCTCATCCACTGCCCGGTCTCTCCTTCCTTTTCTCCATTCTTCCATTTGTCTGCAAAATCCTTATGTCTCTCTCTTCTCTATCCAAATCCCAAGCCCTAACCCTAACCCTAAATCTCCTCCGTCCTCATCCTCGTTCTTTATCTCCCATTCACTCCCTCTTCCGCCGTACTTTCTCCTCCCCTTCCGATAACGATCTCACCGACCTCTCTGAATCTCCTTCCTCCGATCCCCTTCTTCGGAACCTTGAGGACGCTATTCAACGGATCCTCGTTCGCCGATCTGCCCCCGATTGGCTCCCCTTCGTTCCAGGCGCTTCATATTGGGTTCCTCTGCCTTCTAATTCTCATTTACCTCCAATTGCCAACGTTCTTCACAATTTAGCTAACCCTCTCTCTCCAGAACAATCCTTGTCTACCACTACCGTTCGTGGCTGGCCCTCTTCTAATTACTTCATTCACGGTATTCCTCTTCTTTCGTTTCGTTTTCATTTTATATGCATTTTCCTTTTTTTTTTTTATTATTATTTATTAAGAAGAAGAAAAAATCCCCTTCATCATAGGTCCTCATCTCCCTTCTCTTGAGCCGGAGGTTGAGACTACGTCGGCGGAATGTGATGCTTCCCCTGACCACGAGGAAGGATGAGAACCTTCTGTTTTCCTTAATAATTTCCATCTTATCTGGGTTCGTTCTTATTAGTTCTCATACTAAACTTGTTTCTGCCGTCATAATGAAGTCTGAATTTTATATTCTTTTACCCTGCAAGTTATTTATATACATATATTGAGAGATTTTTAATCAAAGAATTAACTTGAAAGTTCCTTTGATGGGGTTAGTTTCTACAAACTCACACTCTTCGGATTGTCGAGTTCTCTACTTTCTTCTGGTAATGTATTATACTGTCTTTGTCTCACTTCATTTTGTAATGAGAGACATTTATCATCTCAAACAGTGATAGCACTTGTATACCCATATGATGGATTCCTAATTAAAGTATGAGGAGGGAGGGATCATGATAAATGTGTTTAGTGGGAAAGTTATATACGTGTTTGGATTACATTTTCCAGTGTTTAATTGTAAGTCATTTCGGAAAAAATTCATTCAAAATAGTTTTTGAAGTGTATTTTAAACAATTTTTATGAAAAAAAGTTTAAATAAAAATGAGTTTTTTGAAAAATACTTTTTTCTCGAGTCAATTGAAACGGGATCTAATATACATGTGAGTGATTTTCAAATCTGCAGTTTACATCACTTTATAGCGAGAAGGATAGGTTTCCTACTTTTGACGCTTTTGTGTGCTGCTTGCTTGGTGCTGTTTAAATTCTTGTGTAATTGTTGGAAGACTACTCTTCTTTTTAAGCTTTGTTGAATTCCCATACTCAACTCCAGGTTACCTTATATCTCTGCTTCTTAAAAGCAAAATTATAGTTTTCATGCGAAACCCGTAATTGGTAGGTCTTAAATGGGCGAGTTAAGAGTTTTTTTTTTCTTTCTTTTTTCTGGTTGTTGAAATCGGAACTTATTCCTGATATTTTTGTGTAATTAACGGAATTAGTATTTGCGTTCTACTATGCTGGGAAATCACGAATGTAAATTGCCATTCAGTCTTTGATTCATCCCATGATTTTGACTGGTAGTGAGTTCAGAAGGATTTTAAACTTTCAAGTGATCACTTATTATATAGACCATTTGAGAACTAAATAACATATTCTCTATAACTATTTGCAGCTCGTTCTGCCTTGTAAACCTCATGTATAGAAGACGACAACCGATAACAGACCAGCAAGATGGCCAGGCAAGGGGGAGGAGCTTGTACAGATATGAGCTGGTTGGCGATTGTTATTTATCAAATTGCTCTTTGCCCGTCATTGCCAAATTGAACATAATATCTATAGCCGCAGTGTTATATTGAATCCGACGAAATCATATTTTCGGACCTTTGCTTTTAAATGTTTTTCCTTTTGGGTAATTTGTTTCTTCCAACTTCCAACTTTGCTCTTAAAAGTGTTCTCTTGTATGTTGAATTTTGAATATAAATATAGTACATGATTCTCCTCTCTTCGAGCCCACGCCTCGTGGTCGCTAATATGGTTGGAAATTGGTATGCAAGTTAGCCTATTTTAGACTAGGTTTATTAATTATAAGAATTGTGCTCACCTAATTTGTTTTGGATAGACTACATAAATTTAGGATCTTCATAACTGTCACAATTGCACTTTGAATGATTCGCTAAGTGATTGTGCGGCGTTCTTGCTCTTTGGATTGCCTACGGCACATCTTGCAACCTCTACTTAAATGGTTTTAAAAAATAAGTTTAGAAAAAAAGGTTTTCACAAATGTTTGAAAGCATGTTTGAGAAAAGAAGTTTGTTGTAAGCAAAAATGGACAACGGTTCAATAGCTTATAACTCGGATACGCAAGTAAGACTATCAACACAAATTAAAACTCAGTCTGGGTCTCTTGCATTGAAGTAATCAAAACAAGCATCTTCTTAGATGACAAATAAATGGCGACAACTTAGAATGTAATGGAAGAAAAAAGTGAAGCTATTACAATGTCTTCCAGAGATCTTCAACAATGCATTCATTTTGTATGTGAATGCAGCCAAGGTAAAGTTTTGTGAAGACTTTTAGTTGCTCCTGTTTCAAATGTTAGGATTGATGTGATAGGGAAAATCAAGAATCTTGTTTGTATTAACAGGGAAGGTACAACTTGGGGCAATTTTCTTCCTTTTCTTTGGTAGTCTAGTGGAGTTGACGAGGGGAGGGTCTCTCTTGGAGGATTCTTGGCATAATTTAGGGGCATGTACCAATCTCAACCTATTACCTAACTTGTTTTCAAGTAAGATACGATTAATTTTTATCAAACAAAAATTGAATAAAGATCTGCCTTGGGGAATTCAGATACTCATCTCGTGGGTGTTCACATGAATTATCGTAGCCTAAAAAATAATTGAGCTTCCTTTGCAAGAGTTGTCAATTTTTTATAAGTTTGAGCAATAGATCAATTTGTTATGGATCAGTGTTTGCTGTTGGACATGCATATCTGAAAAGAGGAAAGAGCGCCCTCGGAAAGTCGGAGTGCAACTATTTTTACCTATAAGGGGAACGTGAGCTCAAGTAGGTTGAATGGTCGAATTTGTTGACATGGTTAACTCATTGTAGGGTCATGGTATCATTGTCCAGGAGGACCAATATAAATATGTTTTGCAACTTGAGTACTTAACTTGTACTCAACTCGACATTAGTTCGTTCTCAATGCTAACGTAAACATCAGAGTAAATAATGATGAATTGCATCCAGTGATGGAGAAAGAGTAAAAAAACATATAAATATTTTCATGGAAGCATTGCTGGTATCAACAAGCAGATAATTAAGCACTATTAGCCTCTAATTTCTTTGGGTTTGAAATTATAATAAAAATTATACTCTTTATAGTGGTTTTAAATTTGTTTTATTCCATGTTAAATAGTTCATAAGTAATGAATTTATATGATAAAAGTTTAGGATGATGAGGGTATTTAGATAAATGCAAAACGGTCCCTTTTGCCACAAACATTTCAACATTAGATAAAAATCAAAATTGAAAATTAAAATCAAGTTTTTCTAATTGTTTTAAAAGTTGATAGGATAAAAGTTAGAATTAAATATTGAGATTTTTCAATTTAAAAGGTTAATATCAATAACTACCTACTTAAGAATTAATATCTTAAGAGTTTCCTCGACATCCAAATGTTGTAGGATCAAACAGGTGTCCCATGAGATTAGTCGAGTGCACGTAATTTAACCCATATACTCATGGATATAAATAAGAAAAGGTAAAGGTTAATATAAGTAATGAAATTAATAGTTATATAATATAAAAAATTCAAGTAACATGATTTTTTTTTTTTAAAAAAAAGGAGAAAATCTAAAATAATAATAATTATAATAATAATTACAGTCAAACTCAACCCAATTCAAGCCTACAATCCAAACATAGTTATATGAACTTAAATTGTGTACCCCATACATAGGTTTCACCATCTAGTAATCCTGATTTCAAACAAAAAAATCACATCGTAATCAAATATAATCGTGATTCTATTTTGACTAAAAGTTTTAGTTTTTTAACGAGAGAAATATTTATTATCAATATTATTATTATTTGAAAATTTGCAAACACTAACGACAGCCATTTTATTATGGCAGAAAACTTAACTTAAAAGACTAAATTAAATAATTTCTTAAATTTAGGGAGTTGATTGTATGATTTTAAAACTTAGGTCAATTTCCAAATCTCAAAAGACCAAAAAACACACCCTAGATAATTAAATAGCTAGAATATAATTTACAGTTTCAGAATATAAATGATATAATGTATGATTTAATCTACGAATTAAAACAATTCACATTTTATCAACAAATAAATACAAATCCAAAACGAAATGTAAAATGTGAATAAAACTTCAGGGGTAAGCTGGAGCAAGGCGGGACGGGAAGTAATTTCCCCATCATCATGTAAAATGTCCATTTATACAACAAAATCTGTGTGTCCAACCAGGAAGCGACTCCTTGCAGAATTGTCCTCTCAAATATTATGCCTTTTCATTGCATTTATTTGTTCAAACAGATCGCTTGGATAAACGACAAGGAAACAAACACTTCAGTTCCATATAAATTTCGGAAGTACTCTTCTTCATTCTTGATAGCAAATTGGGCAACATTTCAGTAATAAATTTGCTTTGTTTGGTCAAACTCAAAAGTATATCCGCCAGATCAATCGTGACCTGAGAAGATCGCGAGATTAGGGGGAAAAAAAATGAAAGAAAGCCTCCAATTATATGATTTTTGCAGTATAGTACAAATTAAAATAAGAAGTTGCAAAATTTAGCCAAGAAAAGAAAAGACCATGCAACATAATCGTGAGCCAACTCTACCTATATTACTAATTCTCCAATTGAGATACATAAGCGTGGAAAGGAATACAAGATAGAGTTCCTTACTTGAAGTGAAGTGCATAATGCATTCAGCAAATTCAGATTAATACAGGCCCAACATCCTTAGCTCCATAACATGACTGGGGTCTAATTCAGGAACGTTCTTGTTATGTTCTCGATCTTCAACTATATATTCCTGAAAAGAACAAAGCTATCTGATCTGAGTAAGCAGGAGGATTTGGCAACTAAATTTACAATATTCTTCTCTTTTAATTGTTACTGGACCTTTGTCAGTTCTTGCTTAGCGAGGACATGGTAATGGCGCTCATTTATCCTCTGCCCGCATATAATGGCTATGAAGAAACCATAGAGTAAACCAACCAAGATGATAGCCAAGACTGCAGAAAAGAAATTGTAGAACGAAGAATCAACAAGACAGATAGTACAGCAACTACATTTTTTTTTTTCCTAAAGCCGGTACTTTATTCTATTCAAGGATTCATTCAACTGCAAATCCTAAACTCTTCTAATCAAATGAAACCAAAAAATTGTGAGAATATTCACTTACACTAAAAAATTCAATACGTATATAAAGAAAAATAAGAAGTAAGAAGTTAAGTCAGCAGCCTCAGTATACCAGCCATGGCATAGAACCCATATGGGTGTTCTTCATAACCAAACATCTCCCTTAGTTCCTCTCCGTAAAATTTGTACACCAACACCCCCAAGAATGCCACAATCTGTTCAAAGCACATAGCGAAGACCTCTCTAGAAAAATCAATCATAACAATGAAATGGATTTATATAGCATAAAAAAGAATGAAGAACATTTAGCCAAACTTGAATTAAACACCTTGACACAAACGTGAATGAGCAAATTGAACACATAATTACAATAATTTACCAGCTGAACAATGATGAAAATGAACGCATGGTCCCTGGCAACAAGAAATTGAAACTTAAGTCTCAACCACCAGCGATCAGGAGGGACATTTGCACGTAACACAAACATAGCTCTGCACTCTGTACAATGAGCGAAAGCAAAGCCCTCCTGACAGAATTACTGAAATGGATTAGAAGTCAAAAAACCTGGAAACTTGATCATTCTCAAATTTGACACGTTCTTAAGGTATATGAAAGCAGATGTATTAGATTGACAACAGTCTGTAAAAGTTTTGCAATTGAATAGCACTTGATATCACAGTCCACCGCGCAGGAAAAAAGAGTGTCAATTAAGAATAGAGAAGCAAACATGAAGTGAGGGAAAACTGACCTTTGTGGATCTCCAATTATCTAGACAAGATCTATGGACGTACTTTTGAGTGCCTTTGCAGTGGCATGGAGCAATCAAATCTTCTCCTGAAATGAAACTCATATTAATACTAGAAAAAAGTAAATCGAATCTTCAGGAGAAGAAAAACAGAATATAACAATTGACACAGTCTTAACCCGTAAGTGTACCTAAGGATAATATTCTTATTTGTTAAAAAAAATACATGAGAAATGGCGTCTTAACTGATGTTGATCAAATTGCATTACATATTGAACAGAAAGGAATGTTAAAAACCTCCAGTGTCAAGACATATACGACATTGTGGTTGGTCTGCATTCACCAGATGACAAGTTTCATCAACATTAAGATTGTGTAAATCATCATCACTAACAGAACTCTCTCTCCCTGTAGCTATAATCTCAGCAATCTCAGCAGAGGATGATGATCCCACAGACTGTGGCAGAAAATCGAAGTGACTTAAAATGGGCGCACGTTCCAGAATATCATCTTTATTTTCATCATGATTTGGTACCAATTGCATTGTGTGAAGCCTTGCTCTTGAGTCAGACTTGTATAGTCATCGCCTGAGCTATTGTTCAAGTTGACCATTTACATGGAAACTAACGAACCTGCATAATAGGGGAAAGTAAGACAATCAAGCTGGCACGGAATCATATACATAGAATATCAAATGCACACATTCTACCACGGGATAATATTTCCTTCTGTTCTCATGACGTTCACATCTCCATGCTAAAGCCCAATCATAGAAGATGCAATGACAATTTCTTTATATTCCAAATCTAGGTGGTGGTTACCTTAACTTTTTATTCTAACAGTAAAGAATATACGTCATTGTTTTTGGATAAAAGTTATCACTGCAAACCCTATACCTTGAATATTAATACTTCAGTCTGTTTTCATACAAGTGCTTGAGATTCCTTGGGGTGCCATGGCCACAACTATTCAAAGGCATAGAAGAGAACTCCTAGTGCCTAGCCTACCAATGAGAAATCGGTTTGGCTTGGTTAGTACTTCCTGCCCTCTGGTGCTGGAGTCTTGCTGGTTCATCAATTCTTCAGAGCAGTGGCACGCTTAGGAGACAAGGGTGGCTAAGAAGTGTCTTGCCAGTTGCCACAACCTCTATATCTTCTTCTTTCATGCAATTTGAACTCCATCAAACTTTCTGGATTCCAATGTAACTTATTCTTTTAGAACTGATGTAACCCACTACCAAGCTTATCGATCAGCCAATCTTATCCATCAATGCAGAAAATGCTCCAAAATTCTATCCTCAAATCAGGAGTGGTTCATAGGTCCTTAAATTGCCACAATGCAATGAGAAGTAGGTCCATGAAAAAATGTAAATGATAGACCTTGAAAACAACAACGCTGCAGCAGTAAATTGGATGGGCTCTTGATAGTAATATTGTATCTTACGTTACTAGCTTCAGGGAGGTGGTTTAGTTTATTATGCCCTTTAATCTACAAATATTGTTCGTTAGAGAAACTTGAGAATATAGAATGATTATAAATTTAGGGGGAGAGAGAGAGAAAGATGCAATGGATCTGTGTGCTCTGACCATATACTGAGCTTCCAAATGGATGTTTAACTGCTATCTAGCATCCTATTTAGTATAGTTCCTTAGGCAGCTTTCACAATCACATTCCAGTAACCTCAAATTTTAGTGCGCTAGCTGAGATTATATTTGTTCTAGTCCTCCAATTCTTTTCTTCTCACAACTTCCTTCTTCTGCTAGCCTTCTGTATGCGAAGGTAAGAAAATTTGTAGCTACTGTTTGCCTTGGAGGGGAAACAAAACTGTATATACTCGCGTGTCATCAGTCATGTAATGACATAATCTAAGCACTTCAAGCTTTTAACAAAAGCATCCTCTGTAGTCAGGATTCTCGGTTATGATTAAAAATCAGTTACGGACTAAAATTTTAACCATGTCCCATTGTTTTATGTTTCCTAGTAGCATCCACAAAAAAGAATCTGATTGTTTGTGCGGGAACCCAAAAAAAAAAAAAGTACTAACGTGAACTTGTAATTGGAGATCAGTGCAAAGTGGGCGCACAAAAGCCATAAAATATTTGAAACCTTCATATCCAAAAATCAACATTTGCCAGTGAATACATATTTCCTTTCTTAGATCGCCAGTAACTTTTGGTCTTTAAAGGAAAGAAAAATTTGAAGGGCGCGGTTATTCAAATAGATCGTCAAATACATAAATAAATAACCGAAGACTTCAATTATGAGCAGAAAAGACCACCGAATTAAGCAATCATGAACAATTGAGCTAAATTGTGGCTTTCAAAGAGTATCTGAAACTAATTAGAGCAATGCGCCTAGAGTGGCTTTTCCAGCTCCATCCGATACCAAATCAATATCGTTAGAAACGACTATTTACACGAACACATCAAAGGACAAGAAAAAGAAAAAAAAGCATACAACGATTAAGAACAGAATTAATTGTCGGATAAAATGGATGAATTGAAACCAGAGAGAAGAGATAAATCAAGGAATCGAAGTCCTACCGAAAGAGGCGAAGAAGAAGAACAGAGGTGAGCGCGTACTGTAAGAATCCGTGAAAGATCTCCAGAGGATCAAAAGTATGAGGGAATTTTGAGGAGGGATTGAAAATTAGATAGCGAAAGAGAAGTGGAAATTTCCAAATAGAATGAATTGAATGGGTGATTGAAATTTAGCAGAGCGGTCACGGGACAGACCAAATATATAGATCCACGTAATAGCTCGGATTCGGATGCAGGGAAATGGGAGGGCAGGTGTACGATTTATATTTTATATTTTGGCTAAATTATAAAAAAAAAAATTATGGAATTTGTACTTTGGGTAAAAAATGTTTTTGCACTTTCAAAAGTTTTTAAAATATTCTCAAACTAAAAAAAATTCAAAATTACTACTATTGTTCATTTCGAATGAAAATGTTTTGTTTAAAATATAATCTAAACTTTTAAAAGTATCAAAAAAAAAATTCTTTTAAAAAGTTAATATAATTATAACTTTATTTGAAGTTTTCTTTAGTACTAAAAAAATCAAATTTAAAATAGTTTATATAGATATTCACATTCTTTTTTATATAGATACTCTCATTTTTTTCTATTTGTGCAATTTTTCACAAAATTTCTTATAAATCAAAATTAAAATTAAAATTTTAAGAGGTCGTTCGGTAACTATTTTGTTCTTATTTTTAGATTTAGATTTTTATTTTTATTTTAAAAATGCCTGTTTTAAATCAATTGAGTTTTTTTTTTTTTTTTTTTCAATTTTAAAAACGTTTTGAAGGCTGTGGAGGAATTTTGAGGGGAAAAAAATCGTTTTTAAATTCGGTTTTCGTTTTTTAGCATTAGTTGCGCGTGTTGGTCACTGGTGGAGAGGGTTGTGTGATGCTGCGTGCAGGTTCAATTTCTGGGATGGTTTAAGTTGATGATGAACTATTTTTTTATTTTAACACGTCTTATATGAAATTAAATGTGAAAAAATTCCAAAAAAAATTGATTTTATTTTTATAAAAAAATATAAAACGAGCTATAGACAGCTTCTATCGCAGTTTATCGTTGATAGATAATAAAATTTTTCTATATTTATAAATAGTTTGATATTTTTTCTGTTTATAATAATTTTCCTAACATATTATTGGTTTTTTATTTTTAAAAAACATAATACTAAAAACATAAAAAACCAAGAACATTTACCAAACAAGTATGGTTTTTGTTTTTTAAAAACTAAAAATCAAAAATAAATTTTTAAACCCAAAATCAAAAACTAAAAACAAAATGGTTATCAAACGGGACTTAAATTAAAACATAAATTCTCTCAAAATTTCAAAATCAAATTCTTCCCTTAAATCATACCAAAATTATAAATAGTCAAATACATACATACATACATATGTATATATATACACACATTGGTACTTCCATTATTCTTGTTATAGTCTATATACCTTAATTGAAGTGTGTGGTTTTATTTATTTATTTTTAGATAAATAAATGTTAAACACTTAACAAAAAAGGAAAGCAATAGGTTATTGAAGAAAAGATGTAGAAAACAGAGGGAAAATAGAGAAGTAAGAGAGTATCAACTATTTTTATTCATATACTAAGTATTTTTTAATTTTTTTAGTTTAAAGGTATTTTGACACATGACACTAACGGTTTCCATCCAAAACTAATAGTTCAAACTCTTTTTAGAAGTTTAAAGATATTTTTAAAAATTTTAAAAGTTGAAGGATATTTTTGTTACAATTTGGAGCATTTGATATAATTTAGCTTTATATTTTATTACATTGAAGCTTAACTGGTTAATTTATTTCATTTAAAGAGGGGGTTTTTTTCGCGGAAAAAACACTATTTGTCCAAGCTTTCGTGAAAATAAGGATGAAAAATTACTCTCTCCATCCCCTGAAATTTGATTACCATATCATGAAATGGTGAAGTATTTAACATATTTTGTGAATGGAAGGACCAAAAATGGAGCATTTCTTAAATGTTGGGGATTTAATTGTTCTTTGAAACAAACTTTAGACCTTATGGACTAAAAGTATAATTTTTCCAAATAACAATTTAGTCCTTCAACTTTAATTGGTAATAATTTAAGTTTATATACTTCAAATTTGTGATAATTTAGTCTCTAAACTTGAATCAATAACAATTTAATCCATGTACTTGGCATTTTGTAATGATTTAGTCGTCCCTATCATAAAAAATGATATCAAGATTAGTGAAAGTTTTACGCATGTAGATTGATATAATCGAATTTGTTTATAAACTATAAAGGTTAAGTTCTTAAATAATAAAAGCTGACATTTATTGATGAAAAAATTCATAATAGGAACTAAATTGTTACAAATTTCAAAGTATAGAGATTAAATTGTCATTTATTAAAGTTTAGGGATTAAACTGTTATAAATTTGAAAGCACGAAAACTAAATTGTTACCAATTAAAATTCAAGATTGTTACTTCGTATGTAAGTTGAGCTACTAAAAGTGTTCAAAAACTATTTTCCCTGTTGTTTTGATGGTGAAGATGTGGTGGTTGACAATCAATTTAAGGATTTTATAACATAAACAGATGATGAGTTTTAGAATAAAACAATCAATTTATGGTCGTGTACATGATATACCTTCAAATACATTCATTACTTTGGATATGAATGTAATAGATAACATTAGAGAACATGACCCAGTTTTAGCACCAGTGTGTTTATTGACAATAACTTATTGCATAAAGGGATGATTTGTCAAGACAAAAAAATTCTATAACATTTGGTCAAGTGTTTTGCTATTAGGTGTCATGTACCATATGAGATTGTAGAGTCAACACTGATGATTTAGGCAACTTGATGTAAAAAGTGAGAAGATCCACAAATGGCGACTATGTGTCACAAAAAAAAAATATCATTGATTATTTAAGATCACTCAATATGTTAAGCAACATACTTGTTTTTTATTCAGAACTAAATCAAAGTTATGTGCAACTAGATTCTTCAATGATTGCCATGTAGATTTTGTGAAGCTGTAAAAGAATTTTTTTTTCATAAGTGTGTTGCAACTAGAAACTGATATAAAAACAAAGTATAAATATCATGCTCTTTATTATAGAGTGTGGGAAGGTAAGGAAAAGTGTTGACCAAAATATTTGGTGATTGGGACAAATCATATAAAGTCTTGCGCAAGTGGATGTATATTGTTAAACCTACAAATCCCCGACACATGCATGGAATGTAGGATAAGAAGTACGCCTATGAAAGTTATGTCATCCTTACTTCTGTATTTTGGGCTTTTAGTCATTCTATTGAAGCATTAAGTCAGCCAATAATTCAGATAGATGGTACTCACTTGTATAACAAATATAGAGGGAAATTACTTATTGCTATGTTAGTTTATTCTAATGGTCATCTTCTTCCGCTTGCAATATTTGTCATTGTAAACGAGGAGTGTTGTGAAACATGAGGATGTTTTTTAAAACATTTGAGAGAAATTGTTACACATAAAGAGGTATGTTTGATTTTTGATTGACATAGTGACATTATTTCAACAGTTAACAGTCCAGATAATGGATGGACAGGACCTTAATCTCACCAAGGTTTTGATTACGCCATATTGTAAGCAGCTTCAATAAAAGAAAAATATAAGTGTAAACAATCAAAAAAATTTGTTCATCATGTTAGATGTCAATTTCGTAAGTGCAACAAGGTCGTTGAAGACATTAAAACAATAAATAGCACTTATATAAGTTTTTTTTTACAACGCTGGTATTGAAAAGTTGACTCAATCACACGTTGAAGGGTTTATGTATAGATAAACGACTACTAACCTATCAGAGTACATGGAGTCCTTAAATGAGGTCGATTGTTGCTTATAACTGCACTCACTCAACTTATCTTATATAGATATGCAATTTATTCTGAAAGAAGAAGTGATAAGTGCACCCAATATGTTGGATTAATGCAAAGCTAAAGGTCCTCCTAGAATCTTTGTAAACACCAACAAACAATGTTACCTAACAAATGATTGCAACAAAAAGCTTAGTTATGAGAATGAATAACTCTGAAGCCATATTTACTATCTAACAAACATAATCCATCAATGATGATATGAAAAAGTGAGCCTATTTGATTACGTTTGTTGTTTACAAGTGTTCTGTAATCGTAATGAAATGCCGACCACACTATGAAATTCGTAAGCAACAAATGTAATATGATTGCAGAGGAGAGGGTCATCAATCCAATTATGTTTGTGTTGGGTTTTATGTCCTAAAACTCATAGTTTGTAAACATTGATGTGTATTCAAAAGTTGTTATCGATGTTATTCAGTAAACTTATTTTTTAAATAAAGTGAATTGTTGTTAATATAACTCTAAATCCAATAAACTAAAAACCCATGACTTTAGCATGAAAACTTAAATTTTATGTAATGACATAAAAATCGATCAAGTTTGAGTAAATAGCCAAAATGGTCTATAGTATAAAGATAAGGCTAGGTACTTTATCTTAGAGACACTATTGAATGCGGCCCACTTTGTATTTGATACAAATGATGTGATCCTAAATCATTCATGTGGAGACATGTGAGTGGGGACGTTCTATGCAATGAGTTTGCATAAGACCGGACCACGAAATAGTCATTATTACTTTATAATGTCGTTTATTGTTAAATACTGACTATTTCAACTAAGATGACCTAGGTAACTCGATCTTAATCCTGAGCTAACTATGAACTCCTGTTTATTCGAGATTATCCTTAGATCTGCAAGGGTGAGAGTGGCCCGAGTGTGCCAACTCAATAAGCCTCCCATTTCATGGGTAAGATTGAGTAGATAGCTGGGGACATAGTTTTGCGAGAAGGAATTCACTCCTACCCGACTTAGGGTTAGTAGATAGGTTGTTCTCTTAAGTACTGATTCCAGGTCTTGAACAAGGGGTCCCACCCTCTCATTGGCTCGAAAGGGACTTGGTTTAGTGATTGGATCACAAACCAATTGTTCATTAGAGGATCAGTGGGACTTAAGAAACAAGATATAATCACAGGGTAAAATGGTAATTTTGACCTAGTTGTGATTACGGACAACCTGTGAAGGATCGACTTACTAATTATGGTTATATCAAGTGGACAGAAATATATCTACGGTGAGAAGAGTGTAGTTACAGGCTTTAGTGGAATGTTCCGTTAGTTAACGAATGCTGGTTAACTAAGTTAAAGAGTTTGGCCGGTTAATATCGGATCGTTGGAGCTCATGATCTGTTGGTCCATTAGGTCCCTTTACTAGCTCATAAACGGACAAAAACCTTAGATAATGTGGTGAGTAAGTTTGAACCGTTCAATCTTAGCTTAAGGAATGAAAGTCGGATATATACGATATATCAATGTTTAATTACGAATTAAACGGATAAATAGAGTTAATTATAATATTTAAATATGATTTAAATATTAATTATATGAATAGGGATTCATATCGATTTTTTAGAAAAATCAAGATAAGTGGAAAAAATTAATATTATTTTATTATTTAATATTAAAATAATATTATATTTAATTAATTAATTTTAAATTAATTTTTTAAATTAAAATTCATATTAAAAATTGATTTTAAATTCAATTTGGAAATTCATTTAAAATTGGATTTAAAATTGATTTTTTGAAAGTTTGTATTTTCCCACTAACTAAGCAAGTAGCTTAGTTGTTATCTTCACAATTAGCTAACAAATTCAACATTTGTGTTGTCAATTTGTGATGCAATTGGATTGCATGTTGATCCTTAATAAATAAGGATGTTTTTGACTTAATTTTGGTTAAGAATTTTGTGAAATTAATGGTTAAAATTGCAAAATTTCATCCATAGCTCATCTTCTTCCCAAACTTCATTCATTCTCAAATTCACCACAAATTTGGATCCCACCATCCAATCTAAGGCCAGAGAATATTAGAGAAGACTCTTGTGGTGGTCTACAAACAAGTGTGAATTTTCATCAAGAATTGAAGGAGAATTTTGAACTATTAGGGTAAGTGTTCTTGAAACTTTGTTTTTCCCTTTTTAGTTATATGTTTTATCCTCAAAATTGAGCATCTTAGAGTGAAAATTGATCCAATTATTTTCTGCTGCATGCTCGTTTATCCTTCAGTTTGACTGTAACGATGGACCCACATCCTCTTTAATACTAACTTTCCATCATTTACTATTTTTATTTAGTTACCATGTTTTATTTAATTATAAATATAAAAAGGGCATTATAGTAATATTTATATCTCATTACATTTCCCTATGAAGCAAACAACGCCAATGAATTTTTTTTTTTATTACGATTGCATTAGTTTGTGGTAAACATAATTAAAGACATCACATTGCCTTTGTGATTGAGGCCCATTACGATTGATACATGAATGTAAACCCATTACAGATACTAAATTTTGATTACCGATTAGTAAAAGTAGCCTTATTTCAAACTTAGACTCTATACGGTCACTTTTAGACCCCTAGACAATACACTCTAGTATTAGCTTGATCAAGACTAATGTAATGAATCGTTTAATCATCAACCCTAAAGCAAGATTTGAAAAAAGACAATACCAAACGAGTTGAATAAATATATGGTTTTAATAACATTAATGTGAATTTTCAAGAGCATTACATGCCATTTTAAAGGCCAAATGAAAGTTTAAAGGCTTAAAAACTCATAAGTCTTTAAAAAAAACCAATAAATGAAAATGGTAGAAAATAAGGACTAGCTAGGAAATTGAAACTCAATTGCACATCACTTGAGAAGTTGAAGTACAAAAATAAAAATGTAAAACTGCTCCAAATAGTCTTAACTATTACCCCTAGAAGGCAGCAAACTTGACGTGCACATTTGACCAAGTTTGACATAACAAATTCCAACGCAATGTGCTATTGACAACACTTTCTTCACAGTTTTTACATAGTTTTTCTTTGTCCTCTGTGCTATCTTCAAAACTATACGACTTTTCTTTTGCTATCTTCACTTCATTCTCTGCTAGACTCATCGTACTAATATTATACATTAATTTGGACTAAAAAATATTTGTCTCTTCTTGTGCGTTAGCTAGTCTTTGAAAGCCTCTTGAATATTCTTTCCCTTCTTATGATAGCTCTTTTGGGTACATATAATGGAACGATGGTTGGATTCACGTCCTCCTCCCTTTCTTTAAAAGGATTTGTCCTCAAATCACGATCTTCATTTCATACATCAAAAGGAGTCAAATCAACCACATTTAAAGTATAACTTAGGTTGTACTCACCTCGAAGATATGATTTGTATGCAATGTCATTGATCTTTTCTATAACTTGAAATGGACCACGTCCTCTTGGTTGAAGTTTAGACTCCCTCTGATATGAAAACTTTTCCTTTCATATATGAACCTAAACCCAATCAACAAGTTTAAAAATCAATCTATTTCTCCCTTGATTCTTGCGAATGACTAACTTTTACTTCTTCCTTTCAATCATTTCTTTGATTTCTTTGTGCAAAGTTTTGATGTGTTTTTCTTTAGCAACAGTTGCATCACTAGTAAACATATTAGATAGCAAAAACATCATTAGAATTTAGCCTAATCACTAAACACATTCGTTTGCATATAAGTATAAAGCTAAGTGCTTCGATTGCTAATTTTTTTTTAAAAAATAACAAGCTCTTGAACTTCGATTTTTTTTTCTTTTAAAGAAGATCGCATTTTCAAATGATGTTTTTTAAAACTACAATATATTTTTTTAATAATTATGAAAACTTATATATTTTTATATAAAGTTTTCAAAATTGCAATATTAAAAAAGAACATAACTCAAATATTAAGAACGACTAGAAATAAAAAAATAATGAAATAAGTCCCTTTTTAGTTGGGTAACGAATAAAGATGCATCCTTCAAAAAAATCTAATATGATCGTAGTAAAATTTAGTACAATTGTACTTTTTTCTTTCATTATTTTTTGACACGTCATAAAATGATTTATTAACTTATTATTCATTTATTACATGGATTAATATAATTTTTAAATATTACTTTTGTGGATAGCACGTTTTTAGGACTATCACAGTATCGCGCTCTATTATTACTATATTTATAAATATTTTCAATATTTTGTGGTTTAAAATAATTTCATTTGTAATGGTGATGTTTTTCTTTCATTTCTAGTTTATTTTACCCTCAAATGGAGTCTGCTTCCAGGTAAAACGGTATCAAACGGAGCACCTCAGCAAGCCTGGCCTCGCAGCCAGACCCGAGCGAGATCTACACTCGCCGTACTCGTTGCATGCTATTGGCATCAAACAGGGCAACCGGTGTCTTTTGCTAATGGCAACCATGGACGGGGTGGTGCAGAATCAGCCTCAGCAGCAACAGCCTCTCCCGGCGCAGCAGGTGGTTGTCGCGGAGAGGCTAAACCAGGCAGTACAGCAACAGTTGAACCTTGAGGCTCTGAAGACTCGAGCTACTACTCTATTTAAAGCCATCTCTCGGATCCTCGAAGATTTTGATGTCTACGGTCGCACCAATACGACACCTAAATGGTCTACTTTCATCTTTCGCATCGTTTTTTCTTGTGATGTTTTCCAAATTTGCTTGAATTTTCAGTTCCTGATCGGCTTTCGATTGATAGAAAAACTAATGTTGTGTTGTTTGAATGCTGAGAATCGTTATTGTTTTTCCTTTTTCCGGGTAATAAAAGACAATATAATAGGGGGAGGAGAAGGGCTCGGGAGTGTAACATCTTTTATTTTGCTTCGTCTACACTTCCTATGCCCGTTGGTTTTAGAAAGTAACTTTTTTTTTGTTCCCTATCTTGTGGACTTACATGTACTGATTTTTTTTCTAAACATCAAAGCGTCTTAATATCTATCTATCAATTTATCTCTATATATTTCAAATTTCTCCTCATCTGGCTGACTGTATAGTTGATTTTTACACCAGGCAAGACATACTGGGGCAATATTCTATGGTGAATCTCGAGCTTTTCAATATTGTTGACGAAATTAAGAAAGTTTCAAAGGCTTTCGTTGTACATCCAAAGAATGTTAATGCAGAGAATTCTACAAGTATGCCCCGCATCCCTTTCAAGTATTTGATGAAGTAAAAGGAAAAATGATAAGTTTCTGTTTCGTACGCTTGAAATTACTTCATAAGGACATTGGGATATTGTTTGCTTGTTTATTATGAACTCCTTCCTTGAGGAAAGGCAATTAGATTTTCTTTTTCCCCTGGAATGATTTCCTATAATTAAATGTAGTTTTGTTTTGTTTTCATTTTTATAAGAAAAAATTTCATTGGATGGTATGAAATTAAAAAAGAGGGGTAAACCTCAATCCAAGAGAGTTACATAAAGTCTCTCCAATTGAATAAAAGAAAAGAGAAGTATAGTGATGAAAAAAAGGAGAGCATTTATACCAAGTAGCAACCAAATAAACCACAGTATAAAAAAAAACCAATCAAAAGAAACTTCGTTATCTTTAAGGACTTTTTTGTTTTTTTTTTTTTGTTTTGCCAAGTACTCCAGTAGAATGCCCTAACAAAGTTCATCAAAAGCAGATTCTTTGCTATTTTCAAAAGAATGTTCGATAAGAGCCAATCTAAGCATAGCTTAATAGATAAGACACAAATTACCATCCCAAGTCATCGGTTTGATCCTCCACTCCCCAATTACCGAACTAAGAAAGGATGTTCGAGAAATGCAATCGAAAGGATAAGAGTAGGACCATTAGGGAAAGTCTAGACCATCCAGATGTTGAAAGAAAACGCTTGTGGCATACTTGGTTGTCAAGATATAAAGGCCTTATGGAGTTCAAAGGACATTGGTTGGCAATATGTGGAATCTTGTGAAAAATCGGGAGGCTTACTAACAATGTGGAACGAAAGCAAGGTGCAGATACTAGAATTCATCAAAGGTGTTACACTTTCTGTCAGAGTTTCCTTTCTGCAAAGCAGTCTTGCTGGATTAGAAACATTTATGGCTTGAATGATTACAAAGAAAGAGATTTTGTATGGGATGAGCTTAAATTACTATATCTTTATTTTGTGTTACAAGGCAGGGGAATCTCTCAAACATCTACTTTTTGAGTGTGTTTACGCTTCTTCATGTTGGTTCAAGCCGTTTCATATCTTCAACATTGATTGGGTCTTCTCAAATATTTTGAAGGACAATGTTCTTCAAGTTCTTACTAGAATTTGGCTGGCTCCATTGGCATATCTTCTTTGTACTAATGTAGTTAAAGCTATTCTTTTAGAATTATGACATGAGAGAAAACAAAGAATCTTTTAGAACTCTTCCTTCTGTCATTTTGATTGTTTTGATTCAGCCTGTTATAAAGTGTCATCTTGATGTTCTTTATCAAAGCTATTCGACAGTTACTCAATTTAAGACATTTTGCGTTGCCGGGACTCTTCTATCTTTTATCATTTCTGAATTGTTTTATTTTGTTCTTGTTCTTAGTCTTCTTAACAGGATTTTGGTTTTGGCCTTGTTCTATCTTCTCAATTTGTTCTTTAGGTTCTTTTGACTTTTGTCCTATTCTTGTATTTTGAGCATTAGTCTCTTCTTTTTATTTGCTTAATGGAATTTCCGTGTCCTTTTCAGAAAACATAGAGCTTTGCTCTTGCTCTTAAGGCTTTGTAATCCTAGCCTTCCATTCTCCAACGGAAGAATAATGTTTTCTCATTTAATAAGATGTATACCTGTTCTATCACAATTTCCTTTTCAAAGAGGTTTTTTTTAGAAATGCTCGCCAAGGATTGAATCACCTTGAAAGGATTGACATAAGGAAAATAAGAAATTTAATAGTGTGGCTTAGAGCGAGTCTCCCTCATAAAATAGAAGAGTTTTTCCACCTGTTTCTTTAATGCTTGAAAAGGTTTTCGTTATCTAAAACCAGTCTGCTAAGTACTGCACATGATCCCTCAACTAGTATTTCAAGAGAAAGGAAAATGGAACAATCATTCATTTATAAGTAAAATTTTGATTTCCACTAATTTTTCTTCCTTTTTGTGAGCCCAGTACTACCAGTTATGTTGTCCTCAAAACTATTGCCTGAAATGGAGGTAGACGACAATTCTAAACGAGAGCAGTTGCTTCTTGGGATGCACAACATGCCAGTATCTACACAGATTGAGAAATTAAAGGTACTAGAAGTTCGTTAAATAACTATAGGGCGTAGAACTCCTTGAGTTCTGAAGAAATTCATTTAATTGCATACTTTCTTATGTATCTGGCATTTAGGATTACCTTTCTTACAGACTAGAATTGAAATGATTGGAGCAGCCTGTGAAAGTGCTGAAAAAATATTAGCTGAAACTCGGAAAGCATATTGTTTCGGAATGCGTCAAGGGCCAGCAATAGCTCCAACTTTAGATAAGGCTCAAGCTGCAAAAATTCAGGAGCAAGAGAATTTACTCCGAGCTGCTGTTAACTTCGGGGAAGGTAATATTTTATTACTTTTATATTCATTGATTAATATCTTAGTTTTAATTAGTTGTAGTTCATATATTGTTTAGTACTGTATCATTGATAAAATGAAAAAAGACTAATGCTCAAATTACAACGAAACAAAATATACAAAAATATCAAATACAACCAATACAGCAAAAAACAACCAATAATAGCACTTGAAAAAGTCATAGAAAGCCTTTGATAACAACTAAACAAAGAACAATAAATAGACGACCAACAAAGAGAAGAAGTGAAGACTTCCGATAAGACAAAGCTCCAAATCAAAGATCTGAATGCAAATCCACTCTTTAACCCGAACAAAAGCTTAAAAAAAACTTGTCAAAGTTGAGCTGACAATGAAGAATGCCAATAAAACACACAAAATGTAGATAATCGATGGAAGCACTTTTTCCTCTCTAAATCAATGCTCCAAGAACAGAAGACACAATTTCATCCAACAATAGATCTCTGAACGGGCGAGGCAGATGAACAGCCTTAAGGCCTCAAGATGTGCAAAACTTAACACTGGAACCAAGATGTATTTTGGCCACAATTTCCACAGAATTTCCAGCGGCGAAACTTGATAATTTTTTTTATAACTTTCTTCAAACATTCAACTAAAACCCCTGCACCAACTCTTGAAGAAGCACAAATAAACTGAGCTAAATCTAAATGATCCATAAAGACCAACTCCCATTAGCCAAATGTATGATTTTACTCCTTTAAGACCTTCCCATAATAACGAAATCAGGAATCAATCCTTCAAAGGACTAAATCATCTTAGCTGGCAAAAAGGACGAAAACTTGTAACAAAATGGGAAAATCGAAAGAACCATAATGGGTTGCCTTAGTGGTGATTATGAGGGCATTTCCTTGATAAAGGGCTAAGAGGTCATGGGTTCAATCTATGGTGGTCACCTATCTAGGATTTAATATCTACGGGTTTCCTTGGCACCCAAATTTTGTAGGGTCAGGCGGGTTGTTCCGTGATATTAGTTGAGGAGCGCGTAATATGGTCTGGACACTCACGGATATAACAAAAAAAATGGGAAAATCGAAAGTTAACTGGTATTAAGTAGCCTCCTTAGAGAAATTCTAGCAATGTCAATAAACAATCAACCCACATAATTAGGAAACCATCTGACTTTCCACAAACCTCCACATAGGACCATGAAATAATCTTTATTCTAACTATAAAAGCAATCAACTAACCAACGGAGAATGATGATTGGAGACTTTATAGAGATGTAATCTGCAGGCTTCAATTGGAGAAGAAATTTTTGAAGGAATTTGAGACGAAGAAAGTGGAGAGAACTTTACATGGGATACTTTACTAGACTCCCTCATAGCTGAATCTTGAAACAAAGCAGTGAACTCTTCACCATAGTTCTCAATTAAAGCGTTTTCTTCAACAAACTTTTCCAACAAATCAAGATCTAAGTCTTCACTACTTACACTTGCTAACAACTCGTCATTCGATTCATCTTGATTTGGAGAACAATTATAGCTCAACTAGTGAGGAACACCTTGGGTAAAGAAAACCTAAGAATTAGGAATAAAGAAAGATGGTTAACCTCTTGTGGAGGGGAGGGTGAACTGGCTTTTGAGAGATCTTTTGTAATTCTAGCAATAAAGCTCGATAACAAGCTTCTTCCAATACTGTTGAATAATTACTAAATAACTAATTAAATAGTGATCCATCCATTATTACCTTTAAGTTAGCTCTTAAAACTTCTAAATAAATTAATTATTCATGTGGGCATGAAAATGTTGATTAAAAAAATTTAAATTTCAATATTAATTATAATTAAATGTAAAATAATAAATTTTATAATTATTTTTAGAAAGTAATTAAGAAAATTTTGAATATCAAAGTTTTTCATATTCTAACTTTTCATATTCTCTTATCTTTAATTATAATTAACATTCTCTTATCTTTAATTATAATTAACAATCTTATCTTTAATTATAATTAACATTCTCTTATCTTTAATTATAATTAACAATGGAATTTCAATAGGTAAATAAGTTTAAAAAATAAAAGTATAATTATAGGTCACCACTCAACCTTTTATTAATAAAGAAACTCAAATAAGCTTTGTACTTAACAAAAAGGAATGAGTGAAAGGGAAAAAAACAATCAATAGAGGCCATCAAACATTCGAGTGTTTCCAATTTTCCTTCTTGAGTCCTGATGCTGAAAAGACAATAAGATTTAAAGAAAGTGACACAATAGTTAGAATCTCTACGAAGATTACTCTCAGATAAGAGATTATAGACCAATTTTAGAACATGAAGAACAAACTATAGAGAAATTGTATCAGTTAATTTAATAGTGTTCCCTTGCATGTGATAGAAGAGATACTATCGTTGACGATTCTGATTTTTTAATTCTCATAAGAAATAGAATATGAATCAAATAGATGAGATGAACTAGTCATGTGATAAGAGGTTCCAAAATTGACTATCCACAAAGATGAATTACTACAAGTAAAAGCGTGAGTATAGTTACCTATTTGTGCCAAGGAAACACAAGGATAACTCGATGAGAAATTGGTTTGTAGTAGTTGTGGAACTTGATGAATTTTCTCCATACTAAAGTAAACTTAAGTCACAATAACCACCAAAAGATGATAGCTTGGTTAGGAGAAAGAAACACTTTGTTTCCTTAATAACATAACAACCTTGATAAAATAAACAAACCAAGTAAAAAACTGAACCGGAAGAAAATCGAATCAAACCTGAATCGGTCTAAATTTGCTTTACGTGAACCGAACCAGTGAACCAACACCCAAATAGATCTGCGAATCAGAGATCCAAATGGAGAAGACGACAGGGGTTCCAATGGTGGTTCATGACGATAGTGACACGACAATGATTCTAGCGAGTGTTCAGACAGAAACGCGTGATGATCGAAGGACAGTCGATCGCGGGTGAGTTGACGGTGGAGGTTGTGAACTCTAGCTTATATGGTTGACGCTTTGACAATATTGATCGTGAAGATAAAACTTACGCTATGCTTGTGAATATGAAGGCTCCAATCAGAAGAAGAGTGCGCCGCTGATGTCCAAATACGTGTGTGTTCGCATAAGCGAGTGAGGAAAGGAGCAAGTACGTGAGAAATTGTATGGTTGGTGTGGGGGCTATTAGTATGTTGTTAGTTAGAAGGGGTGGGACATTTTGGGGTACTAGTTTTCAACACGTCCGTTGCCCGTGACATTTCTGTTTTATTTTATTAAATTGATAATATTTTCATTTTATTTTAACATAAAATATTAAATTGGTTATACTTACAATAATATAATATAATGTATAAAGAAATATGTGTTTTTTTCAAACAATACAACTTCACAATGCGTATAAAATACTTAGGAGAGCTTTTTATATAGTGTTAGGAGTGAAGATGGTTACAGAATCTCTTAGAATTCTAAAACTTTTGGCATTTCATAATAAATAATAAATTAATATGAAGACATAAATTTTAGAATTAGATTATTGAAAAATTAAGAAACCTTTTATATTCAAACTTGTTTAATCTTAAGAGTTTATTTGATTAGGTTGAGTGACAATGAAAAGTTAATATTTGAAATGAAAATTTATGGATGAGTGGAAGAGTGAAATTTGGAATTGAGAGATACAAAATAGTAGAGAATAGAGATAGGTTGAGAGGAGAAAATAGTGGAATTGAATAGAATGGGATGGAGAAACTACCAATTAAGAGATATACTAAATTAAATGAGAGATTGATGAAGATAGATTAGGTATTTCTAAAATGATCATATTTAATAGTTAATAATAAAAAAACCCTTTAATTTTTTTCTCATTCTTTCATACGTTGTGGTTGAGAGAAGGGAGAGATGTGAGGTTTTCTTAAGGGAGTCTGGATTTTAATGTAATTTTAAATGCATTTTAATTTTAATAATAATGGATGGAGAATTGAGAGAGAGAGTGGGGTGTGGATCGTATTTTAATGGAGAGAGGAGGGGGGGGGGGGGGGGGGGGGGGAGAAGGTCATATTTGAAAAAAAAATCTTCTAATTAATCTAAGGTAGCTAAAACATTGATTGAATAATTAAAATGAATGTTAGAATGGTTTAGGTATTATATAAAATGATATAGATAATATTGTCCAAAAAGGTTTGTAAAACAATTAGGATTCCAAAACTTTTGACATTCAACTTTTAGTTATAGTTTAGGATAATTTCATAAATTTTAGAATAGTTTCTAACCCCTTATTTGGAGAATTATTTTTAAATAATTGCTCAACCAATGGAGAGTTAATCAAAACTTCGTGTGAAAAATAAGAATTTAGATGGATAAGAGAAAAGAAATGTTGAATTGAATGTAAAGTTGGAGAGAGGTGTGGAAATAAGATAAAAGTAGAGTTAAAGATAATATTCATTTATGTTTCAGTTTTTTTTTTTCATAATAGTCATTGGAGAGAGGTGTAAAAATAAGAGAAAAATAGAGTTAAAGATAATATTCATTTATGTTTAAGCTTTTTTTCATATATTAAATAATTCTTAATTTAACTTTTCTCTTTTCTTATGTATATTAAATAATTCTTAATCTAGATAACATGTATAAAAACTTTGAACTTGTTCCAAATTCAGTATTTATTTAACTATGACTTCCAACATTTGACTACAATACACATCAACTCATTATATAAATGAACATAATATTTACACATGCCAAATTTGTCCATATAATTTTTTAAAAATAAATATAAGGATATAAAATAGATTTGAATAAATTTTTTAAAATATATTAGATGACAATAAAAAATAAAATTATAACTCAATAAATAATAAAGGAAAAAAAAGTATAATGAACAATTCCTCATTCATTAAGACATTAAAAAAGAAAAAAGAAATGCAATAAAAAAAATACACACAAAGCATAGCTATAAAATAAATAGATAGAACAAAAAATAAAAATTAGAAGGAAATAATGATGTGATTTTCTTCCCCTCTTGGCCTTTTGTTGTGACTTTGTGAGCATGATGAAAGAAAATAATGATATATTTATACCCAAACAAAGAGATGGGGATGAATTTGAAGGGTTGTGAGAGATAGTGAATAGTTAATGAGAGATATGGGAATATGAATAGGTGTAGGAGATGGAAGTTTAAAAGAGAGGAATGTGAATGGATGAATGAGAGAAAAAGAGAAGTAATGAAAGCATTAAAGAGGGAGAGTTGGAACTATGGAGGGGTGGGGTGGGAGACATTTCGTGAGAGAGGGGAGGAGTATTGGAAGGAGAGAGTAATTAGTGTTTTATTTTCAAGGTTAATTTAGCCATTATAAAAATAGATGAGGGTAAAATTGTCCAAAAAAAGTTTCTTCCTCATTCGTACTTTTATATATATTATAGATTTAGGTATAACTTGTAAGTGTTGTGTGAGGAGGGCATCTTTTGATATCTATTTTTGGTATTCTCTATGAGAATTAGGAGAGGTGGGAAGCTCTCAAATCTTCCTTGTTATCTTGCTATCAGTTTATATTGTTGCATATTTTTAATATTTCATTGATTTTTAAATCCGAGTTTCTTTATTTAGAGAGTTTTCGTCCCTTCGGGGACATCCGATTTATTTAGAGAGTTTTCATCTTTTTAAAGGGAAAATCATATTTGTAAGAGAGGTTTTGAGGTTCACATTTTTGTTACGTAATTTTGTATTAGATTCTAAGATCTAAAATTCTCCAGTAAATACCTCTCTTACAAACATTCTTAACGCATAATAAAATACAAGATCTTCAATCTTCTCCTCTTTATCTTCTCTTATTTCTCTCTTTTGCGCTATTAAGGGAAAATGGCCAAAAGAGGGGTGTTCTTTGTTGTGGAGCTTTGGGCCCAATGTCTTAGTGCAAAGTGGTTAGCAAACGTTTCAATTAGGTTGTTGTATCCTGAAGAATACATGTTAGAGAATTTCTGTTGCACTAGTGGTTGATATAAAGAAATACACGCCGTAGAGAGATTGAATCTCTTTAAATATAGTGAGATACGTGCGTCTCAACCTAATTGTTTACGTGTTTGTTTCTCAATATGTACTCCAATTTCCTATGTTATTTGTAATTCTCCCATCAATTTATAAATTAAATTGTTGGGCTTGGGCAAGACAAAGGTCTATTAGATCCCTTGTTAGATTCCATGTTCCTCTTTAAATTTCAATTACGAAGGTCTTTTGTATTTACTCAATAGGCATTATTTTACACAACTGAAGGCCCTTCCTTTAGTGGCCTCCCCTTTTGTGGGATTGTTTTTTTTTTAGATGCTGATAAATTCTTTCATTTTTTCTCAAAGGTTGCTTTCTAATTATAAAGAAAAAAAAATAGAGAAGCGCTTGCATGCATATGATTTATAACATTATTTTTCAGTTTGCTTGCATCTATTGTTAAGACTTGACTCAAACCTGTAGTTTCATTTGCCTTTATATTTTTCTTCTCCCCTACTCTCTTCATTATGTACAATAGCTGTGCCTTGTACATGAATCTTATATTAACATGCAGGATTAAGATTACCTGGTGAGCAACGACAAATTACGCCAACACTTCCAATGCATTTGATAGATGTGCTGAATGTAGGTGATGGAGTGCAGAGTTTTAATGAAACGTCTGGTAACATTCATTTGTCTTTCCAAGCATAAATGGTTTATATATTAATTTACTAAATTGCACTAACTTGTAGTTGTTATTAGTCAATTTAACAAATTCTCTTTCAGGTATATATACAAAGAATACTCCTCTTACGTCAAATAATATTAGTGGTCAAGGAGCATTGATACAGGTTAGACGATTTCCTTGATCCTTGAAACGTTTCCTCAACGTTGATTTCTTTGCATCTTCTTGAGTTATAGAATGTGTTCTAAGTTCTTCAAGGGGAAACAACTTTTGTTAACAGATTTCATTTTATTCAAGGTTCCCTAATGTATATGATTGAATTATCTCGTATCAGTAGGTCCCTAATTTTATTAGGATTTATTTGGTAGTGAGTTATATCTTTTATTATTTTTCCCTTTTTCGAGCCTTGGGTTTGGTTTGTAAAAGCATCTTATGAGGGATGTCCTTTGGGAAGAGGTGGATGGAGGAAAAGGCGCACATTTAGTTAGTTGGGAGGTCAATGGGAAGAATATTGTTTAGTAAGCATGGCCTTCATCGCTTTGAATGGTTGTCAAGTGGGGTTAAGGGCACCTACCAGAATTTGTGGAAGAATATTTTCCTTGAGCTCTCCTCCTTTTCCCATTTTGTCCGTTGTGTAGTGGGGGTAAGGCAAGGAAATGCATGATTGGGAAGATCAGTGAGTGAGCGATAGATCCCCTGCTTTACGTTTCCTTTTTTATACTATATGTCTTCCCTTAAAAATCGTTTGATCTATGGTTTAGACGAGGAGCTTTGTCTCGTTCTCATTTGGGATTTGTCATTCCTTGTTCGATAGGGAAATGATGGAGGTTGTCTCTCTTCTCTCCTTGATAGGAGAGTTCCATTTTAGGCTTGGGAGAAGGAACATTTGTGCTTGGAGTCCTCATCCCATAGAGGGATTTTCTTGTAAGTCCTTTCGGCATTTGTTGGACCCTCCAATTAGTGATTCAATCTTTGATGTTTTATGGAGGATTAAGGTTCCTAAAAAAGTTAAATTCTTCACCGAAAAGTTTTACTTGGTCGTGTGAACACCATGGATCAGCGTTTGAGGAAGATGTCGCTTTAATGGGTCCCTTTTACTGTATTCTTTGTTGAAAGGTAGAGGAAGATCTGGATCACATGCTTTGAAGTTGTGAGTTTGCAAGGAATGTGCGGAATTTCTTCTTTTAGGAGTTTGGTTTTGTGCTAGCTCGTTAGAGAGATGTTAGAAGCTCAATTGAGGAGTTCCTCCTCTATTCGCCTTTTAGTGAGAACCGAGAAGGATCACTTTATGTGGTTTGCAAGGGTGTGTACTCTGTAATTGGATCTTTGTAGGGACAGAAATAACAAAATTTTAGAGAGTAGAGATGTCCATGGGTTGGGGATGGGGATGGGGATGGGGATGGCTTCCCCGTCCTCGCCCCCCATTTCATTCCTCATCCTTGCGGATTTCCTCGTTTAATTTTGCAGGGATTCCCTACGAGGAATTCTTGGGGGTTGCGTTCCGTTTAACTTTCTTTAGAAAATTCAATGAAATGATTAAAAAAAAAATTCAATTAAATAATTAATTCCACTATGAATCCTCCTATACATGGTTAATTCCATATGAAAAATTCTTAAATATCTTAAATGAAATAAAATTTCATATTGAGTTATTTAATTATCCATACATAGGAGTTAAAAAATGGTTCAAACGTATTAAATTATTCATATAATATCATTATCCATACATAAAAGTTTAAATTAATTCAAACATATACATATTTTTGTGTATATATATATATAATTAAGACTTTTTGTAGTTACGATATTGGCAATATTTTACTTAGTTGGAACCCCTTTATGTAGTCGGGATTTTTTTGTGGGCTTGATTTTTGTATGTCATTGTATTCTTTTATTTCTAAGGGATTCAATTGCATCGTATTCTTTTATTTCTTCTCAATGAAAGTTTCTAAAAATAGTATTCTGCATCATAACATCAATGGTTTCCTTACCTTACTTTCTCTTGTTCTATACACATGCATATAATCAGGAAATTCAATTCTTTGTAAGAGTGCTGTTGATCATCCTTTTCACTTGATATTTAAAGCAGCCTCCTGGATCACAACTTGTTGGAAGATCAGCTGCTTCGCCTTCTGGTGCTACGAGTGCCACATCCTTTGACACCACAACGTCACCATTGCCATATGCTAACTCTCCAAGGTCAAGTGCGAACATTATGAACACACCTTCTCCTCAACAGCAGACCCAACAACAGCAACAGCAGCAACAGCAGCAACTTCAGCAGGTTCAGCAAAGGCAAAAATTGATGCAACTACCTCAGCATCAGCAACTCCTTGCTCAACAACAGATGAGGCAGTCTTCTATGCAAGGAATAGGACAGGTAATGCTTGCTGATACTTTAAGTAAATAATAACACTTCGGCAATTTAATCAGTAAACTTTCTCAATGTTATTAGACTTGCTCTCCTCTCTCTCTCTCACTTTTTTTCTTTTTATTATTATTTTTTATAAGAAACGATGACTGAATATATATATATATATATATCAGAAGGTAAAACAACCTAGGTGTGAGGGTAGAGGAAACCCCCTCCCACAAAGCTAACTACATGACAAGAGCTTTCCAATCATTGATAATCATCAAGATGCTGTAGTTACAAAAGAATTTTGAATGTAAAGAGGCCCACCAAGAAGCCGTATTTTGTACAAGATTACAAAAGTTATCTAACTGTAGAGACTTATCTTAAAAGGATTTGTCGTTTCATTCGGTCCATAAATGCCACACTAGCTAGTGGCACAACTACCCTAAGTCCTAGCTTTGCCCATCTTTTCCCCTGGGATCTTCTTAGTTTATGGAATCATTAAAATTAGATATTAACATTTATGGTACTATGTTAGTCAGAAACTATTCCTCAACTATAATAGGAAAAAGAAATGGCAATCTTCGTCGGATATCAAAAGAACCATGGCCCATTCAATTATTTTATTGGCTCTCTCTTATTGATAAACATCAGGTTTATTTATGGCAAATACTTGCCCCATCCACGTATACAATATACTGATAACTTGAGCAATGCCATACTTTTAACTGAAGTCCCTTAAAAAAAAATAATTTTAATTGGTAGTCACTGTGTTGTTAATTGGGTGACCTCTCGACGCATAGCACAAGGTGAGTTATCAATGTAGAAGCATTAACTGAATATCCATGGCGTTCAGTTTCCTTAATCCACAATGCAAACTGTGCTCCTTGATTTCTCTGGTATCAGTTATATTTTCTTTTATTATATAACCATGCCAGATTCATGGACAGCATCAGATGCAGTTTTCACAGCCACTGGCACACCAGCAATTTCAGGGACGGCAGATGTCTTCTGGACATGTTCAACATGGCATTACTCAAAGCCAACTTGGCCAAGGAAATCAAATGAATCGTCATTTGAGCCAGTTTTCTGGCGCTGCTAACAGTAGTTTGTTTAATGCTGCCCAGACTACACCAACTTCTCAAATGGTCAGATATCTCCATCCTTTATTTTATTAATATTTAGTGTTCTCTTTTCTTTCTTTTAGATGTAGTTGAATTGATATTACCATCGATCAAGTAGATTGCATGAGCCATGAAGTAAATGATATGCTGTTCAAGGTTTGTAGCTTTACTTAAGGTTAATTTTCCATTTTGCCTCGAACATATTGTTTTGAGGAGTGAAATTACTGCCTACTGCATATGATGAGAAGACAACTTTGACCCTTGTATTGACTATTGACCTTGGAATGCGGGCTTACCTTTTCCTCTCTGGTCACAAGTAGCTGTGTTGCTTTAGCAAAATTAGGACTGCAGCTTCTAGAGTTCCATCTCGGTTGTTCCTTTTGGCTAGTTTTGTCCTCGTTCTACTTAACTTGTTAACATGGTCGAGTATCGTTGATACTTTTATCTGGTGACATGATGCTGCCAGTTTATCCTATTACCCACTAATTCCGTTCTATTTAACTGCAAGTATCTTCCTAGCAGTTAATCAGATACTTTTATCTGATTAACTGCTAGGAAGATATATTGTAACATCTCAATTTCTCTAATATTAATAATAATTATTAATATAACCAAATGACATTTTTTTTTCAGATAAGAGAAAATTTCCTTTCCCTAAGAAGGGAGAATGTATAAAAAGACTGGAGTTGCAATATAGATGTTCAGTTGATCATGAAAACTGTTGGGTAATTACAACATTGATTAGACTTTAGAGACTCAAGACAGAAAAAAATTAACAAAATTGCCTTGTAGTTGTGAAGCAACCATTTTCTTCCACTGCAAATGAAATATGACAGTAATATGACGATAACTGAGACATGAAGTCCTCAAACTTTATATGTAATCTTAAATCATTCGTTTTTATGACGCATGTAGTCAGCATTGATTTCACTAGCAGTTAATCAGATGTAGAATTTGACTTCCTCTGACAAATCTCTTTGAGATATTTTTTGGGGTAAACATTTTGCTCAGTCGATGACTAAGAGAAATAGCATTGGCCAAATATATGTACCATTGAGATGAGGCCTATAGGTGGAAAGCTTTGTCATGAAAGTGTTGCTTGGACATATATACTACAAGAACATGTTTTAATTTTAACACAATTAAAAGTTGGGTTCTGGTTCCACCTTCCTCAAGGGAATAGAACTTTGCATTGATGAAATGTAAGAGACTAGTGCTCAAATTACAAAGAAACAAAACACAACAAAAGAAGAATACAAAGATAATTAAGCTGGAAAAAGACGTTCCAATTCAAAAAAGATCAATAAGATAAGCAAAGTGCTTGGATAGGGAATGCCATGAAGAAGCCTTGAGACAAGCATACTCCCACCAAGCCAACCATGTGAGAACCTTATCATGAAAAAACTTTTGATTCCTTTCAAACCAAAGCTTCGAAAGAATAGCTTTGACTGTATTTGACCAAATCAATTGAGAACTAACTTTCAAAGAAGGACCAACCAGGGGTTGAACAACATTCTCATTGAAAGAACTGCAAAAGGCCCACTGAAGATGAAACACCGAGAGTAAATGATGCCAACATGGACTGGAGAAGGTGCAATCAAATAAGTGCAACACATCCTTGCGAATGGCCAAACAAAAGGGCAATGTACTTTCAATAAAGGGCCAAACTTGCAACAGAGGTTTTGGAGCCTTGAATGAAGATGAAACTTGAAACTGATGCCAAAACAAACTGATGGTGCTAATTGTGATTGATTGCCCAAATTTGAATACATCTCATTGACTTTCCAGTAATGTCTTTGCTGAAGAGTTGCACATATAATTTCAACTGCTGTCTTCACCTTAGAATTTATGAGCCAAGTTCAAACCATGGAGTTTAAGCATCCCAACCAGCAAACAAGGGATCATTTTGAGTATTAACTCCAATAAGATAGCCAATCTTCTCCAATTGGTTGGTAGCCCATCTTTCATAATAATGAGTATACCTCTCCACTTATAATTCTAAAAATATAAATTGACAATTGCACCTCGATATAGTACATTTTACCTTTATTTTCTTTTAATTGTTATTAAAATTCTTTCTTCTTAATTTTTTCCCAGATTCCAAATATGTCAGCTACAATGTCATCACAACCACTCATGTCACGTATGCAGGTTTGTTCTAATTTGCTCGTTAAATTTTAAGTTTTTTTTTCAAGTGCTGTTGAGGGGAAGAGAAGAGGCAAGGCTGGGGTAGGTGTATGCAAATCTAAACATAGTCTATTATTATTGGTTATATTAAGTTGGAAAATTGAAATAGGTGTTGTTTCTTCCTCTTTGTTGAATGAAAAAGCATCCTCTTTGTTGTTTGACTTTTTTCCCCTTTCTTTCTTTCTTTTTGTTGTTAAAAAGGAAATAAGATTTTTCAGTGATAAAATGAAAATAAATCCTGAAAGAAGATAAGAAAAAGAAAACTAAAAGAACATTGATATGGGAAAAAATAAGCATCCCAAATATTATATAAAACGTGAATAAATGTGAAAAGGAGCCAACACTATGGTCGAAAAGAATGCAACAAGATGTGGCTTTGAGATGAGCCGACTTCAGATGAGCAAAACATGTGAGACCATGAGAAATTTCCAGATTACCAAGAACAAGCCCTATCAAACCAAAATACCAAGAACAAGGCCTATGAAGCCTAAACCTAAAAGAAAATGTAATCTTCCAACAACTTTGCAACATAACCAATTTAACAACTTTTGTTTTTGTGATAATTTGCAACATATCCACGAGAAATTTTGGATTTGACCCCAGGACCATGATAAGCCCAAGAAGATAATTCAAGTCATATCAGAATAGCTTTGCACAATCAAGCTAAAACCGATGGAGATTTAGATGAAAGACTTCTCAATTGTAGCCCACGATGTCAACCAAATAAGAAAATCTGGATGGAATTTGAGAAGGGGATAGAAGAAGAAGGGGGTTGGGGGGGGGGGGGGGGGGGGTTTCGATTCTGTTGAACTCTTATTTGCAACTTCATCTACGGATAAATTATCGAAAGCCTCCCCCAATAAATCCTCTGAAGAAAGCTCTAGACTCTCTGTTTTTGAAGGAACTAACTTGGATTCATCACCACTAATGGTGATAACTGAATCCTCATCTGTGTTTGAATCAATATTGAAATGCATTGGATATGTAGGACTAAAATTGCCTTTGATAAACTAAGTATTTGAACTAGGTAGTATAAGAGCTGATTGGTTGATAACCTTTGATTTTTGAGATTGCCTACTACTATTTGTATGAGAGGCATGTTGATGGGTAGAGGACACCAAAAGGCGAACACAATCTTCCTCTAGCTCTATGAAGCACAGACATGGATACAACGATTCGTCAATTTCTAAAAAAAACTAAGATATGGATACGTTTAGGATACATCATTTTTTATATATTTTCTTTATATATATAAATTTAACATAAAGAAAGATACTAAATGTAATCTACAAAAGCATAAAATACCAAATTAATAACATAAAGATACTTAATTTAATTCTCCAAATATATATTACAAAGTTCTTAGTACAAAATAGACTAGAAATTTTAGAAAAACGTGTAGCGTTCAACGAGTTTGAGGCGTGGTCGGCAGCGAGTTGAGGCGTGACGGCGGATGTAAGGGATGCGAGCTAAGGTGCGACAGTCGCAGAAATGGGAAGAAGATGAGGTCGTGACTCGTTGAAGACGAAGAGAAGATAGAAGATCGAATGTGAGGGAATGATTTTAGGGTTTGTTTTATTTTTCTTATTTTTCTTTTAGTTATTTTATTTTGGGTTGTTTTCAAATATAGAAAAATGAGCCAAACTATTTACAAAAATAGAAAAATTTTACTATCTATCAACGATAGACCGTGATAAACAGCGATAGAAGTCTATCACTCCAGTGATAGAATTCTATCGCGGTCTATCAGCGAAATTTTTCTATATTTGTAAATAGTTTGATATTTTTCTATTTATAGTAATTTCCCTTTTATTTTTGGGCGGCTGGTAATTATAATAGTTTTATGAAATTAAGTGGGCTGTGGGCTTAAAATTTAGCCAAGTATTCCTTTTTTTTAATTAATTAATTAATTTTTTTTATTGTCGTGTCCCCTTCACATATCTGGAAGGGGACACACATGTCCAAAATTAAAAACAAAAAAAAATTTCATTTCACGTATTTGACATGCATATGCCACGTATTTGGACGTATCAGTATCAGATATGTATCTTATCTGATACTGATTCTTTGTAGACTTTGAAGTATATGTTCTTCATAGCTCTAGCTTATCAAAATTACACTCGGAAAGCTTATTGGAAGTGTCTTTTTCCGAATGAAATGGGATGGAACGGAAGGGGTTTATTAGTCTTCAATCGAACTATAAAAATCCTCTTTAAGTGGATTAGCTGACTTTAATAATCTATTTTCTTTCTTATTAAAAGTTTGCTCATAGACAAAGACTTCCTCATTCATACCATGAGCTGTTGACAAAGACGAATTTGGTATCACTATTTCATCATTAACTGTAGAAATCTTAGAGGGAAGAGATTTGTCCAAATCCTTTCATGACTCAAAGGGATCCCTTGAAACTGATGGAAGTTTCTGAATTGATTCATAAAAGTCAACTTCTGGACTTTGAAGAGTTGGATCATGCCTTCACTTTCCATAACCTGCTTTATACAAAAAAAATCAACCAGATTGGATATAAAACTCACGAATAAAGCGTTGTGAGCTATATTTGGAGGATCTAAAACTGCAATATCACCAAAATAAAGAAAAATATTTCCCCTGAGGTCATTCTAAATTTTAGTTGTTGCTAGCATGAAACCACATAGATTACGTTGGACTTGAATTCTAGCCATTGAGTAATTGATCATATCAGTTGCAATGCTAAGAAAACCACCAAAATATGCCCCAGTAATTGAAATCTAACCCTCCCTTTATAAATCTTAGATGACTATGTAATATGGTATTCTATTTTTCAAAATGCAAATGAAAATCCTTGAAAGCTTGGAGAATCAGTAAAACTGGCTAAGCTTCCATTGACAACATTAACCATTGCTTTTTCATCAAAGAGCGGATTTATCAGTACTTTGGTTTTGAAACGATCTTCCAAAACTGCTGCATTTTTTTTTGGATATCCATGAGTGTCTGGGCCAGCTTACGCACACCTCGACTAATCTCATGGGACAACCCGCCTAACTCTACAGCATTTGGGTGTCAAGGAAACTTGTAGGAAATTAATTCCTAGTAGGTGGCCACTTGGATTGAACCCATGACCTCTTAGCCATTTATTGAGACTTTGTCTCTTTTTTACCACTAGGCCAACCCATGATGGTTAACCGCTGCAATATGTGCAAAAATTATTGAAATCAAGTTGGCTTACCTCATGATCTTTTCTAATCCAATAAGAGGTTTGAGCATTGCTTGAGTCAAAAATTAATTTCCCAGATTAGAGGAATGGACGCTCTGATTTTCCACTAACTCCTCTGTATAACTCTTGATTGCTCCATTCATCCCACATTTCTCTGACTGATATACTGTACTGGTTCAACCACAACTACTGCATTGGAATTCAAGTTCGTCATCTTATCAAAATTAATGAGAAAGTCTCTAATCATTTCCCAAAATACTAACCATCCTTTTTTTTTTTTTTTTTTGTCAAAACTAGCTAGAACTTGAATGCTCATTCTTCCCTCAGTGCTAGGCCAAACAACACATTCAAAAACCCGATCAGAAGAAGATCTAAACCTAGATAACTGAATGACTCCTAAATCTCCTCAATCTTTCTTATGAACAAAGGACTGATCCGGAAGATGCAAAAGCTCAACCGAACTGGCTTCAAACCAATGTAAAAGGGAGAGAGATAAGAAAATCTTCTATTTGTAGCTCATGTTTTCCACAAAGTATCCATTCTCATGCCAAATATGAAAATAGGTAATCTGGATGCAACAACTTTGAACTTCCATTATAGCAGGAAATAACCACATTGACAACCCACAGGCCATAGAAAATGAATATGCAGGCTGAGAAGCCTACAAAAATGGCACTAATCAGCGAATTGCACGGTGGAGATGGCAGGGACAACAGAAAACAATGGTGGTGATGGAGAGTTAGATTACCGGTGAGATAAGTTGGGTATGGGTAAGAGTTTCAGTGTGAAAGGGTACTTGACAAACTGTGAAGAAGAAAAAGAAGAGGATGACGCCGGAGATGTCTAAGATGTTTGAGGTTGACGAAGGTTGGACCCGGGGGGGGCTACCTTTTTTTTTTTTTTTTTTTTGTGGAGAGGTTTTTAGCAGTAGGAGAGAGTACTTGGCGAAACAAAGAAGAAAAAGAGGATGACGCTGAGGATCAATGGCCGAGAGTAGCGACAGATATTGCAGCGTATGCACATTACTTGGTCAAATGTCCAGATAATTTTTGTGCTTCTTTCTTTTTAGGCTGAGATCTTAGGCTTATTTCTAATGCCCTTTGTATGCCCCATAAATAAATAGTACAAGCAACAAATATATAGACAGACTTGCTTTACTACCACATGCTAATGTTCCTTGATCACTGTGTGCCATGTCTTCCACAATTAAAGCGATCTTCCATTATGAGGTTCTCACATCTTTTCAACGTATTCTTTTTGGCACCGTATCACTGTCATTTTTACTCCAGTCTAGTTTTTACCCCTATCATTGTTCGAATATTTTTTTCCATTTCACTTTGCATTTAATTTGCAGTATGCGTTACCTGGGAGCAATCCGCAGCGAAGCCATGCTTCTCAAATTATGAGCGATCAGAGTATGTAGTCCCTTGGCTCACTGATTTACTAATGTCTACTGAGAATTAGACCAACGACTGTTATGGTTAAGGCTGATGCATAATGATATGGTCTTTGTGTAATTTTTGTACGATATTGCTTTCTAACAAGCAGCTTGCGTTTGTTCCTCCTCAGTGTTCAACTTGGGAGGAGTTAGTACGGGTGGTATGATGCCTATGCAACAACAGCAGCAAGCACAGCAACAGCAGCAGCAGCAGCAGCAGCAGCTTGCTTCACAAGGTGCATTTGGTAACATGCCAACAAATGCACAGTCTCTACAATCTGGTATGGTACAACTTCAAAACATGCAACAGACTCACCCTAATTTTGGCCAACAAAGACAGCAAAACCAGCAATAACCACTGTGCTTTGGAAATCTGCAATTCCTTGAGTGAAAAAGGGATCATCATATCCTCCATACTCTTCATATTTGGCGTTTACCCCTGCATGTTATGCAATCCATTATATATTTTTTGCTGTGTACTATTTGCTTCTTAGAGAAGATTAATACAACTAATTGAGAAAATGACTTATGTAGAGCAAACCAAAATGACTTAGTTTAAAATCAACGCCAAAATGTGTCTACTTTAATACTCTTTTGTACATGCAGCTAAATTTTGCACTCTCTGGTACTTGTGTAGAATAGAAGTCATTTGCTAATTTGTCCCAATTTTCCTTAATCCAATTAAATCGAACCTCATCCCTTGGTGGAATTTATTCTCATCACAATTTTAGCACTGAAAAACGAGGATTTGGAGACCATGTCTTTTAAATTATAGATTTTTACCTGGAAAATTTTGTGTACATCATATATTTGATAAATGTCAGATTTTGAATTACTTTGTTAAGAGTTTTTAACTTTAATTTTAGACTTTTTTTTTTTTTTTTTTTTACCATTATTCGATTTTTTTAAATATATAATTCTTTATTTATTTATTTATATTATTTTCAAAATTTGACACTGTTTTTGTTATTTATAAATTTTAGTTGATTTCATTTATTTTCTTCCATATTCATAGTTGAAAATTGATCGATCTTTTCATTGAGATCTTAAATATATGTTGAATATATTGGTAATATACTAGAAGATGCAAATATATATTGTATATACCATGACTTATTTCTTGGTGTGTTTACAAATGTACTTGAAAATGTATATATAAATTGCATATATTGTTCGATATATAAGATGTATTATAGAAATTGTCTTGTTCATGCACTTATCAAATATATTGTGATTTATTTTTAAAAAATTTAAATTATATCAATTATATTGCGTTGTATATATCAAATATACTTTGTTTTCTCGAACAAAGTTTTTTGCCGATTCTTGCTTTTGTTTCTGAGGGGAACAATTTTCAAATTGTGTAGATTTTGAAATATGACCATTTTGAGAAGTTTATAACTGTGAGAATCTTCCCTTATATGCGTATTTTGGTATTAATATTATTATATATTTATTTTAAAATAATTGAATGGTAAGAAGGGTGAAAAAGTAAATTAGATCATACTTTTGTATAAAATTATACCCATTTGTAAAAAATATGAAAGTTTAGACAATCATGTAATTGAGCCATTATGATCAATGTCCAAATCAATTGTCAACTATAAAAAAAATTAATTTATAAATTTAGTCATGATACTTTAAAATTTAGTCAAGAATATTAGACATAAAATTGAAAGTTTAGAACTTAGACACAAAAATTAAAATTTAAAAACCTATTAGACACAAAAAATTAGAAGTAGACACAAACTTAAAATAAGAGACTAAACCTGTAATTTAACCTACTCAAAAAATATTAAAAGTATGTTTGTTTCATATGTTTTGCCATGAGATTTCAAATATTTTTTATAGAAGGATTTCAAATAGGGATGTTTTCAAATATAGAAAAATGAGTCAAACTATTTACAAATATAGAAAAATTTTACAGTCTATTATTATTGATAGATCGCGATAGAATATTACTCAAGCGATAGAATTTATTTGCTTGAACGATAGAAAGTGATAGAATTTTATCGCGGTCTATCACTAATAGATAGTTAAATTTTATATATTTGTAAATAGTTTGATATTTTTTCTGTTTATAGTAATTTTCCTTTCAAATATTCATATATTTGTTCGTTTTACATTATTTCACTTTTCAAAGCTCAAAGTATTATTATTCATGAAACTTTAAAATCTATAGTTTTCTAATACCTTCAACACATGTGAGATTTTATAAGGAGATGAATAATAAAACTATAGTCTAATGAATTAATAAATTAATATCAACTAATTATTACTATTAATTATAACTAATTATTAAATATTAATATATTATTTAGAATTAACAAATTTCAACTAATACATTTACCGCTAATGTTTTACGTTATTTTAGTTTGTTAAAATTTTAGTATTAATTATTAATTTTCTAATTAATTAATTATTTTTAGACAATTTAATAAAGTATAATAAATTTTTTTATATAACTTTAATTTATTTTTATTTTAAGAGATTCAATAATTAATAAATAAATATGACAATTTTCAAGTATAGCAAAATGAATTAAAATATTTACAAATACAACAAAATATTACTGTCTATACATCTATTAGTGTCACTAATAGATGTCAGGATAAACGATGACATTTTCCTATATTTGAAAATATTTTCAACAGTTTTTCATTTTAAATAATTATCCTAATAAATATAATAAAATATTAAATAATACTAAATTTAATTTACGACTATATTAATTTATTTTATTTCTTTAATAGTTTTTTAAAATTTGGTAACATAATTGGTTAATCAAATACACAGATTTAACTTCTACAAATCAATTATTTTGTAAATCTAAATATTTTTATTCTCGATATTTATTAAGGTTATTTTCAAATATAAGAAAATGAACTAAAATATGTATAAATATAGTAAAATTTTACGGTCTATCTACTATATGTATCTATATGTAGCTTCAACAATTTTATCATTTAAAATAATTTCTTAATTTAATATTCTATAATAAACAATATTTTGCATCAGTAAAAAGAAAGGAGAAGAAAAAAACAAACTTTTTCTTGAATATTTCGTTTTCAAATTTTTTGATTTACACATGCATCACTAACTGAGGCCAGGACATCCATAATTTACAGGACCATTTCTTTTCTACTTCTCGAGGTAAAATGTAAGATGAGCGCAGTTGGGAAATTTCCATCTCTATGAGTGCAGCGAGTAAAGAGAATTCTATACTCACACTCCGCCCGTAGCAACGAAGAAGAACAAAAGCATTATTATTCATGATTGGAAAGTAGTTGAAGCAAATTGGAATCTGCATCGTTGCAATAGTTGAATCTCGTCCTCAGAAGTGAAATTTTCTTAGGTCCTCCAGGTTTGATTCTGAAGTTCGATCCCTTGCTTTCAGTTTCTCCTTTTTTTTTTTTTTTGCCTTCAATACATGTATTTATGGTTACGATTTATGAGATGTGATTTTCAACTATCACCATATCTTTGTTGAATTTTCTTTCCTGACAAGTCTATTATTCTATCTACTTTTCTTGTTGGCTTTCGAAGAACAGCAAAGTTCCAAGGAAAGCCTAAGGTTAACTGACAACCCAAGATGATTGAAAAAAAAAATGACCTAGTTTTTCTTATTTTCCCTTTTGGTTTCCATGCTTTTGTTTTGTTTTGTTATTATTTGTTCATTGAAATAAACACAATCTGGGACTGCAATTGTATTTTTCCCCTTATCTGCACCAATGAGGGGAAAAACATCTATCTGTAGCTTGTTGAAATTTTGTACATCGTACAACTTTTTATCTCCTTGAAGGAATCTCTTTTCCTTTTAATAGGCAATGTCTTCCTACGATAATGTTGTTGGTGGGAAGCTGAAGCTTAAAGGGAAAGCTCTTGATGTGAAAGTAGGTGGGGTGAAGAAGAAAAAGAAACTTAAAAAGAATCAAGATCAAATATCTCGCGAACTGGAAAATGAGCATCCGGCAGGTTTGTTGTTCAATTATTATTGGAATTGTTTGACTTGGATATGAGTGAATGCATGTTTATGAATTATCCTTCTTATTCTCATGCAAAATAGTGAAATTAAAACCTGTAGATTTGAACATTCAACATGAAAGAAAAGTAACAAATAAGAGAAAAGAATTTTGCAAGAGAAACTTTTATATATGAAAAATGATTGTGCCCTAGCCATATATAAAGGCTCCGGAAGAAAACTCCTACAATCTTTCATCAAACTGAAAAGTGCTGGAATATTTTTGACTCAACAGACTTAGAGAATAACAAAACGAAAAATAACAAAAAACCACTAAATAATAAAAACTAATCTGGCTGGCACTTCAATGGGCTATCTTAACAGTAGAGAGCGCACTGAAGCTGATACTTCACTGTATATTTCCTCCATCATACAGACTAACTTTACTTATGATATGCATGCAAATTTTTTTTTATTTGGATTTAGTGTGTTCTTGGCCTAGAGAGTTGTTAGGCATCAATACACAAGCAAGCAAGAGAATTAACTATTTTAGTTCAGTCCTTACTGTGGGTTCATCATGATTTAGAATAGATCCCTATCCTGTCGGTTGAATTGATATTGGTTAACTTTTTTTTTTTTTTAAATAAATTAACAATTTCATTGAAGGATGAAATAAGGAAGTAAAAATTCGAAGCACCTATTGGTGAATTACAACAAACCTCCTCAATTTGAAATCAAATAAGAAAAGCAACAATGAATAATAGGTTGCTTAGTTTTACACCAAAAGAAAGCAATAGAAAGAACCATGCTTATAAAGTGATCAAAAAAGGAGGAAGTGTCTTTTAAAAGACTACTATTTCTTTCACCCCATAGATGCCAGAAAGACACCCTAGGGAGAGCCAACCATAACACCTTTCAAGAATCACGAAAAGGATGACCTACCAAAACAAAAGCTAGTAGATCAAAAATGTTGTTAGGATGTGGCAAGGACCAACCAAAAGCTGCCAAAACAATGAGCTAACAAGGGGAGGCAAATGGGCAATGCATAAAAAGGTGGCCAGGAAACTCACCGCTAGATTCACACATAACGCACCAAGAGAGGACAAGTGCATATAAGGCATTCGCTGTTGGAACCTATTGTCGTGTTAATGGCTCCAAGACTAAGTTCCCAAAGAAAGATTTTAATGTTCGTTGGATAGTGATCATTCCAAATCATTGTATAAAGATCTTTCAAAGGAGGATATATAGTTCCCTCCAAATCCTCCCTCCGCGATTTAGCAAAATAACGCATAGATGGAGCAAGAGGCATAGTCTAAGAATAAGGAGAACTTCGTAATCACATTGAGGACAAAAGAGGAGAACGATTAGCCCATTCAATCATTTCTAAGTCATTAAGGTTGTGACAAAGGTGCAAATCCCAAGCACTTGTCTCAACGCACAAGTTGGCCACATCAGGATAGAAAGTAAGGCGAAAAAGTCAAGGGAATAGAGTCATAATAGATCCACAGTTAAGCCAAGAGGTCTTTCAGAAAAAAATTAGAGAACCCATTACTAAGACAATGTTGGGCACGACTAGCAACCAAGCCGATAGTTTGACAAATAAATCTACAAGGGGATTTAAATGAACTAGATTGAATACATCTTGCTCATCCTCTCCCCATCCTGACGTAAGACACTTAGCATCAATAAGCTTCTTCCATGAAGCATTCTCTTTCCTAAGAAATCTCCATTTCCATCTAGTCAGTAAAACATAATTATGATGTTGAAAATTACCAACTAGACATCAATTTTGGAATCTGAGTTGTCTCCCAATTCACACTATGCATACCTCCATCACCATGAGAACCTTTCGAGAAAAAATCACAAATCAACTTGTCCAAAATCTTTTTAAATTTAGTTAGAAGACGAAACAAAGATGAGTAATAAGTTAGCATACTAGCAAGAGTTGCCTTATAAGCGTATATCTATTACCATTTGAGATAAAAGCACACTTCCAATTATGAAGTTTGTGTTGAATGTGCTCAATTACAGGTTGTCAAAAAGAGTAGGATTTAGAATTACCTCCCAAGTGAAAATTGAGATTGGATGAAGTCCAGCGATCCTCTTTGCATCCTAAAGTAGGCAACATCTATCCATCTCAGAGTCAACAAAATGAATCCCAAGCAGTTCGCTCTTAGGGAGATTAGTTTTTAAACTCAAGGCCCTCTAAAAGATATTAACAATCTCAAAGAGATGGTCCAAAGCAGTCGATCAACAATAAAAAAAACAAAACAAAAGGGTGTTGTCAGCAAATTGAAGGTAGTTCAAATAGAAGGAGGATGCGCCAATCAGATTTGTTGCAATAATAGCTAAATTAGCACTATGGGCCAAAAGTCGACTAAGGCAATCATAAACCAAAATAAATAAGAAAGGCTAGGAGGTCATCTTGTAGAATGCCACGAGATGGGATGATCTTCCCTCGAGGTCTATCATTTATGATGGTAAGGGTATGTTTGGGAGTGATTTTGAAATGACTAAAATCACTTTTGTAATTTTCAAAATCACCGTGAAACATGTTTTTAATCCTTCGAAACTACTTTTGATGATTGAAAATTGCATTTAAAATATCAGACAGGGTGATCCTCTCTCCCCTTTCTTGTTTATTATTGTTGCTGATTATCAGACAGGGTATGTTTGGGAGTGATTAAACGTGTGTTTTTGAGTGATTTTAAAAATGACAAAAGTGATTTTGACGATTTTAAAATCACTCCCAAACATGGCCATAAATTTTTAGCATTAGAGATACAACCTCTAATCCATGACTGCCCAAGAATACCAAAAACTTTAGCTTGAAAAACTGCATCCAGAAAGTCCCAATCAATTGTATCAGATGCCTTCTCTAGATCTAGTTTGAGAACACCCTACCTTTGAGGGACAGTCCAATCATCAATTTGTTCTTGCCAGTTGCCATTAAAGAGGCATCTAGAATCTGCCTTGTTGGCAACAAAGGCTAGTTTGGTGTCAAGAATGGTAGAAGGAAGAACAAGCTTTAACTGATTAGACAAAGATCGAGCAATACTCTTGTATGAATGAGGAATGAGATTGATAGGATGAAAGTCAGCAACCGACTTAGAGTCATTGTTCTTCAAAATTAAACCGATAGAAGTCTTGTTCAGAGATGCATTAACAAGGTTAGAAGAAAAGAATTCATGGGTCATAGCCATAACATTCTGCTTAAGAGTAACCAAAAGAGAATTGAAGAAATTCAGCAGTAAAACCATTAGGACTAGGAGACTTACTAGACCTTACAGAAGAAACAACATGTAGAACATCTTCAAAAAAAAAAAAAAAAAAAAAAAAAAAAAAAAAAAAAAAAAAAAAAAAAACCTAGCCGCCTGTTCTCTACTGATTGAACTCTTTGTTTGGAAGATCTGCATTTTAAACCTTTTTTTTTTTGTATTTTTGGGGGGTTAAAAAACCATTGATTGCTGAAATGAGGAAGGGAAGGAATATTTCTTGAAGTAGTGAGTTGGTTGAGATAGATACTTTACGAACGTCTATGTAGGGTAGGCATTTTTCATGCTTATATATACCTTATCATGGTGGTAAGATTTCATAGTTGCTTCTTGTTGTGTAACCATGTTGTATGAAGATAAGAACGTGTCTCTAAATTCATTCTTTGATAATTTTTTAAGCCTCATCCTAAAAAAAAGTGTTAAAATTTTTTTCTTTAGGGTTTTTTTTTTTTTTTTTTGGTTGACCTGTCCGTTCTGAAGGACACTGGTTATTAGTTTTCTTAATACAATAATTAAATATAACTTCTGTTGAGGACAGTGAAGGACAAGAAAAGCAGAACAAAAGATAGCAGCCTGAGTGAGGGACCGATCAAGATCAAGCTCATTTCCTAGGAAGTTCCCAAATAAAGGAAAAGGAAAAAAAATACTTTATAAATTTCCTGATGGAAATAGCAGTATACCTTCAATTGGCTATGGTAAAAAAACAGAAGAATATCACCATTACAACGGTCGATAGTAAATGTAACTAAGGCGGGGAGCAAAATGATGAAGTGCACTAGTTTCCCTGACTTTGACATTGTCATAACATTATCAGAAAAAAAATCCTTCCTGCTGTTCTAACCAGATGTCCCGGAGAGTGGCCAAAGTCCCAAAGCCGAAGAGTTCTTGACCCATAAATAGTGAGGGAAAAAAAACAGTGTGTTACTTCCAAAAAGTCCTCACCTATGGTGGACCACAGAACACGTGCAGGGCTGAAAGAGACTACCTAACGGGTTCTTGTGACTGTCTTCCCTAGACTCTGGCTCCCTTTGAGACATGATAGACACTCGAGAGTTCCAGTTCTGCTATAATAATAGCAGCCTTGTAGCTTTATATTGGTCAGCTCTTTGATGTACCATAAGCTGAAATATTCCATTGACATCACAGTCGATATTGAACTTGGGTTGCTGTCAGTTTTTGAAATGCTCAGTAATGCTTGGGAAAGCTTAACCAAACTTAGACAGTGGATGTTATTGTTACACCCTTGGTTTGTTCTATATTATTATAATCCTTTGTAATTTATCCCTTTCCTAAGAATCATGCCTAGGCTAGAGTTTAAGAATTTAATTTTGATTGAGAACTATCTTACTATTAATGTAAGATAATATAACTGGTGGACATATTATTCCAAATACTGAATAGCCCGCTTAAGAAAAAAAGGCCACCTCAATCCTAACCTCATTAACGAGTGTTTCCAATTCCTTTCTCTCATGATGATGTATATGTTTGTGTGACTGTTCTCTCTCTTTCTGTGGTAAATGTAGGTGAAAGTGCTGCAAGTGGTGAAATGCCAAGTGATGCAAATGAAGAAGAAATAGATGAAACCAACAAATCAACTGAGGATGGGAAGGTTCCTCACTATGATGATCATCTAACACCAGCGGAAAAACGTTATATTGAACAGAAGGAGAGAATTGATGTTCATAGATTGGCCAAGAAAGCTAATAAATCTCATCGTGACCGAATCCAGGACTTTAATCAATATCTGGCGAACATGAGTGAGCATTATGACATTCCTAAAGTTGGTCCTGGCTGATTCTCTTTATATTTTGGATTTTGTGGTCACTCTGACTTGCTCATATGGATGGATGTATTGGGAAATGGCCAGATCTAGTTGAACAGAATTGTGTTTATGTTAACAGAAGGAACAAACCCTTGTTATTACTTATTAGTGGATGCTGTGTACTTGTTGGTATGGATATGGATATTGAGACTTCAGACTTCCGACTTTAGTTTGAAATCTACATCTTAACTGCTTCCCACTCAGGTTTTGTGGTCTTCCCAAATACATGATGCATGTTTTTTAAATTTTATATCTAATAAATCAATACTAAATTAATTGTTTTTTAAATTGAATATATCATGGGCCTATTATAAACAAGATTGAAAGTTTAGAGATCTATTAGACAACAAAATTTGAAGTTTAAGGACATAATAGAAACAAAATTGAAAGATTCGGAGAATTATTAAACACTTTTGAAAGTTTAGAGACCAAATGGACATAATCCTAAAGAGAATAAACTAGTAATTTAACTCAAGAAAATGAACTCCGATCTATGGATGTTTCATAATATTGTGTGAATATTTAATTTGATAGGTGAGAATAATAATAAGTTAAATGTTAAAGGTTTTTTTTAGTACAACTATTGCGAGGATGGAAGATCAAACCTCCAACCTTTAGAAAAGGAATGTCATGTCAATTACCCCTAAGCTCATTTTGACATTAAAAATTTAAATATTACTTTGGTCTTTGTATTTTTTTTATGGTTTATTTTAGTCTCTGTCCTTTTAAAATATTTATTTTGATTCTTGTACTTTCAATTTTTGTTCATTTTAATTAACTGTAATTCCAAAATATTTTAGTTGGTTCAATTTCATTTTTTTAATTGATCTTTTAGCATGATAATTTATTCATTTTTTTCTTAAAATGTTAACCATAATTTTGTATTAAAGAATTTATATCATGCATAAAATTATGTTGAAATTTTGTAAATAGGGTTCAAAATGACTAGTTTTAAAAAGTATTTGGATTAAACTGAATATTTTAACAAACTAAAATCAAAAGGACCTTTCAAAAGTATTGGACTAAAATAAATGAAAATCAACATGAACTAAAGTAATATTTAAATCCATGTTTAAATGGCTGAAATTTCTCTATAAATCAAATGCTTCATACAATGTAATGCATGATTGGTTAAGTTTCGAACACAATTTTGAGAGAATTTTGGATCTTCGCACGAATGTCAAACAACTCAAATTTTAAAAACTCATATGGATGGATGGATGTATTTGGAAATGGCCAGATCTAGTTGAACAGAATTGTGTTTATGTTAACAGAAGGAACAAACCCTTGTTATTACAATATTACTTATTAGTGGATGCTGTGTACTTGTTGGTATGGATATGGATATTGAGATTTCAGACTTCAGTTTGAAATCCACATCTTAACTGCTTCCCACTCAGGTTTTGTGGTCTTCCCAAATACATGATGCTTGACCATGTTTTTTATATTTTATATCTTATAAATCAATACTAAATGAATTGTTTTTTAAATTGAATATATCATAGGCCTATTTTATACAAAATTGAAAGTTTAGGGATTCTTAAACAACAAAATTTTAAGTTTAAGGACTTAAAAGTTGAAAGATTCAGAGAGTTATGGATCACTTTTAAAAGTTTAGAGACCAAATAGGTACAACCATAGAGACTAAACTTGTAATTTAACTCAAGAAAATGAATTTTAATCTTGGAATGTTTCATAATTTTATGTGAATATTTAATTTGATAGGTGAGAATAATAATAAGTTAAATGTTAAAGGTTTAATTTTTTTTAGTACAACTATTGCGGGATGGAAGATTGAACCTTCGACCTTTAGAAAATGAATGTCATGTTAATTACCTCTAACCTCATTTTGGCATTAAAAGTTTAAATATTACTTTGGTCTTTGTATTTTTGTTTATGGTTCATTTTAGTTCCCGTCCTTTTAAAATATTTATTTTGATTCTTGTACTTTCAAGTTTTTGTTCATTTTGATTGAGTGTACTTCCAAAATATTTTAGTCGGTTCAATTTCATTTCAATCTCATTTTTTTAATTGATATTTTAGCGCGATAATTTATTTACTTTTTTCTTAAAATGTTAACCATAATTTTGTATTAAAGAATTAATAACATGTATAAAATTAGGTTGAAATTTTGTAAATAGAGTTCAAAATGACTAGTTTTAAAAAGTATTTGGATTAAACTGAATATTTTAACAAACTAAAATCAAAAGGACATTTCAAAAGTATTGGACTAAAATAAATAAAAATCAACATGAACTAAAGTAATATTTAAATTCATGTTTAAATGGCTGAAATTTCTCTATAAATCAAGTGCTTCATATAATGTAATGCATGACTGATTAAGTTTCGAACACCATTTTGAGAGAATTTTGTACGAAAGATGTAAATTTGGCTGCACAAATGTCAAACAACTCAAATTTTAAAAACTCTTTTGTTTACGTCACAAAACACTCAATGTTAAATTGTCCATTTGCAATTGCAGGTCTCACCCATCACAAATTGATGAATCCCTGAACACGATTTCACGTTAAAAAAAAAAAGTCATAAATTTGCAAAATTTTAACAATGGACGAGAATTTACATTTTTATATAAATCGTAATGTGTCTTAACCTTTTTGGGTAAGTATTTGGGGTCTTATCAATTCGCAATGGATACCAACCGGTAGCCATGAATAAGCTATAAGGAGATTTTAATGTTGGTTGATACCTTGTGATATAACGAAAATGTTAGTTTTATTTGTTTCAGATTTTGAGTCATTCAAACGTTAAGCACAACTAAATTTGGTTAATGTATTGCTCAAAAAAAAAAAAAATGGTTAATGTAAAATAATAAATCCCATTTTAGACAGAGGGGGAAAGAAAAAAAAAAAATAGTGATTCATAAATCATAATCCACACACTCCAGGTATGGATTGGGCTACTCCGATAGCTCCTCCATAAGTCGAAGAAGAAGCTTAAGAAGGTTATGGAAAATGCGGTGATGGGATTGAGAATTAACCCCAGATTATCATCGTGAATCTTGATCCAAAGCCGACCAAGGAATCCGCTTAAGAAATGATCTCTCTCGGTAACTTCGATTCGTCTTCTTTTCTGAGTTTTGGTTCGTCAATTTTCTACTTCTCCGATCAGATTCCCGATTATAGGAGTTCATGTATCTCATTTTGGATTTCGTCACTTCGATTTTCAACTCTTGTACTTTCGAACAGTTATCTCTCGAATCATGATTGTTCATAATTTGCTTCACGAGTACAACCACTTATTTCTCAGCTTCAATAACAAGCACTTCTGTTTTTGAATTCTCTTATGATCATTGCCTTTGGAAATTTGAAAGACTTTTTCTGTTGCCCAATCGTCAGGGATGGACTTCCCGTTCGTCTCACCAGTGTTTCCTTCGACTCAAAAGAAAGCCTTCAGTGGACATAACCGATTTTGCGGAATGCGTAGAGAAGAGTCTTGTAGAAGAATGTTTCGATGTTTCGCAACCGTTGCCGCCCAAACAACTCAGGTTTCTTTCTTCTTCTTATTATTATTATAATTTTCTGCCTTCTACTTCATCTTGCTCATGGCATGCCTTTTTACCAGACATATAACTACGGGTTGGAAACCAAGAAGAACGATCTTCTGGTTGCCGTTCAAGAAACTCAACGGGGCCTTGTCGCATCATCTGATCAACGTTGTGTCATTGAGGAGGCTTTGGTCTGCTTTATTTCTCTCTCTATGTTTATTCTATTCATAAATCATAATCCTTCAGCCTAGCCAGTGCAATTTTTCCGAAGAAGGGGACTTCAATCTGATTCCATGTTGGTTCCAAGTAATGGCTGTAGGTCAATGTAGAGGCGTATAACATGGGTCTCCCTATTGACCTGATGAATTTGGATGGCACATGGCGCCTACAGTATACTTCGGCTCCTGATGTTCTTATTCTTCTAGAAGCTGCAGCCAGACTTCCTTTCTTTCAGGTTCTAATATCTCCTACTTCTCAATCGCTTAAAAAGATGCATTTTATTTTTTTTTAAAAAAGTAGGGCATGTTTGTGTATGTTGTTTATTTCTTTATAAAATAAAGAAATCGCTCAATCAAAGAATATAATTCAAGGACATCCAAATGAAATAGTCCACGGTTAAAAGAAGACCCTCTAAAGGAAGGTGGACTCCAATCAAGCACAATGAAACTTAGCCTATAAATTATAAAACGATTTCGTCACCCCCAAAGAGAAACATAGATCATAGCGAAGGATGAAACATCACAACGACTCCTCTCCAAATCTCTAAAAATTCTATTGTTTCTTTCCCCAAAGACCCCATAAAATAGAACAAACCTCAGCCTGCCAAAGAAACCTCCCTTTGTCACAAAAAGGAGGGTGATATAGGAAATTCTCAATCATCTCCCTTTAATCTCTGTTGTCTAGCAAACTGGACACAAAACGCAGCAAAAAATTAATTCCAAACTGTCGGAGCAAACTCACAGCTCCACATGTTATGATTTAGGTCTTCCTCAGTCAATCTTAGGCATGTTTGGGAGTGATTTAAAAATGATTGAAATCACTTTTGTCATATTTAAAATTACACCGAAACATGTTTTGATGTTTTTAATCATTCAATATCAATTTTAATCTCATGAAAATTGACCTGACATAAGTGATTTTAACCTTTTGAAATTCACTCCAAAACATATCTTAAATCTACTTCCCCTCAATTTCTCTGCAATAATCATTTAAGTCGTCTGTAAGGAGAGGTTTAATGATATCCGGTTTGGTGAGCCATCATCTCTTGTTGATCTAGGAATTTTTGTTTAGTATAATCTTATTTGCTCTTTTTTACCTGAAATTTTGTGCTTCCAAGGCACCAATGTTGATATTTTTGTTATAGTTTTCATTTCCTATTGTTAAGAGGAAAAATAACATTTTTATACTTAGTATTTTTATTGTGTTTCTGTTTTTGACATTTGGCTACACCTGACTCATGGCTGCACTGGTAGATTGGGCAAATCTTCCAGAAATTTGAATGTCGTGACAGTTCGAATGAAGGAATTGTTCGAAATGTCGTTCGTTGGAGCATCCCATCTCTGTTAGAGGTATACCATAAACAAAGTATGGCAATCATGAATTGCAGTTCTAAGCTGGACTGATGGCCTTTGGTGTCCGCTCACTTTGATTTACTTGCAATTCAAGCCACTGTTATCAAACAAATCTAATAATATGTTCTCTTACCCTCCTAATTGGAATTAGAAAGGCTAGAATTTCCTCTTCTCTTTGAGCTTTTTGGTTCCTGGCTCTACTTTTAACTCCTCACCCCAGTGAGGAAAAAATGGTGAGAATGTAGTTGGTAGTTGGTGGATGCCTAATACTTTATTTTTGGCTTTTCAGGAACAGGAAGGAGCAACTCTGCTTGTATCTGCAAAATTTTCTGTTGTTTCTTTGCGTAATATCTACCTCCAATTTGAGGAGGTCAGTTTCTGCATCTGTTGCTTTGCTTTCCTTTTGGTCTGTACCATCCTGTGAGTATGGATATGTGAGAATTGCTGGCCTGCAGAGAAACATGTATTTCTTTGTATATTTATTTGTGCTCGCATTCTGTCGTCAATTAGCTAGATAAATTCTTTGATGGTTTTCTGGAGTTTAAGTATTCTCATTTGCCCATGTTTCCACTTCCACTGCCTTCTAGATTCAATAGATGTGCTAAATTGCCCTTAATCAGGTGCTCTGCACAAGAATTGTTCTTTCTATCAGCCGTGTTGAAACTCGGATCACCAAGTTCATTTTATGATTACTTGAAATGACATGAGTAGCAAGAAAATTTAAAGCCAAACTTTTCAACTGGTTATTGTGGAACTTTTTGTAATATGATAACTTTTATTTAGAACGTGTGGGAAACATTGAAGGAAAGGTAATTAGAGACATTTTTTGCATCTTTTAACTGCAATGTCAGAGGCCAAGGAATTTTGAACATCTGGTAGAGCGATTTATGCATCTTTAAATTCTTTGGATACACTTCAAAAAGTATTCTAGTTGTGAGAAATCTGAGGAATTTTATAACGTCTCCTTACGTAGAGAGATTCATCTGCATCTTTAAATGCCATGGAAACACTTTTAAAGTATTGTAGTTGTGAGATATGTGGATGTTGCAAGCTGTTTTTGGCAGATCAGTGTCCAGAATCTAAAGATTAGCGAAGAGTTGCAGGCTTTAATTGCTCCAGCAATACTACCACGGTCATTTGTAAGTCTTCAGGTAAACAAACAGCTGACAAAAATAGTGTTGGTTGAAGAAGCTTGATATCTAATTAGCTGAAAATGAAATTGATGAGTTTAAATGTTAAATGCTCAGATCTTGCAATTTCTTCGGGGTTTTCAAGCTGGGATTCCTGTGAGAAATTCAGGGAGGTAAATCTATGAATATGAGAAGCCCATGAATTGTGAAATGGAATGGTAAAAAATAGGTGCCTTGGAGATTAAAATTAGATGATAATTGCTAAGTATAGTTGGGTTTGAACTTGCAGAAGGCGAGGAGTAGGAGGACTGTATTACCTTTCATATTTGGATGGGAATATGCTATTGGGTCGTGCTGTTGGTGGCGGCGGAGTTTTTGTGTTTACCAAAGCTCAACCTCTCCAATGCTAAAACCAAGAAACAGATTACAATTACTCACCTTGTCGCCGACTTCACTTTTTTTCTTCTTTCCGCATCAGTTTCAGTATCTGTATGAGAAACTAAAGCTTATGGATTAAGATTGATTGTGCATTGATGCACTATAAATATAGTATAGGTTTTTTTTTTTTTTTGGAAAATTTTAAATAAAAAAATGTCAAACTATTTATAGAAAATAACAAAAAAAAGATAGATATCGATAAATTTCTATTAGCATTTATAGTGATAGACGTCTACCATTTCTATCATTGATAGACTTCTATCAGCGTCTATCATAACTATCTAAAAATTTTGCTATTTTGTGTAAATAATTTTTCTTATTTTTGGGAAAATCGTTTGTGTAAATAATTTTTCTTATTTTTGGAAAAATCGTACAGATGACTTCTTTTGAGAGAGGCGAACGAAAAATGGTCCCATGTTTAAAAAAGCTCGAGAAATGGCCTTCTGCTGATGTCAACCACACGTGAAAATATCGATTTGTCCTCCGATTGGCCTCGCCGCCACGAAATCTTGCTCATTCCTCTTGCTTCTCGCTCCTCGTTTCTTCATCCTCGCTTCTCCCTTCGATCATCATCAACACAAAATCAGACCCTTTTCCCTTTATTTTTTTCTCTCGCTTTGTGAATCTCGCTCTCGCTCTTGTACTCCCTTCGTCGATCTCTCACACGTCAGGAGAAGATCTGGAGAAGAAGAAGGAGAATATCTAACATTTAAAAAAAAAGAAAAATAAAAAAAAATTGCAGAACGGGAAGAAAAAAGAGAAGATCGTAGAAAAAAAGAAATAAAAAAAAAATTGCAGAACGAGAAGAAGAAAGAGAAGATCGTAGAAAATTTAAGAAACGAAAAGGAAAAAAATATAGAAGGAAAAAAATATAGAAGTTAGAGAAAAATGAGGAGAAGATCCAGAGAAAGATTTAAAAAAATGAAAAAAATCTGAGACCGTTGAGAAAAGGAAAGAGGGAGATTTTGGTAATTTCATTTAAGCAAAAGGCCAAAAAAACATTTATTTTCAAAACCTAGGCCAATTTTCATTTGGTCCTCTTATTTTAGGTTCTCTATACAATTATTTCCTTATTTTTCTATTTTTAAAATTTTTCAATGAATCTTAAAAAAAAAAAAAAAGAGTTTTCATCATTAGTTTATTATTTGTTTTTTCAATAAAATTTAGTATCTAATAATGTCTTTTTTTTTCTTTTATTATAAATTTTAGAAAATAGCTTTTTTCAAAAATAGAAACATGAACCAGACTATCTACAAATATAGAAAAAATTTCTATCTCGATTTATTGTTAATAGATACTGAAATTTTTCTATATTTATAAATAGTTTGTTATTTTTTCTGTTTATAGTAATTTCCCTTTTAAAAATATATATATCGAAGGTCTTTTTTAAATTTGAAGAAGTAAACTTAAATAAATTCAAAGTACTTAGAAATTTGAACTTAGGTAACGTTTACCTATAATGAAAATTGGTATAATCGTAATAGACTACAATTGCAAATGTAATTGAATTATTTTTGATCAAGTTTATTTAGAATTACGAATATGTCACGTTTATTGTTACCGTTACCGTTTAGAGTCAAACAGTAACCGTGATGATAACAATAAGTGTAATAGATTTTGCGATTTTCATGCTGTAAAAATAAAGATAACAGTAATGATATCGACTAGTGGGTCTCACATAATTTTGAAACGTAATTAGATTGATCACTCTCCTTGCCTCAGTTGGATTGCATTCTTCGATTACAAATTTAAAAGTGGACTCTACATTTTATCACGATTACGAAACATAGGTAAACAACAACAAACTTAATCAAACGAGACTCATGTTTCAAATTATCATTGATTTATTATATTCTTCTCGAAATAAACGTAGCCTTAAGTAGATATAATTTTTTTTTAATTCTTTTTAAAGCTTAGTTATCGTGGATTGTTGATGTGGTGTTGACTAGTGAGCAGTGAGGAAAAGAAAAAAAAGCAAATGCAGCGGATTACAACGTTGGCTGTTGGTTGACCAAATGTAATGTTCCAAACGCAAGCTTCATATGGAGGACACGTGTTGTTAAACGTGTCGTCTAGTTGACGCGTGGTGGGACATTCACCGAATTTACGTAGGATGCCACTTTTGTCTTCTCTCATCTAATCTCTAAACTTTTTAACTTTAGTTGTTGCTGCTTTCTCAAGTTTCTATTAATATTAAATAAATATTAAATCATTCAATTCTATTTCAGTAATTTCACTCCCTGCTTCCCTTCTATTTTATATTTTATCATTTCATTGTAATTGAGAAATTCAATTTCATGCCTCCCTTCATCTTTCTCCTTTTTCTTATTTCAATAAATATGAAGGAAGAAGATTCAAAGCTTTAATTTTAATGAAAGTAATGAAAGTAACACCAACATTAGCTTTGAAGAAAGTAATCATATTCTTTTTTACTAAACTATATTCGTATTCATATCCACTCTATTTATTTTGATCTATTAAATTATACTCTTTTCTCTTTTCTTGTAGTCTTATATAAAATCATTCAAATATGAAGTTATATCTTTTTTCTTTTTTCTAAAAATAATAATTTTTTTTTACCTTATAGTTTTGAGTTTAATTTTTATTTAATTCTTATATCTCAATAGTTGATATTTTTAACTGAGTTTTCTTCAATAATATTTACCTTAGTCTTTGAAATTAACTTTCAATTACTTATTTTAAAATAATCATATGTGATTTTTTTTTATTAATTTTACTAGTAATGAAAAATTAGTAAAAATGAATTTAATTATTGTATATTAATAAAATTACAGTTAAAAGTTTAAATCTTAAAATTATATAAATTTAATGAAAATAAAATTTAAAATTTAAAAATAAAAATAAAATTGTTACATTTTAAAACGTAAATCAAATAGAAATTAAACTCAAGATAATAATGTAAAATTTTAAAAAATTAAGAGATTAAATAAAGACTAAACTAAAAATTTATTGTCCAACAGAATTTATCTTATTTTTTTAATTTTTAATTAAATTTCTCCTTTCTCCACTCATACCTTAATCTAACCTGTTTTTACTTTTAATTCTAGTATAGTGGCTGCTTTTGGATTGCACTCATCATCCCCACTTTAGGTTTAATTTGATTTTCTTATAGTTATTTACACTACTTAATTAGTTATTACATTTTCTTTTAAACTTTGACCCACCTTTATATCCTTTCTTCTCACTTCTCAATTTAGAATTAAGAAAAAAAACATACGGAGAGGAGAGAAAGAAAAAGAGATCTCTCGATATAGGAAGGAGCCTTTTCTTATTTGTTAGCGTAAGTACCTCTTTTTACCCCTAAACAAAGAAGCGGATTTCAGGGTCTCTTGACTTGCGAACGATTTCCAGTATGCAGGAGAGCGGATTTCAGGGTCTCTTGACTTGCTGAACGATTTCCAGTATGCCTATGCCCGAGCTAAGGAAAATGACATTTTTTTTAGGCCAAGGGCGATAACATTTCCAATGGCAGGAGTGGATTTGATTCCCGAGTTTGATTGATTTTCGAACATGGTTAAAGAAATTTTTGGTAACTGTAATTTGCATTATCGAAGCGCGGGCGTATATATTTTTTCTTTTTAGTATAATATGAGAGTCTAGGTCTATAATACACATTTTATGCCAAACAATAATATATGCTCACTTCTACGTAATTATTGAGGTAAATTTTTTTATTATTTTTATATATTTTTGTTAAATTTTTTTAGTTTAATTCACTTAATTTTTTAAATGGTAAAGGTTTAAACTTCCACCTTTAAAAAAAAAAAAAGATAAAAAAAGAAAAATAATCCTTGAGCTTCATATTAATATTAGCTTAATTATTTTATATTATATTTTTTCATTTGAGAAAATCTTAACAAATATATATTTATTTTCTATCAATTGAGATAAATCTAAATTACTATAGAACATAAACAAAGAGTAGTTAGCGTCAATTAGAAGTAGTTGTTGAATGAGAAATTTTGGTCAAATCATGAATGGCCACATAGAAATTATAAATAAATTAAATTTTGGACTAATTAAAAATTACATGTGTCGCAAATTGAAATGGAAGACCTAAATTGGCGAATTCCGATGGTGACACATGTTTTTGTCCTCACTGTTAAATCAAATTAATTATTTTTTGTTTAATTAATTATTAATATTTTTGCTAAAATCTAATTGAGTGCAAAAATAGACTTAATTTGGCCCAAATGCTAATAAAGACCTAAATCTAATTAGTTGGGTTGAAGGATCAGGTCATGATTAGCCAAGCCCAAACCCACATGAGAATTCTCCTTCTGATCTCGAAGCTGAATTACACTTGAAGAATAAAGTTTCTTGGAATATATACATCCTGTACACGCGTTCAATTGAGAGAATCAAATCTACACAAACATAAATTAAACTCTACAAAACACGTTTTTTTAGAAACCTGATGCGAATAGTGATTATTTACACAAAAAAAATAATAAATAAAAGAGAAAAGTCGTTCATTTCTTTATGAAAACAAAATTACTTCAACTTTATTAATAAATTAAGAGTCGATTTATATTAACTAGAACTTAGATATTTTTGTGTTATGTTAATTGAATTTTATATTATTTATTTGTTAATTTATAATTAGATTTCGGAAAGTTCAACTTACCTAAAATTTATTGTACTACATAGATAATCAAATTTGGATCAGGTATTAATTACCATTATTTAATTCTGTACAAGATTATAATTGAGTCACTAATAAAAAATTGGGTAAAAATTGATTTGTTTTAATTAAAAAAAATAAATATCAGCACAAAGTATAGAAGATTGGGAGCCGAAAATTATTTAATAAAAAAAATAAGATCATAATTTATTTTATTTTACCAACTATCTCTCCCAAGTTCCCAACCCTTGCGCCTCCGTGCCTGCACTGTGTTATGGGTTTTGGAAGCAAACATTAATTTTGTCTTTGAAAACAGCTAAAATCTTTCCTTCTCTCTGTCTCTCTCTCCAAAGCTTTTCATTCTTAGTTTATCCCCTGCCTCTGCAGAACTTCTGATAGACTTGGGAGTCTCAAATTCGTTCTTCTAATACTGGTAACCCTCTGCTTCATCTTTTACTGCTTCTTTTTCAATATCATCATCTTCAAACTATCAATAACTCAATATTTGTTTCTGTTATCTTTGTGTCTGAATTCCTTGACTGTTGCGAACTTGTTTATTGCCCAACCTCTTGGAAGTGTCTTACTTCGGCTACTTCTTCTTGTATAATCTTTTTCTATTTCATTTTGACTTTTTTTGTCTGATTGGAATACTTTAGACTGTTCCTTTTTGGTTCAATTTCTTAGGAATTTGTTGAATTCAAGAATTAGAGGGAATATGTAGGTGTTGAATAATCTGCTCTGTTTATCTTAGCTGCACTTAGCTTCGGTTTTGACTCTTACGAGTTCAATTATGGTCAAACTCTGTGCTACCGATAGGTTAGCCATGATCTTGGGATTGTCATTTCTTGTTTCTATTTCCTCTTTTTAAGGATACGGACAAAAAATAAATAAATCATGTTTGATAAATTTGCTAATGAAAAAAAATGATGATAGAAATGTGTTTATTACATATTCTTTCAAATTTTTAATTTAAAAAAATTCAAATTTTTTTCATAACAATTAATTTTTAGGAAACAAAATGTTCAAACCTATTCTTTGTATTTAAGTTTTAATATTTATTATGTTTTTTTAATAATTAAAAAGGATAAATGTATGCTTTTTGTTAAACAACGAAATGAGAAACTGCATACTTGTTTTTATAAACTCCATAAACTGTTAAACAACAAAGTAGGAACAAATGATAAATACCGAAGTCTTATGTTTCTAACAGACTGGAAACATGAATCAGAAAACCCCTCACCTATTTGTTCCAAGTACTCGTCACTGTTGTGGAAATTTGAATGATTGTTCCTGTTTGTAGGATCAAATATCTAAACATTGCTTAGTTGACTATCACTTTTAGCATGAGAACGAGGATGTTCTTCTTGTTCCTTTTATATCTTATATATATGTATTGATGATAAACCAACCTTAATAACTGAAAGAATAAAATGACATACAAAAAAGAAGCCCAGGAATAGAGGTGGACCCAAGCAACAAACTACTAGAGAATCATAAAATCTAACAAGGGACCAAACATGGAGATAAGTTCTCTTCTGCCCTCCAAAGATTCTATTATTTTTCTCACATCAAAGACCCCACAAAATGGAACAAACTCCATCTTGCCACAAAAACAGCCCTTTCTCTGAAGCTCTTATATGTTTAGATATTTGATTCTTCTTCTTCTATGATCCCCTTTTCTTTTTGGCTCAGTTTCTGGACCTGTCGTCTCTAACTCCACATAAATGTACAAGTTTTACTTCAGAGTTTTCTTTATTTGGCCTAGTTCAAAGGTAACTGTAAAAATTTGAAGATATTTATACTTTATTAGTATTATTATTTTTTTTTTTTGTAGAATTGGGTATTGAGCTTTATTGTATTTACGTGCGTGCATGTGAGTGTGTTTGCGCTTTGGTCGATGAGATAATGCACTCTTTTTTTCCCTGTAACTTATCTTTATTCACAGAAAGTTTTGCCCCCTGTTGGGAAAAAAATATGTCAGGCATTTGCTAGAAAATTAGGAAGCATAAGATTTCAAGTGCCAGTGTTACCTTTATCATGATTTATTATTATCCTGCCATAAACTAATAAGCTGATGATATAAACTGTTTCATTTGGCATCGTGTTATCATATATGAACACTGCTGATGAAGAAATTGTGCTAAAGTGACCTTTCTTCTTGTTGAAGGATTTCATATCATTCTAATAGTAGGATGGCAACTGAGAGCCCTACCAGAATAGTGGACAGGATGGGTGATAGAAACTGGCCCTCTACTAAAGATATAGCGACCTTTGGATCTCCATTTAAAAACATTGCGTCTGAGGAGTTGGGATCAATTTTAGAAAGGCATAATTTTCATAGAAATACATCAGATTCAATTCCCAATCGAAGTGGCAGTGCACCACCAAGCATGGAGGGTTCTTTTGCAGCTATCGGCAACCTGTTAACTCAGCAGGACACTAGTCTAGTTACAAGCTTGTCTACTTTATGTGATGCTTTAGAAAATTGTGTGTCAGAAGAACAGCTACGCTCACATCCAGCTTATTTTGAATACTACTGGTCCAATGTTAACTTGAATCCAAGGCTTCCTCCTCCTCTTATATCACGAGAGAATCGTAGATTAGTGCGGCATATTGGTGGATTAGGCAAAAATCGGAGATTGAGCTCTGCAGATGATACTGCCAATGAATTTTTACACGTTTCTCAAGGCTCCCTTTCTACTCATCAGGAGGAGACTTCAGACGATAGACTGCCCGAGCAAGTTTCAGAAAACCTTATAGAAAAGAATGGTGCTGCTTTGCCTGCAAAGAACAAATCTTTTATCACAAGTCACCATAAGAGCTTGGTTGATTTGATACAGGTACTGTGTACCATTTTTAGCTCAGACCATTGTGATGCTTTTTCTGAGTCGAGATTGAGACTATTGTGATGTTAGGGAAAAATGATGGTCAATTCTAATATTTGTTTTAAAGACTGCAATAGTTCTTTCTTATTTCCTTTTATTTAATTGGCTTAAAACTAAACCTTCCAAAAATATCTTTATTTTCTGTTTTTACCGTCTGGTACTCAAAGTTATCTTTGTAATGTGCTAATATCATTTATATCACCTGCCTGTTATATAAAAATGAAATCGCTTGTATAATTCTGAACTTTCAACCTGTTCGGGTAGTTACATTTTGATATTTATTACATTAGATTCCGCACCAACCCTGTAATCCTTTTTCTTATATAAAAAAAAAAATCGGTTATGTGCAGGAAGACTTTCCTCGGACCCCTTCTCCTGTGTATAATCAATCACTTTTAGCAAGCAGTTCAACAGCAGAACAAGCAGTTGAGGGTGATTTGGACGTTATTGCTTCTGGTGTTTCATCTATAAGCATTTCAAAAGTACTGGAGTCAAATTCATGCTCTCCCAGCCTGGAGCCAAGCAATGTGATTATGGATCCAGTGGCGTTAATAGCCGATGATGCTCCTCTGAAGAAGTCTCAAAATGCAGAGAAATCCAACAGAGCACGTAGCCCACAACAAGAGGGATCAAGGGTGAAAAATGCTAGTCTGGAGAATGTCGCAGAAAAATCTGGGACAGTTGGGCATGATATTCCAAAATTAGAATCTAGAGCAAAAGCATCCAATGTTGAGAGTAATAGGAACAAACTAGATCATCAATCTTACGGGAGAAATCATCCACATGTTTATTTGTCAAAGCAACAAGGGTTTCCATGTCCAGCTCCAGATATTCAGTCCCAGATGGTTTCTCAAGGAATTAGCCATCTAGAAGTTGGACTTGAAAACTATTCACATGGACAGCATAATTTTTCAACTGCTGAGGTGCAAACAGTATTTCATTCATCAACACTCACTCCTCCCTTGTATGCTACAGCAGCAGCATATGTGGCTCCAGGAAATCCATTTTATCATAATTATCAACCATCAGGTTTATTTAGTCCTCAGTTCAATGTGGGAGGATATGCTCTGGCTTCCACACTTTTTCCTCCGTTCATGTCTGGGTATCCTACACATGGTGCAGTTCCATTGCCAGAGCCTTCTGTTTCAAACTTCAGTGGTCGAACTGCTGGTGTTTCAATAGGGGAAAGTATTCCACCTGTGGGTGACTTACAACACATGAGCAAGCTTTATGCCCAACCTGGATTTGTTTACCCACCTTTTGTGGATCCTATTCATGTACAATATGGTCAACGTCCAATGGAAGATACTTATGGTGGTTCAGCTCATCATGGTCAATTGGGCTCTAGAAGTTTTAGACATATGCAGATTAATCCTTTCGGGTCGCACCAAGATTCGAACGTTGCTGCTTATTTGAATGATAATAAAATTCAGTCACCAACAAATGGGAGTTTTAGCATCTTGAGTCCCAGAAAAGGGATTACTGGTGGTAATTATGGAAATCCTTCCAACATGAGTGGCATCATTCAATTTTCATCCCCATCTCTTGCAAGCCCTGCTTCACCCTCATCTCCGGTAGGTGGGGTGAATCATCTAGGCCGACGGAATGAAATGTGGTTTCCTTCAGGTTTAGTTCGTAATGCAGGGGAATATTCTGGATGGCAGGGGCAGAGGGGCTCCAACAGCTTTGATGACTCCAAAAGGCACTCTTTTCTTGAAGAACTGAAGTCGAGCAATGCACGGAAGTTTGAACTTTCTGATATTGCCGGGCGTATTGTTGAATTCAGGCAATGTTCTTGAGCATCTTTCTCCATATGTTTGCAATATGCAATAAGAATAAAAACAATAACTTACTTTCACATGGATCATGATTTTCCACACCTATTTTACTTCAGTGTTGATCAACATGGGAGTCGCTTTATTCAACAGAAGCTTGAGCACTGCAGTCCGGAAGAGAAGGCATCTGTGTTTAAAGAAGTTCTTCCACATGCCTCTAAATTAATTACTGATGTTTTTGGAAATTATGTTATCCAAAAGGTATATTCTAATCCTAAAAATGTGCACCTTGTTTTTTTTTGTGTGTGCGTGCGATATGTATGTTTTTCATTTTCCGCTCCTATTATTCTATCCCAGACTTTGCATTCAATGATGCATGTGCAACGACTAATTTTCACATGCCTTACACAGTTCTTTGAACATGGAACTCATGAGCAGAGGAAGGAACTTGCCGACCAACTTGCTGGACAGATATTGCCTCTAAGCTTGCAGATGTATGGTTGTCGTGTGATTCAGAAGGTAGATCATCACAAACCACATGGCAAAGTGTGATTAATTTTTATCGCTTTTCATATTTTCATTTTCCATTTGAGAAGACTCATTGGGTTTATTAAAGCATCAACTCACAATTCGGACATTGGATGGATTTATAGCTTCTAAAATTTCTTTATGACTTGATAATTTTAATTCTCTACACTAAGAGAATAACAGATGGATTGGATTAGGTGGTGTTCTGGCATTAATTTAACTTCCATTGGTAATTGACAATTTTATTCAGGACTGTTAATTAAGGGGGCCAAAGCCAGAGGGTATTCACATGCCTGGAAATGGAGATTAAAGAATCAATCTTGTCACAATAGTCACCAATACGGGAATATATGGCAAATTAGAGGCTGTGTTAGAACTTAGAAGACATTATTTAACATTTATCATTGTTTGTGAACCCTTTTTTTTTCCCTCTCCAGAGTTTGACACAGTTTGAGGATTTGTGCTATATCTTTTGGAGTTGTCAATTTGCTCTTTGACTAGGAATTGCTTGTTCGAGATTTTGGGGTATTTTTCCCATAGTAGGGACTGTTTTTCTATGATGGAGGAGATTCTATTTCATCATCTTTCCTCTAGGGAGAAGAGTAGTGTTCTCCAAAGGGCTGATTTATTTATTTATTATTTTGTTGGTTTATTGAGCATCAAATTTGAGAGGTAATAGAATCTTTGGTAGTGTGGAGAGTTTTTGCGAGGAGGTTTAATGCCTCGTAATAGGCATTTGATTTTACAAGCTTTTTAGAGTTTGAGGATTTGAGTTATATCCTTTATAAGCTCTTCTTTTTAGAGTTTGGGGGATTTGGGTTATATCCTTTGGAGTTGCCAATTTGCTTATCTGATTAGGATTTGCTTGTTCGAGTTTTTTGTGGTTTTTTTTTTTTGGTTTGTTATAAGAATTATTTTCTTACGATGGACAAGATTCTATTTCATCCTTCCATACGGAGAGAAGGTAGTGTTCTCTTGAGGACTGATTCTTTCCCTTGTTTTATGGTGCACTGAATTGAGAAGAAAAATAGAAACTCTAGGGATCTGGAGAAGTTTTTTGAGGAAATTTGATTTCTTTTTAGGTTTAATGCCTCGCATTGGGTATCTAATGTTACAAAGACTAACAAAAAACATAAGAGCTTTCTGAGCATCAGCTCCTAAAAGCTTGAATTTGTAATGGGCATCTATTTTTAAAGACGTGTAACCTATTCAGTAGGCCTTATTCTTTTGACTTTGAACTTGAGCCCTTGGTTGTTTCCTGTTTGGCTCCTCTTTAGGGCCTTACCATTTTTTAAGCTTGCCTTTAGTTGGTCTCTGTTTGCTGGCCCCCTATGCCCTTTATGAGAGTAAACTATTCTGGTAGAAAATATAGAGCGAATGTGATTTAAAGAAACTAACAAATAGAGATTATTTTGAATAAAGAAGGTATTAAAATTGTTGGTTCACTTTGTGTTTGATCGGCTGTTTTCTCAAGATGCTTCAAGTGAATTTTGGCGAGTTATATCATCTACTGTTGTATAATGAATTTTGCCAGTCATATCATCTACTGCTGCATAATGAATTTTGCCAGACTCATATCATCTACTGTTGTATGGTGAGTTAATGTTAATAATTCCCTAAGTTCTTCACGTATGCTTGATGCTTCTTTAGGCACTTGAAGTTATTGAACTAGATCAAAAGACACATCTCGTGCGAGAACTTGATGGTCATGTTATGAGATGTGTGCGTGATCAAAATGGGAATCATGTCATACAGAAGTGTATAGAATGTGTTCCTTCAGAAGAAATTGGTTTTATCATTTCTTCTTTTGAAGGTCAAGTTGCCACACTTTCCACTCATCCGTATGGCTGCCGTGTTATTCAGGTAACAAGGAACAAGAAGTGATGTGACATATGATAAACTTAATGTTATGTCTCTTTCTTTTTCTTTTTAATTGAGAAGTAAAAAGTTTGATTTTCTTTTGGTTTTGTTTTTCATTTTCAATACGGTAACAGAGAATTTTGGAGCATTGTTCAGATGAGGCCCAGAGTCAGTGTATAGTGGACGAAATATTGGACTCTGTTTATGGTCTTGCTCAAGATCAATATGGAAACTATGTCATTCAGGTTTTAATTTTTTTTCACCTTTTTATTACCACTTTCTTTCTACAATGCAATCCTCTTCTGTGGATTTGATGTCCTATTAAATTATCTCATTGTCTTTCGTCTAATTTCCATTTGTGTTATTTTCAAAAAGAAATATTTGATTTTCAGGGATGAAAATTAAGAATAAAATATTTTACGAATGAACTATTTAATAATGTGCCAATTTATAAGTTGCATACTTCTTTGTGATGAAATATTATATAGCATGGTTGTTATATAGCCCAAACTGAAAAAGATTTCCAAGCAAGTTCCCCTTTTGGAACTTCATTTAATAATATATTGCTCTTAAGTCCTTAGTGTTATTATTATTATTATTTTTCCGTGGGAGTAAGTCTTATAAGCAATGTGTGTGTGTGTAATCTATGTTTTTTTGCTACAGCATGTTCTTGAGAGGGGAATGCGCCATGAAAGAAGCCAAATTATCAGCAAGTTGACTGGAAAGTTTGTGCGGATGAGCCAACATAAATATGCATCAAATGTCGTCGAAAAGTGCTTGGAGCATGGTGATAGGATTGAAAGAGAGCTGATAATTGAGGAAATTATGGGGCAGTCTGAAGAAAATGATACTTTGTTGGTATGTCAGTAAAGCTTTCATCTATTAAGGAAAATATGATAGTAATTTGGTTCTGTTCCTCGACCATCAATAAAGCATTGTGCATTTGTATGGTCAGATTCATTAGACTTCTAAAACTTGTCTCTGCCAATTCATTTCAAACTGTCAAATACGTCTGTGAGCCTCCCAATAGTTTCCCATTATATCTCAACTTTTTCCGCCCAATCCTATCAAATATTTTGAATGGCCTTGCTCTCTACTCAACTTTATCTTGTATGTGGTTACTTGCATGCTCTTGATTGGTGCCTTGCATGTAAGAACTATAGTTTTCATGGGGATTTTTGTGTGATTTGGGTTTTGGTATGTTCTTATATTCTTTTCATTTTTTTGGGTTAAAATACCATTTTGGTTCCTGTAGTTTGAAGTTTTTCAATTTTAGTTTCTATACTTTTAAATGTCCAATTTTAGTCTTTATACTTTCAATAAATCTTAAATTTAGTCATTCAAAGTTAATTTTTATCGAAATTGGCTAAATAATAATTATTTTCATGCAAAGAATTATAATATATGAATATGTTTTAAAAATTTTGAGTAAAAATGCTAATAAATAACAATTAGTTTTTGAAAAAATCAACCATGAACAAGCAGGAGGGATGAACTTAATTAAAATTACAGGGACTAGAATTGAATTGACTTTGAAAAATTTGGGGATTTTTGTTTATGATTCTAGTGTTCATACAACCATGAAAGAAAGCCTGATCTGTTTCATCTGAATATAATAGTTATTGCTTCTATGCCTAGCCGTGGCTGTCCATGCTAGTAAATTTTTGTACAACTAATTTCTTGGTATTTTTGGTGATAATCTTGCCAGAAAATGATTTTTATCAGTTGGTGCAGGAATTTAATAGCTGCACTCTTAATATTTTTTAGTATGTTTCTTCTCCATGTGATATGTAAAATAGCCTAGAAGCATATTGGTATTTACGTTCCTTAGTAGTAAAATGTAATCTTAGACCTAGTTTCCAGCCCAAAGTATGTTTGTTTATTTCAATGTTTGTATAACTTCCAATACTACAATATCCATTCATTATTCAAGCTTCCCAATGTGCCAGTTGATACTCGGTTGTGACCGACTTTTTCCTTGTTCACTGTCTTAGGCAATGATGAAAGACCAGTTCGCAAATTATGTTGTTCAGAAGATAATTGAAATATGCAACGATGATCAACGAGAGAGGCTGTTGAATCGTATCAGAGGTCATCTTCAAGCTTTGAAGAAGTATACTTACGGGAAACACATAGTTGCTCGACTAGAACAGTTGTCGGGTGAAGGTGCGTTTATATCTTACCCCAACAAATTTCTAGTTCTTGCAACTCAACACCAACAGAATAGATCATCAACCTCTCTAACTACACTCGAAACTGACCAAAGTTGTGAAAAATGCATGTCTTGAATTCTCTGAAATCTGTTAAATGCAACACTTGTTAGAGTACTCTACCAGAAATTAGCATTTAAATTTTCATCTGTACATTGTTATAGGAGACTGATTGAGTCTCCAATCAGCTTGTGGTGTTGCTTTTTATATATTATTTTACAACCACTAAATATGATCTGTTGGGTGCAGAAAGCCAAGCGTCATCAGCTTGACGAATTTGGAAGTTGTGAGTGGATGCAATGAAACAAAGCAAGAGATAGATTCGGGTTCCATTCTTTGGTTGAAGTAGTAGTCCTGTTGTCAACTCAACTGCTTGATTCGTAGTTAATGGTATATGAGTTGTATGTATGTATATTAATGTGTATATAAATGGTTAATGATGTTTTAACTGTGAAGATCAGTAGGAATGGAATGAATGGATGGCCAGGCTAGAGTTGCTTGCTTATCTGGTCATGGTGCGTGCAGAGAGTTTCATTTGATCAACTCTCACCACCTCACCTAAACAGCCGGTAGATAGGACAGGCTTAATTCTACTGCCAATCGCTGCTGCTCTGCTATGCCCAAATCCTAATGCATGCAAGGGTACGACTTTCCAGCGGGCCTATTTTCTTTCACAAAATCTCTAAATGCTAATACGTAAGTTCTTGTTCTTGTTGTTTTTTGTTCTTACCTATAGACAACAACAATTGATGTGGCTGAATAATATAACAATATTAAGTAATGCAGAAACTATAAGAAATGCATCATTTAAATTTATTGCCACCAGTAATTTGGATGAGGTTTTTAAATTATCATTCAATATGCAGTTTAATATATATATTTTAATGGAATAAGCTTTTGTTTTTGTTTTTGTTTTTTGTTTTTGTTTTTTGTTTTGTTTTGTTTTAGTAACAAAAAAGTACAGAGAAACAGAAATAAAACAGAGCATTAAACAAATCGGATCCGTTGCTTGAGGACTCCATGGACTCTCCTCCAACCATGTTTCGGTTAATTGGTAATGCGGATTATGGATTGCTAAAGCATGAACGACGTTGTTTCCCTCTTAAATAAAATTGCAGCAAATTTCATGGATTTTGTTGATAATGGGCTTAAGCATATTGTTTCCGAAGAGAAGATTCCTTATGATGAGGCAAACAGTAAACAGTTTCTATAGAGGGAGGTAAAAGACCCATTTCTCGTTAGTTTTTGAGCTCCTCCATGGTAATCCTTTTCAACCTGCACACCAAATCAAGATAATCAGAAAAAGACGTGATATAAAAAAAGTTGAGAATGGTTTCTAACCAATGTTCTTTAAAGCTTAGGGCGTAATAAAACACAATAGTCTTTTGGGGTTTAAGCGCAAGGAGCAAAGACATTTTTTTTGAGGCCCACTATATATAAAAGTACTATATAAAGAAGAGAAAAAGTAGTTGAAGTGGAAATATGAAAAGAAACCCTAAACACAAGAAATTTTGCATATATGCTTAGTAAGTTTGATTTTTTTTTTTTTTTTTTTAATAAAGAAGGAAAATTCTTAATTATTACTATATTTTAAAAATAATGAAAAAGCTCCAAGGTCCAGGGTTTAAAGTCTTGGGGCTTCACAAAATGAACTCACTTGAGGCTTGCTTTATTTTGTGAGCGTCGCCTTTTCAAGACAAAACGCCAGACATGTGCTTAGGCACGTGTTCAAGATCCTACTTTATTTTTAAAGTAATACTTCTTTTTGCTTAATGCTTTCTATGGTTTCTTTACTCTCTCAAGCAAGAACTCTTTCTCTGAATCTATCTCTCAACAGATTTAAGCGAAGGATTAAGAACATTAAACAATAAAACGTTTACTTATGCATAGTTTTGAAAATACTAGTTCAATCTCTTTAACCCGTTAAGAAATTAGCTACTCATGATGGATGAAAAGATACTCATGGATGAATGACAATAACTCATATTGATATCAAGAAATGAGAAATCTTTCAATATCAAATCTCAATACAAAAATGAGCAAGGAATAGAAATAAAAGCAAAAATGTTGGGCCGTCGAGACAATGTCTTGATCCTTTCGGTTTTGAATTGGCCGCTATCGACAATAATAATTCAAGGTTGGAGATGAACTCTCACTTTTATAAGAAGAATTCTAATCTTTCACTTTGAATTCTGCAGAGAAAAGCTTGAGAATTGACAATGACGTTATTTTCTCTTTTGGGAAAGTTGATCTCTCGACCAAACTAACTCCTTCTTCATTCTTTGGGCCGACTATTTATAGGCGTAAAAAAGTGAAACTTTGAGCTTCTCTCCAATGAGTTCATTGGCACCACACATTTAATACTATGCCCTGTTGCGCTGACTTCATCGCGTCCCAGGTTCATTGGTTCTTCCGTGAACCTTTTAAATCAGCTATCAACTTGCTATGTAGATTTGACATTCAAGTTTGTCTTTTATCACATCGCATAGCGTAGTTTGCTACCAAGTTGGGTGCCTTCTCTATATTCATGCGATCACGGCTGCAACCTTCTTCTATAATTCTTCTTTTCTTCATTCTTTCCAACCTTCTTCTATAATTCTTCTTTTCTTCATTCTTTCCTGCGATAAAACATAAAATTCTCATAATTCTCATATTTTAAGCACCTGTAAATGCATGATCGCAAAACGTGATTATTTGCTAGAATTCATGTCATAATAATACAATTTTCTTGTGAATTTTGCTAATTGCTTTAAATAAAAAGATGGAATAACTTGTATTTCAATAAGTTATCAATACTAAAAGACCATCCTTCTTAATACATTGGAGCTGTGATTGAAGTTCCATAATCTGAGCAATGGATGAAGATTTGTAAACCTTCTTAAGCGTGTCCCAAATTTCAAATATTGTTGAGCAGCCCACTATTTCACCTAACTTATCTTTGGTGAGCGAAGAGTATAACTAGCTTCATTATAGTCTGATTGAATGTTGCCAAACAGAAAATTGAGGGTTTAACTGAGTGCAATGACCATCTAGATATTGGGGTTGGAATAGATCCATCAATGAAACCTTCAACATCATAGGCAATAATAAAATTAAGGGGTTGATTTTTCCACAAGTGGTTCGTATTCGTGAGCTTAATCAACAGAGGTTGAGTAAGGGATGTGTATGGGTTATTGGCAGCTTGGGGCAGAGGAAAAAAAGACAAAGGTTGAGAGAAATTTTGGGTCGAGAGGAAAGGAAACCCATGTTGCTGCGGCTGAAAAGTAGGTTGAAAATTAGGATTTAAGTTATGCGTTCGAAAATTAGGAAGATGAGTAGTGACAGGTGGTGGTGTAGGATTAGGGATGGTTACCGTTATCAGTGGAACTATGGTGGTTTGTATAATTGTGGAGGCTGATCCTTCTTCCGATGAGGTTCTCAAGGATGACACCATTAAAGAAAGAAAGAGGGCCTATGCTATGATTACCATGTAACATAACAATAAACACAATGGGAATAATTCCGCTCATAGCACAGATATCAAGGCAAGACATGTTATTAAATAAGGAATTCAAAGGACAGATGTCCAACAGTCATAAATGTATCCTATCACACACAAAAATCTCCACTAATGGTAGATGTCAAGAAAAAGCCTCATAGAGTACCTACGACAAGCGATTATTACTAAATAAAGCACCAGTCCAAAAAAAAAAAAAAAAAAAAAAAAAAAAAAGTCCAAAGGGGCATGGTTGTGGTGTGATAAATGTTTTCTTCCTTAGAAACACATCCATTAGAATAAAGGTCAATTGAATCTCCATTCCCTAATCTTCATTCTCTTGACTCTAAAAGCAAGTGTGCAACCTCATATAATTTCCTAATTTAGCTTAAGACTGACATGTCGACAACATGCATTACTAGGGATGTCCATAAGGCGGGGATGAAGAAGGCTTCTCCATCCTGGTATTGGTCCCTATTTCAATCTCATTCTCACAGAATTTTTCGCTTACTTTTGTGGTAAACGAGGTGGAAATTTCTTGTGTGGGAAATTCGCATAGAATGGGAATCCAACAAGAAAATTTTTTCCATCTTATTTATTTTTTTATTTTATCAATTTTTCTTATACTTTCAACCAATTTTTTTTTAATTGTTTAAATGGAACATTTCTAGTTTAATTTTCAATTAAATAAAAAATTATAAAATTTTCTAATAAAAAAATAATTAAAATGTTAAATTCCCATAATTTCTAAAAATTGATTTAAATATTACAACACTATACTTTTTCCAAAATGAGAGTGGTTTTAAGAAAAAATTGGTGAAAAGGGGTGGTTTTAAAATTATTTAGGAAAGTATGGTAGTTTTTTTTGTCTTTTAGTGAGAACTCTTCTTGAAAGTTGGAATGTGACCCACATAATGAAGGAAATGATAATTATTGTGATTTCTTTTATTTTTATTTTTTACAAATTCATCATCTTTAACATTTTAAGGAAACATAATACCATTTTTTCTATAATTATTATCTTATTGAATTTAATTAAAAAATATTACATATTTAATCATTTTATTGGTAAAATAATAAACTATTATCTATGGATAAAGATAATACCATAATTTTTTTTACGTCATATTATAGTTTTATTTTACTAAATTTGTGAACTAGGTAATATTTAAAAAGAAAACTACAATATGATAAAGTAAAATAAATTTATTACATAGATAAGTAAAATTCTAAAACCTTGCTACGTGGAAATATCAAAAGTTCTAATTTTTTCTAATATATTACTAATCCTTCTAAGTAAAATTAGTGGATAGTTATATTTTTCGAAAAAAATACCTTTTGGTTTCTTAGATTTGGATTTAGTTTCTATTTGGTTCATATGCTTCAAAATCTAACACTTTTGTTTTTGGGATTTCAATAATGCTCAATTTTAGTCCTTTAGATAACATAACTGTTAGGGATCGTTTGATTTAAAGATTTATAAAATTAAGCATGACAATCTTATATAATTGTAATAGATTAATTAATTAAACAATAGACATCATTCAATACATTGATAAAAAATAATTAGTTAAAAATCAATAATAACCTTAATTATAAATATTTAAAAATTGAGTAATAATTGAAATTAACCAATTAAAGTATTTAATGAACATCATATTAATTATAATATATTATTTAATCATTTTTATAATTAATTAAGTTCAACACTAGCAATTTTAATATTAATTAAATAATATAAGAAAATATATTTTAATAAACAATAGATTATATAAAAAGTGAAACAAACAAATAAAAATATGATATGTTAATAAAGAATACTAATTTTTTTATATAAATATGATATATTAATAATGAATGAAGTAATAAAAATTAATCATAATAAATAATTAATTGATTATAAATAATCAATAATGATTATATGTCCATAATGAAGGATCAAATTAAAATTAATCTCAATCAATATATCTTGTTGATCTTTTGGGTTTTGACAATTCTAATATTTGCATGAATAAGGAGGAAGAAGAAGAAGGGAAAACTTGTAATTTTGAAAAAATTAATTAAGAATTAGCTTGAACTTTCATGATTAAAGTAGGGAAAGTTGAAGATGAAGAGAAGAAAAAAAGAATGGTATAATATGAGCGAGTATAATGAAATCGAAGACTGCAACAACCAGAAAAAGAAAAAAAGAAAAAAAAGAAAGAAGATGGAAACATGTGCTCCCTAACATAAGAACAAGGACGAATTTAAAAGTTTAAAAAAAATTCAAAAGTTGACTTGTCAACATTTGCCATATTTGCAAACATTTTAAAGAAATGCTATGTGTTTAGATTTTTTTCTTTGATTTTTCTATCTATTACAATTTTTCGTGCTTTAAAATAAAACTACAATATGACGTAAGATTAAAAAAAAATGGTGGTATTATATTCATTTATATTTAATAATTTATTATTTTACAAATAAAATGATTAAATATGTAATATTTTTTAAATTAAATTTAATATTGTTAAAAAAATGAAAGAAAATTATATGATATAATAAAATAACAATGATAAAAAACTATATTTCCTTAAACAAAAATAAAGTAAATTAATTTGTAAAAAAAAAAAAGAAATCAAAATAATGACATTTTCTTCATCATGTGGGTCCCATTCCAACTTTCAAGGATAATTTTCACTAAAAGACAAAAAAACTACCCTATTTTCCTAAATAATTTTAAAACCACCCTTTTTTACCAATTTTTTCTTAAAACTACCAACATTTCCTTCTTAAAATATTAAACTTAAATATTACAATATTCATAATAATTTTAAAAAAAAGTCTTCAATTACATCACAACATGATTTTTTTTTGACAAAAATTATTACAACTACACCATTTTAAAATAGTAATAACAAACTAATAATAAAACTTTTAAAATAAATTAAGAAAACAATACTTTCAGGGTTTTCATTATATATATATATATAAAGAAAATTTTAAAACTTCTTTAACTTTTTGCCTTCCTGACCAAAATATATATAAAATTAAATGAGACGGGACGGGCTGGGAATATAATCCCTGCCCCCATCCGTGTTTAGCCGATGGAGAGAAAATTCTCCCCCTCCCTCTTCCATTCTTCGTGTAATCAGAAAATTTTCATCCCATTTAGAGCGAGTGCGGCAGAATAAATGAACATCCTTAGGCATCAACTTGTACTAAACAAAAAAAAAAGTTTATAAAAGTTTTGGCAGAAACTTCTTTGAAAAACAGCTAATAATCACATGTAAAGTAATTTAGTATTCCTCAGCTAGAAATTTGAAACAACTCAATCTGACAACCACCATCTATAGAAAGAATGCATGCCTTAAATTTACAACCTATCACGAAACTCAACAACATTCTATACTAACAAACCCATGAACTATATTTTACGTAGAGCCATACTTGAGTGCATTTTAATATATTCCTATCTCTATGTGTTACATTCTCATCACACATAAAAAAAGAATTAAAATATTTTTTAAAAATATAAAAAGAATTCGCATGTGACAAACTATAGCTGAATAATTTGGTGGGATGCACAAAAATAGATGTAGGTTAGAATGCACCAAAGTATTTTTTTTCACAAATATGTATGTAAAGTTATGTACATACAAAATGGTGTATCGTCTATGAAGATAGGTGTGACAGATAAAACTCTAGGTTGACACACCTGAACTCTAATGCTACTAGGTGAAAAAAATTGAGGAAGAATATATTAGCTAACCAAGGTTTAAAATATCAATGTCGATATAAATATCGAGATCTTAATTTTACAAAAATTTCGATGGAAATATCAATAACATATCAATTTCGATGAATATTCCTAGAAAAATTATAAAAACAAAAAATTTTAAAAATTAAATTAAATTAGCAAATAAATAGTTTATTATTTTCAAATATGTAAAGATGTCTATTATTTATATTATATTTATATTAGTAGCAGTTTGATGCTTATTTTTTGTGTTTCGTAGACTTTTCTACGATATAATGGAAATATCGATTCATCTCTCATATCGATATTGAACCCATAAAAACGTAGAAATATCGATGGAAATATCGACATATCGATGAAAATTTAATACTATACAACTAATAAGCCCAATGATATGTTTAATAAGAAAATAATTTATTTTCATGATAAATAAAATTAAACTCTTGTAAATTAATGTTGTAAATCATGAACAATTTAAAATCAAGATAGCTAAAATGAGTATAGCTCAATGAACATCAATTATGCACTATCCACCATGAGGTTAGAGGTTCAATCTTCCACCCCACATGTTTTAGAAAGATAGTTAACAATCGGTACGCATAACAGAGCAATCTCTAGTCATACTAAGTGTTGAATAATCTCAATATATTATAGCAGAGCAAATATTCATGTTGCACATCGAGTAATATTAAGACATATAGCAAAAATTTAGTCATACATGTACGCGGAGTAATCTCTAATAATCTGTAATTTAAACATTCTTTCAACTAAGGTTGTAATAGGGTTGGTTTGGAATGTATTGGAATGAGTTTGAATTTCAAACTCATGCTCAATTTATTAGGTTTAGGATTGGTTTGAAATCTCCGACCCATTATAATCCACCCTCATTAAGGCTAACAAGAGAAATAACCAATTTTAAATTTTCATATGTGAAAATAGCAAAAAAGTTTCTAAATTAGAAGTATAATAAGATGAATTCCAGCCCCAAGATTATTAATTAATAATTATTGAATGACGAAAATACCCAATAGATAAAAATTTGATTAACTGAAAAGTGAAAATTCAAAACATAAAAAATATTTATCTGGCATCCAAAAAGTCTAGATTCACAATTTTTTTCTTCTGAAAATACAAAATCAACTACAAATGAATTTATTTAAATGTTTAAATCATCATAAAATATAAATATGCAAACGAAAATACGGTATAATTAAAGGACTCTTTTCAAATACAATAAAATGAATTAAAATATTTCAAATATAACAAAATGTCACTGACACTGATAGACACTAAAACGGTGTTGCGGAGTAAGAAGTTATGAAATCTAAGGAGTTATAAACTCCTGAAACCCACAGTGTAAGAAGTTGATATGACATAAAATTGATGTTTTTTACTAGTGGGACCCACCAACTCTTTAGGCCAAACAAGGTGTGAAATTCACGACTCCTACTTCCCAACTCCTACCCCTCAACTCCTTGGGCCAAACACACTCTAATAGACTACTATCATCTTATCACTGATAGACACAGATAGATGTCTATTAGTGTCTATCACTGATAAACGGTGACATTTTGCTATATTTGTAAATATTTTTAGTAGTTTTACCATTTAAAATAATTTCTCATAATTTTAAATCTTCAATAAGATTGACACTAAACTACAAATAAAAAACCTGATGACAAATTGATAATAGAACCAATAAACCAAATTAAATTAGATGGAAATTATCAACACACTCTCCTATACATGCATTAACCAACAAAACCTTCTCGAGCATGTTCTTGATATCGAATGAGCAATTTCACAGGTGGTTGATGGAAGCATAAGACCATTTTTCATTTGATTTCAACCAATGATTTTTTTTTTCTTTCTTTTTTCTTCTTTTTTTTTCCTTCATTTGGAGCCCTGAAAATGTGGTCATCCCTGCAAAATGTCCCATAATAAATAGCTGAGGGAAATTGCCCAAGCTTTGCATTTCCCAAGTTAAACCGGCTCGCTAGAGAAATTATTTGCTTCCATTTCGCGATGAGCAATGTCTGTGAATCTATAACCAAATAATAATAATAATAAAACAATAATAACATGAAATACAACTTTCTTTTTTATTTAATGTATTGTTTTCGAATTTCTATTTCTACATCATCACAACGCACCCTTTTATCTTCTCCATTTCTGTGTTTCAGATTTTCACAAATAGTACAACATATACTTTGTAGAACTAAAACTTATGGTGATAATTGTGTATACAGCTATAAATGAAATGTAGGAGATGCTAAGGTCATCTAGAATACCGGTCCACGAGCATCTTGGCATTCTCTGGAGCAAAGAATCGGGCCTGCAAATAGCCATTATTAACCTTTTATTACATTATTCCCTTCAAATTTTATAATTGACCCTGCGTCTTACATTTCAAAATTCAAACATGTTGTAATGTAATCTTTATTTAATGGCAGCTGTCCAAATTATTGTTAGGAAATTTGTTTATGCAGTATGATTGGCTAATTTTATTATAGGCAAAACTTAAACATGTTTTCGTAATATGTTCCTCTAAGAAGCACAGACACTTTAGTTTGGCTAGCGTGTCCATGTCCGACACGTATCAGACACTTGGACACTCCGACACTTGTTGGACACGTATCAGACACTTGTTAGTGCAACAAATGTGTTAGACATGCATTGAACACTTGTTGAGTAGACTAAGAAGACACATATATGACAATAATAATAACTTTTGAATGTAAAATACATCAAGTTAAGCTTTTAAGCATATAAATGCATCAACCCATTTACTTTTAATTTTATTCTGGTATGAAAATGATATATATTTTCAAAAATGTATATTTGAGTAAACGTGTTATTATCGTGTCGTGTCCTAGATATTTAAAATATGGCGTATCGTCGTGTCCGTGTCGTGTCGTATCCGTGTCTCGTATCCGTATCCGTGCTTCTTAGATGTTCCTTGTTACGCTAATTCTGCTTTGAGATTGGTTTACTATATGTTGACATGTGTAGTGCTGCATATTTGCTATGACATTGTCACGGACATGTTACTTGACAGAGAAAAATTTGTAGAATATTTTCTTTCCTTATCTGTCACGGGATTATGCAGATTTTGTGGTGTGATGCCTTTTTACCTGCAGAGATGGTTTTTTCTTTCCTTGGAGATCTTCTCAAAGCTACTCATATTTATATTGTAGTTTTTTCAATTTTAGGGTTGACCGTTTTGAAGAATTATTGAGCCGTGTGTCTTATGTGTTCATCGTAAACCACAAGTATGTCAATCCTTGAGATTGTAGAAGCTGATGCTACTATAGATCGTAAGTGTTTCTCTAGATCTTGTTGAATCATTCTATTACAACTTGAGAAGGGATTCTCAAACTTAAAAGGAGCCTAAGTTCATCAAGCAGAGTGGTCTTCATTCGAAGGAGGAAAGATAAAAGTCTTGGTGAGAGGGAGTCTCACACTTAGGGAGAGCCTAAGTGATCATTCACTAATATTCTTATACTTAAGGGGAGCCTAAGTACGTTGAAAGTGAGGGGATCTCACACTTATGGGGAGCCTAAGTTTCATTGAGATCTCACACTTAGAGGGAGCCTAAGTGATTGTTCTCTAAGTTAGGTTATTCGAGTGTCACTATAATTGTCGCTTATTTACAGATAAGTACATCGTGTAATTGTTTGACTTTATATTAGTGAAAATATCTTTCCATGGGTACACTGCCCCCTAGACGTAGGTGACATTGCACCGAACTAGGTTACTAAACTCTGTGTTCAGTTCTGGCTTTTTAGTTTTCTGCGTTTATCGTTGATGTTCTTAAAAATGCTCTAACATCGTGTGTGGGAGGGCAACGAAAAATGAACCTAGTAACTTCCAAAAAGAAGAAGAAGAAGAAACTAAGTTTGTGATCAACGAAAATATGGAGATAAATATTAGGGGAAACTACATTTTTAGCCTTTGAGGTCGGGGTTGGTGTTTGAGATTTCAAAATGGACATTGTCTTTGAGATCTGAAAAATAATTCTAAATGATCTATAAGCTTTGAGAACCGTTAGTAGACTGACCGTATGTGTTGATTTATTAAAGTATATCGATTTAGCATTTTCCTTTTCTGATTAGACTTTCTCTCTCATCCTTTCTTCTTCCTTTCTTCATCTCTCCACTCCTAGATCAAATAGACACCAAACTTCAGGGATTAAAATTGTATTTTTGCTCTAAATATTATACAAGTTGACATATTCATCAACTCGTTTATACACCATGTAACATCTAAAAAGAAATATCAACTGACCCTAATTGGATTGGGGTTTCAAAACTTAAACGTAGGAACTCTTTCACTTGGTATTCTTATACTAGAGCCAAAACTATTCACTTCTCGTTTTGAAAGAAGATAGAACAGTAGCATCCTACTTAATTAGAACCCTTAGTTCAGGGTCTAGAATTCATTAGTACATATACCACTTATTAACCAACATCAAGAAACTACTAAGCCTAAAATGAGAACAGTCATGTTCTTATACTTGTTTTTTTCAATAAGATGTTTATACACCTTGTTCAGTCTTACATGTATTATGTAAAACATCACCTATGACAATTAGTACTGTGCATAAATATCACTTTAGCTATGCAAGAATGGATGAATATTATCATGTATGGTTAAAAAAATCACCACATAGATACTCTTATACTCACTTGGATGAACATCCTCTCAGCATCTCCAGATCTACCATTTTCCTTCAGAATAATTCCCTGTTGAAGCATTCATTAAAGAAAGCTCATAATCCTCTTTGTTGCAAATTCATAATACAAGACATGCCACCTTTATCAAGCAAGTGAACTTGAAGATGACATTTTAAAAAAAAGAGGGTTAAAATACAAACCATATGGTGCGTGCACCTTCAAATATTAAATGCCTAAACATATAACATCAACCAACAAAGGTACAAGGGGATGAAAATGAGATCATTATAAACAAGTAATTGTATTCTAATGATACATTGCCATACTGCATCGATATGTTTTATACTCTTGAAGCCAAAATTGATACTACATCCCATTTTCTACGTGCAAGCATGACCCATCCCAACCCTGATCTTCACTCTTAAAATATACCATGTTAACGAAACAGATTAAGTAGCATTGTAGCAGCACATTGTTCCTAAGAATACAGAAGAATTGGAATTTTTTTTAACAAGCAATGAAGCATAGTTCACTATTTCAATGAAGAGACTCGTTTTCTTTTAAAAAAAAAAAAGCAATGAAGCAGTAACATCACAATGTCGTAACTTTATATTTAACAGGAATTTAATATTAAAAAAAAAAAAACTTCCTTTTCTCACGACATCGTAGAAAGAAAGGCGTGGATGTTGTTTGCCAGTTTGCCCTTGAGTGTGTGCGTGTGTGTGTGAGAGAGAGAGAGAGAGAGAGAGAGGAGAGAGAGAGAGACCTTAGCTAAGTATCCACGGAAGTCATCAGGGTGGCTGGAGATAAGTTGATCATAAACAGATACAGCATCACCAACATGTCCCCAATCTGAGTATGATTTTCCAAGCAGTAACTCAACCTGCAAAAGATTTTATGCCAAACGATAGACATTTATTCAAACATTTATTCAAGGATTTTATTCAAAGCAATAACTAAAAGTTCTATTGTTTCTTTTCCCCCAAAGCCCCAACAAAATAGCAAAAAGACAAGCAAACCAAAGCCTGCTACCCTTAGCCCATTGGGGGAATGGGAAAGAAACTCCTCTAGCAAGTATCTACAACTCCTTGATCAGGCCAAACTAAAAGAAAATGCCTTCAAGACACCCACACCATAACGATCTAGTGTACTGTCTCGACCAAAGAAGATAGTCCAGGTCCTCAATCACTTTCCTTCAAAGGATACAATGCTGGTGCCTAATCAACTTAGGCAAAGATCTCCAAACATGATCCATGGTTACGCCTGTACTCTATAATTTAGAGAGTGAATTTCTAAAGTGTATTCCATAAGACTTGAGTTACATATATATAGGCGAGATAGAAACCCTAATCTAGAAAATTACAATTAAGGACAATATACGTAGATAATTACAATTAAGGACATATTATAACACTCCCCCTCAAGCTGGAGCGAATATGTCAATCATGCCCAGCTTGTTACATAGATAATTTATTCTTGCTCCATTCACAGCTTTGGTAAGAATATCTCCCAACTGTTCTCCAGTCTTCACATATCCTGTAGATATCACTCCTTCTTGTATTTTCTCACGAATGAAATGACAGTCCACTTCAATATGTTTAGTTCGTTCATGAAACACTGGGTTGGATGCAATATGCAGAGCAGCTTGATTATCACACCATAATTTAGCTGGCACGGTAACGCTGAAACCCATCTCAGATAAAAGTTGGTGTATCCACATTATCTCACACACAGATTGTGTCATAGCTCTATATTCTGACTCTGCACTCGAATGTGAAACTACATTCTGTTTCTTACTTTTCCACGACACTAAGTTTCCTCCAACAAAAACACAATATCCAGTCGTCGATCTCCTATCTTCTCGAGATCCAGCCCAATCCGCATCTGAAAAACACTAAACCCTTGTGTGACCATGATCTTTATATAAAATCCCACGTCCAAGTGTAGCTTTCAGATAGCATAAAATTTGTTCTACTGCAGCCCAATGATCTACTATAGGAGAAGACATAAACTGACTCACTATACTCACAGCATAAGCAATGTCTGGTTGTGTCACTGTTAAATAGTTCAACTTCCCAACTAGTCTTCTATATCTCTCAGGGTCTTTAAACAATTCACCTTTTCTAGCAAGTAGCAAATTTGGTATCATTGGAGTATTACATGGTTTGACTTTTAGTTGCCAGTCTCAGACAACAAATCAAGTACATATTTCCGTTGTGATAGATAAATACTTTTCTTGCTCCTCATTACTTCAATACCCAAGAAGTATTTCAACTCTCCCAAATCTTTAGTATGAAACTGACCCTGGAGAAAAGTTTTAAGAGAGGATATACCTGATACATCATTGCCAGTGATAACAATATCATCAACATACACAACTAGCAAAGTAATACCATTCTCAGATCGTCGATAAAATACAGAATGATCAGACGTACTTTTCTTCATACCAAAACATTCAAGGGTTTGACTAAACTTACCAAACCATGCACGAGGGCTCTGTTTCAATCCATACAAAGATTTTCGAAGTCGACACACTTTACCACTCTCCCCCTGAGCAACAAACCCAGGTGGTTGCTCCATATAAACTTCCTCCTGAAGATCACCATACAGAAAAGTATTCTTAATATCAAGTTGATGCAAAAACCACTTGTGAGTAGCAGCCATGGAAAGAAACAATCGAATGGAAGTCAATTTGGCAACAGGAGAAAAAGTATCAGAATAATCAGTCCCATAGATTTGGGCATAACCCTTGGCAACAAGGCGAGATTTCAGATGAGCCACTGTGCCGTCAGGATTGAATTTGATAGCAAACACCCATTTACACCCAATTACCTTCTTGCCTGTTGGTGGAGACACTAAATCTCAAGTACCATTGTCATCCAAAGCAGTCATCTCTTCAATCATTGCACTACGCTACCCAGGATGGGATAAAGCTTCATGAACAGAGTTAGGAATAGAAGTGGAATCAAGAGATGTAAGAAAGGAATAAGTGGGAGGAGACAACTGGTTATACGAAACAAATGAAGAAATAGGATAAGTACAAGAGCGCTTACCTTTCAGAAGGGCAATAGGAAGATCATCACTCGGTCCAGGATCAGATGTCGAAGAAGTTAGAGCTGTAGGACATGTTCCTGAGGGTTGTTGCGGAGGCCGTCTGGAGAAGACTCGAGTAACAGGTGGGTGAGATGAAAGAGATACAGAAGACGACGGAGGAAGAGATGGTGTAGGGACGGTAACTTTGGTAATCTCATAAATCAAAAGATCATCATCCTCCCCTTGACAAGGACTTGACGGTGAAGAACTAAAGGGTATATCTTCAAAAAACGTAACATCAGGAGATACAAGATATATGTTCATATTAGGAGAATAACAACGATAACCCTTTTGAACACGCGAATAGCCTAAAAATATGCATTTCAAAGATTTTGGATCTAACTTAGTACGATGAGGACTAACATCCCGAACAAAACAGACACATCCAAAGATTTTAGGAGCAATAGGAAACAAAGGTTTTGTAGGAAACAAAACACGATAGGGAATCTCACCGTTGAGAACAGAAGAGGGCATTCTATTAATCAGGAAGCAGGCGGTGGAAACAACATCATCCCAAAAAGGCTTTGGGACATGCATTTGAAAGGATAGGGCTCGAGCTGTTTCAAGTAGGTGTCGGTTTTTTCTTTCAGCAACTCCATTTTGAGATGGAGTGTCAGGGGCACGAGGATTGATGAATGATGTCATGATCACGTAAGTAAGACCCAAGTACATGAGAAAAATATTCACCAGCATTATCAGTGCGCAGGATTTTGATAGAGACATCAAATTGAGTTTGAATTTCAGCATGAAAAGCACAAAAATGAGACAGTAATTCAGAACGATTTTTCATTAAGTATAACCAAGTCACACGAGTATAATCGTCAACAAAAGTAACAAAATAACGAAAACCAGTTTGGGACACAACAAGACAAGGACCCCAAATATCAGAGTGAACTAACTCAAATGGAGCACTAGCTCGTTTATGGACTCTAGGACTAGAACTAAGACGATGAAATTTAGCAAACTGACACGAATCACAATTTAAAGAAGACAAAGAACGAAATTCGGGATAAAGTTTCTTCAACACAGACAGTGATGGATGACCTAAACGACAATGAACTTCAAACGGGGATGTAACTCCAGAACAAGCCACAACTTTCGGGATCTGGTGGTAAAAAATGTAGAGGCCTCCTGACTCATGTCCTCTACCAATAATCTTCTTCGTCACATGATCCTGAAACAAGCAATAACCGGGAAAGAACGAGACAAAACAGTTAAGATCACGAGTAAGTTGGCTAATAGAGATTAAATTAAAAGACAATTGAGACAAATGTAACACAGAGGACAAAGAGAGAGATGGAGTGAGATGAACGGTGCCGAAGCCAAGGACAGAAGAGGTTGAGCCATCTGCCAAGGTAACAGATGGGGATGAGGTAGGGGACAAAGGACTAGAAAACAAGTTAGAATTACCTGTCATATGAGCAGTGGCACTAGAGTCTATGACCCATTTGGTAGATGATGTAAGGAGACATTTTGTATTACCTGTCTCAGCAATGGTGGCAATAGGAGTCGAGGACGAAGATGCTTGTAGGGATTCCTGGAATACTTGGAATTTAGCAAAGTCTTCGACAAAGATGGTAACAGACTTCTCAGGCATATCAGTGGTGGAAGCTATCTGAGCATGCTGAGATCTCTGAGTCTTATACAGCAGCTTTCGACAATCACGTTTCAGATGGCCTGGCTTACGACAGTAATGACAGACGATCTCCTGAGAATCTGATTTTCGACTATCATAGGTAGGCTTTTGAAAATTGTTAGGCATCCCTAAAGTAGCTCGAGGGTGATTATTCTTGCTTATAAGAGCACTGCTCGGTTGAGACACAGATGAACCAGATTGAGAACTCTCAATACGAAGAACATGACTAAAGGTGTCATCTAGCGATGGAATGTCAGAATCAGAGAGAATCTGTGTTTTAGCCATGCCAAATTCAGGTGAAAGCCCATTCAAAAATATCATAACCGCCATCTTTTCTCGTTGAGCTTGTTGAAAGGTAATAATAAAGCAAGTTCAGCGGCTATCTTCTTAAATCTCATAAAATAGCTTGTAACAGATTCTGCCTTCTGTTCGGCTCGAAAAAACTACATGCAAACAACAAACATCTGATAGATGTGCTCTTTTCCCGAATAAAGAAATTCCAAGAACTCTAAAAGTTCCTTCACAGAATTACAATGATTCACCAAGCCAACGACTTCACTCTCAATGAAGTTCTTAATCTGAAGATAAAGGCGAGCGTCATCGCGAAGCCAACCCTTTTTCTTATCATCTTTCAGTGGATCCTCAGTCACATGATCATCCATATCAGTACTCAGTAAGTAAAACTGAATTGTTCGTCGCCACTCATAGTAATTAGATCCATTTAACTTGTGTTCGATGATCTTGGATGATAAGGGAAGTACATTAGACACCACCATATGTGTCGGTTCAGCCATGACAACGTACCACATAACTTGTAGATCTCGAAAATAGGGTAAATGCAAAAAACAATGAACCAAAGAACCGGAATAACTAAAACAGCCCCAAAAAAGATCAAAACAGTCACAAACCCTAAGAGCAAAAAGGATATTTTCGAAATAACCTCACACCCAAGACGATTTCGATGGAACCAAAGGTACAGACAGGTCGGAAACTCAAAACCGAGACGAACCCAGCTAACGGAAGTGGAACCGAAGGTCCCACATGCTCCCACGCGCCAGCACGTGACGGCGGGATTACAACTCCAGGCGGCACGTGAACCTCAGGCACGGTAGTTTCCGGCGACCGACGAGTACAGACGACGTCAGATGGTGGTGGCGCTTCTCTTGAGGTGGGTGGTGTCGACAAATGGCCACTCAAACTCGATGACCAAAATACCAAACCCTAAACCCTAACTTTATGAGAATGTTGCCGTCAAACGAAAGTTCGAAACCCTAGAGGCTCTGATACCATGTACTCTATAATTTAGAGAATGAATTTCTAAAGTGTATTCCATAAGACTTGAGTTACATATATATAGGCGAGATAGAAACCCTAATCTAGAAAATTACAATTAAGGACAATATACATAGATAATTACAATTAAGGACATATTATAACAACGCCCACAAGAAATTTAGTCTTCTTCGGAGTTACCTGCTCGACATTGAAAGAACGAATAATAGGAAAACCCATATGAAAGATTAGAATAACATAGCCGAAAATCACTTCTCCCTCCCGAGAAAACAAAATCACCAATTAAAGCAAAGAGTGGAACAGCATCGTTAGTCTCCCTGCTGACCAAGGGTAAAAGAGGAAGAATTTCTAAAAGATAGGAGAATGGAAGCCACAAAGGAGAATTATGAATCGGATAAATGATAAAGACGAGGAAACAAAGAGTAGAGAAGGCTTTCCACCAACCACTTGTCTTCCCAGAAATAAGTACCCACACTGTCACCCACTATACAATGAACAAACTTAGAAAGAAAGGCACATCTGATACAACTTTTCAAGTATTTCTGGTAGTATCCCTCCTCACCCCCTTCAAAAGCTAAGAAAAGGGATGGACCATATTTATTCACAATAACCTTCTGCCACACAGTGTCTGAGGAAAGCACAACAACTATTTATTTAGCCAACATGCCTTGTTTTGCACCTAAGATTCCATGTACTCAAACCCTTAAGCTCCACTAGATTAGGAAATGAATACATTGATTCAAGGAAAAATCCTTTCAAAGAAAGGGGAATGATGTGAATCCAACCATTGATTCATTGCATGTACCAAAAGGAGCTATTACAAGAAGCATGACAAAGAAGATTCAACAAGTTTTCACGTTTCATCTTCAAAGCCTAGCTAATGCACAGAAGAGGAAATTTTTTTAGCCCAAATTTATGTATAATGTTAGTTCAACGAGTTTAGAAAAGAATGAGAAAAGTCATATAGTTTCGAAGATGGCATAAGAGATAAAAAAAATTGTGTAGAAATTGTGAATAGATGGCTGTCTGCATAATCCAACTTGTGAATTTGTGATGTCAAACCTCGTTAAACGTGCTCATGCGCCTTCTAGAGGAGATATTTAAGACAATTTAGAGCAATTGTAAATTCTTAGTTCCATATTTTGACTTCTCAATTGTTGTGCAATTGAGCTTCAATTCCTAAGTCTTATTTTCTCCAATTTTCATTTATTTGCTTTTGAATGACTTTTGAGTTCATGGACCTTTGAACGTCCATTTGGCCTTTAAAATAGTTAGTGATGCTCTTGAAAACTCAGATTAATGTTATCAAAGACTTCTATTATTCTTTCTCTTATAAGGCTCCACGTGTCTGTGTATTGCACTTTATATTCAACTCTCTCCTTCAATAGAAATTACTGAGGAATATTTTCATGCTGAACTTTCAGAGACAACCGTTTCTCTCTCTGCTCAGAACTTAGAAGGCCAACCTTTTCCAGTCTATCCAAAATATGAATCACAATATTAATGTGATTTAGTAAATCCTATTTCTTGATCTTCAAACCACCAAAAACTTCATGATTCTAAATATGAATCACAATACTAATGTGATTTAGTAAATCCTATTTCTTGATCTTTAAGTCACCAAAAACTTCATGATTCTAAATTTGTAACGGCTTGTGAAGCTTCCTGTTAGATGATATATAATTAAATTTACCTTCACCTACTAGCTTAAGCTTTTGGGTCAATTGGTGATTTAAAATGATATCAGAGCAAGTGGTCCAGGAAGGTCCTGTGTTCAAGCCTCTACAATGTTATTTTCTCCCCAAATAATATTCATTTTCACTTGTTGGGTCTTTCACATATTTCAAGCCCATAAGTGAGGGAGAGTGTTAGATGATATATAATTAAATTTACCTTCACCTAATAGCTTAAGCTTTTGGTCAATTGGTGATTTAAGACTTCCTCAAACCTTTCCATCTTTCTGGGAACTTCCTCAAAAGGATAACGAGGATCTAAGAGAGGGATGAGACAGCCCATGTTTTCAAATCTGAAAGGAGTTAGGCCCCACTTCAGCAATCCAGCGTCTGAACATATTGACCAATGACTAGAGGCGACTTTAGTACCTAAAGATTGTTGAGCTGCCAATCCCCTCACCAATTTCTAAATGATAATCACAGTTGAGAGATCAAACACAAACTCAACCAATGTCAAGTTTCCTGTCCCCTACTGAAAGAGCTTTGGAAATAACGAGACCTATTACAGCTATGCAAACAATTTCTTACCCTCAACTCTTCTTTTAGTCCCATTCTTCTTAAACCCAGGGATTGTTGGCTTAGAGAGGCACTTAGCTAAGGCTGAAGACAACTCATACTCATACCTGTTAAAGTATTGATAAAAGATTAAATTTACTGTAACCCATGAACTTAAGCTTTTGGGTTCAGTAGTGATTAAACATAGTATCAAAACAAAAGATCTTGAGTTAAAACCTCTGTAATATCATTCTCTTCAATTAATATTGATATTCACCTGTTCACCCATTTACAAATTTTCAGCCCTACAATCGAGATTGTTAAAGTATTGATAAAGGATAACATTATCGTAACTCATTAGGTTAAATTTTTGGGTTTAGTGGTGATTAAAGAATACCAGCCTCTTCAATTAATGCTTTCTGGTATAAAAACAACCCCTTTTTTCCTCTAAGGCTTTAAGAGACATCAATGCAAACTTACCCTTAGCATTCAAAAGAGCCTGAAAAAAAATCAGTCATCTCCCACCTTCTTCTCCATAATTCCACTACCCTATCTAAGCTACAGACTCTAAGGCAATCTCTCAGCCACGCCACTGCTCCCAGCTCCAACTCTAAGTTATCCTCACGTTTCCCCCCATTTTCCTCCACAAACACTTTCTACACATCTACTTTTCCTGACGGAAACACTTTTCAATCGACACTCAGTCTCTTCATCTTAGAGATCCATTCTTAGTAATCCCCTGGTTTTTCATTCGAAGAATGCAACATGAAAAATCCCAAGCAGGTCCAGTCATTTGCAATAATAAATTCAAATTATTTGAATGTAGAAGAACCAAACCAAATAAACATAAGAAAATTTAGAAACTAAAATAGGATTTTAAACTATGTACAATTAAACCGAACAAGGAACTCAAATATTTTCCTAAATTGTTAACACACTTAGTTTTAGACTTCTACCTAACATGATGCAATTTTTGGGCTGTCTTGTCTTATTCTTCATTGATTGGCATTTATAAATAACCAAACCTTGAACTGTCGTGTGTGTTATGGTGTGTGTGGTGGTGGTGGTGGGGGGGTGTAATTGTTGACTGAACTCACTTGAACAGGATCAACTGATAATTTTGTTTCCATCTCCTTGCCCTCAGCCGTACTTCCTAATTTTACACTTCTAAGACGTTCACGACAGTCCAAAAGAAATTGAACAGCCTGCAGTGAAAGAATGCATGCGTGAAATCAACGGAATTAAACACAAGAATGGATGCAAACAACTTTAGATCCATAAGATGTATAAGGAACAATATGTCAATTAGTGCCAAAAGCCCACAAAATCAAACGATTATGACCAGCCTGTATTTGATTTAGGACACACATAATGAAAATAAACTATACTCGAGCATCAATAGGTAAAAAATCTCTAATTTTGGTTACACTTTTCATGGAAATTATGTAAAAGAGCAACAAAGGAGCGCAATAATTATTCGATCAAGTAAACAGATGAGAAACGACTACTAAGTAGCACAGCAAGTAGATGAAGAAAAAATCAGGGGTAATACTCTTCCATTTATGTTATGTTGCATCAAAGAGTACATTTCTGTTTCATGAATAATTGAAACAAAAGCAAACTAACCAAAACTAGACCACTCCCACACATGCTAGCGATGAAATAGAAGTTTACAACAACCATGTCCTGTCTAGTAGTGGCCACTCCGAACTTCAATGCAATTAAGTGTTCTTCAGTTAAGATTTAAAAAGTTCCCTAATTCTTTAAAGAAATGCATTTCCATCTATGTATACGAACTTTAAAGAAGAAATTGAAACAAGATAGGTAAACTAATAAATATTAGAGTTTTTTTCATATATAGAAAAATGAGTCAAACTATTTACAAATATAGAAAAATTGCACTGTCTATCAACGATAGACCGCGATAGATTAAATAGTTTGTCTATCGTGGTCTATCGCTGATAGACAGTGAAATTTTTCTATATTTGTAAATAGTTTGATATTTTTTCTATTTATAGTAACTTCCCTAAATATTATCTATCAATTAAATAAGATATTTCAATAAATTCGAATTTCTGAAAGAAAATGTAGTTCATAAGGGATAAAAAATCAAGGAAAAAATAACTTTTTAGTCCCCAAGTTTTTAGTAATAGGTGTGTTTGGTCGTTAAGATTTCAAAATATACCTTTTTAGTCCTCGAGTTTTTAAAAATAGGTTTAAAAGGCTCCAAGCAGTGTCTTGAATAATTTTTTTATTATTATTTTAAATGTTGACATGATATTCTAAATTAAAAAATTCTCTTTCCTCCCTCCAACCTTCACCCACCACCCCTCTTCCGTCTTCCTTTTCCTCTCCCCTTCTCCCTTCTTCCCTTTCCCTTCCCCTTGCACCGATTCTACAAATAAACAGTGTAAAAGCAAAAATATGTGTTTGCTAGAGAAAGAGAGATGAAGATATATGACAGAAAAAAAAAAAGATATATCACCAGATTGTTAGTAAAGTATTTTTTTAAAAAAGAAAGCTTCAAACAAATCAAACAAAACCCAAATTGAAATCAAAAGAAAGAAAAAAAAGAAATAAAGACAAAATCACAAAGTAGAAACCAGAGAGAGATATCAATTAGAAGGGCCGAAGAGCGGATAATGGTAGATTTTAATAGAATTTTCAACAAAAATGGTGGATTAGCTTTCTCAGTACGTAGGCTTTCACTTTGATTTCCTCCACTTCATCCAACTACAAAATTTCCTTTCGCAGTTAATCTGAACCACTAGCAAATTTTTCTTCATCCTAGACATGTGGGACTGGGAGTGGGATTGTCAACAGTTTGGAGATTTTGTTGATCCTTGGCAGTAATTGAATATGGGTCACAATTTTGAGGAGATCCAATGGAAGAGGGAAAAAAAAAAAAAAGAAAACACGTGGAGTACCAAAAATTTGAAAAGATGAAGATTTTGTTGATCCTTTTTGCTATTCAAATTAATCAATTTGTTGTGTGTGGCTAGTTCAAAAGGCTCCTCAATAATTGAAGATGTTTCTTTGTCGGCCCTTTTGTATTGGGTGATTCATTGTTTTCTGAGTTTTTGAAGAGAGATTTTGATTTTGAGGCCTTGTGAAATTTTGTGGAATTTGATACTTTAACTTGAAATTTTGAATCCTGTATGCTTGCTGAGAAAATTGGTGTAATGCATAATGCATGGCTTCTATATTAGTTATTGATGTGATAAAATTTGCTTTTTGAAAAGAAAAAAAATTCTTTGAAACCCAAATCTGAAAATAAAAATGAAAAAGAGGAGAGAGAGAGAGAGAGAGAGAGAGAGAGATGAGGAAAGAAAAGAGGCATTGTGGGGCTAGCAGGGAGGAGGGGCGGCTCATGCTGGCATTAGAGCAAAAGAAGAGGGAGGGGGTGAGTGGAGAGTTTTTTCTTAGTATTTTTAAGTTTATTATTATTATTATTATTTATTAAAAATTGACACAGCAGCTACTCTTATAATTTAGAGAGGAAAAAAAAAAACTCTTTTTTTTTGTTGTTAAAATGGCTAAAAGAAACTTAATGTCATTGTCAATTACTAAAATTGGGACTTTCTTAAACTTGGGAAACTTGATGGTAAGATTTTGAAACCTAAGGACAAAATTGACATATTGTCCAAATCTTGGGAGTGATTTTAAAATCATTAAAATCACTTTTGTCATTTTTAAAATCACTAATAAACACACTTTAATCACTCAAAATTAATTTAATTTTCAATTTTACACTTTTAAAGGCAATTTTCAATCATCCAAATTAGTTTTGAAGGATTAAAAACATATTTCACAGTAATTTTGAAAATAACAAAAGTGATTTTAGCCATTTTAAAATCACTCCCAAACATGCCCTAATTCACCCTTTTACTTTTACGTATTGTGAACCTGTAATTTCTATTATACTGTAACTAACCTCATCTGGTTTCCCAGCAGCAAGTAATGCATTTGTAAGACCACGCAGAACCTCAAAATTGACATCTTCAGATAACTGTTCACAAACAAGCACATTCAAGGAAAGACAATTTATCAGATGATAAAGACATGGATAACACGAAACGTGATAAAACACTTCCCAATATTCAACACCTTGGAAGATATACTTTAGAACTTGAATTTTAAGAAATAGGCTTAAGTAGTCCGTAAGAAAATCATTAGACCTCGAATAGAAAGCTGACTACTTTAAATGGGCTAACTAGACAACTGATGAGCTTACTTGCAAATAAATAGAAAAATAAACAAATAAATTTTTTGTTCTCCTCCCACCTTTTTTTTTTAATTTAATTTAATTTAAGGGAAATTTTTAAAAATAGAAAAATAAGGGAAATTATTTACATAAAATAGTAGAATTTTTAGATAGTTGTAATAGACGCTGATAGAAGTTTATCAGGGTCTACCAGTGATAGAAATAATAGAAGTCTATCACTGATAGATGCTGATAGAAGTCTATCAATGTATATCAATATTTTTTTTGCTATTTTCTGTAAATAGTTTGACATTTTTTCTATCTGTGAAAATTTCTCTTAATTTAATTTTTTTTTCATTTTTACCTCTCTCCTCAAGCTGTCTCCAAAAGTGCCGGCAACAATTGTGGGAGGAGAGAGAGCTGGGAGGGGGGGGGGGTGAACGAGAAGGGGGGATGGAGACCGAAAGGCAGGGGAAGAGGATGAGAGATTAGAGAAGGCATGAGAAGGGACAAAATTTTCTTCTTGCTCTCTTTTAATTTTTAATGCCATATCAAAAAAAAAAAAAATATATATATATATATATATATATATATAGGACGACAAATTCCAACAAAGCACAACCAGATCCTTTTACTAATTGTTAGAGAAGACTAACCATTGTGGCACTCTTGTATGCCGCAACACTCCCATCGTAGTCTTTAATCTTATATTTTACTTCCCCAAGCAAGCGGAAAATGTCAGGATCATCCGACTTCTCCTACATAAAGAAAGAACAAAAATATTATATCACCTAAAAGCAACATCAATGAAAAAAAGCGTTTGTTCCAAATCCAACATAAAAGCAACCTTTATCAAGTCTTCGAGGAAAGAGGCTGCTCGTGCATATTCACCTAATTCAGCTGAGGTAACTGCCGCACCCTACAATGCACCTAATATTTGTTCAGAATTTCATACAAACCCCATGCTTAGAATATCCACAATATCTCCATCCCTTGCATATTCCATACAAAGTACATTGTTTCACACAAGTTACCAATCCAACTTCACAGAAAATATTAACACTGGTAACTTTAATCAGAAATAGAGCTTTTATTTTTTATTAGAATATAGCATGACATTGGCAGTCAAGAGGACTGGCCATCCTCAAAACTAAGCAAGACTAAGAAAAATAAGAAGAAAGAATCCATATAGACTGACAACTGTGAAAGATAAAAATAGATCCAAAGGCACACGCACCTCTGCCCTAGTGAGTATCTATTACTTAAGTCCAAGCAGACTAAATTTCTTTGCAAGACATTGGAACCTGTAAAACTATTAGGTTTGAGAGAATCTGAATAATTTATTCCATTCACTAAAGAGATATATATATATATACAAGTGTACAATGTTATTTCCTCCCTTATATATAGAATCTGAATAACCTGTGAAACTCTTAGGTTTGGATCAATGGATGATTTAACATGGTATCAAAGCAAGAGGTCTAGAAGCTACTGTGTTTAAACCCTTGCAATATTATTTCCTCCCCAATTAAATATTGATTTTCACTTGTTGAGTCTTCTACAAATTTCCAAGTCCACAAGTGGGGGAGTGTTAAAGTGTTGATATAATAATAAATTTACTTTCTTCCATCAACTTAAATTAACTATTAGAAGCTAGAAAGCAACAGAAACATCACTCACTTCCATAGCAGTTGGATCTTTTGGGTTGCTACGAAGTGTAACCTCATATTCTTTGAGCATATTCTGCCACATTAGAGAGTAAAGGTGTTATAGATCTCTCATTAAATTGAGTAAAGTAAAAAGAGTTCAGCATTAAGATAATTAGTTTGTCCAAAGCAAGCTATTACAAACAAATTATAAGCCAAGGAAAATCATGCAAATTGAAATCACTGAAGCTGACAGTGACACCATCTAAATTTTAAACACAAACAATCGAATTTTGCGACCTCTTAAAATTTTAACTGTACTTATGGCAGTAAAGAAATGAATCCCATGATATATAAACAAAAATAGGGGAAAATCAATTTATACACCTAAAACTTTGGAAGTTGTATTAAACTAATAATTTTATCAATTTAAACATAGACTTTCATGAGTTAATCAATTCAAACCCTCCGTTAGTAATTTATAATTATTCACTTAATTCCATTTAAAATCAGCTGTAAATCACCAAAATAAGGTTATTTTTCTCCCAAAATCCTATCAAAGTCGCAAAATAAATTATCACATAATTCTTCCTAAATAAGTAGTGAAACATAGAGGAAGAGAACTAGATGAAAAATCACTCAAATTAATCAAAACTCGCTACTGTCCGTTTGATTTCAACATTTCTCTCTTATATTATGTTAATCCCTACCTTTAAAGAAAATTTTTCACATACTGAATTTATGCATTAACGGTTTTAAAACAAAATCTTAGTGGCAAGTTTAAATTAGTTCGCTTACGGAAGTTTGGGATTTTGATTGATCAATTATTAGTTTGAGGTTTTAAGTGACACTCCAAGGTTTAGGGGTATAAATTGATTTTTTTTCCACGATAATAAGCTATACTACATCTTAATTTGAATTAAAAAGCAAAAATCTTGCCAAAATGAGCATAGCTCAACTGGCATATTGACCTTAAGGTCAAAGTTTCAATTCTCAACCGCCCACATTGTCAAAAAAGTAAGGATCACTTTTTATTTTTTATTATTTATTTATTTATTTTTTTTTGGGTGGGGGGATAAGAAACAAAATTTAACCAGCAAAAAGTTGGGCATGAATAATGTATATGCTCAAGTTGAGGGGGTATTACAGTATATATACATCTGTTATAGCAACTTCCAAGAATGTTGTTTTAGTAACAAGGGGCACAAAACAATTCCGAGGATGTTACCTTAAGATTACTTTCTTCTTCTCTCGATAGTTTGATATTTTCCACCACAGAATCCTTAACAGGACTGATACTGAAAATGTTAGGCCAAAAAAAACTCCAGACTTTTATTGAGCAATCAGTAATGCAGTGAGGAAGATTTCCAAAACAAGAAATTTTTTTGCAGCTAGCTTCAGTCACTCATACGAAAGGCTTTGTTGAATGAAACATATACCTTCCACAACCAGACAATACGAAACCACCAATCACAGTTCCAAATTTAAGAAACTCAGCCACAAAATAATACACAACCAAAGCCTTGGAGATAGCAAGCCTATAAACAAAATTCTTCACAATTTACGTTTCAAACAGTGCATATTGAGCTGAGCTCACTTTGCATCAAGGAAACAACTCATTGTAGAATCCCCCAAGAGTTAGGAAACCTTGTAATACCTGGGTTATATATATATATAGATTCCTAAGCAGCAACGGGAATTTTTTCCCATTGTATTCGAAGTGTAATTTTTGTTCTGTTGGACTGTTTGTTTGGACTCTAGATATTAGGTTTTGTTTGCTTGTTTGGAGATGATGAGAGTGCTAAGGGGATATCAACATAGTTGAGATGTCTGGGTACACTCACTGATCCATAGGTTTTTACGCTCCTGTATCCTTCTTTGTAATTTGAGCATTAGTCTCTGTTCATTATTTCAATGAAGAGACTCATTTCCTTTTAAAAAAAAAAGCAGCAACGGGAATTAGAATATTGAGAAAATGAAAGAAAATGTGATGACTTTGATAACATGGCAAAAAAAACAAAAGAAGAAGAAGAAGATTATCTCAAAAGGAACGGTTTAGAAACACCTTCTCGATCATAGAGCAACAATCTTTGCTATGATCCAAACATGGCACTTGAAACACCTCATAGAGCCTTAAACACGCATGAGACGCTTCAAAGGAAGGGTAAAAATTGATCTTTATCCCAATCTGGTTGCTGTCTTTGCTTGGGTAGTGATGACTGGATGAGAATCTGGATCACATCTTTCTCCACTTTCTCCACTGTCCTTTGGCTGTCAAAGGTTGGAATGCCCTCATGATTATTTTTTGCTTGAATTACTGCCTGGCTCTTTCTACTGAAGAGTGGCTCTTGGAAGCCCTCTCAGGGTGGAAGATTTCTAAACAAGCTTCTATTTTGTGGAAGTGTGCGATTCATGCCCTTTTCTGGTATATTTGGTTGGAAAAGAATCAAAGAACCTTTGAAGACAAGTAGTCTTCTTTTATTATTTTATAGAAATGTTCAGCTTACTGCTTCTTGGTGGGCCTTTAGTCACGAGAAATTCTATAATAATTATTGCTTTATAACTTTTATCGGCTAACATAATCATCAACTTGGCTTATTCCTTTGGATTGGAGTCTTTGAACTCCTTCTGGGGACTACTCGTTTTGTATGTCCTTGTATATTCTTTCACTTTGCTCAAATGAGAGCTCAATGTCTTAATTCAAACCAAGGGATCAAATTGACCAAAAGTCCAATTGTTTGTTTTTTTTTTTTGGGAAAAAAACAAAGCTTTTCGTTGATATGATGAAAAGAGAGTAATGCTCAAAGTACAAGAAAACCAAACAAAAATACCAAAGATACCAAAACAAATAGAAAGAAAAAAAAAGGACTAAGATGGAGAAATAAAATCATTCCAAATCAAATATGAAGAAGCTTGAAATCGAGCAAAAAAAGTGAACAATACAAGGAAGAGACTTATCCTAAAAAACCCACTGAATTATTTCAAACCAAAACTTTAAAACGGATTTTATCGCAAACTAAGCTTGAAAAAATGCACACAAAAATACTCCAAGATTATGCCACGATCCTAAAGAGGGCAAGAAGCTGTCAAATAAAGAACCCAATAGATGTTTTAACATCCTTCAATAATCTTCAAAAAGCGATATTCCTTGAAAGTGTAACTTCAATCCAATGGACAAAAACCAAAACAATGTGCAAAGAAGCATTCTGAGAGGTCGAGGACAAATTAAACCCACTTTAGACAATTGAAGACCACAAACTTCTACAATTGAAGAAAGACAAAAAGAGAAGAACTCAACCTCGTATCTTGAACACACTACCTTTCCTCATCCCTTTGAAACAAAATATCAAAAGCTTCCCCAATATGTTCTATTGAAAGTGGTTCCTCAGAAATTGAATCCAAATGATGAATATCAGATTCTTCACTACTCACACTAACAACCGAGTCCTCATCAGAATAATAGGGGCGAGGGAGATCCTTGGAAGAAGAATGACAAGCAATATCTCTAGCAAACTAAATCTTCGAACCAGGAATGGAAAGAGTTGATTGACTGAAAACTTTGAAGAACGATGTCTCCTTGAAGAGCTATCTTGACAATTTTCCTCGAACAACATAGGAACTTGAGCTCGTACGCTTCTCCTCTAGTGAGTCAAAATTATTATTTACTAAAATCTTGGAAGAAGATTGATTAACAATTCTCCGGGTATAGTGTAAATTAAAAGCTTGAAGATACCTTCCAGAAGAACCTAAAATTTGTTCATTAGCCTCAAGAGAAAGTTCCAAAAACCGTTGTGCTTCCATAGACTTGGATTTTGAAATCTCATTAGATTGAGGAGAGATACTAAGACCATCCCTAGTTTGTTGAGCTTCTTTATAATAAAAATGATCATTCACTTCAACTCCACCAACTGAAATAGTGTTATTATCAAGCAACAAAGAATTGTTTGAGCTTGCCCCCAATTGTCAGAATTATCATTTAAACGGAAATCATTCAAATTTGGTGGTAATTCAACATCACCCAAAGTAAACGCTCCATCTTCCATTACTTGTCTAATGAATAGAGTTAAAGTCTTTGGCAAATAGAACACTATGACTTAAGGACTTCAAACTTGGGGATTCCAAAGGAACACCAAACCGGAGAAAGAAATCTACAAGATTTGGATCCTTAAAATCAATCTCTGCAGGAACAAAACCACAAATGTTGTTTTGTACCCCTATCACTACGTTGGAAGTCTGGAACAATCTAAACAATTAAGATTTTGTGAAGAGATGATGCTAACCAAGCCACCAAAATGCCCAGTAGCTTCAAAGACTGGTTTTTTTTTTTTCCAAAAAATTAAAGGTAAATTCAAAAGGAGGACTCTTGAAAATAAGAAAAGCTGGAATTTGCTTCAACAGAACCAATAGACTTCTTTGACTTGGAAGTTTGGCAAACCATTTCCGCAAAACTCCTCAAATTTGACTCACTAATCTGCATTTCCTCGTGAGGCTGATCCTTTTCAAGAAAACAAACAGAATTGAAGTTTAAGTTCCTTTTATTTGGAAAATGATACCACTTTTCATTAAGAAAATAAAAAGAGACTAACGCTCCAAAAAACAAGATACAAGGGAAAAAGCCACCTTAAAACCCTTTGAAACTTCTAGAAAGCGAACACCAAGAGGAGGACTTCAAATGAGCAAAACCGAAACAATCGACGCATAAACGGGCCTCCCCTGGAAAATGTAATGATTTCTTTCCATCCAAATCTCTAAAAGAATTTCTTTGACTGCATTGATCCACAAAATATAACCCTTTGACTTCAAACAAGGGCCATGTAAAAGAACATTATCTCTTGTTGAAGGCAAAAATGACCAATGAAGATCATAAATAGAGAAGAAGTTGAACCAATATCAATGAGAATAAGAACACTCAAAGAGAATGTGATTTAAATAAATTGAAGTTCAGGTTTCTCATCTCATCAGCTTAAGCTTTTAGGTTTATTGGTGATGGAACATGAACCAATGCTTTCTAATAACTAACCCATAACAAATAGTAGGAACTAAAAGAACTATAAATGGCTAACCAAGCCTCCCATTGTGAAAATGTATGCTAGGAGGGGTAAAATAGGGATTTCAACACTGAAGTTGGTTAGTGGTGTAGAGGAATGTGCTTTCTACAGGAAGGGTAGTGAGTTATGTAGGGAAAGAAAAGGAGGATGAGGTTAGTAGCTATTGTGGAACTTTGTGGCTGGAACGCTTGATAGGTGAGGTCCAGCTCCCTCCCCTCCCCCCGAAATAGTACAATTTTATGAGAATGAAATTTATTAATAATAATTGAACCTCACTTTCATTTTTAGTTACTAGCAAAATAAGCACTATCCTACAGAACAAAGCATTGGTAAAAGCAAGTGGACACCTAAAATACTAGACGTTTGAAAAAGCACAAGATCAATGTCAATATTCACGTCGTAAATCCAGAACAAAAATATAGGGGCAAAGAGTAATTTTGGAAAACTAGTGCATGGTATAGTACCTACACAATACCTTCCAGAGGGCAGAAAGTCTCCGAGCGCAAAAACCAAGCCAAAGACCAAAACAGCTACACCTATTCCAATCTACTTGCGACACAGTTGGTTGATTTAGCATTAAATGAAAAGGTAAAAATCGATCTCAAATACACAATTCTTACCTTGGTACCAAGTCCAATTGTTTTCTTTTCTGATTCCACTGGTGCGTCATAGTCAATTGCTCCAAATTCCTTTTTAGTGTCTGCCTTTTTCTTCTCAAGTGCTGATCTACACAGTTTTCAGTACTCAGATTAGAAGTGTCCAGAAAGTACAGCTAAATGATTTAGCTACTTTGATAATTTTACGTGCTGAAATTAAAAAAGTTTACAGAAAAAAAAAAAAAAAGTTTTCATGGATTATATGGATTTATTTCCTTCTCTTTGAGAATTTGTTGTTCCCTCCTTTCTTGTATATCCAGTTGTTGTGAGGGAAAAGGAACAATAGAACCTTTAGAGGGGTAGAGAGGAGCCTTTTTGATAGTATGATCTTTCACTAGGTTCTATGTTTCTCTTTGGACGTCAATGACAAAGTCTTTCTGTAATTATTCGTCATGTCTCATTTGACTTTATTGGAGTCTCTATTTTTAGTGAGACTTCCTTTTGTGGACTTATTTTTTTGAATGCCCTCGTATTTTTTCATTTTCTTTTTCAATGAAAAATTGGGTTTTTATCAGAAAATCAAGTAAATAGTTCATAGGAGAAGAGCATCCGCTACAAATAAGAAAAATAATATCGTGCAAATGAGCTTAATGGTTTACTCGATGCAAATACCCTATAGAGCAAAGATAGTAACATAAACCATACGACAAAAATAGCATTTATTTTTTCTTTTCCCCATTAAATAAGAACAATAATATCATGCAACCAAAAGAACTTTCTAAGATGTTGAAAACAAAATGACTCCCTTCAGTAGAATGTGATCTTAAAAGAGATTCATAGTCATTAATCATCATTTAAAAGCACGGACAAGCATTTTGTTAGCGTGAAATGCCTTTTACTAACAGGCATCAATAGGGAGAGAATGAATAAAACAATTGAGAGAAGAAAACAATTCTGCATAGTACCTTTTAACTGCTTCAAGTCGTTTTTCGAATTGAAGGTCCAAAGATTTGTTATAAGAACTTCCATCATAACGGAAACTCACAGCAGGTGCCTCTACACATAATCCAACTTTAAATCAAGACACAGAAAAAGAGTATAAAACAATAACAGAAAAAAATGAGGACTAAAGAAGGATTGTATAAAAATAAAAATGAAAAAAAAAAGTTCAATTGAATGGATTTGTAATAAGAATTTTCATAATAACGTCAACTTAGACCACGTGCATCTACATCATAATCCAACTTTAGATAATGTACAAGACACTAATACTGGAAAAGAGTAAAACGGGAAAGAAAGGGAGAGAGAGAGAGAAAGGGAAAGAACTATCATAAAGAAGAATATTATAATAAAAATAGAAGTCCACTAAAAGTAGGCCATGCAAAAGAAGCCAAATACTAAAAATAAGAATAATTAAAAAAATCTAGAGCTAACATGTGCAATGACATGGCCAATTGATTGAACAAGAGCTTATGAATAGAAATTCATACTATACTCTGGTGAATGAAAAGGAGGATCTTAAAAAATAGAACTTTGTGGCTACGTGAACTATGACATGCCACTGATCTGGCAGAAAAAGTCTCATGAATCCCCCCCACCCATGCCTGAAACCACTGAACTTTCCGACAAAACCTAGACACCCACAATGAACCACCCATATCAACACCGTTCCATCTCAATCAACTGGAAAACTTTCACCATTGAAGTCAACCTGGCTTCTTGAGGTTTCAGAGTCCGCCTTTCCAAAGCTTCAAGGGACAATGGTTGACTGAGATCCTCAAGCTCCTGCTAGATGCACCGTTGAACCAAAAGTTCTTCAAGGAGTCACGTTGATAATTAAGTCCTCTGGCTAGAGAAAATAACAAGCAAACAGGTTATGCTCTGGAGCTAGTAAAGTTCGACTACAATAGGGGCAAAACCATGATGATCATTCTGGCATGGGATCAATGAAAAGGCTGGAGCAAATTGTGTAAAAACAAGGACCTTTTAACAAATAGCTTAAACTCTCTCTCACATAATTGGAGATTTTTTTTAGTCCCATTGGATGGTACTTTCGTTTTGTACAATTTCATTTCATCAATGAAATTTGTTTCCTATCCAAAAAAAAAAAGTGTGGTTGAACTCCCAAGAAGGAAGGCAAAGTATATGGCGTAGATATAATTTATCTAGAGGTGGTCGAGCTACCCTTTGTAATGGGAGATTGTTTCTCGCTCCCAAGAAGATGGAGGACTTTCTTTTGGGAAATTGTGGTTGAACTCCCAATAAAATATTGTCTCGAAAAACATTGCCAAAAAAAAATTGTGGTTATAAATTCTTGAGCACATTATGAGAAATTTCTTTTGGGAAGGGCATAATGGGGGGAAATGAATCATTTGGTTAAATGGGAGATTGTTTCTCTCCCAAGAAGATGGAGGACTTGGCCTAGGTGGATTAAGGAATAGAAATTTGGTTTTATTAGCCAAATGGGGCTATCGGTTTATGAATGAGGAAAATGCTCTTTGGTGCAAAGTAGTGAAAAGTATTCATGGTAGCAGCAACTTCAATTGGCACACGGCTGGGAAGGTAAATGCAAGTCTTCATAGTCCTTGGATTAGTATTTCGAGGTCTTGGCTGAAAATTGATGTCTTGGCGGTTTTTAACCTTGGAAATGGCTGCCGGATTGCTTTTTGGCTTGATTCATGGTTTGATAGCATCCCCATGGACATCCATTTTCCAAGATTATTCAATGTTGCCCTCAAACCGAATGGTACTGTGTCAGGCACTGGGATTCTTCATCCTCTTCATGGTCCATTTTCTTTAGAAGATTATTAAAGGAGGAAGAAATAGTAGAATTTCAGCCTCTTCTCGGCCTTATTGCAAACAAAAGGGTGGAGCCCTTTCCCCGATAGGCACATTTGGTCTCTTGAGGCCAACAGTAAGTTCTCGATAAAGTCCCTTGTTACCCACCTTTCTTTGACTTACCTGCTAGATAAATTGTTGGTGAAAGCATTATAGAAGTCAAAGAGCCCAAGAAGAGTAAATATCACGGTATGGATCATGCTTTTTGGATCATTAAATGTTTCCTCGATCTTGCAAAGGAAACTTCCTTCTCCATGTTTATCACCTTCGGCATGTGCTTTCTGCTTGGCGGACCAAGAGACTCTTCAGCATGTGTTTTTTTATTGTTGCTATGCTAACAATTGTTGGTCTCAATTATTGGATTTATTTCATTTAAATTGGGTATTTGGCAATGTTTTTCGAGACAATATTTTGCAGATTCTGCTGGGTCCAAGGATGAAATCAAATTCCAAGCTTCTCTGGTTTAATGTTATCAAGGCTTTATTAGTGGAAATTTGGTTTGAGAGGAACCAAAGAGTATTCCAAGATAAATCTACACCTTGGTTGGATAGGTTTGAGATAGCTCGACTTAATGCTTCTTCTAGTGCACCCTCTCCAGCTCTTTTGCAGATTATTCCATCCAAGATGTTTCCTTAATTTGGAAGGCGTTCATTTTTCCATATTCTTAGCTTTTGTTTATAGCTGTATTTTCGTTTAGTTCCTTGTATTTCCTCTGGTTGCCTCATTGTATTCGGGGTGTATTTTTGTTATGTTGGACTGTCCTTTGATATTTGGATGATTGATTTTTGTTCGGAGTTGATGAGAGTCTAAGAAGCACGGATACAGATACGAGACACAAATACGACACGACACAGACACGGCGACACGCCATATTTTAAATATCTAAGACACGACACGACACGACAAGGACACATTTATTAAAATATATATTTTTTTTAAAATATATATCATATTCATACCAAAATAAAATTGAAAGTAAATGGATTGATGCATTTATATGCTTAAAAGACTTACCTTGATGTATTTCACACTCAAAAGTTACTATTATCGTCATATATGTGTTTTTTTAGTCTACTCAACAAGTGTTCAATGCATGTCTAACACGTTTGTTGCACTAAAAGTGTCCGATACGTGTCCAATAAGTGTCGGGGTGTCGGACACGTGTCGGACACGGACACGCTAGCCAAACTAGAGTGTCCGTGCTTCTTAGATGAGAGTACTAAGGGGGTATCAACCTAGTTGAGATGTTCGGGTGCACCCACTGATTCATTGTTTGTTCGTTCCTTTGCTCTTGTATCATTACTTGTAATTTGAGCATTATTCTCATTTCATTATATCAATGAAGAGACTTGTTTCCTTTTTCAAAAAAAAAGATTAAGGAGTCCCTATGGCTAAAGGGAATTGTGGAATAGTTGAATAGCTATGTGCAATTGGATGATGGCTAGAAGGATTTGAAAAGCATTATAGCACTAAAATTTCCAGAGTTTAAGCAACCCTAACCCCTGTTCGACCGATCATTCCACCGGCATCTTGCATTCACACCTCTATTTGACTTCGTTCAGAGATGTAGTAGTGGTAGATACATTAGTTTTGGTGGGTTGTTGGCTCCACCTGCTGCTTTTCGCAAATCCCAGCATACCCTAGGAGTTTCCAGTTGCAAATTCTACAAAACCTCCAACTACACTTTATTTCATTGATTATTCTACTTTTCTATTTAACTATTGACGCTTTTGGCTACTGGACCCTCACACACTTGCTAAACACAGTAGTTAGACAAAAAAAAGGGAGAATTTCCCTCTCAAACTTGTCTTTCAAATCCAAGTTCCTATAACATCTAGCTTTCTGCAAATTTGGTTTGAAAGAAACCAGCATATATTTCAAGACAAGCCCCTTCGTTGGTTTAGCTTTCTTACCATTTGCTTTTTCCTCTGTAATTGGAATTTTTGGCCTTGTATTATTGGAATGTGATGAGGGCACTATGGGTGTGTCAACCTAGTTGAGATATTCGGGTGCGCATGTTGATCCTTGTATTTGTATTCATTTTTATTTTGGTATCTTGTATTTTGGAGCACTAATCTCTTTTCATATATCAATGAAAAGTTTTGTTTCCGTTTAAAAAAAAAATCTAGCTTTCTGCATCCATGAGACATCACTATCAATAAAAGTTCCAATTCTCCCTCACTCACCAAGGAAAGCATAGAGGCTCCCCTGCTATCCAGGCCCACTCATAACTAAAGTATGTAGAGGAAAAATGAAAAATTACATAAGCCTTTCGATTAAGAGATCAAAAAAGAAAAATAAGAAAATGATGAAGAAACTTACAGAAAAATGAGTTACACTTACGTGTGGGTACTGTACTAGATTGTTTTGGAATGGGTTTCCTACATCAGCAGTGAGTCCAAAGCAGAGGAAAACACAATATTAGCAAAGTCATCAAAAAGTGAAACTCAATAAATTGAGAAGATAATTTGGAAATGAAAAAACATAAAAATTGATCAGCTCTATCCCCAATTCATTAGATTAGAGAACATTCGTAGATGACAGAATGTAAAATAAAACACCATACAGAGAGCATGTCAAATAAAAGGATGTCCAGTCTTGTGCAGTTATTAATCCAGTCATCCCTTCTACTAGAGTGTATTCTTTCAATTAGCCGGTTTCTTTCCATTCTAAAGGGTGACAATATCACTATCTAGCTAAGTGGCAAGAGGTACGTGATACATTCTTTCTTCTTTGTTTATTTATTTCTCTTTTTGATGTATTAGAGCAGCTCAATGGGGTTACCTGTTCTCCCAGATCCAACTGACTTCGACTTTGGCAAACAACCCCTTTTACTTTTACTCATTACACACAATTGTTTGTAATTTGTGAAGGATATTTTCTTTATTTATACATTCAATATGTTCTTGAATACCTTCTTTTAAAGGGCTTTCACTTCGTTTGCAGTCGATCTTTACCCATACAGAGGAGTTCAAGTTTAGGGATCTTGTGTCTTCAAGTTGGTGTTCTTGCGTCTTCAGACATTTAGTTGGAGCTACTCCTTTTCTTTCAATAGGTTGATGGTGGATGGCTTTCTATGAACCAAAAATAAGAAAAAAAAAAAAGTGTTTTTCTTTAAGGTAAAATACTTGGAAAGAAAGTTGAAGTGTGAAGGGAGAGGGAAAAAAAAAGTGTGGTTGGAAAAAGAGAGAGAGAGAGAGAGATAAAAATGGGTAGATGGAGCAGAAATATTTCTATTTCAGTGTTTGACATTTTTTTAAAAAGAAAGACTGCTTGGTTATGCTCTTCATTTTTTTAAGGTTCTTATAGCGTGTCAGCAACTTTAAAGGTTGATGATTTAAGAAAGAAAATAATTTCAATTAGTGTAGAAGTAGTAGAACTGTAGAAGAGAAGATAGTGCGGGATTAGCATCAATGGCAGAGTAAAATTTGTTCCAGAAAAGTAGAAAGATCTGTTGACTCTTGAAAATGTCAAAAGAATTTCTGAGAACAGTGTAGCAATGAAGATATGCGAAAAAATAAAATAAAAAATAAAAAATGTGTATCTGTATTTGAAATGCACTGAGAACAGTAGAAAGCATCAACATTGTGCAATAACTGAAAACAATCAACAAGCAGCAAAGAACAAAGTTTCAAACACAATAAACGATAAATTCAGAATTTCAAAAAACTAAACCAATTTAGAATACCTTGGTTCAGACACCCTACCCTTTTGGTTGCCCGAGTTGCCAGCTTTGTCGGCCTAAGTGTAAAATAACAAAACAAGTTAATGATGCCTCAATTGGAGGATTAAACAAATAATTGAATTACATATTAATAATATCTATTAACAGGAAAAAAAAGAAAAAAGAATTCAACCATATTGCTATAAAATGGCAGATGATCATGGTCATAGCTCAGTTAACAATGTGAAGTCACGGAAGAGGAATTCCAACACAACTATATAATTGCATACACGGACTTGGGTGGGGGTAGAGACGGACCATGGAAACATATAGCTCATTACCTCCGTCTATTGATGTAAAAGAGAGAATAGCAGAAAATAGCAAAACAACCACAAGGCAAAATCACAAGACTTGCTCACAATGGCCTATAGAATCAGCCTAACTCAGATCCTACGGGAAACAGTCGGAGGAACAAGTAATGAAAAAGGACAAATCAATCGCACAAACAAAGAAAATGGATAAGAGGTCATGGGTTCAATCCATGGTGGCCACCTACTTAGGAATTAATATCCTATGAGTTTCCTTGATACCCAAATGTTGTAGGGTCAGGCGGGTTGTCCCGTGAGATTAGTTGAGGTGCGCGTAAGCTGACCTAGACACTCACGGATAATAAAAAAAAAAAATAAAAAAATAAAAATAAAAAAAAAGAAGAAGAAGCACAAACAAAGAAATATTGAACAAAGCTATAGGAAGGATTGACACTTAACCTCAACTTTTATCCTTTGTTTAAATTGGTGTATGTGTATCATGGACTACTGTAATGGAAAAAATCTTAACTAACTGTTGTAGTTGTGCTTTTTGCTTCCAAAATTGTGGGGTTGTGCATTGGAGAGTTGAGGTATTTCTATTGTTCTAGATTAGAAACTTCTTTTGAAAAGAAAATTTCTATACAAAACAATTAATAGTTTTATAATAAAATTTCATTACAATAACCAATTCACTATGTACTCATATAAGTAATTCAACTTATTCTTCTACTAAACCATGCATGATTATGTATGTACAATAGTCAAGCTAAGCTTCGTATCGAATATCTAGGTGTGCCGCCAACGGGGAAAAGGATACCATGATATCTTGCCATTAAGCAGGGAAAATGAATGTAATCATGTCCAATCTGCAGAGATACGAAACCGTTGTAACTAAAAATGCATCATAAACATGTATACGTACTTTATTGTCTTCCTTGTTTCCAAAACCACGGCGAGGGTTAGAGTCGGAGCGGCTCTGCATTAGAAGAATTGGGAATCGAGGAGCCGCCATAGCGAACATTTTGTGGTCAGTCAACAGCAGAAACCGGCGGAGTGAGAATCAGAATAGGGGGAATTGTGAGGCAATGTAATGTACAAAAGAAACGAAGCGGGGTCAGGCCAATTTTATCAGAAAGCAAGATAGAATCTGTCCCATTTTTTCTCCTATTGCGTTGGCTGTTAAATTCAGAAGCTGATACAATCTTGCTACGGTTAGATGGTTTCGCCATCAAATGGTTTGGACAGTGGCGGTAGCGGCCACAAATAATTTTGCTTTAAACAGGGCCCACCAAATGTAAGGAAGACTCTGGCGGGAATCGGGATAATCATGGAAAGTAACTAAATAACTCAATTCTACCCATTTTAAAAGTGTTTACCATCAAGTTTGTACATTTATCGAAAAACTCTATCTTCATCTCTTTCTCTCTCTCCCTCCCATGTTTACAATGGCTTCACTTGCCCGTTACTGCCAACGACCAACTTCAACGACAATCATTACCGACAACCACCTCTGATGTCCAATCTCGACAACAAACCATCGTCAAAGACTACTGTCGCCTGGCTCATTGATCACCTTCAGTGCCCAAAATCTGACAACCACCTTCGATAACAACCACCTCCGACAACTACCTTTGGCAATCATTTCCAACATCCAACTCCATGTGACTATCACCTCTGATGCCCAACTTCGACAATCACCTCTAATGACCAACTCCGATCATTCCCAACAACTAACTCTAACGACCAACACAGTTCATATACTAAAAAAATAAAAATAAAAAAACAAAAAACTTGGCTGGTGAAACTGTTTTAAAATACAAAATTAAAAGGGCAAAATACACGTTTGGTCCCTGAAGTTTGGGGTTAGTGTCTATTTAGTCCCTGAGGTTTCAAAAACTACATTTTAGACCCTGAAGTAGTTCTAAATGGTCCTAAAATTAGTTTGACCGTTAGTTGACTAACGGAAATTTGATGTGGCATGTTGAAGTAGCAAATTCTAGATAAGGTGAGCAACTTTTCTAAATTTATATTATTTTTTAGATCACAAAATCTCTTTTTAATTATTTTTTTAGTTTTTTATTATTTTCTTTCCCCTCTCTTTCTCCTCATCTTCTCCAATCTCTTAGCTTTCTCATCTTCTCTTATGCATGCATCTCCCTTTCCCCCTTTTCTCTCTCTCTTTTTTAATCCTAAATTTCCTTCCAACCATCCAACCAAATTCCCCCAAACGCCCCAAATCTCCACCTTTGCTGCCATTGATGGCATTTCTTAAAACTCCTACACTTCAAATTCTCAAATTGAGTTTATTGTGCTAAATTTTGTGAGCCCATTTTAGTTTTTTTTGTCCATGTCTAACCTCCATTACTAAAGCTTCAATCAAATTTGAAAGTCTCTCTCTCAAATTTGAAAGTCTCTCTCAAAGTGCCCTTGTCAGCAACAATATATGTTAGTATTTGTGTGAAAAAACTATTTACTCAAAATAAACTTGTATAACTATAAGAGGTTAATTAATGGGTTAAATTTATATGGTCTTGGAATGGTAGAATTTCTTTCTTATATATTTTTTCTGTAGTTTAGTCTGTTGAATGGTCAAAATAAGTTCAAGGATATCATCAAGCAATTGCCTCTATTGAAAATGTTTAAATGTTATATATTGGAGTTTTGATTTCTATTGGAACAGCTACAATCTAACTGTGGCGTTACTGCAAGCATCGGACTGTGACTGTGAACAGCGGAGTGATGATGGCGACAGTAAATCTTGCTGGAGAACAGAGAAAAAACATGAAAAAAAAAACTACACAAGAAATGGGAAGAGATGTTGAAAAGAAGATGAGGGATGAGAGAGAATGAATGGAAAAATTAAAAAAAAAAAAAATTAAAAGCCATGTAATGTAACAAATGACATAAATTTAGTAAAAAAATTACACCTCACTTAAAATTTGTCATCTCAACATGCCACATCAAATTTTCGTTAGTCAACTAACGTTATGGACCATTTTGGAACTATTTTTCAAACCTCGAGTCTAAAATGTAGCTTTTGAAACCTCAGGGACCAAATAGACACTAACCCCAAACTTCATGGACCAAAAGTGTATTTTGCCCAAATTAAAATTATTAGTTTAGTCATGGACCAAAAGTGTATTTTGCCCAAATTAAAATTATTAGTTTATAGTATTTAATAGTTGTCTTATATAGTAATTTAACATTAATAGAAACACTTAGAGCATGTAGCAAAACCAAACAAACTTGTATATTAAAACAATTTTTAGAAAACATAACCAAGCACATTTGTATTTTTATTTTAAACATTTTTTATAAAAATAGTTTAAATACAAATAACTTTTTGAAAAACATTTAATCGCATGTTCGAAAGCTCAACCACAAATGGATACTACCATGACTGCATCTTTTGAGGCTCTCCACTTCTTTGTTCGGCACTTGAATATTCTACTAACATGACTAAGTTAGGACATAACGTCACTTTGATATCACTAGTTAAGGACAATGGTCATATATCTTCACAATGACATGATATTGTCCACTTCAAGCATAAACTCTCATGACTAGCTTTAATTTTGGTTTCACTAAAAAGGTCTTACCATTAGTGATAGTTAAGGAAGAAATTCCTAAAACCATATAATCTTTCTTTTTGCTTAATCATTTGTCTCTGTGTGTTGTTCTATTGTGATTGTTAGGCTAAAGTTGTATGGCATTAGACATGACTTGATCCCTATGCTGTAGAATTTATCAGTATTAATTAGATGTATCCTTAATCATATTTGCATCTTTTTGCCTTAAGAGTTTGTATTATAATTGTTTGTCTCCATCTAGGCAATCGAGTTTAAATAGCAGCACATGAATCTTTGGACAAAGTAAGTGTATGGATTTAACTACCTAAGGCAATTGAGAATGAAAATGAATCACTAAGTTATAGTAGGACTAATATAATCACTTAGAAACAAAGAGAGAAAATGAGATTGAATGCATTAAGTTAGCATATATGACCTCCAACTAACGTGATGTTCTGGACTGTTTCGAAAGAGGTGTGTAATAGGTTTCCTCACTTAGAGAGCATAATACCATTTAAAGAGCATCTTGATTAATGTTGTAGATTGTGAACGCACATGGAGTCAAATAGTCAAGTATATGCGCTCTTGTTACGTTAAAGTTACAATATCCTTTATTCTCATCAAACTGCATGTTGCATGTTTTACGCATATTTCCCTCACTGTTTTTATTCATGGCACGTTTTATTACAGCATCAAAACAAACATCATAGAATATTTTGCTAGTTACTCCTCTGCACAACATTGAATAGAATAACGTGAGCAAAAGCATAGCAGTATTTTGCATTGCACTGAGTCTTTAGAATACTCCATGTATTACTTGTTGTTGCATCGATCTACTAAATACAGTAGGTGATTTGTCTTATATCGTATAAGCATTTTTTTAGTATAATTTACATCAAACAAGCAATTTTCTCACAATTATAGAAGCTGTCACAACTACAGTTTCACTTGCTACAAATTTAACCAATACCACTCTTATGGTGAAAATTTTATCTTCCTCCTCAAGTACATCTCGTACGTGTAGTTGTGGTTCTCAGTCAACTTCTGCAAAGAAAAGTGAGGGACCTACTTTTACTCAGTGTGGTATTCATGGACAAATGTTACAATCTTCATGATATCCCCCAAAATATTGTACCAATCAAAAGGTTGGTTCGGATTTGCTTTTGGTACCACCCCAAAAGGTCTCATACCAATGGAGATAGTTGTCCTCCCTTATAAACCCATGATATTCCCGTTATTTAATCAAAGTAGAACTTTGGTTGCATTCCCAACACCGTTCTCTTTGTTGCACTTTTTTTTTTCTTTTTTGTAGTTTTTATTATCTTTTAGTCTTACCTCTATGTTATTTACTCTCCGTTTGAGTTTTATTCTCTTTAAAACACTTTTTTTATCCTTCCAAGTTTCAATTAATATGAGTTTTATTATTATTTCATTGTGTTTTTTATTTTCCATTATGAGCTAGTCTTTTCCTTGGGATTCAAAGATGCGGATGCTCCAAGGAAGAAGTAAGAATTCCACTTGTGCATGCCCCTGATTTACTTTACTTGACACTTATATAGTCATTTGCTTTTATTGATTTTAATGTTTATTGTTAATCTAAACTAGTCATTTAGGTTAGCATATCATGGTAAGTCTAGTATCGAAAGAATTAGGTAATAGATGACTGTCATCAAAATAATATAGGAGAAAAGCCTAAATATAAAACTTTGTTTGACTTCTAGAAATAAGGTAATGCATGTATAGTCATGAAAATTGCATGCTCATTTATCTAAGTCTTAAATTAACCTTAGAAATATGTGCGTAATTGCTTAGTCTTCTAAAAGTGTTTGAAAAGAGAGATGAATAGGTGTTGAATTCGATTCACGTTACTAAGTGTCGATTAGCAATGTACAACTTGATCACATACAACTTAATTCCTTTAGCTTGAAAGAGCAAGATGAAAGTGCATCTTAACCACATGTTAGATTGTGTCTGGGTCTAGTTGAGCAAAGTAAGTTTGTGTGTATGAGGTGGGCACAATTCCCCCACATATGAGCATACTTTTTATCATGTAGCAGATTCTTTTGTTTATTGGTGCGAGCCCATCAAAGCCAAAATGCTTGCTATAGAAACTAATAAAACTTGGTTTTTCATTCCTTTACCTGTTTGAAAACACTCCATTGGTTGCAAAATTGATTTATAAATTCAAATAAAAAGCTAATGGAACAATTGAGAGGTATAAAGGCATGATTAGTAGGCCAAGGGTTACACTCGACAGAAAGGCCTTGGCTACATTTAATGTTTTCTCCCGTTGCTAAGTTTACCACTGTCAATGTCTTATTTACCATTGTCGTTTCCTTGAACTGACCCTTAATTTAGTTGGATGTAAACAACACTTTTTTGCATGGAGAACTTCTTGAGGAAGCTTATATGGATCTTCCTTTGGGTTATAAGTTTGGGATTGTTGCATCTTAGGAGCGTTTAGTCTACCAGCTTCATAAGTTCATACATGGTCTTATGCCAAGCATCCAGTCAATAGTTTGATAAATTTTCTCATGCTCTTTTGCTTCTTGATTTCATTTAATCTAAAGCAGATCACTCTCTTTTTGTTCAAGGTTCTGGTGCTTCTTTCATAGCTTTACTATTATATGCTTACGATAATATTATCACTGGTGCATCTACTAATGAAATTGTTGTTTTAAAAGAAGTATCTTAGTGATACTATTAAGCTCAATGACTTTAGTTGTTTTAAGTTCTTGGATTAAGAACATGTTATGACTTAGCACTCTGCATCTTTATTGAGAAAAAAAAATAAAATCTTAATTTAAAAAAAAAGTTCGCAAAAAGGTTTTCTTTTATTGTTTGTATGAAATTTTCATTGTATTCATTTAAGTCACTCTAGTAACTTGCAATTAAGAACACAATCGTAAGGTTTGAACGTTGATTTAGAGAGACTAGTTTGGTTTCTTGTGGAATCAATTTGTCCTACTTTTATTGCAAGTTTAAGCAAGGTTCAGTACATCATTTGATCAAAGCCTCGACAACCCTTCGATCACATAATAAGCAAAGAAAATATATACTTCTTAAAATGTTAATAAAATACATTTTTATTTCATTTACGTTCTAAAGTTATTATGATGATGATGATACCAATCCATACATTAATATTGTGTTGTGTGTTGATATTGGTGTTCAAACAAGCCGTTTGAGCGAAAGATAATAATTTTTCAAGAATTAATGATACTATGCATGATTGTTTTTCTTCAACATGTTCACTAATAAAAACAAGAACGAAAGATAATCTAATTGAAGGTCAATGACTCGATGAGTATTTAGAAATAAAATAGCCATCATTTGATCTGGTTGATACGAAGTTGTTTGGAAGCAAGATCCAGCTTTGATTTATAATTTTGAATTACACAATAATATGGATAGAAAATTCTTTTAATAGTAAAGTTTCACTTCCATAATAATGTATCAAACGTTACAAGAGGTAAAAAAAATTAACTTGTCTTTTATATTTTCTCCCCGAATATCTAAAACACACATCTTTCGTTTAACTGAGGTTGTTTCTTCACCAATTTATCTACATACACATCATCTCTTACTAGCTTTTTTTTAACTGATATCTCTCCATCTAAACAAACTCACAAATTGATAATGGACTTTCATGACCAATTGCAAAATAATAATAATAATAATAATAATAATAATAATAATAATAATAATAATAATATTTTTTATTATTATTATTATTATTATTATTAATTGATCTTTTAGATAGAGATTTGAATGTTATGTCTATGAACTCTAAATTTTCAAATTTGTGTCTAGTAGAACCATAAATTTTTAAAAATTAAAAATTCAATAACTAAATTTGTGATTTTAAAAGTTTAGAGATCATCAAATAGTCACATACTCAGTGTTCAAAAATGAATTTGTAATTTGACTAAACAAAAAAGATTTTGGAACGAAAAAGATCTTTTAGATAGGGATTTGAATGTTATGTCCAAGAATATTTGTACCAAACTAAATGTGGTAATGACGGTCAAAATGAGCTTAGCTCAATGGTAATTGGCAACACTCTCTCTAGAGTCTGGAGGTTAAATCTCTCATCCCCACGATTGTTATAATAATAATAATAATAAAAATAATAATAATAATGTTAATTTCTAGTAAACAAAAGAGCAATATATTATTATATTGTCTAAGATGTTGTAGAGTCAGGTTGTCACGTGAGATTAGTCGAGGTGTGCATAAACTGGCCCGGATACTCACGGATATAAAAAAAATAGTATTATATTGTGTAAGATGTTGGTAATAATGCAATATCTAAAGCAAACACCCCAACCGTTTCCATCTTCAAAGAACAAAAATCCCAATTGGATTAAAGTAAGGAAATATAGTGAAGACACCCGTAACAACAAAGATATAGTAGGATAATCCATCCATAGGTATGCTATGGGCTTCCAAGCCTGCGGTCTGATCTCTTAATCTAAGATCAAACTACAAGGAATATCAAGAGTAATGTTGTCAGTTATGGAGCACATTTCAGCTTTCTTTAAATAACAATGCCTAAAGTAAACTCTCAACATTTCGCCACAGCACTAGTCAATCCTACCTATTGACTTCAATTTCTTTCTTCCAAGAATCCTAAACAATGAGTTTCAGCTCGACCTAAGGACCTAGGTACGAATCTTGAATTTGGAGGTTATATCTTAATCTTGCAAATTCTCCAAAGTTCCAAACTCCAAACGCAAAATACTACTAGTCTCCTGACTTCTTAACCCAAAAAACAATTTATAAGAAACAGTTAATCCTCACAATCCAATAAATGATGTTCAACAGATTTCTTACACAAGTTAACAAGTCACATCAACAAGCTAAAACCTTTCTTCTTCAAATGCTAATTAACCGCTAGAAGGTTACTACAGCTCTTACCGTAACCGAACACAATCGCTAATCATCATCGCACACCCCTTCAGAAAATAGGCATTGCTAAACTTCCCTTCCCGCGTTTCTTCAAAGATACATTGTTTTCAAGCTCTAACACAAATTTCTAGCCAAGGTTGAATGTAGAGCCTCGTCCTTACAAACGGATGCTGGGTAGTGGCTACTTCTTCTACATTCCATTGTAGACAAATTATTCAATGAGACTGCTACAATGGGATTGCCTTATAATAACGGTTGAATGTAGATTTAAAAATCTGCATGTCCCTTAATAGCCAAGCCACTAGTTATAAATTTGAAGTACTTCGTTCTTATACATTCCATGGTGAAAAATGTCAACAACATAGTGGCCGGCGGCTTCACCGAATAATTTCTCCAACCACAACACCGTAGCAACCATGTCTCTTCTAAGACATCCAATCACATTGGAACAACAGGACACGATATCAAGCACACTAGAAAGAATGGAAATTACATGAAAAGTAATGTGCCTCCGTATTCAAGAGTCTTTCTAGATGCTAATACTCGTCCCCTGTCCCAATCTCCTCCTTAACTCAACAAGTAGCACTTCTCTCCTTTCCAGAATACTTCAATTGCTCTAACTAGCTCCCAATTTACCCTCCACAAGCAGAAACATTTAAACACGGTTGTGACAAACCACAAGGCCTGTAATTATAACTCAAATATCCCTCATTTCAACCCACCTAATCAAACTAAAATGGAGGTTTTCCAATAGGCCAGTGAATACCTTTCTTGTACAACCAATTTATCTATCTGCAAACACCAACATGCAACTCGAAGCAGTCATCACATATATCAGCATGCCTAAAAAAACATATTAAGGTGATACCTCCTCACATTCACAAGAAATGAAATTCTTGCCCATTCCTAAATCATAATTTATACATTCGTTTAGGAAAAGCAAAAGTTAACTTCTGTACCTAAGTACTTTCCAGGGCTATTAACAGAAATATTCAGCCAAAAGTGAAAATAGAATGGCCATCATCCAGAGCAGTATTTGAGCTGGAAAATAAAAACATCTACTCTTAGTAAGATAGTAACCTGGCTGGAAGTCCTTGGTTCAAGACATCTAAAAGATAGTCAGCATTCCTCACTTCCCCTGCAAAAATGAACAGTGTCATCTGGAAGAGATAATGTTGGAATTGAAAATCTGAAGCCTGATTCGCCACTTAATCCCACGAGGCAGAGTTACTATTATTCTTACTCGAAAGGCAAGAATGTTACCTTCCGTGCACAAACTAAATAATTACCTAGAAAGGAGATTCTCTTGATGCCGCCCTATTTGATTTCGCCATTCTTATCATTGCTTTTAATTTACCTTCATTGATTTCTGATGGAGAAGAAAGAAGCCTTGATGAAAGTCGAAAATCATTGTTCCAAGTGAAATGTCAACCATGAATTACCAATCCCACACCCCACCCCAAGAAGGGAAAAAGAAGAAGAAAAAGAAAACGCATAGCTCAAATATTAGCATTTTCTGAGTATCTAGCCAGAATCGATCGGAAAACAAAGACTACCAACCACCTGAAAATTCATGACTAACTAAAAGGAAAACAAAACCACAAAAGCGAAGACTAGTTTCTATCAAATTCAAGAAGAATGCTTGGTAAGATTACTAACAGAGCTCCAAATATTGGTGAAAGCCCCAAAAACATGGGGCATCACAGTCCCAATCCCATTCAAAACAGACCCAGAAGCCAAGCCTAGGGCAAAAGTCTCGGCATAGCCCGGCTTGGAATCCAACTTTAGGTCGAGAATTGCAAGACGATTATTGGTAGCATCGATCTTCCTTGAGGTCTCGACCAGAAGCTTGTCCTTTTTGCCTCTGCCGGAGGAGATGATCCTAAAGAGAGCATTCTGAAGGTCTTCTATTACCTTGATTGAAGCATCATGAGAAGTAAGGCCTTGGGATTCGTAGTGGGATATGAGTTCCTGTGGGGAAGGAGGCTTTCTTCTTCGGGTTCCTGAAGACGTCATGGGGGTCGCTGTACTGTTGTCTTGGGGGAGAGAATATGGAGGCGCTGGTGAATGTGATTCCCCCATTGCAGCTCAGAACTGAAGGAAGCTCTCTCAATTTTGAGATAATGGCTAATGGGAGAAAGTAGGACAACAGAAAAATGGGGAAACGTCCTGCGACAAAAGTACACATATACACTACGATATCCAATACAACTTGAGTGCTGCCGGGCTTGCCCATCTTTGTTGTTACGGGTATCTTCACTATATTTCTTTTGTCCGCCCGGCTAGAATCTAATAGAAAGGTGGGAGGTGTGATATATATTTTAGGGATTTTTATATAAATCACGTCTTATATTTTAAAATTGTCTTTAAATTTAAATTTTTTCATGAAAGATTTTAGTGTTATTTTTAGATAGGTTTACCTTCTTTATTTTTTTGAAAAATTACTATAAATAGAAAAAATATCAAACTATTTATAAATATAGAAAAATTTTACTGTCTATGAGTGATAGACCGCGATAGAAGTGAAATTTTTCTATATTTGTAAATAGTTTGACTCATTTTTCTATATTTGAAAACAACCATATTTTTTTATGTCCAAATTTTTTTTATGTATTTTTCTATTTTCAAAGTTAGAAAGTGAATTTATGATGGAAAGAAAAAATGTATTTAATATGATTTTCTTCTCATTTTCAATTAGGGAGAAAATCTTTTTAATATTTTTTTCCATTATCAATTGGGGAGAGAAAATGTATTTAATATTTTTTTATTTTTCATTTCACGTATTTTATATGTATTTTTCCTATTTTCAAAGTTACCTTAATGATGGAAAGAGAAAGTGAATTTATAATAGATAGAGAAAATGCATTTAATATGATTTTCTTCTCATTTTCAATTGGAGAGAAAAATCTTTTTAATATTTTTTTTTCATTCTCAATTGGAGAGAGAAAATGTATTTAATATATTTTTTATTTTCCTTTTCACGTATCAATCATTTCTTTGATATTATTTAACGTTTGCCTTTTGATATTATGTGATATATTTTATCGTTTGTTTTGAGTTCTATTTGTTTTTATGTAATATTTCATTGTTTATATATATATATATATATATATATATATATATATAAGGTATTCTAATATGTATGCACTTCTAATTAGACAACGCTTATGTGTGCTTGTAATATATTCATTGAATGTCTTATATATATGCCACTCTAATGCAATTTTTATATGATGGTTTGTCTTAATTGAGTTTGTCTATTATAGTTCCTTGTTTATTTTGAGTTCATTTGTATTTTGCGTTATTATCTTATATATACTATAGTTTAGATTCTATCTAGCATGGTTTATAAATCTCAAATGAACTTAATGTTCAACTTATATTAGTGTATATATCATAAAACAGAAAGTCTCAATAAAAAATTGAAAATATATATCACAGTATATATCGAAAAATCACTTTATATATCGAAAATGGTTATACACTTGCAAATATTCTAATCAATATATGAAATATACTAGTAAGATTGACAAAATTCCATTTAAGTAAATTTAAACCGAAGCTCCCTAATGATTTTCAAATAAACAAAGCTATCTATCATGGTATATAAATCTCAAATGAACTTAATATTCAACCTATATTAGTGTATATATCATAAAACAGAAAGTATCAATAAAAAATTGAAAATATATATCACAGTATATATCGAAAAATCACCCAATATATCAAGAACAAATATATATATTTATATATTGAAAAAACATAAAAGTACATATAAATCCACGACGACGGCGGCGATTGGTGATAGGTGCGAGATCTTGGCAGCACGCGAGTTGGAGTGAAATCGAAGAAGTTTGGCCGAAAAAATCGAAAAAAAAACTCACCGTCGGTCAAAACTTGAACGGCGAGAACAATGGACGACGTGTTGAACGATGGGAACGACGTCGTCGACGGTGGTCGGGTGGTCCAAGAGAGGGAGGCGGCGGCTGGAAAGATAAGAGAGAAAGTCTTGAGAGATAGTGTTTTGAGAGAGATTGAAGAAGATGGAATGACTAGAGTTTTGAGAGAGAAATTGAAGAGATTGATACACGAATTTCTAAGTTATGCATGAGGGATGGATACACAAAAACTTATGTTTGTTTATATATTTATTTATATAAAATGTAGGTGAGGATTAAATTGGAAATAACCATTGATATTAATGAAAATATGAAAGCAAAAAGGCCTTCTTTGTAAAAAAAAAATTGGATGTTTTAGACAACAATGTAAAATAGGCCTTATCTTAAGGTCTTTTAGGTTGAAAACCTTTTTTTAATGATTATTTTAAATTTTTTCTTTATGGATAAAAGAGAAGGAGAGTATGAGATTTAGAGATGTCCATTTTTACTGTGCGGACTCGTCTCATTAGCGGCGAGAATTGGGGGAGGGAGTGAGAAAAAAAAACTTTCTATAGGCTAAATGGGGATGCATTTTATGTCCCCGTACCGACTCCTACCCTGTTTCCTGTTCCCACCCTGTTAGCCTTTTTATTTATTATAATAATTTAATGTTATGGTAATATTAATATTATATAAATATTATATTTACATTTCTAATTTCTTTGTTTAAGGGTCAAGATAATAAATATATTTAAATTTAATATTCTAAATTTAGATTATATATATAAATAATTTGATTGGTAAGTATTTACTTTTATTAGAAAATTAAAATAATTTCTTTTTAAATTCAAATTAACCATGTGAAACTAATCATATTAAAAGATTTAGTGAGAAATTAAAGTTTTTTTTTTTCTCAAAGTAGTGATTTAAAGTATTTTTTTTTAAAAAAAATCAAACAGGTAAAAATTTCTCACGGAGAATTTGATCCCCCGTGAGGAATTTTGCAAAGATGGGGAAGGATATGGGGAGCGAGAAAGTCGTCCCCACCCCTGCCCGCCCCGTAGACATCTCTAATGAGATTAAGTGTTGCATAGGTTGCACCTAATCATTGCTCTATTCAATAATCAATATGAAAAATACTCGGTTGCAGGCAGGTGCCCAATAAAAAGCTACCATGTGTCAATTTTTTAATCAATTTTTTTCAATTTTTTGATTTTTTTTTTTTTTTTTTTTTGTGTAAAAGAGAGGTAAGTATGTGATTAGTTATAGTCTAGACTGCACTTAATCATTACCCAATTAATATTAGTCTTCGATGATTTTTTTTCATAAACAATATGAAAATCAATTTAGATTAGAAAACACTGCCTCTCAACTTCAAGGAAGTTACGATTTAGTTCCTAAATTTTAGTTATAACAATTAAATGTATGTAGTTTCACATTGTAATAAGGTTTAAATATTACTTTAGTCCCTATACTTTCACATATGTTCATTTTGGTTTATATATTTTAAAAAGGTTTACTCTAGTCCCTATACTTTCGAAGAGTATTCGATAAGGTTTATATCGTTATTTTACCAATGTGGAAGGCCCACATGCAAGGCCCACTTTGGCATTTTACGTTTTATTTTTTAAAAGCTTCAGCCGCCGAAAAAGTGATATACACAGACCGAGACTACAATAAAAATGGAGAGAAATTAGAGAGCAGAAAGCTTCATTCCGACCAACAACCTATTTTAACAACGTGTTCTTAACACGAAAATTTTTAATCTAGACGGTGGAGATTTCATTTGAAACTACCTACCATCAGATCCAATGAGTAATTAATTACTACGTCATCTTCTTTATTGTTATCGTTTGTTGCTAAGACTTTTAATCTTAAGATATATATTGTATACGACTCTAGCTGTGACTATAGTAGAGATTTTAACTTTAGTTTGTAATTTTTTACTATCACATTGTTACAATTACTCAAGTCTACTTATTATTATTTCTGGTTGGTTAATACCCTATTAAATTCACACACGAGAAAACAATTGTATACATTCGTCAACTTACTTTTCATCTTTCACTTTCATTTTACGAGTTGTCTTACATGTTTGGAAGGTGTAATTTGTAATTTTCCATTAAGGTAAAGATTATGTAATGTTATAATAGCAAAAAAGACATATAAATAAAGCTTAAACTCCAATCAAGGAAAGTGCCAAAATACATGATACAAGAAACTTATTCTCCTATATTGACTCCCAACAGCAAGTACTCTACTCTAGATTCTAGTCTAATTTTCCTATATTAATTGACTCACAACATCAAAGTACACATCTATTTAAAACATTACTAATTGAACAGAAAATACTAATTAATTAAGCAGAAGAAACATTCTAATCTAGACCCAAGTGCCCTTGAAAAGAGGCTGTGTGGAAGCCGTCTCTCCAAAAGTCTTCACCAAATCACATTCTTCTTCTTCAGTGGTCAACTCCAACCCCAACTCCTCTTCTATATCATCTGAAGCTGATATGAGCAAGAACTCACACCCTTCAAAATTCAAGTAATCAGGTGGGTCTGCTGGGTGAAACCGTTTATGCCCAAATTGACCTTGCAAGTGAGCTGGAAATTGAGCCCTGCGTTTTTGTTGAGAACCACCACCACCACCAGCTCCAGCTCCTTGATCTGGGTTCTTTATTTGTATCACAAACGACCCTTCCCTTTCAATGTTAAACCATTTTTGAGGCTCGTTTTTTTCATCGGCTGACGGAAACTCTAGCTTGTAGATCAAATGTGTGTGGTAATTCTTGTTCTTTGGATTATGTCTCAGAATAAGATAAATGCCTTCGCCTAGAGCTCTTGCACCGGAAATATGTCGATGCCCTCTCGTTGAAGTATCGTATTCCCCTGCTTTAGCCATCGGAAATTGGTTTTTATTTTGGCATTAAAAGAACAAGAGCGATGATTAAGTAAGCCTAAACTCATTTGCACAGGCATAGGTGCAGCCAAGAAACATGCAAGTATTTTGCAAAAAGCAATTAAAAACTAATTGCGGATGTGTGTAGATTTATTTATTACCTCCTTGAAGAGCAGTCTTTATATCTTGCACATCGGTTGTGACCATATCTACAAATCCCCAGTAAGGTCGGCTCCTTTGGGCTGGGGGTGGAAGGCTTTTTCGACCCATAATGATGAACCGCAACAGGGGTTGCTTTTCAATATTCACTTCCTGTGTTTAAGTAATGTATTTAAGTAGGCCACTAGAAGACTGATAACGAGCCATTGTGAGCTTTGGTATTAACTATTAAAAAGGTGTGAGGTTCCAATCCACCCATATTCAACTCATCTATTTTAACCTCGATGGTTTTTTAGGACACCTCTGAATTCCTTGTTTATTATATATTTTTTACCCACAAAAACCAAATCAAATTTTCAAAACTTAAAAAGAAGATTTTAAATACCTATTTTTGTTTTAAGAATTTGGCTAAGAATTCAAATAGACTTAGAATTTCAAAAATAAAAAACAAAAAACGAATTGGTTATCGAATGAGACCATTAATTTTCTATTTTTTTAAAAAAATGTGAATGCTTAGTCCAATTCTAAAAAGAAGAAAAAAATTCATATGCAGGTTACACTCGTCTCTTTTCCAGCTTAGCCAGCACCCAATGAAATTGTGCCAGATGACACAATTTTTTAAAAGGGAAAGTCACCTAATCATTCCCTTCTAAAATAAAAAAAAGACAACTATTTAATTTTTTATTCATGAAAATCAAGTTTTTCTCCCTTTTTTACAATAGAATTGGGGATTCAAATGACAAAATTTTGTCTTGACCTGAAAATGAAACCTATTACTTCCCATATTGATTTCTTGGTTTTTTCAAAAATCTAAAAATATTAAAAAACTAAAATTTTATTTGATAACCATTTAAATTTTTTATTTTTATTTTTTTATTTTTACAAATTAAACCCATAAAACTACTTTGTAGCGGAAAAGAAATGCTACTAAAAAATTATTACAATAATTAGTAATTAGAAAAGACTAAATAGCCTTGTTGTAGGTAGCATAATCTTAAAGCTATAAATGATATATATTAGTGTTAAAAGAAAGCTATTATACATTAAAGATAGCACATAATCTTAGCTATATATATATATATAAACATATAATAGCTTAAATGAAAAACGTTATAAAATATTTTTATAGCAATATTTAGAAACTATACCTTCATATTTTATTATAGCATCCAACTCTACAAAAACATTATAAAAAATTCTAGACTTTTAATAATATAGGTTGTCAGTACATCCGAAAAAGGCAATAAAAAATCTATTAAAATTTTTTTATCTGTTTTTTCTTGTAGTATACTTTTACTTTATAAATTTCTCTGAATTGTTATAATTTAGGTTTATAAGCTTAATTTTAAAATATTAAATATCAACCAGAACCTTATAATGGAGTGTTTGAACCAAAGAAAAGAGTGTTGTCGGATCCACTCTTCGTTGAGTTTAAGAAAATTGTTATGCTTTATTAACTAGAGAGTTCACAATTCTATTTACGACCCAAACAACCCTTAATTTTATATGGAACTAAAATGTACTTAAAAATAAAATGATAATGCTAAAATGGTGTAAAGGAGTGTAGTTATTGGTTGAATTGAATAGATTAACCTGGGTTTGGGTACCCTGTCCGGCTTGGGTTCGAGTTGGGGAGCTTGAGCTAGATTGTTTCTCCTCCACCGTCTTCTCACCTGACTCTGGACGAAGAACAATGTACAAGCGTTGTACCTCATCGGGGCTATGCACTTCTTGCTTTTCAACTTTAGGCCTGTAGAAGAAGAATATTTCTCCTCTCTCCTGATTCCCATAACTCCAAACTTTAATTACCCCGCCGTTTCCGCATATAATTTAATTAAATATAGGTTAAAAAATATTTTTAAGTAACAACTAAGTACTTCAACTTCATTGGTAACGAATTATATGTCAATTTTTATTATTTTATGATTGTATTTTATAAAAATACTGAATCTGTATTTAGGTTATCGATTTATTTATGAAAAAAAAAAAATTCATTAAATCTTAACCCTAATTTCTAGATTAAATCGTTAGAAATTTTAAAATAAAGAATTAAATTATTACATAGTAAAATTCAGAAATTAAACCGTTACAAAAATGAAAGTAGATAGACTAAATTATTAGTTTTATAAAAGTTTAGGGATTAAAAATAATTTTTTATTAAATATACTAATTATAACTGCACAAATTAAACAAACACACACCTGAATTTCAACTCCATCTTGGCCTTTCGTCTTCAATTCTTTGCCCTCTCCCATCTCTGCTTTCTTTCTTTCCCAATTCGGTCTATCCGATTCCAGATTCTACTTGTGATTAATTGATCAGAACTGCCGGTGGATAATTTCGTTTTCAATCTCTTTTATTCTTCGTCCTAACTGTAACTCATCATGTTCAAGCGACACGATGACTGACTGCCACCGTACGAACCTTCTCACTGCCACGTTTACAATATCACTTTCCATATTTTCTTAATTAATTAACTTTGGATATATTTAACCGCCATCTAAAATTACTGTTTGTCTGAGAATAAGATTAATTACTGTTTATCAAGGATTTGGACATAATAAATTATGTTTGTATTTGTCTTATGAAATTAAACTATTAAAAAATGAATATGTATACTCAGTTAAAATAACTAATACTAAAATTAATTTTTTTTTATTTGAAACTAATACTAAGTTAAGTAATCAGTATTTTTAAATAAATATATTTAGTTTTAGTTAAGTAATTGTTATTAATTATAAATTTTTTTGCACCAATTAATTCTAATTAAATAACATAAATAAATATATTTTAACATACAATATACAAAAATTACTGTAAGAAAAAAAAATGAAATATGATATGTGTTGTATGAGAAATTTTGGACTAATCACAAATTGCCACCTCATTTCTTAAATTAATGACGAATTTACAAATAATCAAATTTGGGACTATTAAAGATTGACATGTGTCTCAAATTGAAATTAAAGATATAAGTTGACAAATTTCATTGATGCCACGTGTTTTCATCGTGACCGTTGGATCAAATAAAATAAGTTGGTACAATTTTGTATTAATATTTGGGCTCAGGTCCAATTGAGTCCAAAATAGGCTTAATTTGGCCCAAGAGTCAACTAAGGTCCAAATCCAATTAGTTGGACTCAAAGACCAGGTTCGTGAACCAACTAAGCTCAGCCCAAACCAGCCATAAGACCTCCTAAGAACTCTATAAATAGAGAAGTTGTCCTTCATTTAAGGGACTCATAAATTTTGCACTTTAGGAGAGAATTCTCCCAACAGTCAGAATACTCCATCACTACTGAAGAAAATCAAGTACTAGAGATCGAACCACACCTGCATCAAATCTACATAAACACAAGTTCAATTCTACAAATACATGTTTCTCTAAAAAAATTCTAAAAAACTCGTGCAAACAAGATGTTAATAATAAAAGCTAATAAGAAGAATTTTTGTTAAACCAATTTAAATATTAGTCAGATCAAATACTAATCAAGACATTATATATCATTATATGTGGTCTCACAACAGAAAAAAAAACTATTGTTTATAACAAAGGTAAATAAATTGGAGGAAGGTATCTAACTCACAACTATACAAATATTATAATGTCCAATCAATTTGATACTTCATTTTTCATTTGTATAAATAAGATTTTTTATTCAACTATTTTATGAAACACATGTAACACGTAGTGTTCAAGTAGTATGTAAAATAGATCGAGATCAAGATGGCAAAAAGTAAAAAAAAAAAAAAGAAGAGATAGAAGTTTATATATCAGACCATTGATAAAGAAAAAGCTATCCCAATTATGATGTACGTGTATCAGTATATTAATTTGTGTGATTTGTTTGAAGTAGATAATTAAGTTTGGATGTATACATTAATGAATGTGTACATAATATATATGAATTTACATATACTTGATTTGATTACTTATTGAAACCAAATAAAAGGCATGGCAAGTCTCTCGTGGTTTATTTATGGAGAATTTTTAAAAATAAAAAATAAGGAAAATTATTTACACAAAATAACAAAATATTTAGATAGTTGTAAAAGACGTTGGAAGTCTATCAGGGTCTATCAAAGAAATGATGGAAGTCTATCACTGATAGATGTTGATAGAAGTCTATCAGTGTTTTTTTTGTTATTTTCTGTAATTAGTTTGACATTTTTTCTATCCGTAAAAATTTCTTTTTATTTCTTTTATTTTATTTTATTTTAAAAAAAATTTGTTAATTAGAGATTTGAATTTAGGACTAGAAAAGAAGTAATACATATTAATTATTCAACTATGTTGATTTTGAAAAACATGTATTAGTTGTACTTTTGTTTACCTACCACAATCCTATCATAAAAAAAACATTCAAAATATTTTATAAAATAGAAAGAAAAAGAGTGATAAACTATAGTTCAACCACATAGTTGAAAAAAAAAAGTACAATCTAAGACCATGCGATTATTTTTCATCTTTTTTAGTTTACTATTAATTAATTATGTGGTACAGGTAAAGTTTAAAATATCGATCTCGACAGAAATATCGAAGTCTTAATTTTATGAAAATATCGATAAAATCATATCGATTTCGATTGATATTTCTAGAAACATTATAAAAACAAAAAAAAATCAAAAAATAAGTTTAAATTAGTAAATAATATTCAAACAAGTCATCATGTCTATTATTTATATTAGTGATATTTTGATGCTTATATTTTGTGTTTCACAAGTTTTTCAACGATATAATAAAAATATCGATTCACTTCTTATGTCAATGTCAAACCTGTAAAACTGTAGAAATATCGATGAAAATATCAACTTATCGAAATCTAATACTATAGGGGCAGGGTTGTGTACGCTAGGAAATAAGAAAGATAACGAGACAAAACAAAAAGGAAAAAAAAACGGTGCTCTAATTTTACAAAACTCATACCAAATTCCTGCCTTACATATTAATCAACAACCTGACTTGAAGAAAAGAAAAATATATATAAAGAGAGAGGGAAAAAAAGTGAAAAAAAAGAAAAAGAAAAAGAAAAAGTAAATTTAATTTGTTCATTGTGTCGGTCCTTGAAAATTAAAATGAAAAGGAAGGGTAGAAGAAATTGAGCGACGGCAGTATGGGGATTGGAAGAAGAAAATAAAGGAGTGGATATGATAGAGCAGAATGAAATTGAAAAAAAAAAGTGATGGATTAATCTCTCAAACAGGAATTTGAGAATTACGAGAAGTTGGAGAGAACAAATTATCTCCATCATCATCATCATCATTATCACTGAAATCTGCATCGTTCAAATCTTCAATTTGTGCAACTACTTGATTCAAATCCAACCGTCTATCCACATCTTCCTCACAGCAACTTAATGCAATCTTAAGCATCTTCAACAATTCTCCTTTATTACTCTCCCTGGCTCGTCCCAGCTCAGCATCGAATACTTGTTGTGTCTTCTTTTCCTTGATCATGTTGTTGACCCAACTAGCCAGGTCAGATTTCGTGTCGTGATTACGTGTCAGGTAATTCTCTGGGAATCTACCTGTCAACATCTCCAGAATGACAATGCCGAAGCTCCAGACGTCAGTTTTCTTGGTTATGCGTCCCATTTGGGCGAACTCTGGGGATTTGTAAGCCATCATTAGGCTCTGACCTTGCTCTAGGTTGGCTACTGGGGTTAGACCGTAGTCCGTGAGTAGAGGCTCCATTGACTCGTCTAGCAGAACATTTGAAGATTTTAGATGCCCGTGGGCTGCTACTATGTTTGGCAATGATGTGTATAAGTAAGATAATCCTCTTGCTATTCCTCTGATTATATTCAATCTAGTTGCCCAATCTAGCCCTGCCTCCTCCAGGTTGTGGTTCCCTGTGTCAGTCAATTATTCATTGTTAAAATATCGATATGATTAAATTTATCTTAATCTATAGACTTAAACGACCAAAATAGTAAATGTTTAGCCTTAATTAAGTAAAAAAATGTCTACTTTACTTTCTATATTTTCATTTTTTTTTAGTTCTATCTATGTTCAAAATATGCTTTTTAGTCTCTATAGAGTTTTAAAAATGTGTTAACACTAATTTTATATCCAGTTAAAATATTTTGAAACAAATTTATGGTTGTAGTTTAGAGTGTGATACTAAAATGTTGATAGAAAAAAATGAGTTAAAAATGAAAGGGGCAGTTACAAATATAACAAATCATGCCCAAAGTACTAGCAGATATAGTATAATGCAAAATAGTTTGCAGATATAACAAAATCTAAATCCAACTCTATTAGTGACAGACTATCCTATCAACGATAGAGTCTATCATTGATACATTTTGTTATATTTGCAATTCTTTAAAAATGCTGGTATACACTTAATTATTAGTTTAAACGTGCTACCCATTACAGTTATCCAAAATGTAAACAAATGGGCGTTTGGACCCCAACTTACCATAGGTGGAATGGGCTATTATAGTCCACTTAACATTATTTACTATTTTGTAATCATCATCTCTCCTCATTTGTAACTTAAACAAAAATAGTATGCATCCTAATCTAAAAGACTATAATAACTACTAATTATAATAACCAAGCAGCACAATCCCAAATAAAACCAAAATAGTTGTAATTTAGTTTTGTAAAAGAGTAAGGACCAAACTAAAGGTTTCCAAAGCACACGTGCTAAAAAGAATAGAAGCTAAAAGTTTAGAGACAAAAAACATACCTTTTAAAAGTATAGAGAACAAAGCAAAAAAAAAATATATACTAGCCAAAAGAGTATTCTATCTATATAATTATATATATAACAAGTTGTTTAGAATTTAAATATGAGCAATAATTAAGTGCAGCCTAGATTATACTTAATCTAATTCTTTCATTTCCTTTACGAACAAAAAAAAAAAAAAAAAATCATTAAACAGTTGTATATACGTGCAACCTAAGTAACACCTAAGTATTTTTGTTTAGAAATTTGCATTAACTATAATAGTAATTTAATTACCATGCAGATGGCTAGCCAAACTCCCATTTTCCACAAAGTCTGAAATCAAGAGCTTCTCTTCCTTCCTGTAATAATAGGCAACCAAAGGCAGTAGATTTGGATGCGTCAATCTACCTAACCTTCTCATATGCTCATGAAATTCCTCTCTTCCCACATTGTTCATATGCTTATAACGCTTCACCACCACCGCATTAGAAAGTATAGTTGCTTTATACGAAGATCCAAATGAACCACTCCCCAATATTTCCGCCGACGCTCTTAACAGGTCTTGTAAATCAAATCTCTCCCTATCATCCCTCACGAACAACAGTTTCCCATGTTCTGCCCCTCTCTTCGTAGCCGGAGCCACCGACGACTCTGTCGATCTGTATCCATCCCCTACCCCAGCCGCTGCTGCCGCCGCTGTCATTTGCTTACCATTATTCATGTATTTGTTTTGATCATCTTCAATGATTATGCCTGGATTCCCCTTCCCCAGTTGCAACGAAGCTGGTTGCTTCCTTAAATTCATTATGATGAATATTGCAGCTATCACTGCTAATGTTATCCCCAAAATTATCACTATTATTGCGATTTTTAGCAGCCCTGCGGATGAAATCGCGACTTGCCCACATGCTGGTAGAGGATCCCCACATAGATCTCTGTTACCTACGTACAATACAACCATTCATTATAATATTTATATATATATCCAAGAAAAATACTTAGGTGCATCTCGGATAGCATCTATTTTTTGCATCCCATCAAATTGTCCTATTATAATTTGACATGTGACAAATTATTCTTATTTCTTTTTTGAAATATTTTAACTATTTTTTTATGTGAGTGATGAGAGTAGGATGCATCAAGATGGGTGTTACACGGGATGCACCCAAATATTACCCTATATCCAAACACCACTTGACAAACTTGCTCTAGTGTGTAAATTATGTTATTAAAGTCTTGTTTGATAACTATTTGATATAAGGTGCGTTTAGAGCTAATAATTAAAAGAATTATAAATATAGCAAAATCTATCCATTAGACTCTTATTAATTAGCAATATATTCTATCACGGATAGATTATGAGAGATGGGTTTAAATTTTGTTATATTTGCAAATTCTTTTACAATGTACATGCTATATTTACTAATATTTTGAGGGGTTATTTTCAAATATAGGAAAACGAACTAAAATATTTACAAATATAGCAAAATTTTCACTGTCTGTCTGCGATAGACTATGTTGCGATAGACTACAGATAGACACAAATAGTAGTTTATCACGGTGTATCGCAGATAAAAAGTAAAATTTTTCTATATTTGTAAATATTTTCAACAATTTTGTCATTTAAAATAATTTTCATATTTTGAATCATAATTACTAAATTTGGAACTGTGCATTTAATATACTTACTTTTGATAAAATTAAGCTTATAAAAGCTAATTTCACCATAAGTTTCTATATTTAGTTATTTATTTTCTATCCATGTTTTCATTTCAAGACCGAACTCAAATTTAGAAAATTAAGAAAACGTAAAAGAATTTGTTTTTTGTTTTAAAATTTTGATTAAGGATTCAAATATTTCTTTAAGAAATGTGAAAACGTATCCGAAAATAAGCCTAATTTGAGAGGGAAACGTTAAGTTACCTGTAAAGCATGAAGGATCCATATGTGATAAGCTACTAGGAATTGGGCCCTCCAATTCATTGTTGGAAACATTAAGTTTCTTCAAAGTATTCATTTCCAATTGAGGGACTTGGCCTTTGAATTTGTTTCCATCAAGTCTCAACTCCATAAGCCTAGACAGTGAAGCTAGAGATGAGGGAATTTTGCCGTTGAATTCATTATTGGTCAAAAACACTTTCTTCAAAAATTTCATACCCGTAAAGGCATCCTCTGGGATTTCTCCTGAAAAATGGTTATAAGAAAGATAAACAGAGCGTAAACTTTCTAGTTTGCTTATAACACGAGGCCAACCCCCAACCAATGTGTTGTTCATGAAGCTAAGAGTCCGCAAACGAGTCAAAGAAACCAAAGAATTCACATCAACCTCTCCCTTAAGCCCCATATTCTCAAGCCTTAGCCCCCTAACATGCCCATGCAAACAAAGCACACCCGCCCAATTAGACTTGTGGTTCTCGCAAGGCGGGACCGAGGGCTTCCAATTGTTAAGAGCTGTAGCCGATGTCAATGACCGCTTGAATTGAAGCAGTGTCTCGGCATCTGAAGCCGAGAACACCACCATTATGCATGAGAATGAGAGGAAGAAGAGAAAGAGAGAAGCGGCGCTGATGGTTGGGGCCGGTGCGCGCATAAGCCCCGCCACGCGCACGCCCGTTGGCATTGGCCTTCAAAACTGAACCACCAATGTGGCTTCCAATTAACATATACACTCAACTACACGTTGGTGGAAAATGCATGGGAAGCCCTACGAACGTCCCCTTAAAAAATGTGGAGTCTCTTTCTTTTGTTCTTTAATTAATTTTCTGATGTTTAATTACTTGACTTAAATGCGGCTTAGGAGGAGAGGAATTAAGGGTATGGAAAAAAGAAAGATTTGGCGTTCAAACTAAAGAAGGTTGGAGGGAAATGAAAGGGTAGGCTTAAATTGCAACCCATCCCTTCCTTTCCATGCCCACTAATTACGATGGGGAGATATCCAAGGCCAGCCTTTAAATTTTTTAGGATCTACCAAATTTCTGTTGCTTCTTAACCATTTTTTTATCAATCCTATTTTATTTGTTTTTTTTATGTTTTTTTTTTAAAAAATTATTTGGTTATCTATTAGTAATTATCTTTGTATTGGTGGTTGATAAATTAGTGGTTAAGCTATTTGTTTTATTTGCCCTAACTACATTCGGTATGCCATCGTTTTAACGGCAATTTATTGACAAATTAGAGTCTACAACATTCATAATTAATAATTGTTGGATGTGTATTAGAAAAGTTGTATATTCCTAATTAATAATTGAGAGATGTAAATTTGAGCACCTTACTAATATAAAATCATATAAACCAGAACCATTCCATACTAAGTTTAATAAGTCGTATCAAATCCATTAAATGACATCAGTTATAATAAAAAGAATTTATTTGTTTATTTAGATGAATAATAAAAGTTAATTTTGGTATTAAAAAATTGAAATTTAAATATATAGAAATGTCATCCGTGATAATATGAAAATGAGAGGGGCATAATTGAATTAGATAACGGACACAAGAAAAAAAAACTAATTCTATAATTTCATGTGCAAACAATATGTGGGGTAAAAAGATTTGAACATTTGATCTCTTAGTTGAACATTTATTTTTAACCTTTTGAATGGTTGAGAATTATTTTAAAATAAAAATAAAAAATTTTCTGTCACTTTATATATATCTGTAGTCTATCGCGACATAGATAATAATTTATTGCAATTTATCGTGGACTATCATAGATAGACAGTATAATTTTGTTATATTTGTAAATATTTTTAACATTTTGACATTTAAAATAATTTCCCTATATATTATAGTCTAAGAGAGCATAGAAGACCTAAATAAATTACCATGATTTAAAAGTCAATTTAAATATGGAACCCCTAAACTAAATGGTAAATTTATTTTAAAAAGAAAAAACAACAATAATTTATTTTTATCTTATCATTATTAGGACTAGGAGATTTGTGATGGGTAGGAAAAATGTTTAGCATGTTTACCAATCTAGTCACAGTTTTTTTAAATTTTGCAAATATGATTAAATATCTAAAACTAGACCTCTAGTTTTTAGAGTTAGTTTTATAACCCATGTGCTTAGTTTTTAGTTTTTAAAAAATAGGTTTATCTTTTAGTATCCACTTGAGTTTTTTTGTTTTTCCAATTTCAAAAACGTTTTTAAAATTGTGAAGCGAAATTTCAAAAAAAAAAAAAAAAAAAAATTTTTAGAGATGGTTTTTAATTTGTGCGCGTTAGAGAGAGCTTCAAAAATTCATTTTTATTTAAATACTTTTGATATGAACGGTTTTAAATAAAGACGCTACTGGTTTTTAAAATCCTGTTTGAGTGGTTGCCAAACACTTGTATTTCTTATAAAATGATTTATTTTTTAAATTAAACACTTAAAAAGGTATTCCAAACACACTTTTAGTATTTGAGAAAATCTAATGTTAAATTAAACAGTATTGAAATTCTTCTTTTGTCTACCGATCAAAGTAGTTTTTTGTCATCCTACTATGCTCAGGTTAGTACGAACAATTTTTTCACTTTTATTTAAAGCCTCCTTGCCTATATAGCAAAATGAGACTAAAATATTACAAAAATAGTAAAATTTAAAACTAATTACAAATATAACAAAATTTACCTTCTGCCCATAGAAACTGCTTAAACAGCCTATTGAAGGCACCAAAATATGTTAGAGGCACGAAATTCCTAATTTTATATGAAATCGAATAGTAAATAATGTGAAAATAGTTTTTTTTTCCTTGCATTTTCACATCAATTTACATTTTTGTTTTAACAAAAATATCTTAAAGTTTATCTTTGTCACTTTTATTTATTTTCCATTTTATTATAACAATTTCTACTTTTTATATTAAATTAAATAGAAAATAATGTAGAAAATATTTTTTTTACACTTCATTTTCGCATCAATTTACATTTTTCATTTTAACAAAAATATCTTAAAGTTTCTCTTTTTCACTTTTATTAATTTTCCATTTTATTTTAATGGTTTCAATTTTTTATTTGAAATTGATGGTAAATCATGTCAAAATTATTTTCTTGTTTTACCCTTCATTTTCACATCAATTTTTATTTTTTATTTAAAAAAAAAAAAACATCTTAAAGTCTTTTTTAAACAATTTTAAAATTCAAAGTAAAAATGGTTGGAAAATATGAAAAAGATTTTTATTTAAAAAAAATAAAAAAATCACAACTCTACATGAGGGTATATTTTTTTGGTAAAGGACACAACTTCAATTGAAAGATATATGTTTTTCTTCAAAAGAGAAATGACTATTTGAATTGCTACAAATAGTCTACGGTTCAATAGTCTACCATTCAATTGAATATTGCAATATATAATTTTCTTATCATTTTAAAAATAGAAAAAATGAAGAATTGTTCTCCTAGTTCTCACATCCCCTATTTTTATTTTCTTTATATACAATTACTCACACAATGTAGTGCTCATTAAATTTTATGGTTGAAATGCATTTCACAGGTCTGTAAATAGTCTTATCTTGAGATATGATTGTTCATGACACCTTGGAAAACATAGAAGAAATACAATTATCTTAAGAAAACAACATGAATTTTGTTGGGTTCAAATTAATTGCATTCATCGTTTTCTTATTCTTCTATAATTTGCTCTTACAAAAATAAAATTATTTTCTTACATTATGTAGCTATGTATATTTTTGTGATTTCCCTTTATTTTATTTGTGGGGGTCATTGGAGATGGTTGTCGAAAATTTTGCCAAAGTTAGTTGTCGGCGGTGGTCGATGGAGGGCAGTGGTAGCCGACGACAACCATGGTGCAAGTGAGGTACGTAGAAGACTAGCAAGAACATTTTGGAAATTTTATGTATTATACAAATTAAAAAGAGATTAACTATTAAATACTAAAAAATCACTTTTTTAGAAGTTGATTTCAAATGTTTATTCTCTCAAACCAACTTATTTTATGATGCACTCCAATTTTTTTTAAATGATTTTTAAAAAAAAATCAAAACACACCTTTCGTTTCAAATCTCTCAAAATGGTGAACAAAACCAACCAGCTCACACAATGCCATTATCAGCAAAGCCTTGAGAAAATTTGAAACTATCAATTTTTAGAAAAACAGCACAAAAATAAATTAATTACAAATATAGAACTGAAGTTAAAAGTTTCTAATTATGATGGATATGCTTACATTATAGCTATAGAAATAGAATACCAGAACCTTTATTGGTGGAGAAGGCATGTATTTGACAACCCAATAACAAAAGAAAAAGGAAGCTTTTAATTATTATGTTGCCTCATAAATTATCCCAAGAAACCCTTTCTGGAAAATTTAAAAAATATGTGGTAATGTCCTTTTCTTGCCCTTTGTAGCCATTGAATAAAATATAATATCAATCCATAATTATCTTTCCAATTTCTGTACCCCAGCTGCTATATTATGGTCAAATTCATTAAATAAATATAACATTTGATAACTTTATAAACTTTTTTAAATTAAAAAAATAAGAAAATAGTATCTCCTTTTTCTTTAAAAATTAATAAATAAATTACTTATTTTATTTCTCTAAGGAAGCATATCTACACTACACCTAAGCTTTTATTTTCTAAACTTTCAAATATTGGGTTTTAGATCTAAAGCTTTTTTCATGATAAATTATTTTAAACGTTATTGTCAGTTTTTCAATTCATAATTTTGACAAAAAATCTAAACCGAAGAATACTCAATATTGCATGTAGATTTTTTTTCCTTAGCGTCATAAAGGGTTGACTTTTGCTGCTTGACCAATTAACTTATGCTTAACTTTTTATGTCGAGTAAAGAGGAGGTACATAAATGTCAACACCTCATTAAAATGATAGGGAACTTGAGATTATGTAAGCATGAGTAAGCAATATTTAAAAGAATTGGTAGTTATTATCTGTACTGACAAGAGAACCTTCCTTCGGTAGTCTAATCATAGAAATTCCAAAGTTATAGTTGTGCTTGACTTGGAACAAATTACAGCTATGTTGGATGAAATTTTGAAAATATTATTCGAAAGTATGGAAGTAAGGACAAACAATGCTAAAAAAGAACCGTATTGACTTGTGAGGACAATCTTCACTTCCATTAACAACTCAAGTTAAAGTATGAAACCACATTTTATAATATGCAGAGGAATGTTGGAACAATCAAGTGCCAATTTTGTATTTCAATCTTGAGCCTTGAGTGTTACATGTAAGTTTAAACATTTGCTCATATATAGATATCACTCTCATAATGTGCGCTCCTTAAGCTTAAATTGTATTAGTTTTGTGACATAATTTCGTCACACTTTTCATGTGCTTGGTCATTTTGCATGAATGAAATAATAAAGACAAAGTTGATGATTCAAATGAGAATTAACAATATTTGCAGCTTAGAGAGGCAATTTTGGAATATACAAGTCATGAAAAGGAGAGATGCTATAAGAATTCTCAAGAGGAGAGTGTCTCAAAGCTATCCAGAGCGTCTCGACACTTAAAATCATTCAACCAAGCCTTAAGACGTGCAAAGACAACGTCTAGTCACTTCCAAAAATAACATCATGTCACTCAATGTCATGATACACCTTTAAACTCAAAAATTTTGTCCATAGTACCCAAATGCTGCCCTTAGTGCCTCAACACTGCATTAAAAAATGCAGATAAGTTTGAAAAACAACGTCGAGATTGTGATACATCATGATGGGAACAATGTGTAATGAGGTGTCTATGGTTACGGTACTAAATCAAACTCGAAATTCAATTGTGAAGACGACACACTTGACACTTCAATGCACTACATATTAAAATTTGGCAACGTGCACTTGCAGTATTGCAACCATAAGAATCACCAACAAACTCATTAAGTAAATGATCAAAATATATGAACTCATGATGGGAACAATGTGTAATAAGGTGTCTATGGTTATGGTACTAAATCAAACTCAAAATTTAATTGTGAAGACGACATACTTGACACTTCAATATAATATATTAAAATTTAGCAATGTACACTTGAAGTATTGCAACTATAAAAATCATACAATAAACTTATTAAGTAAATGATCAAAATATATGAACTCAAAAGTCGTTGCTAATTATTCATATAAAATGTCAATAATAATTAGTTTGCACCTTTTTAGTGTAGGTCGTCAAGTTCAAATCTCCATTTTTTTATTATTATTATTATAAAATATTTGTAAGGTAAGGGATTAAAAATCTTACATTTTTTTTAAAAAAAAATTACAATTAAAAAAAAAAAAAACTTTTTTTTGGGTGGAGGTTGCTTGCTGCTTGGCACGATCGATGTGATTCAAAGGATTGTGGATCCAATTATAGTTTGTATTTTCGACCAATCAGAGACAAGCTGGCTTTAGGCCTTTTTCCTTATTGCCACCTAAATTATTAACTAAAATTTTATGGCATTTCATCATTTCATCTTTGCAAAATAATAATAATAATAATAAAAAAAATAATAAATAAATGAAATGAAATGAAATCATCATGTCATCCTCAATCTCCTTATTTCTTTTCTATGTTCCCCCAAACCAAATCAGTTCATCACAATATTAGATGTACAAAAAGAGGGGAAAATTGCCCTTCAAGCTTCATATAAAATACTTGTTTTAGCCATTGACATGATTTATTTTATCAATCACCTTGGACTTTTTAACAATTTGATTTTTAGTTTTTAAAACTAAGTTTATAAACACTACTCATAAGTTTCTATGTTATGTTATCCACTTTTTACTAATGTTTTAAGAATCAAGCGAAATTTTGAATTTTTTTTTCTAGAATTTGACTAAGAATTTAAATGTTTCTTTAATAATGGTGAAAACTATAATTGAAAGATTGGGAGGAAACAAGTATCAATTTCAAAAGCAGAAAACGAAAACAAATTCGCTACAAAAATGGTCCCTTATCTAAATATACGGGACACACCTTTACATGACATCCCTTTATGTTGAATAAGAAGACGAAAAACGGAAAGAATCAGGAAGACTATTCAATGGATGAAAACATACCCAGACGGTGGTGCATGTGTGTGGAGAAAAACTCTATTTCCACCACATCCACAATTTAGAAACTTCTTAACATACCTTTATATTTATACCCCTTTGGCAATGCTAAAACTTTCAATGTTAGACAACTCCTTTCCCACAGGCCCAAAGTCATTCCCAACGGTTTGTCAGCTAGCTAACACAAAATACCTAATAGTTATAAGACTAAAATAGAATATTTACAATATTTAAAGGTCTTCTGCAAAGGTTAGTTGCTTTCTCTAAATTTCACCCTCGTCTCTTCAAGGTCGCTCAATTCTCGCCTCTTCCAATACATTGTCTTATTTCGCACTAACAGCACGACTACGTCACGCAATTCCACATAAAGTTCTACTCATGATAACGTAGAAGAAAAATATCAAAATATAGAATAATAAGAAAAAGATTTTTTTTTTTAAAAAAAAGATAACATCAAATTAGAAGATAATATGAGATTCAAAAAATCAAATTAGATCTGATTTTGAATCACTGGGTGCGTATTTTGTGGTGAGAATCTGCATGCATGATATTCAAATTTGTGTCGTGAAATATTTAACTACAATGAAATTAAATGTGTTGTTGAGGGTATTTTAGTATAAACGGAAAAGGACCTAATATGTGGGAGGCATTTTGCAATAATTATTAACATTTTCAACTTTTTGCCAAAATTTCAAGTGAAACCTCAATTGATGCTATACAATCCAATTTTTCAAGAAAAAAAAAAGAGAAAATTATCTACTTAACAATGAGCCTCTTATATACGTATAAATGCCCAAACTATTTATAAGCAAAGAAAAATGTGTTTATAATGTGTTTATAATGTCATTCAACATTTTATTATGGAATTGAAAAAGATTAAAAGTTATTACATCTAGTGTGAAAAATATTTATATTCATCTTAAAAGATTAAATATTAATTTCTCAAAGTTATGTTAATGAGAAGAAAATTGAGAGAGGATGAATTAGATGGTGGAAGAGAGGCATAAAAATTATCGAGGAAAGATGAATTTAGTGAAATTTTCATGAGAATTGAGGAGAGAGGGAAGGATAGAGAAATTAAACTCAAAATAATGAAGAAATTGGAGATGTGGAGAGAGAATGTATAATTTAATTATTATTATTATTATTAAATCAGAACAATTTAGGATTTTATATAATAGTTTGGATAAAATAGTCCATAAATTATTCCTTTTCTTAGCCACTTTTTAAGATAAGATAAGATTTGCTCATTTTTTTATGCAATGTAGTTTATATTGGATTTATTTAATTCATACTTTATAAATATTTATTTTAAAAATAAAAAATTAAATGATTATTCTAATAATTTAATTGACTTGTCATTTTATTGATAAATTCGCATGTAATTATTTTAAATATTAAAAACCACACATCACGTACGTGTTATGAAACTAGTACATTAAGGACTTCTTTGTTTTATAGGTTTTGTCATGAAATTTTAAACAAACATTTAATACCCTTGTAGCTAAATAGTAACATATATATAGCCTGATTAATTAATAAATTAATGTCAATTAATCATTATTATTAATTTTAATTAATTATTAAATATAAATATATTATTTACACTTCATAACTTTCAACTAATACATTTACAATTTATATTTTATGTTATTTTAACTATTTAATATAAAAATTTATTATTAATCATTAACATTCCAATTAATTTATATGTATCTAATTATTTTTAGTAATTAAATTAATATTTAATTAAAATATTCATTTATTGATATTTTAAATGATTAAATAATTAATTAATATAACTATAATTAAATAATGCTAAATTTAATTTATGACTACATCACCTGTTCTCTTACATTTAATAAATATTTATTTAGTTTTGGCTTCTAAATACAAATTTAGTAAATTAAACACATATATCTAAGAGAAATTATTATAAATGAAAAAAATATCAAAATATTTACATATATAAACAATTTTCACTATCTATTCATAAAAGTCTATTACTGATAGATAGTGAAAATTTTCTATATATGTAAATATTTTGACTTATTTTTCTATATTTGAAAACAATCTTATATTTATTTTTCATACATTAATTATTCTGCATATTTATATTAATGATCTTATAGATTTAAAATTTAGACATCTAAATTTCAGATATTTAATATTTATATTTATAAAATAATATCTGCGATCCAAACGGGCCCAAATGAATTTCAGCGTGAATTGCAATTCATTTGGAGAAATATGATTAAGACGTCCAAATAATAAAAGCCATTAATGGTTACAACCCACTAAATAATAGCCACAGCTTCAAGGTTGTTGAATATCGATCCAACTTCCTCATTATTATGTAGTAATATAACCATATATATTGTGCTGGCTAGGTCTGAATATTGATCCAACGTCTTTAGACTGAGACCTGAAAAAAAAATCAATCAGAAAAAAGGAAAAACCGATCATAATTCCGGGCTTCCGGTGACAATTCCGGTCAAAATCACAACCCTCATAGCACCGAAGGATTACAAGAACACCAAGCTAAAGAGAGGCAGAGAGGGAATAAGAGATCTTCAATGAGCCAAAAGAGATGAAAATTTCGAAATTGTTGGTATAAATCACAATTAATTTTGGAGAAAAACGGCATACCATCCAAAATTTAGATCTGAATATTTTTAAAATAATGTTATTTTAATAAATATGACAAAAATAAGGTAGGAATATAAATATTTTAAAAAATAGGTGAGGAAATCGTGTAGACGGAGTCCACGATTTCATAAAATTAGCCCACATTACACGCAAATCGTGGACCTAGATTTTGCTCACATGTCTCGATCAATCCTGCCACAACTACACTCATCTTGCTCACATGTCACGATTTTGCTGACGACGGGGTCCACAATTTTGAGGACAAGTAGAAATTGTGGACTCCGTCCACGATTTTGCTACTCTACTTTTGTTAATATTTTTAACCCAATCTTATTTTTGTCATTATTTATTAAAATAACATTATTTCTAGAAAAGTCCTCTCTCGGTAGAACAAACTTGTCTATAATCTAGTAATTTTGGCTTCTTCTTTTCAATCTTGTGGGTTTGGAAAGATGTCTTTTCTCCTTCTGTTCTTCCCCCTTCTCAAAAGGGATTTAGGTGTTTAAGGTGCTAGGGTTTGCTCTATGGTATGTCTAAATTAAAAGGTAGAAATAACAATTTACACCACTAAACTTTAGGGATTGTGTAGCAATTTAACCCTAAACTAATAATGGTATTAATCTAAATCTTAAACTTTCATAAGTGCCTCAATTTATACTCTTCTATCATATTCTGTTTGGATAAACATTGTGTGAGACTTATAATCTTTCAATTAAACTCCTCGACTTTCATAAGAGAAGCAATTTAGATTTCCAGTTAAGATTTTTTTAAAAATTATTTATGCATTAATTTTAATTATCCATTTTATTAATTCGACATTTGAAATGTAATATTAATAAATGGTCTAAATTGGTTCATTTAAAGATTTAAATTAATACAAATTATTAGTTCAAGGTTTAAATTGATACAATCCTAAAGTTTATGGATATAAATTGAAATTAAAAAGAAAAAACTATAAATCATTTATTGATGTGTCAAATAATGAATGAAATGAACTGATACTACGGTAGTACTAAATTTTCTTTAAGAGACAAGACAATAGAGAAAGAGGATGTTGGATTAACATTCAGAACTTTGAAACTGTGAATTTTATTTAGTCGATTATAGCAATTAATGGCTTTTATTATGCAGTCTTAATCATACTTCTCCAATTGAATTTACGATTAATGAGCAAATTTAAGCGTTGAAGAAACTTCATCCATATCTGTATTAGCTATGTTCTATTTATTTTAGCTGAAATAAAGGAATAAATGTCCTAAAAAAGGAAAAAAAATAAATAATCAATATATTGATTATGATATTTCTTTTCAACCAAAAAGAAAAGTGATAATTTAAGCATAACACTTAACCACTACTTCCTTTTTAATAAACATTCATCATATTTGTGATGTGGTATTTTGAAGAAAAATATATCATAATTTATAAGAAGGTAACAAAGAAATAAAAAAAAATTGTTTTCCAAACAAATCTGCAAAAAGAAATACACACATATAACTTAAATAAAATATAGAATCATACAAGTACGGTTACATTATTACAAATTCAATTCTTGAACTTTGGTAGTTGTGTGTCTGTATAACCAATAAAAAGTTTTATTTATGATAATTTTTTATTCCATGTGTCTTTATCTAGGGAAATTATTATGAATAGAAAAAATATCAAACTATATTTAGAAACATTTCATCCCGACTTCTATCGCTCAGTGATAGAAGTCTATAGTGGTCTATCGTTGATAGATAGTTATATTTTATATTTGTAAATATTTTAGCTTATTTTTCTATATTTGAAAGAACTCTTTTATCTATTTATTAGGTTTTAACATTTGCATTGATTTTACTTTGGTTGTTAGTGTTTGTGTAGTCTAAAGTTTAAAAAGTTTCAATATGACAACTTTTAATTTTGTGTATTTTTTTAATATTAAACTTTAACATGGCGTAATTTTAAATTTTAACCTCTTAAATAAAGACATGTGTATTTTCGTGGAAAACTCGCACATGTTTGTTGTTGTTGCAGGCCTCTTGTAGACTTGACCACTGACCTGACTCTCCTGGTCCAGTCTTGTTTTCCAAGCTGATCTGCATAAAAATTTCTCGTACTAATGTGGTGTTAAGCCTACCACATTCTGATACCTAAGTTAGAAAGTATATAATTCATACAAAAGTAAGGTTAGAGCTCTCTTTGAGAGATTACCTACAACTCCTTTGTGGTCGTCAAATGAGGCTATTTATAATGCTCTTCTTCTAACAATCGAATATAGTTACATATAACTCTAGTAATGTCAGGGTAATTTGCAGCGCTCAAGCCTTCAGGGTGCCAGATCGAGCACGACTCGATTATTTTCTGAACATAAGCATTCTTAACTCCAAAAGAATTATTACTCTCACACAAGAGAGTGCATCCATGAACAGTAGTTAGAAATTGCTTTCTTAGAGTGTGTGTATATATATATATAAATTAGTTTTTTTTATTATTTCAATTTTACCCTCTATATTTACTACGTATATCATTAAATTGAGGTATATCAACTGGCAATATACTAAATATAAAGTATAACAATTATATAATTCATTACTAAATTTGTTATTCATAAACTAAATTTATCGTCAACAAGTACTCGTGTATTTGTTATTATTTGTGGACTTAATTTGATCCCTATTTATTTATTACGAGTACTTTTTTTCTTTAAATGAATATCATCAACTTATAATCACTACTACAAAATTGAGTTACTTGACGTGTCTACAATGTCAAGTAACATTATACTTGACGGTTTTTAAAAACGTCAAGTAGTTGAGTGTTAAGTAAAATGAGATAACTTGATTCCAAAAAAGGTCAAGTTATATGTTTCTTCATATAATTTCTGTGTCAAGAAAAATGATATACTTGACACTGGCTACAGGTCAAGTTTATTTATTCTTGATATTGATTACCTTTTTTATTTGTCAAATATATAGTTATCTTGGCACAAAATAATTGACAAATTATTTAATTCTTGACATGGTTTCGATGTAATGTATGTTTTTTTCTTTTCAAATTAAATATACCAATTTTTCATAATCTCATTTCCTGCATCACACACATTGTAGTAGTGAATGGTTCAATTCAATATGTTCAATTCAATATGTTCTATCGGTAACCATTTTGAATGAATGTTGATGAATCATTGATACAACAATGTTACTCTTGAAATTGAGTTTTGAACAAGTGTTGATATACTACTGATATACTTGAACATATGCATTTTTCAAAAGTATTGATCATATACTAATGATACATTAGTGTAATATTTGAATTGCATTTTGAATTAATGTCAATATACCACTAATTTCGAAATACTACTAGCTAGTACACTAATGTCATACTCTAAATTTTATTTAGAATGAAGGTCAATATACTACTAGTAGAAAAGTAACATGCTTGAAATTAGTTTTGAATTAATGAGCGAGATAATTAATATACTATATTGATACACTAATATAATGATATACTTGAAATGAGTGTTAAATGACTATTGATATGTTATATTTTAAATGAATTTTGAATGAGAATGATAATAATGTTGGCTTTTTGGTCCTTAATCTCAAATTAATTAATTTTAATTAATTAATTAATTAATGTTTTGATGATAACAAACCTGCTTTTATTTATTAACAATTTGAGTGTTTTGAAGTGTCCATTGTGTAGAGCTTGGAACAACGGTTCCAACGCAATTTGAATCACTCAAATTGGAGTTCAAACGAAGAAGATATGTCTGGAACAAGCTTAACGAAAAAATACCCGATGTCAATGACGTGACAGCCAAATCATCAAAGTGGACCTACTAGAGGATGACAAGTGGAGAAATAGATAAGTGACACATGGAGCTTTTGATTTTTGTTGGTTTTAAAAAGAATTGTTTTAAAAAGAAAATGAATTTAATATTATTATATGTTTGTGTCTAACGGTTAGTTGAGTTTAAATCTCAACCATTCAATTTTCTTTTACCAACATCTAATGGTCCAAATTTAATGTAGTTTCCAACAACTTTTCTCTCTTTTTAAACACTTCATCTTCTCCAAATTTTAAGAACTTTTATTATTTTTCAATCCTCCATAATTCATTAAGCTTCCATTGTTGCTCTCTCTCCAAGCTTCAATTTTATTCTTTTCATCTAATTCTTGAGAGAAATTTATTGTATTGTGAGGATTGATTTGTTGAGTGCTACAAATTTGTAAATCTACTATTTGAGAGAGTTTTCCTCATCTTGTTCTTCATTTCTAAACTTTTGTAAGGGTTGCTCTTGATCCCGGAAAAAGAGTTGTTGTAACGGTTTGATCCTCAACCGTGGAAAGGATTGGGTTTGTTCTTGCGCCCGGAAAAGGAACGTTGTAACGGTTCGACTCTAAACCGTGGAAAGAGTCAAGTTCGTTGTGACATACCCAAGAGGAGCTTGGGAAGTGGATGTAGGCCGGTTGTGCCGAACCACTATAAATTTTCGGTGTTATTTTCTCTATCCCTCTCCTATTTATTTTTGCAATTAATTTTTGTTATTATATTTCATTGCATGAAATTAATTGCACTTTTTAATTCTTGAAATCAATTGCTCATAATTATTTATTGAGATTGGTAGTTCTTAAAATTCCTTATCATATACCAATCTTCTTGTTGAAATTAAATAGGATGTTATAAAGTGTTACTTTTAATTTCTTGATTACTTTGGATTGAATTTATTTGCATGAAATTCTTGTTTTAAATTACTTGTTAGTATAAAGTGTATTAATTTGTTTAATTGGGCCCACGTTAGTGAAAAGTTTTAATTAGCTTAATAAAACCCTATTCACCCCCCTCTAGGGTTGCCATACCAGTCCAACAATTGGTATCAGAGCGAGGTCGCTCTTGTTTTTAATCACAATTTTTATCAAAAGCTTTTTCATTTGGTACCTATTGGTTGAGTTATCTACTCCAACAATTGGTATTAAAGAGGTTGCTCTTTGATAAAATTAATTTTTAAATATTATTTTGGTACTTAAGTGTATCTTATTAATATTTTGAAATTTTATTTAAAAGCTTAATTGCTAGAGTTATGGCAACTTTAGAAGATCAATCTATTGATAGACCTCCATTCGTTGATGGTATTAGAAATTATGATGTTTGGAGAAATAAAATGAAAACATTTATGCTTGCTATTGATTTTAACATTTTGTATGTTGGTGAGCATGATTTGTCAAAATTGAAATTGAGTAATGAGTTGCTTACTTTTAATGCTAAAGCCATAAACATCATATATTGTGCATTGGATAGAAAAATATGTGACAAAATTTTACATTTTGAATATGCATATGATATTTGGAATTTTCTTGATAATATATATAGTGTAGAAAATTCTCCTTGTACTACTAATGATTTATTTGATGTGAAGGAGAATTATAATTCTCAAAATCAAGAAAAGTCTCATGAAGTGAAAAAGAGGAAATGTGATAGATCCTCCTTGTGCTTAATGGCTCTTTCGGATAGCGATTCCAGAGATGAAAGTGACAAAAATGAGGTAAATCAAACATCCCCTCCCTATGATGAATTGTATGATGCTTTTGAAGATATGCAACATGATTTAGAAAAAGTTAGTTCTAAATATGTGAAATTATCAAAGAAGTATAAGGCATTGTGTATTGAGAATAAATCTTTGATAAATGAGAATGCATGCTTGAAAAATGGAGCCAAGAATGTATTGTTGCATGATTCTTGTTGTGATGAGAAAATTGCCTTGAATGATAGAATTGTTTTTCTTGAAAAAGAGAACGATGATCTCAAATCTTTATTATATGAAGTGAATGTTGAATTAAATGATTTGAGGAATGAAAATGAGAAATTTAAATCTTGTTCTTTGGAATTAAATGATAAAATTGTTAGTTTGAAAAATAGAATTATTGATTTGGAAACTAACAATATAGCATTAGAACAAGAGAAAGTCTCTTTTGTTGATAAGATTAAATTTCTTGAATGTGATAATCATGAGAAAAATGATCTTTTGCATTTGCTTAAAGAAAAAGAATTGCTTGCTACAAAAGAGCTTGAACTTGCAAAAGAGACTATTAAGAAATTGACTATGGGTGCACAAAAATTGGATAAGATTATTGACATGGGTAAATCTTGTAATGACAAAAAGGGACTAGGCTATATTGATAAAAATAATTCATCTAGTTCTAAAACTGTTTTTGTTAAAGTCACCCCTTGTATGTCCAAAGATGTTATGCCCAATGTGTCTAATTTTGTTGAAGCTAAATTTGTGCCAAAGCATGTAAAAGTTAGACACACCCATGAAAATTCAAATTTTGTGCATAAACATTTTCATGCTAGATCAAAATGTGCTCATAATATGAAATTCGTTAATAAGCATGAAAACGTTAGGCCTATGCTTGAAAATTCAAAGTTTGTGCCTAAACATGTTCGTGAAAAATCTAAATGTTTGCATAGTGCTAAATTTGTGCTTAATCATGGAAATGCTAGAGATATGCATATGTAATCAAAATTTGTGCCTACTTGTCATTTTTGTGGAGTTAAAGGTCATATTAGACCAAATTGTTTTAAATTGAAAAATGCTTCTAGAAATAAGTTCTTGATTAGAAATAACGTGCAAAATCATTTTGTTAAAAAGAATTTTTTGCCTAATGCTGTATGTTATTCTTGTGGCAAAATTGGTGATAAATTTAACACTTGTTATTTGTCAAAAATCAATGCTAGTCATTTTAGAACTAATTTGAAATGGGTTCCAAAGTCCTTGCTCACTAACAATGAAGGACCCAAGAAATGGGTACCAAAATCTTTTGGTTGAGCTTTATTTGTAGGTATGATTCAAGAAGTATTTGTTGCTTGAACTTCAAATGAGGAATTGGAAATATATTCAATTGGAGCAACTAATATGGCTTGCTTGAATCCAACAAAGGAAAATAGCTTATTTGGTAACCTTTATTTTGTTCTTGAGATAACTATTTTTTTTGGTATCTTTAGGGAAATTATATCTCTTGGTTTGTTAAAATTTGAGTTCTTGAATTGTATTGATTATTGGATTTAATGCCATGAGAAATTGCATATCTATCTATTTGGCATTTATCTATGTTACTTATTATTGGCTTTTTGGTCAATTATATGCTTGCTCTATCCTTATATTTTTCATGGAAAGTTTTGAGCAAAGATGTTGATTAAGACATGTTGTTTATCTTTTGATTAAAATTGATTAGAGTTTTATTAAATGCTTTTTGAGCATGAGGTATACATATTCTATGAGTATGTTGTTGAATAACATTCTTTTGAGTATGTTGGTTGTCCTATGTTGAAAAGGTATGCGATATTGCAATGTTGTTTGGGAAATGATTGTTAAATTCTTTTTCCTTAGGGGGAGTATTTATAGAATTGATTTTCTTTCTTGATCCCTGCTAACATTTTGTTCAAAATTGGTATAATTCTTGCTCGTGTTGCACCATGCTTATATTAGATTTGAAATGTTAGAATAAGAGATATTGCGAATTATATTGGTTATGTTGATACCATATTTATATTGATTTGCTCTTATTTGGTATCATGGTTTGTTTTTCAACAATTGAAGCTCATTTTATAATATTTGATATTTGGTCAATTATTTGAATTTTACTTGAATGATTTCATCTCCTTGGTATTTATTGAATTTTCTTTTAAAAGGAGAATGCTTGATTTTAGGGGGAGTTATTGTATTTTATATATGAATTTCATTTTTTAATAAATTTGATTCTCATATTATTTATTTTTTTTGTGTATCCCTATTATGCATATTATTTATCTTTTTAGAGAGTAATATTTGGAGTAAAACTATGTTTTGAATATTTGTTTGATATTTCTACCCTCTAGTTGAATTATGTGCTAAATGTCTTTTTGTCCCTAATTAGGGGGGGTGTTTATTTGATTTCAAAAGGGGGAGAAATTTGTGAAATTGGTTTTAAATGAAATTAATTTGAGTTTGGTTGATTTTTTTTATGATGCCTCTTGAATCTACAATGTAGTTGTTTTTTATTAGAAGGCATGTTGATAGGAGAAGAAAAGAAAAATTATGTGTTCATGTTTTAAGAAGAACTTTCATGTGTTTGTTTATTTTTCTTAATTGTTCTTTTTGATTGATTCCAAAAGGGGAGAGGTAATAAGAAAAATGAAAGCATGTTATTATTGAATATCTTTATTGTTACTGAATGAAGTATGATTTAAGTTTATATTTTACATCATACATCTCTTTGAATTTCATTTTTTTTGAGTTGTTTGTCATCATAAAAAAGGGGGAGATTGTTGGCTTTTTGGCCCTTAATCTCAAATTAATTAATTTTAATTAATTAATTAATATTTTGATGATAACAAACCTGCTTTTATTTATTAACAATTTGAGTGTTTTGAAGTGTCCATTGTGTAGAGCTTGGAACAACGGTTCCAACGCAATTTGAATCACTCAAATTGGAGTTCAAACGAAGAAGATATGGCTAGAACAAGCTTAACGGAAAAATACCCGATGTCGATGACGTGACAGCCAAATCATCAAAGTGGACCTACTAGAGGATGACAAGTGGAGAAATAGATAAGTGACACATGGAGCTTTTGATTTTTGTTGGTTTTAAAAAGAATTGTTTTAAAAAGAAAATGAATTTAATATTATTATATGTTTGTGTCTAACGGCTAGTTGAGTTTAAATCTCAACCATTCAATTTTCTTTTACCAACATCTAATGGTCCAAATTTAATGTAGTTTCCAACAACTTTTCTCTCTTTTCAAACACTTCATCTTCTCCAAATTTTAAGAACTTTTATTATTTTTCAATCCTCCATAATTCATTAAGCTTCCATTGTTGCTCTCTCTCCAAGCTTCAATTTTATTCTTTTCATCTAATTCTTGAGAGAAATTTATTGTATTGTGAGGATTGATTTGTTGAGTGCTACAAATTTGTAAATCTACTCTTTGAGAGAGTTTTCCTCATCTTGTTCTTCATTTCTAAACTTTTGTAAGGGTTGCTCTTGATCCCGGAAAAAGAGTTGTTGTAACGGTTTGATCCTCAACCGTGGAAAGGATCGGGTTTGTTCTTGCGCCCGGAAAAGGAACGTTGTAACGGTTCGACTCTAAACCGTGGAAAGAGTCAAGTTCGTTGTGACATACCCAAGAGGAGCTTGGGAAGTGGATGTAGGCCGGTTGTGCCGAACCACTATAAATTTTCGGTGTTATTTTCTCTATCCCTCTCCTATTTATTTTTGCAATTAATTTTTGTTATTATATTTCATTGCATGAAATTAATTGCACTTTTTAATTCTTGAAATCAATTGCTCATAATTATTTATTGAGATTGGTAGTTCTTAAAATTCCTTATCATATACCAATCTTCTTGTTGAAATTAAATAGGATGTTATAAAGTGTTACTTTTAATTTCTTGATTACTTTGGATTGAATTTATTTGCATGAAATTCTTGTTTTAAATTACTTGTTAGTATAAAGTGTATTAATTTGTTTAATTGGGCCCACGTTAGTGAAAAGTTTTAATTAGCTTAATAAAACCCTATTCACCCCCTCTAGGGTTGTCATACCGGTCCAACAAATAAACTACTAAATTGAACAATATAATACTTAGTATTGCATTTTGAATGAATGATAATATACAATTTGTACATTAATGATATACTTGAATTATATAATAATTTGTTGAGGGTTGCCCAAGTCAAGGCCCAAAGCCCAGGACGGGACCAAGTCTAAAGGTACCAATAAAGGGCATAGAGGAATGTGAGTCCCAAAAGGTAAATGTTAGTGCCTCGAGAGTTGGGTCAATCAGCCCAACCGTTATATATATACCAATAAAAAAAATAAATGAGTCGAGGCTGGATTAGCACACTGCAACCTCGAGCGCTAGAAACTTCTTTGACACTCTTATTGTCACACGCAACTATGAGCACGTGTCAAATGGATGACTTATAAATAGTTCCATTCAACCACCCCAAAGGGGAAAGCAATTAATCTCCAAATGAGAGATCCAACCTTACTTCTTTTTCGTGCTTAGCCGAATTAATCACTCATAATACTAACTTAAGCGTCAAAGTGCAGTAGGCTCAACACCACACCAGTGCGAGGATCTCTTATACAAGTCAACTCGAAGTACATCTCAAAACTAGATTAGGGAGAGGCGGACAGGATGTAAAGGTCACCGAGCACCCGCAACGAAGTCTAGCGCAAATGAGATCCGAGCACCAATACACTTCATATTTGATATATCAACAATATCATTAATATATACTTTTTTTTCCTTCTCACTCTAAAGTTGGTATTAATCAACTAATATGCAAAACATGAAGTATATACGCTGTACAATCGATAGACTTAATATTCATATGTAAATCATTCAAATAATATATTCTATATATGGTATATCAATTAATTAATATCCTCAAATATGAAGTATATTCATTTTACAATTGCTTAGTATTTCATATATTATTCATTCAACTAATATAATATCTATTTGGTATATAATTTATACCATTGATATGCTAAATTAAATGCAACATATATACCACCAAATTTGTATAAAATTTTGAAAGCAAAAAAGATTAACTAATATACTCTATATTGGGTATATTAATTAATGATCTACGAAATATTAGATATGTCAATTATACAAATGATATATTATCAAAATCAAATGAATTTTTTTTTAAAACATATGAAAATTGACGTGAAAAATTTAGGAATTTATCACAACAAGAAAAATAAGAAAACTACGAAAATCAAACAAAAATCAAACAAAAATCAAATAAGTAAAAAGGAGGAAGCACAAAACCAAATGAAAAAGAAAATGAAAAAAAACGAGCAAACGTGGAAAAATCAACGAATATGCAATTGCTGTACTCTACAATTTAGTACATGAGTTATACAAACTTACATACCAAATTAATGTAGTTGATATGCTATCAAAACTATATAAAAAATTTAAAAGCATAACAAGTTAATTGAAATACTTTATATTTGATATATCAATTTACTCTAATAATATAATTAAGATATATAATCAAAATCATATAAAAAAATATTACACAATTACCAACAAAATCTAAATCAGATCATATTAATTCAGTTAAGGTCACGTTTACACCAAGTAAAAAGTAATCCATCATTGATAATGTAAAAAGTGGTCCCAGTTGATTTTTTTGTGTTTACATATGCGTTTCGTAAATCGTAATGAGTTGTGGGGTCTGCCTCAAAATTTGTAATCAAATCGTACAATCTAATTGAAAGATGAAGAGTGCTCAATCGGAATGTGGTTGAAAATTATGTGGGACCCACTACTTTTATCATTACTGGTATCATTACCATTACGGATATTGCTACTGTAACATTATGAAAATTATGAATCTGCCACATTTATTGTTACATTTACCTTTACCATTACCATTACCGTTAGAGTCATGCAGTAATGATTACGATAATGGTAACAGTAAAATGCAACAAATTCATAATTCTAAGTAAACGTGATCAAAAGCAATCCAATTATGTTTGTGATTCAGACCTATTGTGATTTATCCATTAATGAAAATTTCATTCCAATTACACCAATTTTCATTACGGGTTGGTAAACGTGGTCTAAGATATATAACCAAAATCATATAAAAAAAACCATTACACACAATTACCAACAAAGTCTAAATTAGATCATCAAAATCAGACTAATCCAATAAAGAAAAACTCTATATCAAAATGAAATAAAAAAAAATAAAAAACAAAAACAATATTCACTCTAATCGAGGAAACAACATTCATCCTAACACAATTAAAGTCATGGTATACTAGTTGTACAAATGATATAACTTTATACGCTAAATTATAAAAAATACCCTTGAACTTTCCATAATTTTAATAATACTCTTAAACTTTAAAAAAAAGTTCAAAAATACCATTATGTTAGTTTTAGATAGGAACTGCTAGTACTTTAATTTGTTTCATTAATACCCTTAAACTTTTCATTAAAAAAATTATAAAATACTTCTATCGTTAGTTTTTGGCAAAAACCATTAGTACTAGAATAGAGAAATTGTTAAGACTCATAGTTTTCATCCAAAATTAATGGTAAGATATTTTTGAACTTTCTCTAAAAGTTTAAGAGATCATTGAAACTTTTGAAATGTTAGACGTATTTTTGAAACAAAGTACAAAGTTTAGGAGTATACTTAGAAAAAAAAAATTCATAATTTATTGATTACATGTATTTAATGCTACATTAGCTTTTATAACTTAATGGTAATTGATATATACTACCTCTCTTAAAGGTTGAATGTTCAAATTATAATACTTCATTTGTAAAGATTTTTTTTTTTTTTTTTTTTGTAAATTTATATTATAAAGTTGAGTGTATCTCTTAACAAAATTTTGAGTATCTAAGTTCAAAAGAGATTTTGAGAAAATCTTCTTCTCTCCTATTTGTTAAGAAGATAAAATGTATACATATAATTAAAATCTTTCGAGGTGTTTAGAGCATTGAGTTGAGTTTTGAAGTCTGGAGTTAATATGTCGAAGTTATAGAAAGTCTATATTTGGGGTTTAGAGTTGTAAGAGGAAGTTTCTCGATAAATATGCCAAAGAGAAAATGGTGGAAAGAAAATTTCTCGATAAATATGCAATATTTCAATAATGAACACTGTTGAAACTAAGTTATTTAACACTTTTTTATCAAGTGGTGGGTCAAACACTAAGTACCCCTCGAGAAAAGATTTTCATCTATAATAGAAACATAGTTAAGACTCTTGAAACACACGAGATATTCTCACTAACCACTTTAGAGTTCTTATCATTTGAAATGTTTTTTCTTATTATCAACAAAGAAAATTGAATATGCAATTTTCTCTAGTTTAGTTAGACCCTAAATCTATATATATATATATATATATATATATATATATATATATATATATATATATATATATATATATATATATATATATTCAATTGGAAAATTGGAATTTCTTGTGCAAATTAAATTTTTTCACATTACATTTATGGTTTGTAAATATACTTTTGGTAGGTATATTCCAAAAATAGTTATTTTCTTCTAAAATGTAGCTTCATGACCAAACATATAAATTTTTTTATAAATATGGATATGTTATATTGCTTTGGCTTACCTTCTTGTTAGATATCAAATCAAATTAATTATATATCAATTTTGAGATAATGCATATCATTTATACTGGTTAAATTTTTGTAAATACGTGCAAGTTTGAAACTTGTGTCTAGAGTGATTTTGGAGGATTAAAATCACTTCTCTCTTACCAAAATCATTTTCCTTAAAATAATAATGATGTCTGACATACACTAAAGTTCTTATTTTTTTTTTTTAAAAGAAAGAGATATACTAAAATTGATTTTAGAAAAATCTATAAGAATTAATTGGTAGGTGATTGACCAAAAATCAATCTAAAAATTGACAAATGCGAGATTGAGAAATTAAACCTCTAACCTTGAGGTTGATAGTACAAACACTATGCTTGTTGAACTAGGCTCATTTTGGTAATTATTTTCTAATATTTATTATAAATATTTTTCTTACACAACATATTAATCATGTATGTATAAATTTGACAATAAAAAAAAGAAATAATTTAATAAAAATAGATATTTCTCTTAATTATTTTAGTCAAATAATTTCTCAAATAGAAAATACTCTTTAGTAATTTGGTAACTCTAAAATCACTTTTGAAACCAAACATACTAATTCAAAATCACTTTTAATTATATGAAAATCACTTTTAAGAGTTTGGAACCAAACATAAATATGAATTTGTAAAAGTCAATTGTACATAAATCTCTTTTCCTAAATCATTACTTCAATCATCACTCCCAAACATGTACTATTTAAGATTAAGTCTCCATTTTGGAATTGCTGTAGCTTTAAAATTTTTTTGCTAACAACGGTACTTGTAGACAAAATCAATTGTTATGTAAAGTAGATTAGTATTTAATTTCAAATTAAAAAAAAAAAAAAAAAGCAGGTAACAACTTTTTGTAAGTTTAAACTAAATTTGACATTACTTAATTATAGATATTAAATTAAATATATTATATAAACGTATAAGTTGATATTTAATATATAAATTTCCTAAGTTAATTAGTTATAATTTTCTTTGAGAAAGAATTATTGATAATTTTTATAGCTTAAGTTACAAATTATATATTTATATTTATTTAACTTATATGATAAAAGTATCGAAAAGATTATTATTATATAAAATTGAAATAAAGAAATATGATTTCAAGTTAGGGTTGTTTTCAAATATAAAAAAAGAGCCAAACTATTTACAAATATAAAAAAATTTCCAATAGAATTCTATCGTGGTCTATAGCTGATAAATAGTAAAAAAAAAAAATTATATTTGTAAATAGTTTGATATTTTTTCTGTTTATAATAATTTTCCATCAATTTAAGTATTTTAATATAAGTTCATTTTTTTAAAAAAATATTACATGACGTAAATTGTAAGATATTTTATTTAATATAAATTATTTTACAAATTTAGGAAAATAATTGTTATAAAGAGGTTGAATCATTCAAAATTTTATTGATATAAGATGAAATAGATGTGAAAGAAAAAATATATTTATATATAAAAGGATGAGATTTTAATTTAAAATAATTAGTCAAAGAAAGAAATTTTTTTAAAAAAGCTAAAAGTTGATATTTATGTAAGTGATTTTGAATATAAAAAAAAATTGAAAAGTGATTATTAAAAAGTTAAAAAATAATATATTTAACCAAACATCAAAAAACAGTTAAAATTCTTCTAGAATTGCTTTTACCCTCGAAAAATAATCCCATACGGAACTTAAATTACCCAACGATGACTACTTTTCCACATATTAAAAGATTTATTCAATCGATAATTAATTTTTTTAGACTTATCTTTAGTTACATGCTCAATAAATGTAAATATTTCAACATTGAAGTCAGTCATTGCATATCAATTTTTTTAATTAACTTGTAAGTTATAGAAAAAGTTTCATTTATAACCTTTTTAATATCTTACCAAATTATGCCTACTTTTCCATTATTAGTGCATGGACGGACCTTCATGTTATTCAAAGTAAGTATCAATACTTAAATATATAGAGTGCCGAGCATCAAAAGTTCATCCACTATTTCAGTTAAGAAGATTTTTTTTTCTGATCAAAGATATAAATCTTAATTAGTCAAGCTATGTTCGAATTAAAAAAAAGTTGATTGACTCTTAAAAATGATATTTCATGTGTTTTGATTTATTTTTCAAGTGATTAATTTTAAAATAAGTCATTTTAATAAGATTTTCTGTGTTTGACAATTACTCAAAATGACTATTTTAAAAAAGGAGTTTTAAGAAAATATTCATTTGAGTGAAACATTAATTACAAATAAACTTTTTTTTCAAAAAAAAAAATTGAGATTTTAATGGGAAATCCTCTCAAATTTTCATAATATATGAAAATGACCAAAATACCCTCACACTATCCTCTCCCAAAACTCTTCACCTTCCATTTCACTATAGTTGTCACCAACCAATATTGCTAACCACTAGCTGCCAATGCCAACGTTGGCGTCCACCATTGGTGACTACCGTTTGTTGGCTTTACCGAGGACCATCCCAGTGCCACCACCACCATTAACGATCGAGATTAGTGGCTAGCAACCATCGACTAGGATTGGGAATCGGTGGTTTTCTACCTTGTTAAAAAATGCTCTAATCGTTAGTATATGGGCGAAAACTGTTTACCTACATTCCATCATCTCCTTTTTTCATTTTGTCTTTCTTCTTTAGTTCAATCATTGCCTAACACTTACCTATTTTCCTCTATTTTTCAATACACTTTTATTCCTCTTCTTCTATTCCTCAATCTCTAAAACCACTCTCTTCAATCAAGGTATATAGGCTCTAGCAAGAAGAAAGAAGAATAGTAGAACCCAACAAAGGACCTTCGGACTTCAATGTTTTAACAAAGTTGTATCTTAGTAGTTGAGTATGAGTTAATACGTTTGGGTTTTATATATATATATATATATGAGAGACACATTAAGAATTTGGGTCATAATTTTGAGAACAAGTAATGGGAGGGAAAAGAAAAAAAGACATGTGTATTACCAAATTTGTAGTGGTGAAGATTTTGTTGATTTTTTTTTGCAATTAAAATTAGTTTTTTTGTTGTGATCAATTAAAAAGGTTCCCATGATCAAAGATACATTTCTTTGTCTACCCAGTTTCTTTTGTTGATTTTTTAGGAGAGATTTTTATTTTGGAAATTTGTAAAAATGTGTGGAAATTTAATACTTTAACTTAAAAGTTTTTCTTAAATCACTAATTGACCAAAAAACAAAAACTTAAATTAATTGGTGAAGGTAGATTTAATACTATATCAGCACTCTAACACTCCTCTTTACAACCTCACTTGTGAGCTAGAAATTTGTAAAAAATCCAACCAGTGGAAATTTGTATTAAATGGAGAGTAAATGACATTAATCCTCTTGCTTAGATACTATCTTATATCATCGATTGACTCAAAAGTTTAAATAAAGAAATAGAAATAAGTGAAATTTTGCTATTTATTTAAACTTCTAGTATTTAAAAAGAGAGAGGAAAAAGAATGGTAGAAATGCAGGTAAGGTTTTTTTTGTTTTTTTTTAAGGTTAAAAGGGTATAAATATAACTTTTGAAAGTTTTAGAAATATTTTTTATATAAGATATTAATAGTTTTCATCTGTATATTAATAGTAATGATATTTTTATATTTTTTTAATAAAAGTTTAAAGAGTACTAATAAATTTTGAAAAGTTGAAGTACACTTCTGAAAGAAAGTACCAATTTTTATGTCCAAAAAATAGTAAGGGCATTACTTATTTATATGTTTGAAAAAAAAAACTTTTTGATTCCTAGTTTTGAATTTAATCATCGTTCGATTCCTAAATTTTAAAAAGTTACACTTTTAGTCCTTAATTTTTAAGTTTAGTATCAATTTAGCCTTTAGGTTTTAAAATGTTACAATTTTTCCCTTGAAATTTGATTTTTGTTTCGATTTGATCCTTAGGTTTAAAGATTTTCACTTTCAATTTTTGACGTTAATGTCTATTAATAAATTTAAAATAATTACGAAGTAAAATTTATTTATAATAGCAATAAAAATAGTGAAACTTAATTAATTATAATTCTTTTAATAGATATTAACACTAAAGACAAAAAGTTAGCATTTATTGAAAAATCGAAGTTAAAAGTTTAAATAATTTAGAGACCAAATCGAAACAAAACTCAAATCTCAATGGTGAAATTGTAAATAAAAAAGTATAACATTTGACCCAAAAGTTAGAAAAAATTTTAAAAATAGAAAAATAAGAGAAACTATTTACACAAAATAGCAAAATTTTTAGATAGTTGTGATAGACTCTGATAGAAGTCTATCAAGGTGTGTTTTTTTTTACTCTTTTCTGTAAATAGTTTCACATTTTTTCAAAAATTTTCCCAAAAGTTAAGGTTAGAAAAGTATTTTTTTTTTTTTTTTTTTTCTAATTATTATTATTATTTTAAATTTAAGGATCCTAATAAAAAGTTGTGATATTTCTTAAACAAAAGTGGGTATTTTTTTTTGTAACTTATCCTATTTCTTTCTTTTCTTCTTCTTGTCACCGAAAATGACAGACTTTGTTTAGGAATTTTCTGTTCTTTGTTTCTTTTCTTTTGTTTTTCCCCCCCCTAAATTTCTGTCTTTGTCATATTATTCATACATGCGAAGATTTGACGTTAACATGTGGACTTCGTAACCCTTCAACTTGAAACTTGAAACTGCCTTTTTTTTTAATCTTTTTTTAAATTGTTCTTTGGAAGTTTGACTAAAACTCCCTAAAAACAAAACTACCCATCGAAACAAAAAACAAAATGAACCTTTTAATTCCGTTCATCTGAGATAAGAACAAAAAATAACACTGAGAAAAGTTCAAAATTTGCAGTCAATGCGTAAATCCCACATCCCCATTTCGTGTAATAATTGCAAATAGCTTAGGCCATGGCTGGCAGTGCCCACAGTGTGGCGCAAGAACAGAAAAAACTCGAGCCCCAGAAAAGGAAAACCCCCAATTACCATAAAAATATATATATAATAATAATAACAATAAAGATCCAACAAAAAGTTGAAGTTGGCGAGTGAATTTTGAAGGGACAAAATGGGACATCCCCTTGAAATGAAGGGTCGGCTCTGGTTTGGTCTGGTCTGGTCTGGTCCGGTCCTACCAATTGGCAGAGTATTGAGGAAGTAGTGATCTTTCTCATTCTCACATCTATGTAGTAGCACAGCACTTTTTTGGGTTATAAATTCTCGCAACCCATTTCCATTCCAACTCAGTTTCTCTCTATTTTTTTCCCTTTTTTTCTTTTCCTCTTTTCAGCTTCCTCTGCTTTTGATTTCACTGTTTTTGTGTTTGTTTTTTTTTTCTTCTCTGTTTTCCGGTGGCTATTTTTCGACAGCCATGGCCGGTGGGCCGCCGTATTTGGAGCTCTTTGTGGAGGAGACTACTTTCTACAACCGCATTGTTTTGGGAACCATTTTTCCAGCTTTTACTTTAGACCCATTTCCTCATATTGTTCAAACTTGGCTTCGAAACTGCATTGGTGGATTCTTAATTTACTTCTTCTCTGCCTTTCTTTGGTGCTTCTACATCTATTACTGGAAGCGCAATGTTTATGTTCCTAAAGGTGTTTGCCTTTTTCTTCTTCTTCTTCTTCTTTTTTTTTTTTTAGTCCCATTTGTGTTTTCTTTTCCCCTCTTTTGTTGCTGTTATTTCAACTGCTCCATCAATGAGTTCTAATTCTGGTTATTTGGGTTCTGTTATTTCTTTTAGTTCTTTGTTGGCTCCCTCTTTGATCTCTTAATATGTTACTGATTATCCAATGGATTTGCCTGTCATTGGGGAGAATCTGGATTTGTGTTTCTTTTTACTAATTTCAGCTACTACTTTCAGTTTGATGTAGCTATATTCTTCTACTTTTTCTTTTTCTTGGACGTTTTCATATTGCATGCTATATCTGATTCATTTTGGTTCTACTGATTAATTTTGTTTTTGAATGTTGAGGTGTTTTATTTGATTCTTCATTGATTGACTCTTCTAATACCATTGGATGTGCTAAAATAATTTGTTTGGAAGTCTCTGATTGAGATAAACTTAACATGTCTTTGATGAGGCTGGTTTTTTCCTTCTCAGATGCTGGTGATTTTTACCTTTTCCAGGATGGATGATTGTAAATGATTACTAATCTACAGTATTTTCTAGTCATCTACAGGTTCTTGTCAGATAGATTTCCTAAAAGGCCTGTTTTGATACGTGCAAGCTGATGATTCTTCTTTCTTGTCTTTCCTAGATGAATTGTTATGAAAAGAACTGTAATATATCCAACACTTAGCCATAATAATTTAGAGCTAATGGAAGATATATTATGTTGGGGTTCTTGTCTATAGGTTTTTCTCAGTTAGACTACTCAAAGAGGATGTTTTATTTGTTGTTCAAATGGAAGATTCTTCTATGCATGAATATAAATATACAAAGAAAGGACAGTCTTTCCTTTAAGAATATTTGTTTGTCTTGGCTAACAAGATCAGTCACAGACTCACACATATGGTATTTGTGATTAAGATATTATTTTTAATATGTGGTCTCTCGGCAACCTTGACTAATTTCAAGAAACAACTATCGATATTTATACATTTGGTGTTAATCAACTTGTGGGATGTTTTTGGTAGGTGACTATTTTGAACTAAATATTATATGAATATTGAACTTGTTAGAATAGGTGTACTATTGAATTGGAAAATTTCCTCAAGAGTAACTTTTTTTCTAATTTGATGCGTCTGTATGAATATTATATGCCTTTTTCTGTTGGATATATATTGTAGTAATGATGCACCAGAAAATTCTCATTTCAGGATAATTTGGTTTAGTATCATTTAATCTTGATAAGCTTTGAAACTTTGAAATTATGTTGATCATCTGCCGCCAATTTGAAATTTGCTGATTTGATTATTTATTTCCCAAAACTCATCAGCAGTTTAAGACATCAGGCTTTTGAAAATATTTCTTGAAAATTTACATGTATCTTAATGTATAAAATTTGTCATTCATACTTCATGGAGTATATTTTGGATTTGGATGAGGGTGCATGTAAGAATTCAAGCAACTTCTTTTAGACTTGCAATATCCTTCATGTCAAAACAAAGCTCTATATCATGTATGTGTATGGCTCAAATGCTTTTATAATTGTTTGACCTGCTGGACACTTTCTTGCAGATTCTATTCCATCTAATAAATCAATGCTCTTGCAAATCTTTGCAACAATCAAGGCCATGCCATTGTACTGCCTCCTTCCAACTTTTTCTGAATACGTGGTTGAACATGATTGGACAAAATGCTATCCAAGGGTACTCGATGTCGGATGGCCTGCCTATGCCTTCCATATAATTACTTATATTGCCTTTCTAGAGTTTTCTATCTATTGGATGCATAGGGGACTACATGATATAAAGCCTCTTTACAAGTATCTTCATGCTAAACACCATGTATACAACAAGAAAATTATTCTCTCTCCATTTGCTGGTAAGTTCTTAATCTACTTTCTTATTTTTTCCAGCCACTTGCTATTCATCTTGCCATTCATGGTCAAAGATACTTGTTTGAAAAGATTGTATGTCATATGTCAAGATTGTATGTCATATGTCATTCTTGTTTGATTTACTTAGGATCTGTTCAACTTTGTAGGAAAAACTGAAATATGAACCAATCTCAATAGATCTATTTCCCAAAATATCTTTTACAGAAAACAAAGAAAAGAAAAGGGATGAAAAAAGTGTACTCAGCATTAAGTTGCTGTTGTTAACTGTTAGGAACAGCTGGTGTTCAAACTAAAGGTGTTAGGAACACTTTTGTTTCCTTAAAACCAACTGAATTTCTGATCCATGCTAGTTGGAAAAATATATTGGCCTAGCCTGAACAGTCAGGAGTGGCTACTTCCCTCCATAGGACTTACCAAGTTACATGAACTTGACACTTGGCCTGCTCTTATGTATTATTTTAGCATACTATACCTGTGCAGAAGTTTTTTTTTTCATCGACTCAATAGAGGTTGTTGTGGTGACTAAGACTATAAAATATTTCTGTAAAATGGCTACCAATTTTTATGACAAAAACACAGTTTTTGTATGCATTGCTTTATCTAGATGAAAACTTCAGGATTTTCTAAATCTACTGGATGAGGTGATCAGAGGAATAGAGCCATTGATCTCTTAGAAAAATTGTCATGCTTTTCAATTCCATTGTGACGAATAGATTTAAAGTCGACATATGACTATAGTTTGATAAGGAAGTTTAAAATCCCAAAATAAACTGATGCTTAGTAAACTTCACTGGATTCTGAAGTAGTTGGGACATTGATCTGTCAAATTGCGTCATTTCCTGTTTTCTTCTTCTGACTTCAGACTAAAGTTCTTTGGCTGTTTCTTATTGTTAGAAGATCCTCCGGTAAATGGTCTTTTTGAATGGGCAGGTTTAGCATTTCACCCTGTTGACGGGATATTGCAGGCAATACCTCATTTGTTTGCTCTATTTCTCATTCCAACCCATTTTAGAACACATATTGCGCTGCTATTCTTCGAAGTGGTATGGACGGCAAACATTCACGATGGCATCCACGCACAAATGTGGCCAATTATGGGTGCTGGCTACCACACGATTCATCATACAAGATACCGCTACAATTATGGTCATTACTCCATATGGATGGATTGGATGTTTGGGACGCTTCTTGATCCAATGGATACAGAAGCCAGGGGATCATGATTGGTTGCTTCGACATCAACTGCTTACTCGTTATAGCTTTGGGTGATTCTTTGTGATCAATGTAAATCAAGTTAGTTATTGATGAGGCCAGGGCTTCTAGTATGTTACAGAATAAATTGCCATTCCAGGGTAATTTGTGAAGCCATTCATACCATCAAATCGAACTTTTAATCTCAGAGTTCAGGAATCCACAGGGCCTGTGTGCTGCTGCTGCTTATTGGTAAGTAAAACTTGTGGAAGCATTAGTTGTATCTTTGTATATCATATTTAAATAAAAACTTGTGTGAAAAAGAAAAAATAGCAAATGACCATCTTTGGGGAATGGACTTCATGATTTCCCCATCTTCAATTTGTGCAAGTTTTCACAAGTAATTGTATGAAATCAGAAAAGGAAAAGCTACTCATATTACTCTCAACTCAAACTTTCCCAAATTCCACTCTTAGCTTCATTCACTCCAGTTATTCATTTACCCCTTGTCTATTCTTTGAGTTGATGACGTCTTTTCAACAGAAGGGAAAGATAGATCATGAGCATGAGAAAAGCAGCCGTAATCTCTTACTGCTTTTGAAGCCTAAAGTACAAAAGGAAGGAAGTTTTTCATTTTCTCTTTTTCCTAAAGTACATAATATAAAAGAAATCACAAAATTAAGGCACTTTCGTCCTTAAGAAAGCCTATTATATTAAACAATAAGGTGAGGGCCTCTAAAACTATGATTAGCTACAACTTTCTGCAACTGAGAAAAGCTAGAAAACATATCATTTAACATAAGTGAGTTCCCATAGCCTTCTACCAGCTTTCCATTGCAAGCTAAAGCAAGTAGAATGCAAGTAATATAACAGAGACATTGACTACTTGCTACTTTTTCTTTTCTTTTTCATTTTTTCTTTTTTCATTTTTTTTTTTTTTTTTTTTTTTTTTTTTTTTTTGAAGGCAATACAAAGACCTCCCACCTTTCAATAATAAAAAGTATTCACTGACTTTGGTTTCAAAAAAATAACGAGTGGTGCATGCAATCCTGACATTGAAAAAGGTATGGCCCCCACCTCCCAAAACATCCAACCACCAAATGAAATGCTTAAAGTTAGATACAGGGAATTGAATTGTCCATCATGGTACATCAACATTTAAGACTGTTAAAACCTACAATGAGAAAGTGCAGAAGGAAATTCATCTATGCAATAATTGATCTGCAAAAACTGCAAATGTTTTGCACTTATCTTGTTGCTGTTTGTACGAAAGGGATATAAATGAAAACTTCCCCCATATGTGAACATATATAAAGATGAAAAGTGGGGGGAAAAAAAAAGAATCACACACAATTGGTACATTGCTGGTAGAATGGATGCATCATTATAGAAGGGGTCACGGTTGAGATTAGAGCATAGCTTATTTTAAGATGCATTGATATAATTGATTACCACACTAAGCCCTTTCTTTTCCTAAACCTATCGACACGAACAGTGCTCATTCAAGATTTCTCACGCTAGTTTGCTTTTTTTGACTTCTCAAGCCGACTATCTAAACTGCTTCGGGAAACTTCGGGAAGATAGGCAGCCAATTCGAACGTATCTGAAGGCCTAGTTTCAGATGGTTTGTTCTAATTGTCAATTTCTAATTTAGCTTCCTCAGAACCATTAGTTGATGCTTTTGATTTTCCAAGTGACTGTACAAATTTCTTTAAATGTTTAATGAACTCAGGGTAGAGTTCAAGATTGCAGTGCCCTCCTCCACTTAGCCATAGAGGTTCATACTTTTGCTTGCAAAGCTCCCAGAGCTGCTTTCCATGGGACCAATCAACAACTTCATCAGATGTCCCCTGCAAGACAAACACATTAGGTCAGTAGTCTATTTTTTTGCCTCTTATTTGAAACCATTAAGTCAGTGACCAAGCAGAGGATCTGAAGGGATGATATGATCATTGCACAGTCAAGAATAAGGGGTGTATATGAAAGCTTTGCCCACCCTTGTAAAAGAGGACTAAAAGGACCAAGTAACATTTTGGCAACCATAATAAACGTCTAAGAAGCACGGATACGGATACGACATGATAAGGACACGGCGACACGCCATATCTTAAATATCTAGGACACGACACGGCAATGACACATTTACTATAATATACATTTTTTAAAATATATATAATTTTCATACCAAAATAAAATTAAAAGTAAATGGGTTGATGCATTTATATGCTTAAAGGACGTAGCTTGATGTATTTCACACTCAAAAGTTTTATTATTGTCATATATGTGTCTTTTTGGTCTACTCAACAAGTGTTCAATGCATGTCTAACACATTTGTTGCACTAACAAGTATTCGATACGTGTCCAACAAGTGTCGGACACGGACACGCTAACCAAACTAAAGTGTCCGTGTTTCTTAGATAAAGGTTAATGAAAAGGAAATTGCATTCTTAAAAGAAGTTTATAGCTCCTCAGTTCCCAAGTCCCATGCTCCAAAGAAAAAGAACCAGAGGCTTGTTAGGATTAGGAGTTGGTTGATTTTATGTTTCCTTCCTAATTTTCCTCATCTTATGTTATTTTTTAGACTATGTTTTAATCTTCATGTCTTGTTGTCACTTTTATGTCTTGACATAAGCTAATATGGATATAAAGTGCCTAGCTTACTTCCCACACAGCATCATTCAAAGCATCGTATTTTTTAATTCTCATAAAGCAAACTTAAGCCCCCCTAGTTTTAAATCTATCCCAACTACCTTGTAATATCATAGCCGTCTACTATAAGTTTGGGAAAAAAAAAGAAAAAAAAAAAGGTACCCTTCCTTTAGTTTCATGATGTGCTAGTAACCAAGGACATTCATTACACCCTTATTAAAAGAATTGGTAAATTGACAAAGCGCACGAAATGTGCGATTGTTAGCATAATCTTTTTTCTTGTTTTTGACTTCTCTTGGTTTCAGTTTCATCGTCATTTTCTTTTTCATTTTCTTTTTTATTTAACAATGGTATGTACTTGTATGTTTTCTATGTTAGATTTTTTTTATGTTTTCTAGTATGTTTCTATTCATTTTTAGTTTTTTTTTGTTAGTTTTTTAATGTTGAATGTGTTCGTTAATGCGTTTTTATATTGATGAGTAGGAACTAAGTGATTAAGCAGAACTGGAAGAAATTTAAAGATAAATTCAAGGAATAGCCTTAGGAAGGACAAAATGGTCCTAAGGCATGAAAAGAAGCAAAAAGGAGCTGAAAAAGAGTTGCAAGTGGCGTCTCAATGCTAGAGTCGACGCTAGAAATGCATGGCTATAAAGTAGGCTAGCATCGTGACGCTACAACATGCTGAAGGAGAATTCGGCAAGCGTGCAGCACCATCGCATAATCAAGTTTATAATATCCCTTTGTTTCATTAGATTAGGGTATCAAGTTTCTGAAGTTTGGAGGTTGAGAGAGAGAGGTCAGAGCTGCTTACAAGTGCTTTTGGAGCCAGAGACGGTTAGAGAGTGTTGGAGAGTCGATTTTGCCTAGGAGATGGAGTCAGATTGCCGAATAATGCCTTATTCTCTTCCTTTGTCTTTAATTGTTGCTTGTATTTTAGTATTTTGATTATGGTTTTGCCTAATGTTAGGCCGATTGTCTCATAGTATTAGTAGGGTTTTTGATGTAGTCACGAATTATTTCCAATTTTGTTTGTGGATCTTGAATTTTAATTATCATCCGTATTCTTTTAGCATGATTACTTTTAATGTTGTTGAATTATAGTACATCATTTGACTTATTTCTTGATCTATAATCTTGCTAGAACGATAGGGCTTTAGATTAGACCATGCATGCTAGACTATTGTTCAAGTATACTAGCGTAATAGGAGAATGATAGATATTGATAACGAAGGATCTTAATGTTTTTCTTAATTGACTAGTTTCAAGAGATTGAGGAATCAATAATTAGGTGAAAGGAAATGTTGATTTCGAGAGGACCAACCAGGATAAAAGACTTTTAGATCTAGGTGTTGTGTTAATCAACTCAAGAACTAAGCAATTGAATTTACTAGATCTATTGATGAAATCAATACCCTAGGATGTTTCTTAGCTTAAATTCTCCATACTTGATCACTTTATTTGCTTTCTTAGGATTCGTTTAGTTTGTTTTGCATCACAAGTTAGTCCTTAGATAAAATTGGAACAATCTCTAAGTAGCTAAAAGAATTATTAACCTCATTCCTAGAGGACAATACTCAGTCAAAGTTGTTTTAACTATACTATAATTTGACGTATGTGCTTGTGTGTATCACCACTCTGAAGTTAAAACTTTGTTTAGATCCTTCTAAGTTCAATTGAGGTGTTGCGTAGTAGTTTATAATCTTTGCAAACTCTATGTTTATAGTTTGAAACTAATTAGAAGTGTTCAAATTAATTTTTAAGGCTTTGTTGAGGTAAGAACATCTCCCATGAATATTATTGTAATCCGATTAAGATTTTTCAACTTAAGTTTGGCCTCTAAAACTTTACTCATGTTGTTTAGGAAATCTTACGATTGTTTTAGGAACATAGTAAGCAAGTAGAGTTCAAACCACCATGGCGCATTCTTTATAAGGTAATATTTACAAGACATTCTGCTAAAAACTCTATTTTATTTTAAATTGTTGGATTAGAATAAGTGTTAGAGTGTTACTACTATCTTGCAGTTATGGTAGTCATAATATAGTTATTCATGGTTTCCATTGAGTTGTTATGATTTTTATTAGAGTTTGTTTTAGTTCATGAGTTTCATTACATTGTTGAGTTTATTTCTTTTGATAAGTTTAATTGTTTGTGTTTAGTTGTTTATAAGTTTTTCTTTCTATCTATGTTTATGCATTTATCCAATTGAATTAGGTTGCTATTAGTCTTTTCCTCTAGTTTTGATAAATTTATGTATTGTTTACGGTTTCCATTTATGTTAGGAAGTTTGTTATTGCAGTATGATTGACTTATTTATTATAGGCAAAACTTAAACAACATATTTTGTAACATGTCTTATAAGATGTCTCGTTAGATGTTATGTGACAGACAAAAAATTATGCATAATATTTTTTCCTTATTTGTCAAGATTTTTATGTAGATTCCGTCGCTTGCTGTATTTTTCCTAGAGAGATGATTTATTGTTTCCTTGAAGATCTTCTCAAAGTTACCCATATATATATATATAGTTTTGTTCATTTTTAGGGTTGACCGCCTTGAAGATAATTTTGTGTCGTTGTCTTGTGTTTGTGCCGAAAACACAAGTGTGTCAATCCATGTGACTACAACTTAAGAAGGAATTATCTTGAGTAGAACTTGAGTATTTCTCTAGATCTTGTTGAATCGTTCTACTACAACTTAAGAAGGAATTATCAATCTTAGGGAGAGCCTAAGATTTCCAAGTGAAGTGTTCTTCATTTGAAGGTGGAAAGACAAAAGTACTTGGTGAGAGGGAGTCTCACACTTAGGGGGAGCCTAAGTGATCATTCACAAAGCTAAGCTATTCGTTTGTCACTGTAATCACCATTTATTTACAAATAATACAACGTTATAATCACTTGACTTTATATTAGTGAAATTATTTTTTCTGGGCACACTGCTCCCCGGACGTAGGTGGTATTGCATCGAATTGGGTTACCAAACTCTGTATTCTGTTCACACTTTGTTATTTTGTGTTTATCTTTGATATTTTTGAAATTACTGTGACATTGCGTGTAACAAGTTTTGTTGTGTGTTAGATAAACCTTGATTTCAATTTATATTTATGTATTTGTCAAAATGAATTCGATTGCTATTAGTCTTCTTCTTAGTTTTGATAAGCTTTTACTTGCTTGGGCTGATAAGTTTGTTTATGGTTTCTATTGAGTTGTTTATGTTTATAAGTTTATAAGTTTTTTTTTTTTATGTTTATATATTTTGCCAAATAAAAAGTTACAGGAACAGGAATCCTTTTATAGTTCTTGGTTGTTTCTAGGAGTAGGAGATTGATATGTGAGACTAAAATTCTTTGGTTGTTTCTTATTAGTAGAAGATCCTCAGGTAAATGGTTTTTTTTGAGTGGGCAGGTTTAGCATTTCATCCTGTTGATGGGATATTGGAGGCAATACCTCATTTGATTGCTCTGTTTCTAATTCCAACCCATTTTAGAACACATATTGTGCTGTTATTCTTCGAGCTGGTATAGACGACCAACGTTCATGATTGCATCGACGCACAAACATGGCCAATTATGGGCGCTCGCTACCACACAATTCATCATACAAGATACCGCTACACTTATGGCCATTACTCCATATGGATGGATTGGATGTTCGGGACGCTTCTTCATCCAACAGATACAAAAGCCAAAGGCTCGTGATTAGTTGTTCGACATCAAGTTGGTTATTGATGAAGTCGGGTTTTCTAGTATGTTACAGGATAAATTGCCATTCCTTTCTTGGGCAATTCGTGAAGTCATTCATACCATCAAAATAAAAACTAGTGTGAAGAAAAAAAACACACACAAAAACAAAACAATTGATTTCCCCATCTTCAACTTGTGCAAGTTTTCAAATGTAATTGTATGAAATCAGAAAAGGAAAAGCTACTCATATAATTCCATTTCTTAAAGGAATGAACAATAAGAGAAGCAGCAGTATTCTTTTACTGCTTTTTAAATGGAACTCTCCCTAGTTTTTTCTTCTCTTTTTCTCAAAGTACATAGTATAAAAGAAATCATAAAATTAGGGCATTTTGTCCCTTAAGAAAACCTATTATATTAAACAATGAGGTGAGGGCCTCTAAAACTATGATTAACTACAACTTTCTGCAACTGAAAAAAACTTGGAAAAATGATCATTTTTACATAAATGTTCCCATAGCCTTCTACCAGCTTTCCATTGCAAGAGAGAAAATCAACCTGTACCAAAAGCAAGCAGAATGCAAGTAATATAACAGAGACATTGAGTATTTGCATTTTTTTTAATCTTTTCATGGCAATACACATTATTCAAAACAGTAAAGACCTCCCACTTTTCAATAATAAAAAGTATTCACTCACTTTGGTTTCAACAAAATAACAGGTGGTGCATGCAATCCTGACATCGAAAAAGGTAGTGGCTCCACCTTCCAAAACATCCAACCACCAAATGAAATGCTTAAAGTTGGATACAGGGAATTCTTTCCCCCCTTTTTGATAAGGGATACAGGGAATTGAATTGCCCATCATGGTACATCAACATTTCAGCCTGTTAAAACCTACAATGGGAAAGTGCAGAAGGAAATTCATCTTAAGCAATAATTGATCTGCAAAAACTACAAAGGTTTTGCTCTTATCTTGTTGCTGTTTGTACAATGGATATAAATGAAAAGTTTCCATCTGTGAACATACATAAAGATGAAAAAGTGGGAAGAAAAAGAAAAAAGAAAAAAAAGGAATCACACAATTGATACATTGGTGGTAGAATGGATGCATCATTATAGAAGGGGTCACGGTTGAGATTAGTGCATAGCTTATTTTGAGATGAATTGATATAATCGATTACCACACTAAGCCCTTTCTTTTCCTAAACCTATCGACACGATCAGTGCTCATACGAGATTTCTCAGGCTTGTTTGCTTTTTTTGACTTCTCAAGCCGACTATCTAAACTGTTTCGGGAAACTTCGGGAAGATTGGCAGCCAATTCGAACGTATCTGAAGGCCCAGTTTCAGATGGTTTGTTCTGATTGTCAATTTCTAATTTAGCTTTCTCAGAACCATTAGTTGATGCTTTTGATTTTCCAAGTGACTGTACAAATTTCTTTAAATGTTTAATGAACTCAGGGTAGAGTTCAAGATTGCAGTGCCCTCCTCCACTTAGCCATAGAGGTTCATACTTTTGCTTGCAAAGCTCCCAAAGCTGCTTTCCATGGGACCAATCAACAACTTCATCAGATGTCCCCTGCAAGACAAATACATTAGGTCAGTAGTCTATCTTTTCTGCCTCTTATTTGAAACCATTAAGTCAGTGACCATGCAGTGGATCTGAAGGATGAAATGGTTAGATAGTTAAAAAAACTGTTTGACAAGAAAAGATATCATTGCACAATCAAAATTAAGCGCTGTATATTAAAGCTATGCCCACCCCTGTTGCCACCCCCTTATCCCCATGACCCGTTAATTGTTTGCTTGCATCCCCTGATAAAAGTTTATTCGTGGGAAGATATGAAGCGTGGACACTTTAATTGGTATAATGTGCTAACAGACACAAGTCAGACACTCCCACACTTGTTATACACTAGTTAGCTCATTGTACATATCGAATCTGAATCTAATACATGTTTACACATATCAAACACTTGTTACACATAACAAATAGAAATAAATAGTAATATGGAACAAATATTAAATTTCAAGAGGTAAATACTTCAAACTTGTTTCTTTTAACATATAAATGGACATATTCGCTTTTTTTTTTTACTTTATTTTTTATATGCTTTCATAAATGTGTCTTTCCGGTGTTCATGTCATTGCATCCATGTACCATGTCGCATACCCCTGTATACTTCCTAAATTTAATTTACATGATTGCTTATGACCTCTCATACAGATACTGTTTTCAAAGCTTTAGTGTTTGTTAAACCTGTGCTCTGGTGTAAAAGAGGATTGCCTTCATGCTAAAGTGTGCGTAGATTTAATCTTCTTGATCATGCTCACCTCTACAGGTATGACTGTGTGTAAGAGAGAGAAGGAGATATTTAAATGAGAGAGACTTACATGTATGATTAAAACTGGACAGTTCACCAAACCAATTTTGTCGATGTTCTGAACAAGGAAACAGAACAATAAGACACTATCTTCTGAATTAAACGTGTAATAACAAAGTAGCAAAATGTACCTTGTAGATATCAAACCAATAAGTCCGTTTGACAGGGTACAATACCCTCAGTCCAGATAAGATTGGACTATGTAAAACTACACCTCTCAAGTTCGATAATCGTGAAGCAAGATCAAGCGTAGGGCCGCTACCAACAGATTGACCATATAATATTAGTTGTTCATCATTTACCCCATACTTCTCCTTGAGGCATTTATATGCAGCATCAATGTCTGCATATGTGTTATATTCAGTTGGCTGTTCCAAAAGAAATAGTATAAAATGTTACTAAGGATTGGGGCAAAATTCAGCACTCATCAAAATGACAATGACAATCCCAGTAGGTAGTCAGAGCTAAAGCAAAGTCATTACACAGGTATAATGCTTACAAATTTAAGGGTTTTTTTAGTCCAAAATATTCAAATCCTGTACTGGACCTCTTAAACTATTCCAATCAACCAACACCTAAATATTGCTAGTTCAGAAAGTAATCTGAAGCCTTTCCAAAGGAAAAGTGAAGTTTCAAGTTAAAATTTATAATATTTACAGATAAACCATTTTTATTCTTTTTAAGAAACAACTTCCATTGGGAAAAAAATAAAGAATATTATAAGAGCATACAAAAACTGAGCCCAAAAAAAGAATTCAACTATGTAAAATATTGCCTGTAGATGCAGCTATCATAAAGCATCATTAAGATACAAGCTACAAATAATTTCATAATTGCATTTAATGAACAAAATATTGTCATACAAGAGCAATATATTATTTGCAAATAGTGTAAGAAACTAATTGTCTGGGTTAGCGCTGGTAAGAACGAAAGCATATATAACTCACATGGCTAAATAAATTTTCAACATTGACGATACAGTGAACATTCTTATTCAAATAACAATATGAAAATATCTTCAATGATACCATTTAACAATAAAGTTGATATGCTTACAAGTCCGAAACTTAAGCAAACTTTCATTTAGACAAACTAAAATTTCTGTTGCAGTCATTTATTAGTTATGAGCCTGTTTAGACTGTTTCTTTGATTCTTAGAATTAACTTCAACCGTGTTCCTGTTAATGGATGCTATAAAATCTAGAAAGTAAACAAGACACTTTCCCTTTTTTCTTTTTCTTTAAATATCCACGGTATTGTATCTCATTTCACTAATCCATGGGGAATCTCTTTAAGTTGCATTGATGGCTGGACTTGCTGATTTGGAAACATATATAAAATTTATATAAATTTTTTTGATGATTGGACAATGTGAGCAAGCATCTCCTCTCTCCTTTCTTCTTCCTAACTTCTCCTCCTTGTCCACTAAGGTTCCCTGGTGCTACCGTCTCTCCCTCTTCTCAATGGTTGCAGCCTCATTAGAGTTTCTTAAATTGGACATTTGATGAAATCAGCATTGGTAGGGTTTATGAAATTGGACATTTGCAGAAATCAATGTTGCTAGGGTTTTTGAAATTAGACATTTGGAAACATTGTCAATGTTTTCTAATTGGAAATTTGTGGTAATTACTAGTATCAGTGTTTTTTAAATTGGGGATTTGGGAAAAAGAATTATAGTTGTTTAACATCTTTTTTTTAATTAAAAAAATGATATTGGAATTTACAGAACTTGGCATTGTTCGAGTTTTCTGAAATTGGAGATTTGGAAGAAATTGGCATTATTACAAAGTGTGCATATGGTTCTTCTGCCTTCAGCCTCCACACCAATCCATTGTCGACTTGAAAAGCCTCTTTCAGAAGATCGTCTTCATCAAGTGGCATGGAGATTGACGTTGGTGCAGGTGAAGATCGCCAAAGAAGGAAAAGTAAGGAAGAAGAAAGAGCGGGAGGAAATGCCACCTCAAGTGTATTATCAAAATTTAATATAAAATTAATATAACTTAGGATAGGAAACAGCAAGCCTAGTCATCAACTAACTACCACGTCATCCTTTTGTTACTCAACTAATGGTCAATTTGAGCTTATAGACTATTTAAAACCCTTTACCAAATTTCAGGGAGAACAAGTGTCTCTTTTGAAGTTAGCATGAGAACTAAATTTTACCATTATAATGACAGAACATATTTTAGGAAAAGAATTATAGGATAATTAGTGAATTTTAGGATAATTAGTATATTTGAGTTTAATATTTGTTTAGTTAATTTAGATTAATTAGTGTTCAATTAGTTGTTTTCATATTTCCCTGTAAGGCTATAAATAGCCACTTCAGGGTTTGCAATAGAAAGCTTTTGAATATCCTATGAAAATATAGAACATTGTTCTTGGAGAGTGCTCTCTCAACAACCTTAAGAATAGATTTTTTTTGTTTGGCCATGAATTTGGCCTAATACCTATTCCGCTGCATCAATATTATAGGTTTGAAATTCCCTTAGAAGTAAAACTATTAGCCTGAGGAATACAATGCTTATCCATCTCAAAATCAATCTGTATAATGAAGTCCCCCGGGAACAGCATCAACTAGTCTAATACCTATTTATTGTTGTATCCGGCAAAGACAGGCTTTTCACATTTTTTGGGATCGTCTTCATACCAAAGTTCAAATTTGTAAGAGTAAATGCATGTTACTTGAATATCTACTACTTTAATAACCTCTGTGACTAAAAGGACCAAGTAAAATTTTGGCAACTATATTAAAAGTTAAAGGAAAAAGAAAATATCACATCCTAAAAGAACTTAATAAACTAAGTTGTTGTTTGGAGCGCTGAGTTGGTGATGTATTAACTAATTAGCTTATTTTTTAAATCTTCCTTTTGTATTGAGTTTAGTTAGTTAGTTTGTTATGCAGTTAGTTAGGATATTTTCTGTTATGTAGTTTGTTAAATCCTTGCCTATAAATAAAGGTTGGATCATTCATTAAAGGAATAATACAATTTTGATTCATAACTCTTTGGTTTTACACCAAATTGGTATCAGAGCTAAGATAAGATTCTTGGAGCTGATGGCAGGGAAAAAGCCTAATAATGGCAATGATCCCGAGGGTACTAGCAAAGAGGCGGCGGCTATCACCAAGAGCTTTAACGCGCATGCTGTCCATTGAAGAGTCCATTGGTGGTATTCATAGATTGATGGAAAGAATGTCAATAAGAATGGAAGAAATAGCTGGCAAAGTTCAAGCCATTCGACAACCACAACAAAACCAAGAAAACCAGCCAAGATTCATTAATCTTCCACAAAAAAGACAGAATCTTAATGCGCAACAATTTAACCAGCCAAGATCTACACACTCTTATTCAAGAACATCCAAGATTACAACATGGCCATAGAAGATATCGACAATTTGTTGATTCCTCAAGTGAAGAAGAAGGAGAGAATGAAGAACAAATTGAACGATGGAGAGCTGGAGCACATCATCATGAACCAAGATTACAATTGATTGTTGGACTAAGAATAGTTTGTTTGTTATGCAGTTAGTTAGGATATTTTCTGTTATGTAGTTTGTTATGCAGTTAGTTAGGATATTTTCTGTTATGTAGTTTGTTAAATTCTTGCCTATAAATAAAGGCTGGATCATTCATTAAAGGAATAATACAATTTTGATTCATAACTCTTTGGTTTTACACCAGTTGGTTATTTTATTTTGTGGGTTATACTTTATAATATTTTGTGTTTGGGGGTGTAAGTTATTATAGTTCGTGTCTAGGTTTTTTTTCTTTTTTTACTATTTTTCCATTTTTTTTCTTTTTGTTTGTAACTACATCTTTTATACTTCAATTTTAAGAAAATAATTTTTTTTATATTTTTTTATGCTTCATTATTTATAACTATACTAAAACTGAAAAATAAAATAAAAGGCTAAAGTTGAAACTTTTTCAATTTTTGTTGTAATAATACTTTTTAAAAGAATTTAATTACATTTTTTATGGCCGGTTTTCAAATATAGAAAAATGAGTCTTTTATTAGTTTTAGTATAGTTATGAAAAAATGAAGAATAAAAAAATGTAATCAAATTTCTTTCTTAAATTAAAGTATACAAAAACGTAATTACAAAAAAATGAAGAAGTTTCAACTTTGAACCCCCTTTTTCTTTAGTAGCTTTAGTATAATTATAAAAAATGAACTATAAAAAATCGCTTTCTATCGCGGTCTAATAGACAGTAAAATTTTTCTATATTTGTAAATAGTTTGATATTTATCTATTTATAATAATTTTCATTTTTTTTTATACTCCATTTTTATAACTATACTAAAGCTTAAAAAAAAAAGATCAGAGTTGAAACTTTTTCAACTTTTTTTTTTTGTTAGTACTTTCTTTTATACTTTAATTTAAGAAAGTAATTTGATTACATTCTTTTTATAGTTCATTTTTTATAATTATACTAAAGCTACAAAAGAAAAAGGGGTCAAAGTTGAAACTTCTTCAATTTTTTGTGTAATTACATTTTTGTATACTTTAATTTAAGAAAGAAATTTGATTACATTTTTTTATGCTTCATTTTTTTCATAACTATATTAAACTAATAAAAGGCGCAACTTTTTCATTTTGGTATTTACATATTTTTATATTTTAATTTAAGAAAGGAATTTGATTACATTTTTTTTATGCTTCATTTTTATAACTATACTAAAGCTACAAGAAAAATGTCAAAGTTGAATTTTTTTAGACTTTAATTTAAGAAAGAAGTTTGATTACATTTTTTATGCTTCATTTTTTAATAACTATACTAAAACTAAAAACAAAAGGTCAAAGTTGAAACATTTTCAATTTTTTTAGCTACATTTTTTTATACTTCAATTTAAGAAAGGAATTTGATTACATATTTTTTATACTTAATTATTTATAATTATACTAAAGCTACAAAAATGTCAAAGTTAAACTTTTTTTTATTTCTTTTGCAATTGCATTTTTTATACTTTAATTTAAGAAAGCATTATTTTTTTTTTAATTTACTAGTTCTCTATTACTTTATATTTAAGTGAAAATACAAAATCATTCAAAATTATGTAAATATATTTCTAAGTACTTGAGCATACAAAAACCAAACAAAAATTATGTGTCCATCATGGAAAAAAAATACATTATGTGTTCACTTCACTATAGCTAAAGAGGATTTTCAAGTAGTGTTCACTAAAAAAAGGTTTCAAATAGTCTTTACTGCAGCTAACTGTGGGTTAAAATAATTGTAATTTTCAACTATAATAATAGGAGGCCCAAACGTGGGTTATAATAGCCTACTCCACCCTAGTCAACTTGGAATCCCAAACGCCCCCCTAAAATGTAGTTCTCTTAGAGAAAAAAACCTCTTGACCTATTGCTTGTATCATCCTAACAGACGTTGATAGTCAAAGAAATTGTAGTCCCAATGTCTTCATTGTCTAGACAAGTTTTGGAAAATGACTCTACAGTTGAATCTAAAAGGTCTTTTACCACTATAACCAACCATTAGTATTTTACTAATTTTCTCTTCTTTATTTTTAGTTCAATAATTACAGGAAAGGGGATTAAACCATCGACCTTTTGAATGGTAATTGGTGTGTTATCTACTTAAATAACCTCTAGTTTACTTTTCTTTAAACTGCTTGTGTTGGGTTCTGTAAGGTATCTCCTTACTATATTGATATTTAGAAATGGAAATAGCCCTAAGGCTTTCCAAGATCCAGACTCAGAGAATTCTGTAAAACCAAAAGCATAAAGAAGAAATAAAGCAACAATGAAACTTATATCCTCTCTCCCTCCCCTGCAACATAACAAACTACTGGTCCCCACAACAACTCTCATTTCCTCAGCCCTTCCCCTCACATAACGAACTTGTCTCCCCTACATTTACCTATTTACCCTCCTTTGGTATTGATACACAACCAGTGGCCTAACGTTACCTCCCGGGTTCAAATCAACCTTGTCCTCAAGGTTGAAGGTAGGGAACTGATGCTTGAAATCCTCCAACACCTCCCAAGTAGGCTCATTTTCCAATAAGCCTTTCCAACTAATCAACACTCCGGTAGCATCCAAAGTTGGGCTCTAACGAAAAGAAAAATACTTTTGATGGCTCAGCGACCCACACAAATGAATCACATAACAGTGGAGCATCAGATTGAACCTCATGATGAGCACCCAAGCAACATTTGAATAGTGAGACATAGAAGATTAGGTGTATAGTTGCCTCAGCTGGCAATTGGAGCTTATAGGCCACAGTCTCGATCTTCTCTTCCACCTAATAAAGGCCAAAGTATTTTGGAGAGCGTTTCTCATGGCGGTGCTTGGCTAAGGATATATGTCCATATGGTCAAAGCTTCAAGAAAACAAAGTTCAACTCTTGTCACTAGGGATCGGCAAAATAATTCTCACCAAAAATGACTGAAAAATACCTTGTCTCTATCGGGTAAATCTTGGTCAAGTTCGCATGAAGAGTTTAATAGATCTATTACTTAAGGGCCAATTTGAGCATAACTCAGTGGATAAGGAGAAATTAGTTAATGACACCCTAATGGTCGATGGTTTGATTCCCCGCTAATGCAGCTTAAGAATGACTAAGGAGTGAATTCTCCAAGAACAAAGCAACATGAATTTTATTATCAATCAAAGTGTATTCAATACATTCCAACCGTGAATCCATTTTACGTTGGTTTTGTTAGCGTAATTTATGATTTATTCCTAATTTGTAGTTTTCCTTTCTGCTATTTTTCTTTATTGTATTCTTGGAGTATATTTATTATGTAATTCATTGTATTCTGATTGTGCTAATTATTCAATATAATATACAAAATTGATTTGGTATCAGAGCCCTAAATCCTAGGGTTTATACTTTTCAGCCGCCTCCCTAACTCTCTACCACCTCTGTCCGATCTCTGCCTCCGTCAATCAGTCGTCGATGGAGGCAAATTCACGCATAAATCCACCACCCAAAATCGACTCTATGTCGTCAAGCACCACTATCGGTCCCAGATCCCAGAACTCCCCGCACACATCTGAAATCATTCTCCCACATCCACACATAGACCCAATGTCGCCCCCATCTGTCTTTTTGTTGCCGCTCAGAGTAATGTAGAATCGTCCGTCAACCTGGTACCCACAATCGTCCATCGACCAGATCCGCTGTAGTCCTGCCCATTCGCTCCTCTCCGATTCACGCACAACAGCCTTACCCAGCCCAGATTCGCACCATCCCTACCTAGATTCGGCCATCCGGGACCAGATTCATCCGCCAGCAACCTGCCATTTGTTCTTCGATGTGAGTCTCTGCTATTTTCCTTTCTAGTAGTTTCCTTTTCTGCTATTTTCCTTTATTGTATTCTTAGAGTCTATTTATTCTGTAATTCATTGTATTTTGATTATGCTAATTATTCCATATAATATATAGGTTTTTCAACTGTCCCTTCACTTCTAGGATTTGGTCAAACTTTTTACAACATTTGAATGGACTTGCATTATATCAATGGTTTGGTGGAACATATGGGACGAAAGAAATGCTTGAATCTTCCCAGAGAAATACAAGACATCAAAGGGCATTCTTGACTCCGCCATTTTAATTTTTTTATTTGTGTAAAGATATATCGACTTTGAAAAGCCATAGTTTTTCTTTCCTTATTGCTAACAGGAAACAACTTGTATACACCATTTGATTGGTTGCTTTTGTACCTTTGGATATCTTCGGAGTTTTCATTTTATCAATGAAATTGTCTCTTATCCCAAAAAAATAAAATACATGAGAGGAACCTCTAGTTATAAGGGATTAAACACAAATTAGAGTAAATAGGATTAACATAGGGATTTATAAAAATTACCCTAATCCTACCTCCATCATTCTATCCTTCTGAAAAAAACTCGTCCTCGAGTTTTAAAAGGAAAATGATATAAACTCATTTAATGGAGCACAACCAAACCAAAACCACTTACATCTTGTACAAAAATTTTCTAATCAAAGTAACATAACCTAGGTACAAATAGGCTTTGCATTGCACAAATTCTATGGGCAACTTGACGATATTTCTCTTACTTAATGAGAGTGGCCCCTCCACTTCTAGGACTTGGTCGAACTTTTTACAACATTTGAATGGACTTGCATTATATCAACGGTTTGGTGGAACATATGGGACGAAAGAAATGCTCAAATCTTCCCAGAGAAATACAAGACATCAAAGGGCATTCTTGACTCCACCATTTTAATTTTTTTATTTGTGTAAAGATATGTCGACTTTGAAAAGCCATAGTTTTTCTTTCCTTATTGCTAACAGGAAACAACTTTTATATACCATTTGATTGGTTGCTTTTGTACCTTTGAATATCTTCGGAGTTTTCATTTTATCAATGAAATTGTCTCTTATCCCAAAAAAATAAAATACATGAGAGGAACCTCTAGTTATGAGGGATTAAACACAAATTAGAGTAAATAGGATTAACATAGGGATTTATAAAAATTACACTAATCCTACCTCCATCATTCTATCCTTCTGAAAAAAAACTCGTCCTCGAGTTTTAAAAGGAAAATGATATAAACTCATTTAATTGAGCACAACCAAACCAAAACCACTTACATCTTGTACAAAAATTTTCTAATCAAAGTAACATAACCTAGGTACAAATAGGCATTGCATTGCACAAATTCTATGGGCAACTTGACGATATTTCTCTTACTTAATGAAAGTGGCCTTGTTTTAAGTTGTCAAAGTTGGCGGATGGATTCTTACTTCTCCAAGCTCCTTTTGGCTATTCTCTCCTATTTTGGCCTCATCACATGATTGTTGGTTTTCATAGATTGTTCGTGTCAAAGCTTCTTCATGACACTCTCTTTTCATACTTTTTGCAGACAAATCTACTCAAGACATTTGTTTAAATTAGGAAGCATTTATTTTCTTCTTCTATTAATTAGTTTTTAATTTAGTCTTGCTATGTTCTTGGAGCTTCATATTTTGTTATTTTTCCTATCTTGTATTTTTGAGCATTAATCTCATTTTATTAATTCAATGAAATACATTGTTTCCATTTAAAAAAAAAAAAAACCTAGGTACAAACAGGCTTTGCATTGCACAGACAGACTTGTTCAATCCAACAAACGAAACCAAAAACCACCTAGAAAAGAATTGAGTGGTGAAGAAAACTCACAAAAAAAATGTTGGGAAAATTTAATCGATCTTGGGATGATGGATCGAGTGGTTCAAGTATGGGTTGGGTCATACCATTCTTCAATATTAAATGAGCTTGGAATTAAAACTGACTGCATGGGGCGTTGATCATAATGACTAAAGCAAATCGCGTGGGTCGGGTGCTTGTGTGACACCCAAATGACCTGGGGTAAAGTTTGAGTGTGGACAGACTAGTTCTAAGCCGAACCAGCAAAAAATCCTTTGCATGTGAAATTTCTTTGTCATCTCCTCGACTCCTCCATGCGTTTCTTTGGTAGTCCTACGTCATCTCTTCTATGCAATTCTTCGTCCTCAACTTTCACCCTTGATTTCTCTATCGAATTGGAGTATGAAAGCTTCGATTGGAAACAATCTCACTAACTTCACCATCTTCCCACGCGTCGTCGCTAGGGTTTTACCCTTCTTCGAACCAAGTCGTGCAAGGCTATTATCTTCTTCCTCTACTTTAGCATCTTCAAATTCTCCTTCTACTTCTACTTCTACTTCATTCGCTACTACTTTACTTAGGTCCTTGTCTGCTATTTTAAAACCTTTTCACATGCTCACAATTTCGATTTCGGGTTGATACCACCCGCTCCTATCTTCACTCCTCAATTTGGGTTCGATTTAGTTCACTTGAATTCCATCTTCGACTTTGCATGGCTTCTGCAAGATCAAATCTTCATCCTCACATTGATTTTCCTTTTTTCATGACTAAAATTTCGTGTGGGTTTTTTGCCCAAATTCATTTCTTGATTTTCTTGATTTACTTTTGCATCATACAAAAGTCTTTCTTTATTGAATTCTTGCCACTTTTTTAAACTTTATCCAAATTTTGAGTCATTTTTTCCAAGATACACTGGACGTTGGCCAGTTGTTCCTTCATTTCCTCCAATGCTTTAGGGTTGATGTAGAAATTTAGTGTTTTTTAATAGGTTTCCGCCATTCTAGGTCATTTTTCATAACCAAGATAGTAGTTTGAAGTTTCTAACCATTGTAAAATTCCACTTCTTGGACAATTCTTTGAATTTCTTCTACCTTAAAGGGTTTCCCTGTAGTATTTAGGTGTGTGTTATTTGGTAATGAGCACAGCTCACGAAGCTCCTTTTTGTGATTAGCATCGCCAAAAGTTTCTCGGCTTCTACTAGCGTCAATCAAGTTAGGCCAAGTGGTTGCTCGCATACCAAATTGATGTAGCCTAAAAATGACTAAGGAGCGAATTCTCCAAAAATCAAACAACAATAACTTTATTATCAATCAAAATGTATTCAATACATGTGCAGGACCCCTATTTATAAGGGATTAAACACAAATAGGGTAAAAAGGATTAACCGAAGGATTTACCAAAATTACGCTAATCCTACCTCCATCGCCCACCCTCGCAAATTCCCAATTGTTGAACTCAAAAGAAGATGTCCCTAAGGGGGCCTTTTAAACCTCTTTCTCATAACCTAAAGGGTTAAAGTGCACATTTTGAAAACTCACAAACATATTAATGAAATTGTGTGGACCAAAAGGGTAATTTTCCCGTAATAAGGAAGAAAAATATGAATAATAAAAATATATTTGGACTTCAAAATAGAAACACAAGTGTGCCTGCGGTCCAATTGAGCATTTCAGATTATGAGAAGTAGGCTAGTATGTCCTCAATTCACACAAATGCACATACCCTAACTTAAGCGTGCACCAAAACTTGAAAAATGCACATGCATAAATTTAGAAACACAATTATATCATGGCATTAATTCATTTATAGCAACAATTTTTGGAAAAGACATCCAAAATAAATGAAAATTTAGACAGGCAACACCCAAACAAATTTACAAAGTAGAAAGAGAAAGGAAAAGACATCCTACCTTTCCAGTTGATTGTCCATAGCCAGAATAATCATACCTGCATAAGATAGAAAGTAAAGGATCATGAACCAAGGGCAAGTAGACACAGATTAAACAATACTTCAAGACATTTGGGGTTCAGTGAATGCAACAGTTTCAGCAGTTACAAATGGAAAAGGGATTCTAATCATTGCTTACATGTGTAATTAACAGAAAAGTACTCCAAGGTAAAGTAACTTCCTAATCGTATCGTTTTTCAAAATAACAAACCAACTTTCATGAAAATGAATGAGACTTCAAAAGCAGATGGTCACACATGCAAAAGAATCCTCAAATATGAATTGCAAAAAGAGGCTCCAAATGTAGAGAGAAACAGATGACAGTCATTAATTTTTTCCAGAAAACAAAACTCACAGAAAAGTTAAAAAAGAAAGCACTATGCATGCCAAGTTAAAGACCTCCTCCCACAACTCATCTACACGCATAAACCCTCTTGATTATATCTAATCAAATGTTCTATAGTATAGTGAATTACCAAACTGCCAAAGGATTATTTCTTTACAATTAAACAGTGAATTCCAGAGAACCTTATGAAAATCCGAGTAGGGAACAATACAATCCCAAAGCCCCAAAAAATTTATAGAAAATCTCAATTGCAGATCACCACCTTAAAGTATCCAAATTCCTCCATCATTCACCTATCCCGTTGTATAACAATCAACATATCAATCAAGTTAAGCAGATAGAAATGAGACATAGTCCATCACCCCAACGCTGCATATCATCTAGCACAAACAAACAAATACTCACACTAGCTTCCCGCCCAATTTCCTTCAGAACTAACCAATCAGGAACTGAGAAGATAGGAAATACTACTCTGAAAACTGAGTTCAAGCACCTTGCTTAGTAATATCATCGTGTGATTGGAAGATTGGTTCCCAGAGTTAAAGAATTAAACTAAATTTAAATTTAAATAAATGAAAAGGGTGCAAAAATATTCCTTTCTCATGATTTTGCTACTGAAGTATAGTTTGAGCAAAATCCACTCTTCTATGCTTTCACCTCCACCCTGTTACTGCTTCTCTCCCATCCCTTTTCCTCCACTTCCATGGAGAAAAACAAATCTGAGACAATCAATTAATTCGTTTCATTTCTAAGAGGATATTATCTCAAATTAGAAGATTGGATATAACTCCTCACCCACCAAGTTCACTAAAGGGAATAAGTCGACAGCTTTCCACACAAAACAATCGAATTGGAACTCATGAAAATGCGAACAGTTCACATCAAAAATGTTCTTCCTAAGCAGTAATTCCTAATAATTTAAACTGAAGTTAAATGTCCGATCGAAACACCCATCAATACTTGCCGCCTGTGTTAGAGAATAATTTCGTTATAATTTGAACTGAAGTTGAAGTCCTATTCAACTCTCCACCATAAATGAACTACACCGATTCCAAATTAAGAAGGAGAGAGAAATCCCTCAACACAGTAACGAAAACCTACTAAATTAAGCAGTACCCACATTAGAACAAACAGAATTAAACAAGGGGGAACTGCCCTAGGTGCTGTTAGTATCAACAAACAACCATAAAAAGAAAAAGAAAAAGAAAAATTACCCCATAAGATTAACACGAAGCCGAACGCTCAATTCGACGAAAAGCTCGAACATCTGGCCCAAATCAGCAGCATTCCCGTGGGAATAGAGCAGAGTACCGGAAGGTTTAGGGTGTTTAACATGAACAGCCACAATATCATTCCCTCGACGAGTCCGAAGACGAAGAACATCAACATCGTCACGTCTGGGAATCTCGGGAATGTAGAGGCGGCCATCGCGGGATTCGTCGGCGATTACAGTGTAGGAAGGCGGAGTGGGTGGGAAGAAGGCGAATTTAGCAGCGATTGAAGAAGTGACTCCCCCCATTTTGCTCTTCTTCTCATCAGAGGCCTCGGAATCATAAAGGCCCCCAAAAGCTCCCCTCCTTCAAAATTCCGACCCAAAAGCGAAAACCCAACTCAGATCTTAAGCTTTAGCTCTGAAGAATCATAGAAAGAGAAAGAGGAGTTGGAGTAGAAGGGGGGAAGTTGGAATTCGCTCTCCACTAATCCAAAAAAAGAGGAACAGTGGAGCCAAAGTGGACAGCAAAGAAAGGGAGTTGGAAAGTAAGAGGACAAAAAAGAGAAACGGGAGTAGAGGCGCGTGGGAGGAAAAGGCGGCGGCGCGTGGGAAATTAACTAATCGAACTAGAAGAAAAATACTTTTGAAACTTTGTCAAAATGAAATCTCGAGTTTTTTCGAAGTTGCTTAAAGGAGAAAGAACGACAGGAAAGAGAGAGAGAGATATTATCTAGTACGTCGCATTCTATTAAGATTCATGGTATCTCGTTATCTTAATGGAATGACTGTGGGTCCCACGTTGCATTATTTCTCGTGGGCCTGTCTTTTTATATATATAAATTTAAATTCTAGAGTTAAGTGGTTAGAGTTAGAAATTCATTAGGTGTAGAATTGTTTACTATGGAGTTAGGTATTAATAGGGGAAGAAAATATCGAATTACTCAATAAATGTTTCAACTTCAATAGTGAGCATTATTGAAATTAGTGGAATTTAGTTATTTAACACTAATTTATGAAGTTGATGGGCCAAATATTCCTTTTTAGTTTAACAAATATACTACAATACTAAAACAAGTCAAGCTTATTGCCAAACGTAGCAAAAACAACTATTTAAAAATTAGAATCACCAATGGTCAACCTAAATAAAGAGGTAAATCTGGATTAAGGTTAAATTCTCTTATGGTCATTAAGTTAATTTTCATTACCATAAATTAGCAAAACTAATTAAATAAACGTATCGCCCTGCCAATTTGCTAATTGAGTTGTCCTTTAAAGTACAAGATGCACATTACAAAACTTAAACATCTAAGAACGTAAAATGCAACAAAAAATTAACAATATTAAGTATTGTCGATCAAAGAAAATCTTTACTTAACCTTCACATGGTTCAATGGTAACTTTGTAACTAAGAAAGAGGTGACTAGGAATAAGGTATCTTGGGATGATGGCAACCTACAAAAGAGAAGATACTTGTACAATGTCGTGTCACTTGCCACAAACACTTTGATACTTAAGTTAGTTTATAGCAATGGATAGAGCAAGCTTCTTAAAGAAGAAGATGAACTTACTTTATGTCAAGCTAAAATGAAGTATTTATAAGGGGTAAACCTAGAGTTTTCCCAATCCCTTAATAGATTGGATTCAAGAAGGCACAATCAGGCCAATTAGAATAATGACTTAGGGGCTTGTAAAGAGCAAGCTTGTAAGGGCATAAGTAAGCCTCAAACCAAAGAGTTATAAGCTAACTCTTGCCTCGACCTCTACCTCGGAGTCATAGTCTAATCCCGATCTCGAAGTCCAAAGTCGAGTTGGGCAGTTGGGCTGAATGGTCCAATCACTTTCTTTTATGGGCTCTCTTAAAATTTTGTTTGGGCCTCTTAAGCTCGACTCTCACATGTTTTGAGTTTGAATAGAGTTTGACTATTCTTCTCTCGATTTTACCCTAGTGTTCAAACAATGTTGTAAAATTCCAAAGTAATTTAAAAGAAAACAATGTTGAGGTGGCATTAGGATGGACATTCCACATATTTATATAGGCCTATGGTAGACATATGGAAGTGGAGTTGTGGGAACCAAAAAGCAATGTCTTTCCATCACTCTATTCTTCTTCTATAATCATCACCTAACCTTGTATAAAACCCACGCGCCTTTTCACCCCATCGCCCACGTCCAATGTCATGATTTTGTTTCTTAAAAAATAAAATTAAAATTAACGATCCATTTCGTAGCTTTGTTGTGGAAATCAAACTGCTAACTTTGAAGTTGATAGTACATGCACTATGTCAATTGAGTTATACTTATTTTGACGAAACGTTGTTGTTGTTGGTTAAAACAAGTGCATATATGTCAACCTAGTTTAATTAAAATAAGGATTTATATGCATGGCAAAATTTAAGCTCAATCCGAGTTAAAACAATAAAACTGTGTGAAAAGTTTAAAATATCTATTTTTTTTATAATATATGTAGAGTGGGGAGATCGAATCTCAGACTTTAAGATTGATACAAGGCAATTAACCTATGCTCATGTTGTCAGTTTAAAATATCATTTGACTTATCTTAATGTCATATGTCTATCAATAATATAAACATCCAGCTATTAAGTATTGGGATCTACCTCATATGGTTAACATGCAGTGAGTTTAAAATATCATTTGACTTATCTTAATGTCATATGTCTATCAATAATATAAACATCTAGCTATTAAGTATTGGGATCTACCTCATATGGTTAACATGCAGTTTCTTTAAATAATTGTTCGCATGCTCATTTGGTTTTAGATTTACTATCGAAGTGAGATCTTAAGTTTTTTTATAGTTAAATCGCTAGGGATTTTCGTACACCATTGATTGGGTTTCAAGGTGTTCACAATATCTTCAAGTTGTGTCAGAGGCAAACTTTTCCTTCTTCTATGAGAATTTCGAAAATGAAGATTGAAATCTTCCTTCAAACAGAAAAGGTAACTCACACCCACTTAATGGAGAAGGGCTAACTTTTATAATTATACTATGTTTAGGGCTCCAATTATAATAGTTGGTGTTTTCAATTATTATAACCTACGTTTAATTGCAGTATTTACTATTTTCTACTAAGATTAAAATAGTCTACATTCCAAATACAAGCTATTATGACTTAGACTAAAAATTCAAACTAAAATAGTTTCTACTCGTAATATTATAACATACAAACACCTCCTTACTTTTTCGACAATAGTATGGCTAGTGAAGATGGAAGGTTTTCTTTATGCATTAAATGATAGCAGGGAAATGTATTTTCGATGTGACATTTTTTTTTGGATGGATGCAAAGCATTTCTATATCCTATTTTAATGTTGTCAATTTAAAATTAGCAAGTTGATTTAGGATCCAACCTTCAATCTCTAGGGAGAAATGTCATGTCAATTACCGTTCAGTTAAACTCATTTTAACAATTCATTTAGTCTCTTATTTTGAGATTAACAAAACAATGTATATTTTTCAATACACTCATTTTTCAAAAACTATGTAACCACATATTTAAAGTTACGATTATATATAGCCTATGAGATTAACAAAGTTGTATACTTAACATATACTCAATTTCTCAAACCTAATTCCAAACATCTTCAAAGTAAATAAGGGTGTGTTTGGGAGTGATTTTGGCATGGCCAAAATCACTTTTTCCCTTGTCAAAATCATTTTTTTTTTAATAAAAAGTTGATGTTTGACACTCACATAAAATTGATTTTTCAAAAATTTGAAATCACTAAAAATTGATTTTGTAGGTATCAGTTTATTGGTGATTTGGTTGGGGGTGATTATTAGGGAATTAGATAAAAAATTTAGAACACCAAATTTGCCCCTCATATTTAAGGATAGGATTTAACCCTAATTCATTTCTTCCTTCTCTTTCAGCCGATACATCCTCTCTCTCGTGTCCGTCGCTTGGTTCCATTAACTATCCGTGGTAGTGCTGATTTCAGTAAGTTTTTGTTTTTTGTAATTTTCTTTTCACATGGATGAGATTCAATTTTTAGCAGTTTTTGTTGCTTTTTCACTGTATCGTTCTTTAGTTTTTTGTTACTATTTACTATGTTCCTTTCGTGGCTTTTCTTCACTATATGAACAATTTTTTTGGGATATTTCAATCATTGTCTTCGATCCTTGTTGATTTTTTTTTAGTCTCTCTACTTTTCTGATGGAGCGGGAGAAAATTGCAAGACTTCTTATATCTTGTTAATGTTTTTGTTATACAATTTGTATTTCAATAGATAATATCTAGTTTAAGTATTTTGTAATGATACAAAAATTTCTAGATTGGATGAGATATATGTTTTGAATTTTCTTTTGTTTTTATTATGTGTATTTTTCTTACCTCACATATCAATTATGCATACAATAATTTAACATTAAAAAAAATAAATTAATAAAATTAGATATTTTTATAATTATTTTTTAAAACAAAAATTCAAATATAAAATACCCTTTTTAGTAATTTGATAATTTTAAAATTACTTTTAGAACCAAACATGATAAATTCAAAATCACTTTTATATATTTAAAAATCACTTTAAAAGTTTGGAACCAAACATTGGTTTGATTGTTTAAAAATCAATTTTATAAAATCAAATTGTTTCAAAATCTCTATCACTAAAATCACCACTCTAACTATCACTCCCAAACACACCCTAAATCTTTGCTTAAATACCATTTTGAGTATTCTTCTATTTGTGTAATGATAATTATTTTATTCACATGAAACTTCACAGAGAAAGTTCAGTACAATATTGAGCTATCTATAGGATGATACTGCTTCAAATGCTTTTTTAATCTACATAGATCTCAAAATAAACTCAACGCATAACATTTACATCTCTATTTTCTATCCCTTAATAAGCTAAGAAAAATCGACAGAAAAACTATCTCATCATTTACAGGTATATGAAAATTGAAAATGAATTAATTACAATCAGCAACAGCTTTTCCAGTATCTGTCAAAGCGAGCATAGTTCAACTGACATATAATATATGCTATCGACTATGGGATTTGTGGTTGTACTAAAAAACAGCAGCCTTCCACTATCTTCAATCTGTCCTTGTGCTTTTCTTTGTGTTTGAATGGTTACAAAGAGTAAACAAAACCTTGTTGTGGCCATTGGAACTGTTGCTGGTATTGATGATATTAAGTTGTTCTGTTCAAGACCTTTATCTGTTTAATCAAAGAAAATGTGAGATTAAAAACTACATTAATGGTTTATTGTCATTGGATAATCAAAAGCTAGGTAGACATATAAACCAAAGAAGAAACTTGAATTATCATTACATGCATTTGATATCACTTATAATAGTTTTGCTAGAAAATACTTTTGGTCTCTAAACTTCAGTTTGTCAATTCAGTCCTTGTATTTTGAAATTTGCAACCACTTAGTCATGAACTAAGTATTCAACAATTTAATCCCTACCATGAACATTATATCAAAATTAAGCGTACATTTTTTATTACGTAACGACTTGGTCTTTCTAGTTTTAAGATCCCTAACCAACTTATCGATTTACATAGGTGAGAAATTTCATTAAACTAAGTTAGAAAAGAATGAAGTTCAAGATGAAGGTATAATAGAGTTTCTAACCCATTTATCCGTCACTGGTCCAGCATCTGGTGAAAGCAGAGATGATGTATTCCTTAAAAGTCTCACATTATCAGACCCTATATCTAGCACTTCTGCTTTACGAGCAGCCAGTTCTTCATTCTCTACTTCTTTTAGAATTTTCAGCACATCATCCATAGAAGGTCGCACATCCCTTGTCTGTTGAAGACATCGATAAGCCAACTCTGCCACTGACTTTATCATACACCTTACTGCATAATCCCTCTCAAACCCAAGATTTGGATCAATTAAATCAGCCAATGCATGATTTTGAATTCTATCAATAGCCATATTTGACAAATTGATATCATTTCTGTTCCTGTCGATGTCAACTGCCTGTAGCGACGATATAAGCTCGACCAAAACAACTCCAAAGCTATATACGTCGCTCTTGTCGGTAAGTTGGTAGCATTGATAATACTCGGGATCAACATAGCCTGGTGTCCCTTGTGGAGCGGTTGAAACATGAGTAACGTCGAGGGGAAATAACCGCGACAGGCCGAAATCGGCCACTTTTACTTTGAAGTTGTTGTCAAGAAGAATGTTATTGGTTTTGACATCACGATGAATGATATCATTGCGATGGAGGTAAGCCAGTGCATTAGCTGTCTCTATAGCAATCTTGAGTCTAATAGACCAACTGAGGAGACCTGAATTTGCTCGTTTTCCATGAAGATGGTCAGCCACTGTTCCATTAGAAATGTACTCATATACAAGGAGGAGTTCTCGGCTATGTCTCGATGTGCATCCGTAAAGCTTCACGAGGTTCGGATGTTGCAATCTTGAGAGAATCTCAACTTCATTTGTGAACTGCTCGACGCGCTTATAATTGTTCTCGTATAGTCGCTTTACTGCAACTATCCTTCCATCCTTAAGTGTTCCTGATTAACAATCAAACAAATAGTTTAAATTGTGTGATATAAACAAAAAATTAAGAGACCAAAAGAGTCAAATTTTAAAAGTAAAAAAACCAATACAAATATTTCAAAAGTACGGAGACTAAAATGAACGAAGAATAAGTACATGATTCAAAGTGAAAGTACACCCAATAACAATTTTTTGTCCTTACCAGAGTAAACAGTACCATAACCTCCATCTCCAAGCTCCCTTGAACGATCAAAATTATGAGTTGCTTCCTCAAGTTCAGCATAGGTAAAGACTTGAGCTCCAAAGTACGAGCTCCCGTTCTCGAGATTAGATCTCGAATAAGGATAGGAAGGAATACTATTAGAGCGAAACGTTGAGGGAGTCGGAATGCCTCCACTTGAAGGAGGTGAAGAAAGATCTTTGCTTTTCAACTTCAGAACATGTTTTTTATTGCGTTTTGTAATATAGAAGACAAAGCATCCTAAGCATAGGCCTAATACAGTTGCCCCTCCAATAGAAAGGCCTGAAGATAAAAATGTATGTATATATATTACATTCTATTCTCAGCCATTTAACTGATGTATAAAACACAAGTAATTCATACCTATTATCAGGGATGTTTTCTTAGATCCATTCCCACCTAAGGCACAAGATCAAAACTGTAGATAGATGAAACTTATATAAGCATAAATATAAGGAGAAATGCTGTGATGCAGTGGCAAAAGTGAAGGAATGAAGAAAAAACGTTAACAGAGCAGAGAATCTTATTGAGAGAAAGATGACAAGATAGCAGAAACCACAAAATCATATGTTTTCTTCAAATAAAAGGCCTAAGGGAAAATAAACCTGTTTGGAGGTAGCAACATCAAGTTACATGATGGCCTTGGCCCGTTACTTAGGGGCCGTTTGGCAGAGGACTATAATAGCTCACTCGACATTTGGAACGTGTGTTAAAAGAATGGAAAATAAGAGTTTGTTTAATCCTCATTTTACTATAGTAGCTAGCTCTATTTAAAACTTAATGGTTAAAAACTTAAAATAATCAACTCTCCCTCCGTCCAATATTTTCAACGACTCTACTTGCCGGTGACCAACTCCAATAACAACTACCATTAGTGATTGCCGCCACCTAATTCCAATGACCATCGTTTTGTACGACATTCTCCGACGATCAACTCTGACGATACCTCTTAAAAAATTTACTAATAAAATTATACTTTTTATATCAATTTGTAAACAATTAATTGATCATTTATTTTAGGAATAATTAAGACTAATATATGAATTTTTTTTTTCTAATCCGATAAAATATGGACAAGATTAAGGCTTCTTTTACTCATCAGGAATTGTATAATCTAGAATCAAAATAAAAATCAATGGAAAATAATCATAAAGTAATCAACGAAGATATAGTGAGCTTGCTAGAATGAGATTGATGAAATTTAGAAGATGAATGAGATTTTCAAACAACAATATTTGAGTGCATTTCAATATACATCTATTTTTGTGCATCTCACTTTCATCACGCAAAAAAATAAATTAAAATATTTCAAAAAAATAAGTAAGAAAGAATTTAACATGTGACAAATTATAATTAAACAATTTAGTATGATACATAAAAATAAAGACAAATTTACAGTACTACAATAGTACCATACTTCTTTTGTTTACACCATAAATTTATGGTCATAAATACTAGTGAAATTCACTTTATCTTTAAAAGCACGCGCCACACAATAACTAGAGGGAGCCGTAATATAGAAAAATTTCTCCAAAAAATAGGTATAAGGATGTAGCTAAGTATTTTCCATTTTGTGAACCTCAACAATTGATTCTATTCCTACATTTAAGTAAACATAATAAAAAAGTTGATTTCTATTTAGTTTTTTTTTATTGTTAACTAACTCTATAATAATAATAAAAAAATTTCAATCCATGATGGCCACTTAGGACATATTTGTAAAGTGATTTTAACACTTTTGTCATTTTTAAAATCAATAAAAAAAACACACTTTAATCACTCAAAATTAATTTAATTTTCAATTTTACACTTTTAAATGCAATTTTCAATTATCAAAATTAGTTTTAAAGGATTAAAAAGATGATTTTGAAAATGATAAAAGTGATTTTAGCCATAAAATCACTCTCAAATATGCCTTTAATATGTACGAGTTTATTTGACACTCAAATGTTGTAGAGTCGAACGAGTTGTATTGTAAGATTTGACTAAAAAACTCTCTTATATTTAAAAAATGTATTTTCAAAAAAAGTTTCCAAAATTAAAAAAAAAAAAAAAAAAACTATGATATACATTGAAACTTTAAGATTCATTAACTATCAATTAAGATTCTTGGTAGACCTATGCCTAAAAAGTAACTGGAAAATATCAACTAAGAATCTTAGTAGACCAATTTCGAAAAGATTAAACCTAATTTGAGGACAACATTCTCAAGAGAAATTAATATATGTATATATATATGTTTACTTTTTTGAAGTTCAAATATTTTCTTATTTTTATTTTAATCTTTTTCGGGCCGGCGGAGTATTTATGGAGTTGAGGACGAAAAGTCAAGACAGAGCAAAATCCGCAGAGGATCAGGACGAAGATCAAGTCAAAATATACGAATTAGGGCTACATACCCGGAGAAGATGCCGGACCTCCACCGGCCGAAAGATTACTACAAGCTCCGTTATCATTAGAATCGCCGGCGCGACAATAGCAAGTCGTCCGATTCGAACTCAAATCGTAACCGCAAACTCCTTCCGACTGCTCACAAATTCGACATCCACCGCCATCCTCCTTCGATCTCACCTCAAATCCCTCGTCAATGGCCTTCAACATCTCAGTAGAGTTCACAACATCGCTCACCGGCGGGAAGAAATTCAAAGAAACCGGTACGATGACGCTCACATTGCAGAAACTGGTACCGATGGGGCTCCCTTGAATGAAGCCGAACTCATATCCAGGACAGCTAAATTGTCCGGCGAGGGGGGAAGAGGAGCAATAGAGCAAGGTGATATTGCGATAAGTAGGAACTAAATCGAAGAGATTGTAATCGATTGTGGTATTGATGAATTTCTTAGGGCAGAGAGTATCCATATAATCGACTCTGGCGATGGTGAGCGTTTGAGAATTATTTTCGACGCTGAATTTGAGAATCTGGTATTTGATTTCCATTAATACGATCGTTGTCTTATTTCCTTCGCAGGCCAATTGTAGCGCCGGATTGCCGCAGCCGGCAGACCTTCCGTCACCCCAGAATGGGTAGCCGACGTTGGTGATGTCGCCGCAGTTGAAGCGATTGCTACAGGAGCTGTAGAAATCGAAGGGATTCCCAAAAACGAATAGAAGGGAAAAGGAAAAGAACAGAAGGAATGAGGAAATTGGGGAATCCATTGAAGAAGAGAGAAGAAGGAATTTTGATCAGATGGGTCGTTGTTCCATTGGAGAAGAGAAGAAGAGGTATTCGTATGACTCTCTGAAAGTTGACTTGGTATTGCATCCAATTTAAAAAATACTGAACCTAATTAGAAATTGGATTTTTGAATGGTTATGGAAATTGAAATTGGTGTGGTGGGGGGTAATTTGTATTTTAATGGAAAAAATTAATATGTGGAATTTTGACTTGTGTTTTGTTGTTGTTGTAGAGGGGAAGAATAGATGTAGTGAGTTTCTATTACAATTTGGAGCCTATTAAGAGAAAGGGAGGAATTTGAAAGGCTAGATTTTGGCATGACTTTTGACTTACAACACGATGCGATTGAACCATTGGTGTTGGATAATAACCCATTACATTATATTTTGATTAGTCACTATCCTTTGCTCAAAGAGAATGATAATCAAGAATTGTATCGAAACGTTAACTATTCTGAAAGTTTTTTTGAAGTATATCTAAAATTTGATATAAATGTATGTATTAGATTTCTCTTGAATTTGGTTGAGGCGTGTAAATAAATATTTCAAAAGAAAGAATTTTGAGATATTTTGACTTTTCTTTAGGCTTCAAGGAATTCTCTTTTAGATAAAGATGTACTCATTAGAAATATTTAGGATATTTTAAATCAAAGAAGTGCCTCAGAAAAACCTTTTTTGTTTTGGCTCCAAAGATTTCATGCTTACAAATAAAGAGGTGTATGCCTACATGTAAGCCAAGTTAGAGAAAGTCATAGAAACTTAGAAAGAGTGAGGAAAAGTGAGCTAGTAAGTGTTGAGAGAGTGAAAAAGTCCTCTCAAAAGTGTCTCCATTTGTACTTGATAGAACTTAAATGTTTTTTGCTTTTGAGTGTGTGTCTTTTTCTTTGTGCATCAGTTTTTTCAGCAAGTGGTATTAGAGCTAAGCTTCATAACTTACTGTGGTAGAGTTTCTAAAGATAGGATTTAGTCTGCGACTGTGAAGCTTGTTAACTGGGACATGACGACTCGCGGAGTGGATTCATCACTACACAAGATGACGGGAGACCTTCAAGTTGTTGGAGGAATCAAGAAGGCTTAACACTAAAAACTACAAAACATGGTTCACATACATGAAGTTGTATATCCAAGGTCAAGATTTGTGAGATGTCATGGGAGACACTGAAGTCAAGCCACATGAAGACGCGACAACTTTGAAAAAATGAAATGTCAAAGTAGGGAAGACGTGCAATCAAAACTACAGTTAATGAAGAAATATAATGTTGGAGCACATTAGTATGGTAGAGAAGCTTAAGATAGCATGAGACACATTTGCCTCACTTTTCTCAAAGAAAAATAATTCAAGATTGTAGTTGGGAGAACATGTTGATGTCAATTGCTCATAGAGAGATGACTATTAATCAACAAGGTTAAAACTCTAAGTTCTGAAATCTTTGAATTAAATCCTACTACTACTATTTAAGAATTGAGAATGAGGAGAATTATTATTCATGGTCTTAAATTTGAATATAGAAACTTTATTGCTGCCATTCAAGGTTGGGAACTCTTGTATTGACATAGAAAGTATGCGCTTGCTGGTCAAGAAGCATTAAGCTAAGAAAATGTCGGGTCATACTAAAGAGTAATAGTGAAGAAGTGCTCTTTAGTTGCTAAAGAAATGGTCATCCAAAATATCTAAGAAAGTAGGATCAAATGGAAAAATCCAATTGCTTTCATGTAGGAGGAGTTAGTAATTAAAACTAATCGAAAACATAATGCAGAAAAAAAAAAGTGAATGTTATAATTGTGGAAAGGTATGCTATTATGCTAGAGACTATCAGCAGAAAGTAACAAAGTCGCTTCTCAAGTTAAGAGCATTAGTGGAGAAGAGTAAGATGTAGACACAAGTTTTGTATCAACATAATCCAACTAACAATAAACCTCCAATGTAGTGGAGAAGGAAAATATGGATCTCCATACGAAACATGTAATCCAATCATAGCAAGTACTTCACATGAATTAAATCCTACTACTACTATTTAATAAGGTGAAGTAGACTGAGAGTGATTTTAGAAAAAAAAAATCATTATCGTTAGAAAGACCGCTAGAGAAAAATAAAAATGTTGAAGTTTCGAATATGGGAATAGAAACTACTTCAATTGACATTGGTGGACAACAATGCGACAAATAACAATAGAAGAGAGTGGGAGAAAAAGAAAGAATAAGAAGGGAGGAAGGAGAGAGAGAGGGAGTCTATGTCACTCACCCCAACCTTCCATTAGCAAAAGTGTCATCTAAGCAAAGTCTAATCTACCACACATTTTATTAGGTCAACCACTAGTAAAAGAAGGTTAAGAATCATTTTAACGTGTTGATTTTGAAATCTTAAAAATCAAATAGATACCAACTTTAACAAAAAAAAAAATATAGTGTGACCATATTTATTTTATCTTTAAATATAGTTGAATCATTCTTCTAGAAAGATGAAGTATCTTACTTAATTTTGTATTTAAAAAAATGTATATTTTAGTTTTTAATTATTATCTGTGATGATTATGCTCCATTCATACCTATAGTTGTTTACTTGTCTTGATGCCAGCATTCAAGAAGAAAATGGCTGGAGCTTGACTATTTGACACAATTTGTATTTTTTTTTTCTCCATAAAAATGGTAGACTTAGCTTAGGACACAAACTAACACAAGAAATTGCATTTTATTTCACAAGAGACTTTGAAACTATTCAAAATACTTTATTTTTCTTGTTGATAGAGATGTTATAACCATAAATTAAAAATGGTTAAAAATTATCGATATATCAACAATTTCATAACCTCAAAAATGATACACGACGGAATATCTTTATTCTTTCGTATAACAATTTTCAAGTCTTGAATTCAAATTTCAAACAGGTGAAATATATATTTTTTGTTCTCTCTAGTTCCACAACTCCACCTCTCTCTCTATTTTTTTTTATTCTCATTAGTTTTCTTTTTAATTTTCTACTATACCATTTCTATTTTGTTTTTTTTTTCTCAACCTCTTCTCCACAACCCCACTCGTCTCTCTCCCCTCTTTTCTATTTATTTTTATTATTTCACTATTATTATTTTTTTCAATTTTTAGTATATAACTTTTTTGTTTGTTTTGAGAATGAGTATATAACTTATATTTTTGTTCTTATTTCCTTTTTGTATTATTTCAGTACAGTTGTTTATTGTTTTTTTTTAATTGTTTTAAATAACAAATCTGTTAGAAATATTTTTAAATATAGAGACCGAAATTTTTTATACTTAAATTTATTCAAGTTCATATCTATTGTAGAAATTTCAATACTACATATTATTATATTAATGTATTTTTTTGGGTTTTTATTATGGATATTTTTGCTTTAAATAGTAGTTTTTATGACTTTAATATAAGCTTGTTCTAAAGTCATAAAAAAATTCACAATATTTTCATGAGTTTTCCTTATATTTGTGATTTGTTTTCAAAACATCAATCGTCATATTCGTAAATTTGAATTATCGATATCAACATCGACGTCTCTAATTATTACTGAGATTTAGACTTGACATTATAGAGCAAGTGAATTTCTAAGTTTTTTCTTGGGAGAATTGCAATATGTAGCAAAAAAAAAATATTAGACTAATTGCAAATTTAGTCATGAAGTGTTTCATTAGTACATGTTAGAGTGTTGATAAAAAATTATGTTTATCTTTATCTATGAGCTTAAATCATTTTGGTCAATAGATGATTTAATATGGTAACAAAATCCATAAAGCTCAAATGGGCCCTCATTCTAAAAAAAAAAAAAAAAAAAAAATTGGGATCTGATTCAATTATGATCAACCCAAAGAAACACCACGTTGAGGGAGCATATTGAGAATCCCACCTTGGGAAAATTAAGGAACTCATAATGTTTATAATATATATACATTGGTTAATCCTTTCATTGCGAATTTGTATTAAACTTTTGAGTTAGAACTCATGTTATTTAACATGATATCAGAGCATGAGGTCATGTGTTCAAACCACTTGAATGTCATTTCCTCTCTAATTAGTAATGATTTTCACTTGTTGGATTTTCTACAAATTTCAAGTCCACAAGTGAGTGGGAGTGTTAGAGTGTTGATATAATATCAAATTTACCTTCACTCATCTTCTTAAGCTTTTACCTTCACTCATCTTCTTAAGCTTTTGTATCAATCAGTGATTTAATCCAAAATGAGCATTCAATCCAAAATAAAAAGAGATTTGGTCCAAAAAGAAAATTTGGGATCTGATTCAAGAATGCTAAACCCAATGAGGCACCACCTTGCGGGGGCATGTTGAGTATCCTACCTTGGAAAAAATTAAAAAAGTATATTATAATATTTATAAGATCATCAATTACTCCTCTAATTGACGGTTTTGAGATGAAACTCATGTTATCTAATAGTAAATTGTGTATCAACTTATAATTATCATGAGATAGTCACATTGTGATGGTCTCATTGAATAATATTTTGGATTGAAGAGACACTTCTCCTCCTCCCTAATTTTTTCAAATTTTCAAATTTTATTCTTCACCTTAAAATTTAGGGATATTTGCAAATATAGCTATGAGAGAAAGTAAAGTTGTTTATTTAAATAAGAGAAAGGCAAAGGCAGAACAAAACCTGGGTTGGCCGCAGAAGCAGACGCATGGTGGACGGCGGCGCCACCGTCCTTCCGGCAAACTTCTACTGGAGAAGAAGAAAAACCACTCTCACAGAAACATATCCCACGACGGAGCTTCAAATCATAACCACAAACGCCACCGGAGTCCACACAACCACCACCACAATCACCGGCATCCACCTTCCATTTCACCTCAAACCCTTCTCTAATGGCTTCTTCCATCTTCAAAACTCCGACCAAAATCCCCTCATCGCCACGAACAGGCACCACCACACTGGCTTTACAGCTCCACAGCCCCAATATTTCTTCCCCAAGCTTCATGAACCCATCTCCATGAATCGGACACCCGAATCTCAACGGTGCAGGAACCACCAAAAGAGATGAATCGCACCCATAAACCAGTGTTAGATTCACGTAGCCATTGCTTATTTCCAACAGATTTGGATCCAGGCTCGTGTTCTTCAAATGGGATTCTGGGCACATTCCGTTCAAATAGTCGTCTCGTGCGATCCGAAGCGTGTTCACGCTCGGATTCACCTGTTAAAAATTTGAATAAAAAGTTGTTTAAACTCTGCCAGCAATTATAGCACAATTGACATATCACATGTGTTAGTCTGAAACGTCTCATAGTTTGAGTACTAACAAGGAAAATTATTAGGTGCAATCTAAATCACACTCAATTTCATACTCTACATTCTTTACACATACAAAAAAATAATAACCATTTTGAAAAAGAAATTGTCACACGATGGTTTTTTAGTGAACAGTTGTCTGGAATACAAACGAATTAACTCTATTCTAATTATTTTTTTTAACGTTTTATACATTCATACCTGCAAAACTCTATACTTCACTTGCATTATATCGATCTCGGCGACATTATTATTGCAAGTGAGCTTCAATTCAGGAACTCCGCAGCTTGGCGGACGATCTCCGCCCCAAAAAGGGAAGCCAACGTCGACGATCTCCCCACAGTTGAACACGGCGGAGCAATCTTTGTGTATGCAGAAAGATGGAGAGAAGTTTAAGACTATGAGAAAAATAGAGGAAAAGAAGAAGGTGAAGAAGTTGTTCTTCATCTGTGACCCAGATGATGGAGAGAAGTATGAGAGAGTAAATGATTCAATGGAAGGTTGCAAAAGGGCAAAATCCTAAGGACTTTAACAAGAGGGAAAGGATTATTATTGGCAAGCTGTTGGACATTAATGATAAGATTTCATTTTTATTAACATTAAGGCTCCAACCGTTTTTTTCGTCTCTTAATTCGTATTGATTCGATATATTTATTTTGAGTTTGACTCTTTGTGAGTTTTATATTTGTTTTTGTTAGGTGACAAAAATGGATTACGTCTAGATATAAGAGGTGGAGTTTGGATTCTATTTGTTCGCAGACAGATGAGTTGGCAAGTAACGAGAAAGTTTGTAATTTAAATCTGTCTGTTCTTATTGTACTAAAAAAATTATTTTTAAAAGCATTAATTCATGAGAGATTGAAACGACATGTGAGAATAAATTTAATTTATATTGCTAAACTTTAGCGGTTTAATCACTTAAAACACTAAACTTAATGATTATATTAATTTTTTTAAAAAAATATGACTTTCATGGGTGAATCAAATTAGAACGGCATCCCTTAGAATTTCATTTTAAAAGCATTTAATGTATAACTGTTTTCAAATTAGAATTTCATTCAAAAGCATTTAATAGATAAGAGTGCATTGGTTTTTCATCTCCGGATCATCTTCGTCCAAAGATTCATTTATTAAAAATGCTTTCCCTATAGAACTCTCATTTCACGCTTTAGTTTGTTTCATACCGTATTGTAATTTTAATGTTCATACGGTACATCCAACTATAACTAACAAGGCTCACCATTTTGATTTCAAATAGAAAATGAATTATAAGATGCACTATTACATCAAAAAAAATTGAAGGAAATATTTAATTTTTAACTTAGATTATAATATCTATTTGTAATCGATTAAATCACTTGTGCGGATGTTTTAGCGTATATGTCACAAAATCGTGCATAGCTCAACAACAACAGTGGACACATCCTTTTACATACATGCTAGAATAACACGAATAAAGTAGAAGTCTTTGAAGTAGAACACAAGAGTCGTGAGATTTCAACCCCCATAGGCTTTCATTCTTTCTCACTTACACATTGTAATATATTCCTAAATCCATACAAAAATTTCACTTATTTTAAGAACTTAAAAGAAATTGACCATTTTACTAGTAGTCTATGTACGTGTAAGCAACATATGACTTTACAACTCTGGTCCCTAGCTTTTGCAAGTGCAAGTCTTTTCATATTTTTAACTCCTTTAGACTCACCAAAGTATTTGTCATATCGTTTATTTTTTTCTGATCAATATTTAGAACTGTGTCAACCAAGTTGTCGCAAATGTATTTTTTCAAGATGCTTTACATTCAGTTTATGCTATAACATAAGTCTTGACTGACATGACACTTGAAAATAAAATATTATTTTTATTCCAATCTTATGCTTCATTTATTTTCACATCCTCTTTCATTAGATGCTTACTATATTAAGAGAAAGTTTAGCCATACTTGTTGAAACATCTCTTCTCCATCCATTATAACTACAAAAGGTCTATGTTCCACTTTTCTGCCATGTTGTTTACTCCTACTTCAATTGTGATTTTCCAAAAGATAAAATGTTGATGTCCCGTAAAAGAAATTTTATTTCTTAATTTAAATGATGATGTATCATTTTTTTATAAATGGAACATGCTTGGTAATCCTTGATACTCAATTTAGACAGGTTGTTGTACAAAGAAAAATCATTAATATAATAGTCTATAATAAACTTGCATATAGTTGAAAGTATTCACCAAGCTAACATAGTCATAAATGCACACACCATTATTCCATAATCTTTTCAACTATTCTATCAATGGTTGCAAATAAACGCCACTTTCCTCTATGAGATTTAATTTCGATCGGGATATAAATAAGGAAATGAAGAAATTTATCATTTTCATGCATTTTCGAGGTGTCAAATTATTATAAAAAAAAAAATTAGAATCACACGCAATATACCGTACGAAATACTCATATTTTCAAACAAATTAAATGCCCTATTTAAAGCCAATCACACACCGACATTGGTAGGACAGGAAACTCACAATCAAAATGCTTTCACACCCTTTAACATTAGCAAAATGTTATATGTTTTTTATATTAATATTGTTATTATTTAAATTTATTATAAAAATATGGTTGTTTGTTTGGGTTATTGATGTTATGATGTAGACTCTGAAAATTGAAAGGATGATGACGCCGGCAGCCTTATAAGGTCAATAACGCCGCGAGTGGCGTCGGTTGTTGGATCTTTGTACCATAAAACCTTCCTAAAAAATAAGCCACAAATTCCAAGGTCAATTTATACATTAAATCCCCCCCCAAAAAATAGTTTCCTAAAGAAAACTATTGCATCGCTTTTTTTTTTTTTTTTTTTTTTTTTTATTCAAAGACGAGCATATGAAGATTTGCAAAACAACCATATTTTTATAATAGGTTCTATATTTTTATAAAAAGTTTAAATAATAACAATATTAATAAAAAAAATCCTTCTCAATTAGGTGAATAATTGAAAAAATTATAAAGAAAATAATTTAGTTTTAGGGGACTTTTTAAGAATAAAAAAATAACGAAAACTATTTACACAAAATAGCAAAATTTTTAGATACTTAGATAGATAATGATAGAAGTCTATCAAGATCTATCGGTGATAGAAATGATAGAAGTCTATCACTGATAGATGCTGATAGAAGTCTATCAATGTCTATCAGTAATTTTTTTGCTATTTTTTTTAAATAATTTGACATTTTTTCTATTTGTGAAAATTTCACTTAGTTAAATAGAAAATGGATAATTTGAGGATATTTAAGCCAGTGTAAAATTTTATTTATAAATATGAAAGATTAAAGTAATAAAAAAAATTTAAATACATTAATGAAAATGAGGCAGCTAAAGAAATGATGAAAAACGTTTAAAAAAGAGAGAGAGAGAGAAAAGTTGGGTTGATTAAATTATAAAAAAAAAAAAGTTTGAAAGCCAAGCCAGCGAAATCAAATCACATTGTAGTAAAGCCACGTTTATCAATCCGTATAATGAAAATTGGTGTAATCGTAATGAGATTTTATTGATAGATCAATTGTAATGGTCTGAATCGCAAATGTAATTGGATATCGCATTTACTTAGAATTATGAATATGTCACATTTTATTGTTACCGTTACTGTTTGACCTTAACGATAACGGTAAAGGTAAAGGTAATAATAAATGTAGCAGATTCATAATTTTCATAATGTTATAGTAACAATATCTATAACAGTAATAATAAAGGTAGTGGGTCTCACGTAATTTTCAACCACACTCAGATTGAGCACCCTCCGTTCCTCAATCAGATTACGTGTTTTGATTACAAATTTGGAGGCGAACCCCACAGTTCATTATAATTACGGAACACAAGTAAACGACAACAAACATAATCAACAAGGACCCACTTTTAGATTACCATTGATGAATTACGTTCAACTGGGGTAATCGTGGCCTCAATAGTAGTAGTAATAATAATAATAATAAAAGCTTTGGACATGGCAATAGAATTGTGCCGGTTTGTAGATACATAATTTTTTTATTATTATTATTTTTGGCAAGGGTAATAGATTACTAAAAAGAGGCAAGGACCTCAAAGCTCAAGGTCAAGGCACACACTAAATACAAAAACAATAAGAAAACACCAAAGCCAAAAACCAACAAAACACAAAAAGAAAGCACAACCAACTCAAAGAAAAATATTCCAAGGAGAAGTAGTTTTGGGTCCTCATAAAAGAAGCCCCAAGCTAATTGGAACAACCAATAAATATCTCAAACCGAACAACCTGACTAATCATTTGGGAAGGCCGCAAAGTAGCACCATGGATACGCATATTATGCTCTTGCTAGACATGATAAAGAATAGCACACCAAGCAACTCTCTATACACAACGTTTGAACCTATGTCTAGGGCTAAACTGACAAATTCAATTGAGTTTCATATCCCAAGATCCTATGGGAACACCTACCCCACACAAGCATGTCCCCCCAAATATCATTACTAAATGAACATTCGAAAAATAAATGCTTTTGACTCAACTCCACCAGTACACAACACACAATTTCTTAGAATACTATAACACCATTTGGTAATATGATCGCACATCTGTAATCAATTCTGAACAAAAGGCCAAGAAATGAATGAATACTTGAGAATATTACCTCCAAACCAAAGGAGCTTAGCTCAAGGGACCACCAACTGCCTAGGCCATAAGGACTCTTAAGCACTATCGATCGAAAACACACCATATCACAAGGGAGCCAAAGTAACACTATCTTCCTGACCCACTTCAGCCACAATCAAGTGAACTTGCGAAGAAAGCTCAACTAGATCTCTAGAATTAGAAGGTCAATCCTAAGTCTCATTAGGCCGCTAAAAAACCCACCCACCTTTGCATGGAGGGAACTATCAACATCCAAAATAACCACAATATTAAACTGTTGAGGATATAAGCCCATTCAAGCCAAGGGCCAAACCAAACCAAATATCGTCGACCATCACCTATATAATATCGAACCAATGACTTCAAGCTATCCCGAACGCGAAGGATAGCACGCGACTTCGAAGCATTGACTGCCCAAATACTCTAACCTTGCAAACTATACGCTTCTACCTCGATAACCCACAAGGATCCTGAACGAATCAGATAAGCCACAATAACTTCATGACAGCAACAACATTTCAAGATGGAATATGACGGATGCCAAGACCACCCTTATAACACAAAAGGCACACGTCTGACCAAGCAACTTTAGCCCCACCCAACACCATCCAACTTCTCGTTCCAAAGATAGGAGCGAAGAAAACGATCAAAGCCTAGAATGACTTTAGTAGGTGAAACAAACACACTGATCCAATAAACTTGAAAACTTTGTAGAACAGAACGAATAAGTTGAAGTCGACTAGCATAAGACATCGCCCTAACAGACCAGCTCCTCACACGAGTAGTAACTCTTTTCAAAAGAGGCAAACAATCAACATATTTAAGTCTTCTTAAAATAAGAGGCAAGCCAAGATAATGAATCGAGAGAGAAGCCAACGGGAACCCCAACAAGACCCTCAGCTTGTCCAAGAGACCTCTCAGTATAAAACATTGAACTTTTACCATTATTAACAACAAGACCAGATAACTCTTGAAACCTTCGAAAAAAAATTATGTTCCTCAAGATACATAATTTTTTTTATCAATATTTGCCGAATAAGGAAAAATGAAGCATAATATAAATGAGTACATTAATATTTGCTCTCTACTTTCTCCTCTTTTCCTTTACTCTCTAATTGTTCTCTTTTATTACCCTCATTATATAAAATATCGATACTTGTTGGTGTAATTTTATTTTAATAGTTATTATTTGTTAATATTAAACAAACTATTAAAATAATATATATATATATATATATATACTACAATGAAATAAAATAATGTTAAAATAAATTAAATTTTAGGAAAATTTTCACAGATAGAAAAAATGTCAAACTATTTACAGAAAGTAGCAAAAAAATTATTGAGAAGACATTAATAGACTTCTATCAGCATCTATCACTGATAGACTTCTATTATTTCTATCACTGATAGACCCTGATAGACTTATATCAGCGTCTATCACAACTATCTAAAAATTTTGTTATTTTGTGCAAATAGTTTCCCTTATTTTTCTATTTTTAAAACTTCCCCTAAATTTTATTATTGATTATTATCTGTTTAATTTCATTAAAATGTAAAAGAGTATTCTTATATTCTAGTTCCTATTTCAATTTTCACTAAAATTTCTAATAATTCTGATTATAGTCAACTAATAATAATATCATTCTCAGTTTAATTGCTAACAAGTAAACAAAGTCTAAAAGTAAATTGATTTATTAAACTATTGCAATTTATATCAAAATTGTAAAAATTGGTCAAACCGAGCATAGCTCAATTGGCATACAAATATTTTAATAATCTCGAGACCTGTGATTCGAATTAGACTCCTACTCTCAATCGTATAAAAGAAAATTGCAAAAATTGCAAGAGCCGTTGCACTATTAGCAAAAAAAAATATTACAAAAATTAGGCTCGTGTCTCCAAACTTTTAAGTTTGCAAAAATGACAAAGAAAAAAAATTAAGCCGAGCCAGTTACTAATTTAGAAAAGTCCAAAAAGTCCCCTAGACGATTAAAATCTATTATTCACATACCTTTTTGGCAACTTGATATATCATTAACATATTTGAAAGTTATTTCATAATATACTCTTGATATACTTGAAAGTTATTTAATATATGATAGCAATTAAGTCCAAAGTATTAACAAAGATAGCATAATACAAAAAAATTTGCAAATATAGCAAAATTTAGATCTAACTCTCAGAGTTTATGTGACAAACTATATTGCTAATAAGAATCTATTAGCAATAGATTCTGTCACTAATAGATTTTGCTATATTTACAATTTTTTTAAAATGTTGCAATACACTTTATTATTAGTGCTAAAAGTGCTACCCATTACAAATTATATAAGGATGGAATTAGGTCAAGTCCATGCATATGTATATCATACAACTGATCGCAACTCAATATTCAACAAACAGAACAGAAATAACTTCAAAGAGAACTACCTTTCAAAGTAAAAAAGGGAAAAGCTAAATCAGACTTAAATCTTAAGAAACCTAAATGAGATTATTGTGTAGCTCTATCAATGAACTCAAAACTTCATATAAAAAAGAAATATATATATATATATATAAATAAACAAAGAGATATAATTAAAAACAACTAGTACACTAAGAACAATTCAAAAAAATAATAATAGTAAATAAAACAAACAAGTGAAGTTCACATATTGGGAGGAAGAGGGTTTAAAAATCTTAAGCAAAGTTAAAAAATCAAATAATCAACTAAACTCTAAACAATAGAATGAACTTCGAGAAGAAGATGGACGAAAATCAAGATACACTAACTTGCAATGTTGGGGACTAACAAAAAGAAGAAAAACCTTGTGAAAGAGATCGAGAAGAAAAACCTGTAATGCAAAACTTAGACTTGCAAATGGAAAAGAAGAAAACGAACCATGAGGAAACGTGGAGGAAAATATGATACATGCTTCACGTTTGTTAGAAGAGTAAAATTGAAAGACGAAAGAATAAAAATTTGAATTTGAATATTTTGTTATATCTGCAAAATTAGAAACTTCAAAGACGCAAAATACCTAATCTATTTTGCCACTCATTATAATTTCTCGAAATTAAAAAGGAACAATGACAAATGTTATATGAATTAAAGAATATAGATTATGTAATGACCTGAACTATATGCGTATATTTAAATTAAATATCTAAAAGAAAATAAACATCAACTATATTTTAGCCAAGTACAAAAGAGGAAAAGGCTAACTGTTTCTTGTATTCAATAAACAAAGCAGCTCCCATGGAACAAAAAGGGGCCGGAAAACAAGATATGGTACAACAAATAAGCAAATACAAAACAAAATTGATCATATTTCTTCTAAACTACCATGAACCTTAAATATGATTAGTCAGTCCTCTGAAACTTCATCCTATCTTCATCAAAGTCAGTAATCTGCTTCCTCTTCTTTGACAAGATTGGATTTTGAGACTTATCTTGATCGTTGCTAAACTGAGCAGCCGTTCGAGCCCTCAATTCTTCCAAGCTCTCGCCTTCCTTTGCTCTCTCTATAACCTGGTAGTTGTATTTAAAAAACATAAAAATGAATAAAAAAATTACACTCTTCTGTAACTCAAGCACCATATGAAGTAATAAGTCAGTCAGTTGATTCACGAGGTGAGTTCAAGACTTACAAGATGCCGACCATACAAATGGGTGTTTGAAAGTGCTTGAAATGCATTTTGTGCTTCCTGCTTTGTGACAAACTCCACAAAAGCAAAACCTCTATGTTTTCCAAACTTCATTGGCAGTCTTAAGCTCTTAATCTGAGAAAAAACAAATATTAACAAGAGCAAAAGAATCACTGGAGAAGTACAAACATGACTATTCGATCGTTGCAAGAAAATCCAAAATCTTTGCTGATAGAACCAACTAGAGGTACAAAGTTTTTTTTCTTTTTTTTTCATAAACAAAAAAATTGTAAGATATTTAGGTTGAGTTTAGGATGGCTTTAAATAAAATGTTTCTAAGAGACATTCCAGCTACAAGCGTTTTTAGAAGCAATAACTCTGCTTTTTTGCCTAAAATGTACCCTTAAGTTGGTTTTTAATTCTAATGAAATTTTTTTAAAAGTGCTTTAAGTTGGCTAAAAGCACTTGTCACTACCAAAAACTATGCCAAACTCACAAGAGGATATCGGTGCTTTAGATGAAGAATTGTGTTCAGGTCCAAGTGGATGAAGGTGCAATATGAAGGTTTGTATGGATCTTGTATTTACAATGTATGGTTTTGAAATCATTTTCAAGTGCAATAAAGAACCAGATTAGTGAAAATATTAGATTTCAACTTGAATAATACAAATCCCCTATGGAAATAACATAGAGGCAGCGGTAGCCGATTACATGCTCCCATCTCTATAGGTAAATAGCCTTTGCCTAATATCGATCATAAAAGTTGACAGTATCTCCAGTTAGAATAGAACTTTCAAATACCCTCAAATATTACTTTCAACGAGTTAAAAAGCTGAATTATTAACAAAGAGAAGCAATCACCTGTCCGTACGGACTGAACAGTTGTCTTAAATCTTTCCCTGTTGCTTCGAAGGCCACATTTCTTACAAGTAATTTTGTCGAACTCTTTTCCTTGTCTACTTTTCTTTGCCCTTGATCATCCTTCTTGACATTACACATTTGCAAGATGAGGGCATGGCCATCCAAAACAGTTCCCTGATACAAACAAAGGAATTAACAAGTCTAATTTATTCCTAAACTGATGAGCAATGTAAAAAATTGCTTTGAAAGATCAATCACCTGCAAATTACTGCAGACACTTGTGGACGTCTCCACCGAATCAAATTCCAAAAATCCAAAACCCATTGAGACATGCTGTCCTTTTTTTATATGCTTCTTAACCTGGCAATCAAAAAATAAAGCTAAAAAACAATTGAACTTCTTGAGATCAACAAAATGAACCGTTGAGATCAAGTATACCTTAGCGCTCAATATTCTTCCTTCTTTCATGTGTTCACTAAAATGGTTCCTCAAACTTTCGTCAGTCGTTTTAAAATTGAGGTTCTTGACAAAAAGAGATCGTGACTGAAGAAATAGAACAGAAGCGAGGAAATACTAAGTTCCCATGTTTAAAAAAATTAATGAAAATGTACGGCTGCTACATGCAAGATGCAAAAGCAATTGATGCTTAGATATATACTGTACCACTGCATAAATATGACTATTACAGAGTATCATGAACATTTATTTCTCTTCATTTTATTTTTCTTGTTTCTAGTTTAAAAAATATATATATAACAAAAGATTCAAAAAAGAATAAGCTGAATAACCTACCCTGAGTATTATATATATATATATATTTGGGGGGGGAGGAGACAGGAAAATATGATTAGGAGCAGCCAATAACCTTATGACCAAGGGACAACAACACAGCCATTTGCCTAAGAGTATCAAATACCTAGAATCTAAGATAATGAGATTTTTGTGTAAAGCACTCGGATTAGTAAGGTAAATTAAACAAGACCCAAAATAATTAAACCTAGATTTTTTACTTATCAATATGATTCTGGCGTTCGCTTCTTCCCAAATGAGCAACAGAGAGCTCAAAAAACCATACCAATTTGGATTTATAGTACTAATAGGTTGGTTTTATATGAAATGCACTTGAGCGAGTGCACCCCAAATTTGCAGCTGACATAGCCATTAATGGGCAGCATGTGTGCACGTGTGAGAGAGAGATGCCAGTGACCTACATGTTAATGTGCTCTGACAGCATCATCTGTATGTGGACCAGATGTAATGAGGGAACATACTCTCCAGCATTTAAACTAACTAAATCAACAATTAGGTGGCCTATTATTGCCTGAGGCGTCATCCTAAACTATAATTGCCTAAGAGGGGTCATTCACCATGAGTATGAGTTAACGTTTAACAATGCACATTCTCTTCATTGACAACCAGATAGAACACGATGGATCAACGAAAAGAAGGGGAAACAAGAGAAAGGCTCATCAAAACAAACCTCAACCCTGTCAGGGTCCAAATCACCATCTGATATTCCTTCCACTGCCTGCTCCAATATCACCCTCCTAGCATCACCTTCAGCAACTTTCTCATCCTTCACATTGCCAGCCATTGGATTTTGACTAAGAATATTGTCAGGAGCCCATTCCAAATATAGCGGAGCATCCCTAGTATAATGCCAAAATGAAGGAACCATTACTTTTAAGAAGAAAAAACAACTATTCTTTCTGAGTTCAACAACTTATGGGAGTAGAAATTCAAACGTCTACCTTTCGATAAATAATATAATACCTTAACCAGTTGAACTATGCTCTTGTTTGCAAAAATAATAATAATAATAATAATGATAACAAATAATAAATAATAAATAATAAAAACACTCCCCACATGCTCACATCAGTGATAAGAGGTAAATCAATATCAAATTTGAGAACAATATAACAAAACACATTATTCTTAAAGTGAGGGCAAAGAATAAAGGTAGCACTTGCATTCGTGCGTCAAGATTTTACGTGGCAAACACTTAACTCATATAAACTACACAAACTTTTGATCGAAGTGAAACAAGGGGCACTGAAACAAATAAATAATAATAATATGTACAACAAAGTTTGTAAAAAACAGCTGTGGAATATTCAAGTATTAAACCTCAATCAATGTTAATAAAAGGTAAAACTAAATTTAAAATACCACATTATCCATAATCCATACTAACATGAAGTCATTACCGCAAGCTAAGGGACAGCATATGAGTAAATATTCACCACCTTCCCCATCCATGTTACACAAGAAAAACTTTTACCGGCTTAGAAAAATTAAGAAACATCTTTTCTGGAAAATGCATCAACTAATTGTCAATTATACTGCAATTACTCTCTTTCCGTATACTAGAAAAAGATGTCATAATTCAAATGACTACAATAAGCATATGCCATAAAATTCCCAAAAAATAATCTCTGATTTCTAAGGATAGTAAAATTCCCACAAAATTAGAATCTATGAAATTTTTCAGATACCATTCTTATTTGTGAGATGAAATTATTCTTAGCTTTATATAACACAGAAAGAATAAAAGTAAATATCAATCAATTTTATCTAAAGAGTGAAGACAGCATAATATTCTTCAACCTATGAAGTCTGCATGCAACTCCATTAAGCATATGCAATAGAATACCATAAATGTTCTCAAACATATAAGAAAAGAGAATGAGCTCACTTGTAACGCTTGTATGCTAAGCCTTTAAAGGCTGCGCGGGCCACAGATGGCTCAAGAAAAATGACCTGAATCTCACATTAAAGAAATTCAAAGGTTAGAAGATAGAAGATGAAATTAAGTAACGTGATAAAATATATCAACAGTTGAAAGATTTTATCTGCGCCACCAATACTGAAATTTGCTTTAATCAATCCAGCTATTAAGAGACAGCCATGAATAAATCACAATTGGTGGGCGTAGATGAAATCATTTATTGTAAGATTAGTCATGCAAGTGTTTAGAGAAATCATCAATTCTAGGAAATATTAACTCATAAATGTAAATATATACATATATAGCAACAATTACCAAAGCCAATATCTTTGTTGGTGGAAGAATGATTTTATCCAAACTCCCAAATTTTCCGAACATATTTGCAAGTTCTCCTTCAGAAGAACCATAAGGCAAGTTTTTCACAAGAAGAATATGATTGCTCCTTTTTTGTCCATCAGCTTTTCCAGAAGCAAATTCCTCTAAAGATGCAACATTCACTCCAGCATTTGTGAGAGCCTTCTTTGTCTCAGCAACAACTTGAGTTTCACCCAAAGCAACTCGTACAGCAAGGTCATCGGCCTCTCCGTCCAGTAACTCACCCTTACTGACACCATATTTTCTAGCAATATTTTCAACAACCTACAGATAAAAGAAGACATCAAGAAGCTTGGCCACATGTTATTTATAAAAACGAGGGTGGTAGAAAACATTATATTTCATATCATGTTGTCAAACTTCAAGTGTGTTAAAAAAGGTTTGTTAAATAAAAATCACTTTTTCTTTAAGTACCGTTGAAAAAATGTTAATTTAAAGTGTGTTTAATGTAGCATTTTGAGTGGTTTTTTTAAAAAAAAATGAAAATAATGACTTTCATTGAAAATAAAATGAAAGAATACACGGACATACAAAAAAAACAAGCCCACAATAAGGGAAAACACCCTCTACAAGAAGGGGCTCCAACTATAAGAGATTGTTACACATTACTATAGAATAGTTACAAAAGGCCTTCGAAATTGAAGCCCACAAAGAGACATGGAAGCAAGCAAGGTACCAAAATCTCCTTAGGATCCCTACCACCCTCCTAAAATCTTAACTTAATAAATAAAATCCTTTTAAAAGTGGGATAAAAGAAATTTTAAAAGGGGGAAAACCTATGTTTAAAGAAATACTTGAGAGATTGATTATCTAAAATGACTTAAAACTGATTGACTGAAAATCTTCATACTATGTAGGAAAAAAAATCATATTTGTAATAATAGAATCACTTTTGAATGTAGTGCAACCAAACAAATTCATTATTGAGAGCACTTTTAAAATATGTAAGACGTAAGATACTAAAATAACATTTTATTTAAAGATATTTTAAGAAAATATGCTTAAACTAAAAGGAATGTCAAACATGCCCTAAATCTACTTTCTGCAATTCTTAGAAAATGACTCCTACTCTAAATTCACTCATGCAATGACTTTTGTCCATACAGCAAAGACTGGTCACCTTATGCATTTTGTACATTTTCTTTTAAGAAAATAAAGATCTAAGCAAGTGGAAAGAAGTAACAGCCTAGGGTGTCATACTGTATCAGGGCGCATGAATAAACTATTCCATGCTCTTGAATTGCCACTTGCTTCAGATGATTTTCTCTCTTCCTCTCTCTTTTGCTGGAAGGATTTTGACCTTTGGCCCTCTGAAATATTTGCCCTGTCGAGTGAGCGACATTCTCCATTAAACATATTTGATAAGACGGAGGGGAAAGATTCAAAATTGTGCAATCCAGCCGGCAGGCACAGAGAACATACACTAATGGAACTTACTCTGGTTTCTCAAGTGTTTTCCTTAGTTGAGCAGGCATGACATGCAATAATCGCCCTTGGAATATTGAATTGTCCAATTCTTCAAGTGCCCTTCAGTTAAAATATAATTGAAATTTCTCTTAATAAGTCCAATTGTTTCAAGAATGTACAAGCGACAAGCAGATAGCCAAGCATACTCCTATTCTTTCATTTGAAGTTCAAAGAGAGCGAGAAAGAAGAGGAAAATCACTATAAAATATTTGTATTCTCAATTTTCAACTTTTCCCAAAGATCTTCAAATTAGACCAGAACAACGATGCGGCACATAGAAAATTTAAGGAGGTTGAGATTAACTATAAACCCCCGATTTGGCCATTAAATCCCCAAGAAATACAATATGTCAAGACAAACAAAGACAAGTAGGAACAATGAATCTAGTAAAACATTTCCATTCACCAAACAAATACCTTTTTGCAGATTCTGGAAGAGTGTAAAGGATATAAGCAATGCCTTTAGAACGTCTTGTATCTTTATCAACTACAAGATGCACCTCTGAGACCGTGCCATATTTTTGGAAGTGCTCTTCTAACTCTTCTTCACTGATGATAAAAGTTCAAAAAAATCAATAAACAAAAAAGAAAATCCTTTAATTACAGCAAATTTGCATGAATATAATATAAATAAAAAAAAATTTAAAAAATGGCACAGATGAACGATTCCAGAAAGGATTATTACGTTGCCGCATATGGAAGATTACGAACAAAGAGTCGACCACTCTCCAGCATTTCATCCTTCTTATCTTCCAGAGTTGATGAGGACTTCTCCATGTGGAGTACATCTGCAACTTCATCCGAATGATTGGAATGGTCCTCTTCTTTGGCCTTTGTTTCTAATTGTGACTTAGAATTTACCTTCTGAACATTCTTTTTCTCCAATTTTTTCTTTATAGATTCATCCTCATTTTTGGCATCCTCATCAATATTGTCATTGTCACTGCTCTCAGAATCTGACCAATTTTTCGTCACCCTGCTTTCAGAATATTCCATATCCGAAATTTTATCATCATGGGCAGCGTTTTTATGCAATGAAGTTTGCATTGCCTCAGCTTCATCTCCATCAACATTCACCAACTCCAGTCTTTTTCTGTCCATCTTTTTCATTTGACTTGGTTTATCCTTTCCTTTTCCGTATTGATCAGCTTCTGGAGCCATCAAAATGTCATTTGCCCACAATTTTGAATTAATCCGAGGTTGTGTCACTTGAAGAAACTCTTGGATTTTAGGATCATCATCTTGAATACTCAATTTAAGGTCGTCTCCCTCTTCTTTAGACCCCAGAAAACTTAGACTTTTGTCATCTTCTACTTCCATCCCATCTTTAGTGCCCTTTTTTGCTTTAGAATGTTTACTCCAAGGTCGGGGAATTTTTGGATCCCCAACTTTCCATGCACTCTGGGGAAAAAAAAGCAGAATTTAGTAATAATCAGGACAACATATGTATCTTCGCAGTCTAAGGGTTTTAGGGAACATTTCTTCACAACCTATGCACTCTAATTAACTATTTTTACACAAGCAAAACAACTCAACCTAATAAAAAACTATGATTACTACTAAATACCTCATATACAGAATAGAGAATACATAATCAACAAACATGGCCAAATGACCAGGCATTGGCATTGCAGTTTGCAACACAAATCAGTCTGAAACCCACCTTGATAATCACTTTCTTTCCTTTTTTCAAATTGAATCCAAAATATACACCACTGAAAGCTCAAACACAAAAGAGGAAGATAAGCCACCTCCCAAGCCATCACAGAGCTTCAAAGGCAACCAATTAGCAAAAAGAAAAAAAAAAAAAAAAGATGAAGAAGAAGGCGACAATAACAAAAACAAAAACAAGAAAAAATGAAAAATTACATCAACTAGAAACTAGGTACATGAATAAGGTCATGTCACTAGGCCAATCCATGATGTTTCTTTTATTATGTTTTAATAGTTTCGTGCTTGGTGCTAATCATCAATCATTTGATGTTTTGGCACTGTATGGTCGTAATGAAGTTTCTACAGTGGCAAAAGTTCACAAGCAGAAAATTCTCCCGGAGCAAAAGCAAAAATATAAAATAGCACCACTAATCGAAAATACCAACTACCGAGAAACAAAAAAAAAAGCAAAAAAAAAAATTCAAAACTGATAGAAGGGCAAAGAATACAACAGACCTCACAAGCGATCTTGTGAGTATTGATAAAAGATTTGTTGAAGTATCGTATTGCTTCTTGAGCTTCATGTTCTGTGCGAAACCCAATGAAAGCAAATTGTCGGCTCTTCCCATCCCTTGAAAATAAAAATGTAAGAATAAAATAGCATACTGTAACCAAAATCTACAAAGCAAAGTCATTATGATATCTTGTAAGGATCAAAATGACACAACCAAAGGCAGAAACATTCAAACGAATCAAGAGTGGGGTATGAATAATACTTGGTCCGCATAAGCTTAACATCTGTAATCTCTCCTTTTTCAGAGAACAAGGAACGAAGGCGATTGTCATCTATGTACTTGGGCAAATTCTTCACACATATCCTAGACCTGCGTTAGGCAGAAAATTCTTGATCAATATTTCTTTCGAAGATGACAGAGTTTGCCATTTGCTGAGAGAGAGACAGTAAGTTTTAAAGAGATTATTTTTGTGTGTGGGTGGGTGGGTGGGGGGGTTCTATTGAAGAAAAATCTACTTTTCTTCAACTTCAATTGTAATGTTTATGTAATGAACATATGAAATTGTACAAGCGAAGAAAAGAGTGAGCTCACGTGGAATCCGTCATGGTAAGTTTGAGGCAACCGAATCAATGAGGCTTATGAATACCCAAGTGAAACTTACAAGTTCAAAATGCAACCTGGACAAAATCATAAACAAACTGTGTAAGTCCCTCACTGCCACTCAGAAACCTAGAAGGTAACATAACCCAGACGTACCATCCTTGCTGTTTATAAGAAGATACTAGACATCCAACACAAATATTTCATCCAAAATGTTTGAAATACATCTAGTTTATCCTGAACATTGTCTATAATTTCTTAAATCAAGTTCCAAAAAAAAAAATACTTAAATCAAGTAAATGAAATACAAAGCATATAGAGGGGTCTTATTTCCGATCAATTTGAAGTATCATTGGCTGTTGTATTGATTAATCCAAGAGAAATTCAAACGGGCGATACACCCACGTACCAATTTGCCGCAAGCCTATTTTTTCTTTTTTTTTTTTTTTTGTTGCTATTCGGCTATCGTCATTAAAGATAATATACATCAAACAACTCCTCCATTATTTCATTAGACCAGTCTTAATGTGTGCTTTTCAAGTGAGACGAAAGACAGATGGGGATTACGAGAATACCAGTAACAACAAGAGAGTAAAAACCAGTGCAAAATCACTAGGAGGGAGTCTGCTGCGGCGGCGAAAGACGACGGCGGGGCAGCAATAAACGGAAGAGAGGCGGCGGCGACAACGAAAAGCTGAAACGGGATGAGGACACGTCGTGAAGAAGAAGGAGGAGGAGGAAGGTGGCGCGAAGCACGTGAGAGTGAGAGAAAGACGAAAGAGTTAGGTTTTCCTCTTTTATTTTGTTTATTTTTGTTTTATTTTACAAGGGATGTTGGGGGAAAAATTCATATCTTACCATTCTCATTCATTATTTAAATTCTAAAATTATGCTAATTAGAAACATATAAAAAAAAGTACAAATAAAAACAACAAAATTTGAGTATATTGAAATGGATGAATAAATAAAAAGACTAATCTTCTATTCTACCTATGTTAAATAATGAAATCAATAAAATATATAAAGAAAATTGGAAACAAAATATTCAATAAAAAAATGTGTTTGATTTAATATACATTAAAGTACCACTTTAGTTCCTACATTTTGAAATTTGTTTAATTTTAGTTAATGCACTTTCAATTGTCCAATTTTAGTATATGTACTTTCAATAAATGTTAAATTAGCCCATCAAAATTAATTTTTACCAAAATTAATTAAATAGTAATAACAATTTTTATGCAAGAAAATACAATTGTGTACATGTTTTCAAATTTTATTATAAAAATATTAATAGATAACAATTTTTTTAAACAATAGTAAACTAGCGGTATGGACAATTCAGGCACTCAAGCATTTTTTTCAAGACTTCAAATTCAAGAACATTCACATACTATACTCTCCAAGTGAAGTAAACACATTCAAGAGATTAACAAGCCAAGGGCCAATCTAGTATGCAAGATCAACAATTCCAAAGGTCGATCTAATCAATAAGTCCAGAGGTTAATTCAACATAGAATATCAAAAGCCCAATGGTCGATCTAGCGAAGAAGATCAACAAGCCCAAAAGTCAATCCATCGTACAAGATACTAGCCAAAGATCAATCCAACGTACAAGATCAACAAGTCAAGCTTCAAGTACACGATCAACCATCCAAGTTTGTTCAAGAATAAGCACTCCAACCCTCAAGTCAAATATACATACAAGAGAGAAAATTATTGGATGAATAAACTCAAGTTCAACTCCACAAAACACATTTATCTAAAAACTTCGTGCATGAATATTCATATGTAAGTATATATACACACATGTATATTAGTTTTTCTTCCGACTCTTGTTATAGTTGTTTTGGAAGATGGTGATGGTGATATCTATCATATACTGTAATCATTTAGACTTAGGGCCGTTGTTAAGCAATATGGATTATGGATTATTCTTGATGTTTTCAAATGTAATGCTTTTAGCCGATTTGCACTTGATACACCATCTAAATTCTATGACCTAAATAAACGCAAATTTTGAAAACAATAAAGAAAAAAAGATTAATAAGTTAATAAATATAAAATTTCAGGTTATAAACTCAATTCATCTTTGTTAAATTAAAATATGTATTATATAATATAGTAACAATTATATATTACTACAAGATAATAATGATACAAGATGTTTACTATAAAACATGTTTATAAATTAATTAATAAAAGTTTATAGAAAAATTTAGGTGCATCTCAAGTTGCCACGTGACAAATTTTTTTTTTCCAAAAGAAAGATATATTTTTTTTTCTTTGTGAATGAATGGGATACATGAAAGCTACATCCTCTCTTGTTTATATTCAACCTAATGTTTAATGGGTAATTACAACTAGCTTTATAGTTAATAAATATATTATCACACACATTTTGAACAATTATTTAAATTATAATCCAATTTCTAAATATGCTAACCACAAATTTAAAAACATCAAATATAACACTATTTTCATAAATCCTTAATACCCTATAAACAAACATGTCCTTTCTTTTACTCCCGTTGATTTTGTAGTAACTATAGAATAAGTAAATAAATAGACAATTGATTGATTACATTCGACTAATTTTCACGCTTCCTTTGAAGATTATTAATCTCATCATTCATTCAAACTTGTAGATAATTATATAAAATTAAAATTAATTCACTAAACTAAATACACAATGAAATCTGTCCCAAATAACAAATTATTCATGTCAAAACCACCAACCAGACAAATGACATTTCACTATAGCCGGCATTCTACACGATCTCTCATAAACTTAAACATTAGCCAAAAGGATGGAAAATAAATCAAGTGAAACCTAATTTCTACACTGTAAGTTATCAAAAAATGAACCACCAAAACATCAAGAGGCTCAAAACTGCAGGCTTCTCATAGCCTTAAATTAGTAATCTTTAAATTACATAAATTCTAAGTCATCTTCCTGCTGCTCAAGGATAATGGTAGCAAGAGCAACTCGATATGCTGAAGATTTCAAGTTCCTAACAAGCACGTATATCTGTTCCTTCTTCTTCGTAAACATACCATCCCACTGTTGCTCTCGAAGACTAGCTAGTAAGGTTGCTTCACAAAGACCCTCTGCAACAGGCTTCTTGCTGCATGAACAATGTCAAAATATCATAACGACGAAAAAGATCATGATGCATATACATATAAAGAGTTTGATAGAAGACAATCGTAGTATTCTAACCTTCCATGGACGAACCCGGTGGTGACGAAGCCGATGGGCCACCTGTGATATTCCCTAGCAACATCATTTTCTGGTAGTTGTAGTTCCCACATTGAGGGTGACTGCTCTTTGAGTTTGAAGTAGTGCCTTACAGCAGATTCAGGAATTTGGAGTGCTCTTTCTTCATCTACTGACCTGCAAGATCATATAGAATGAATGAATGTTAGTACAAGATTCAAAGACCATAACACAATGTGTATGGAAACTAAAAAATTTTTGCAACATTTAATAAAGGAAATGAAAAGACTAATCACCTTGAAGTCCACAAAGAAAGATCAGCTGACTTGGGAGCACAAATAACAGCTCCCTCTTCAAACGCACCTTTCTTATAAGCACGGAGAATAACTCTAAGGAAACACGATTTGCTGGTATAACTAATTTGGTTGATACTACTTTTGCATCGATCTAGTGTGCTTTTGTTAAGAAACTCAAGAATTCTAGCCTTCTTATCTCGTCCTCGAGGAAATAGAGGCAAATGTTCAAGTTTTATTTCACTCAAAAATTCAAACAATGAAGAGGATGTTCGAGCCACAATTCCGTCAAACAATTTCTGATCTTGAACACCAACCACTGCAGTTTCACAATTTCCGTCATAAAAAATTGATGATGAATTGGCATGAGTCGTATTTTTCTCAGTACAAGCTCCATTTTTTTCCACTTCATCATGTCCCTTGCAAAGAGTCATCTGGACACTATGCCATGGGGGTGGAATGGGTACCTTAAAAGATCTTGAAAAGGAAGAAGTAGAACGTTCAGCTTTGTTATCAACTGTGTTAGCTTCCTTTGCCATGAAGCGTGAGTAAGCGGCACAATCAGGAAAATCCCAAGGAAATGATGGCAATCCCACCTATAATTTAAGAGAGGGGAGATATAGAGATGTAATTATGTGATTCCTACTACTGGGAGCTTAATTTAAATGAATGTTTTTATTGGAATATTTCTTACTTCACATGCAATCCAGCGTCTCTCTCTCAAACCGATTGCACGAGCCCCCCTAGATATTAGAGGGATCCAAAATGCCTTAACCCAACTTATGGGCAATATGATTGACCATCTGAAATACAACGAAGAAATGCATTGGTATTATTAAACATTCCCAATGAACTACCACAGTGTGCCATATAGAAGACGGGTGAGACTGCATTATCATCCATGGAAACACAACAGAAAAAAGATGACTCAACCCGATTCTTATGAGATGAACATGGTCAAAAGGGTGGAAAAATCTAGTGAAATAGAACCCTTCATATGATTTTGAATTCAAGTTCTCCACGAGTTAACACATGATGAGAACAACAAACCTTCACATCCCGATGACAAATAATAGTTCATCTTAATTGATGTGCAAATTAAGGCTCGTCTTCATATTTGAGAACAAATCAATCGATGGAATATAATAAAATTTTGAGCAAAGCCTCCATCAAACAATTGATATTTCTTCCCTCAAACTCGACTAAGTAGTAGCTGAACAGACTCCAAATAGAAATAATAGAAACTGATGAAAACGGGAAGAAAGCCTAAAAGAGTTCACCTTCCATCATGTTCATTCATTCAATTCAAAGCGGTGTTTGATCAATCATATAACATAAAAAGATAAAAAAATACACTAGTTAAATCATCTGAAAGACCAAACATGTAAACATTGAACGACCAGAAAGCAGAAAAATAACCCTAACTCCTTACCCTAAATAACAATGGAAATGATAGAATCAGGAAAAGAGATTACCTAACAAGAATACTGCTTTCGTCATTCTCATTTAAGAGCAACGTGGGGCAAGAGCTTGAGCATTGCAATGAGCTCAGATCTTTCGCCATCACTGCGGATGGTTCATCAAGGCAAAAGTGATTCATACGCTTATGCTGTCTTGCTGCACAAATAACAGCATCTTCCATAGGGCCCCTCATTCCACTGTTGGCATCCCACAATTCCTTGTTCTCATGTAAAAATCCGTTTTCATTGCTTGTTGAATACAAAGATGATGATAAGATTTCATTACTTCTTGAAATTTCTAGATCTCTAGAATGAGTAGCTGAGGAATCAGCAGGGCTCTGCATTGAAGTAGAATCTTGAACGTCCACAATCTGTTCATTTGGTAGCATTCGAGGATCCTTAAAAGTGACGGATGCAATTCCATGAGATGGAATGTAATTCTCATTTTCATTATTGGAAAATATTTTCAAATGAGAATTACCTTCCGGACCCCCACTAGAGTGCTTCTTCAACTGCCAAAGATTCTGTGAAGCACTGCAGAGGTAAAATTAGTCACTATGCATAGTTATCAACAATATGTGACAGTAAGACAAGATGAGCTTCTACCGTGAAATAGGATGCAAAAAGTTTTCAAGTAGCTGGGATGCATTCGAGCCAAACACTTCCAATTTTGCAAGCTGGCCTTCTAATGAAGAACAGTAAATTGGGATATTTCTCTCATCCATCTGAGATAAAAGAGAAGATAAGACCTTAGTAACTAACTATAAAGTAAAAATCTTCTCAAGATACCAAGCGAATTTTCAGTCTTTTTTTTCTTTTTAATTGGAAAAATAATTTCACCGAAATTGAAAAATATGCAACTTGCAAGAGAAAATTAGATAATCACTCTAAACCTAAAAGCCAAGAGATCTCCCAAATAGATAAAGAAAACTAAAACAACTAGATTTGACATGGTCATTCCACATTGCAGGAACACAAACTCCCAACACCTATCTAGCTATGCACACCATTTATTTGCTCTATTTGTCAATCACATCATCAAATGGTTGGTGTTGTGTAAGACCTCCAATCATCCACACGTATGAACGGATGGGGTGAAAAGGATAAAACAACTGAGAGAGAGACGTAAGAGTACGTGGAGAATTTGATTACAAGCATGGGGACCATGAGGGGACCAGGCTGAGGGTTTTTGGAGGAATAAGAAAGATGTAGAAGATTTGAGCTGAAAAGCTTTAGAGGGGAGGGAGGCGCTCAAGAATTAGCGTTCTTCTGTTTTTTCTTCTTTGTTATTACTCTGATTTTCATATTAATATTGTACTAAACAATATTGCTTTTTTTAATGAGAATAACCACTTTCATTGAGAAAAAATGAAAGAATACAAGGGGATACAAAAAGGAGGAGCGTCTTCTATAAAAAGGGACTCCAACTATGCAAAATAACACCTATAGAATAGTTACAAAAGCCTTCGAATTCGAAACCCACAAAGAAACATGATAGCAAACAAGGGACCAAATCTCATTAGGAACCCTCTCCACGCCTCTAAAAACCTATGGCTTGTTGGCTGAAATTCTATCGTTGAATATCAAATTATCATGGAGTTTCTTCCCCTGTTTTCGATCTTGTTGGGTCTTTTTGAGTGCAGGGATACTCAGATACCTAACATGTTGATGCATAAATTTTCAGTTCTAAAAACAACATTTCTTGAAGGGGCCAGTCTACTATGCATCACATAAATATAGCAAGACATCATAAGCAAGTAGATCAAACTTAGAGTAAACTGTGAGTGAGGTGATAAACTTATGTGTATTGAAATATAAACATTAACAAAATTACAAAACAAAAAGTGTTTGAAGTACTTGAATGCTCCACGAGGTCTCTCTCAAGCCCTAAATCCCTAACCAAAATAATGTCTCCCTTCTCCTTTCTCACTCCCTCTATTTATAACCTAATACCATAACTACCTCTCTAGCTAATTACTATTATACCCTACTTAAATAACATTCCTATCAACATCATAAATAAGTAGATCAAACCTAAAGTAAACTGTGAGTGAGGTGATAAACAGTCTAGTCACTTCCATTCCAAAAAAGTAGAACGGATCATGTTTCCAGTTCTTCAATTTGGAGGAACCTAAACTCCTACACCATATTACTACAAAGATAACAAAAATGTGAGGCAAAAAGCTCCAGAGTAAGAACTTAGCCACATATTATACACGGAACAAAATAGTTAGTATGAGAGCTGTCAAAATTAGTTGGTTGTGAACTGGAGAAAGTATGTGACACAAGAATTAGAGTGAGAGGGAGTGAGGTCTAGGGAGTTCGGAAAAACTTTATTTGGGGCTGAGCACATTTAGGAAAGTGGAGACTCACAGTTGATCCCTCCACGTGTGGTGATATATAGAATGCTTTATTCTTATTCCTATCAAACAACAAACCTTCTACGAGGAGATTCACTCAATGTTTTGCAGTGTCATATACTTCATGGACATGAACATAATACCAATTTTTTTCCTTTTTAATAAGAAACAGTAAACTAACATAATATTTACCTCTTTTTGGCAAGCAAATTTTAGAGCATCAAATCCTTCACTAGAGGCAGAAGCATGCAACCAAACCCAAAGTTGGCGTGTAGTAGAAGAAATGTCTGCCCCATCTATCGTCTTAAATACATTATTATTGTGAAGATCAACATTGAATTCTTTATTTCGACAAGGACACGGCCGCCACATATATGTTACAGGAGCAATTGCGTTAGTACCTGGGGCTCTGATATCATGAAGCTGCAAAAGAACACAATCTAAATAATTTCAAATCCAACTACTGGCATCATTAAACTGGTAAAAATGTGTAACCAGATGACATACAATTGCTCTACCATATATGTCACCAGAAATAATTGCATGGGAAACGTCATGAGAATGAGATAATATGGATGGTACCAACACCATTCTTAGAGCCGAGATCAGAGAGTCCTGTAGGCACATGATGACGGGCTTTAGAAGACAAAATGATCAAGAAAAACATAGATAATTAAAAAAAAAATTCATATTCACATGAAAAATTGAAGAGCACAAAGGAAAGAGGCTTCCCACCTCTGGACCCTCCATCTGAATAGGAACGTAATAACTAGCATCGTGCATAAGCACTCCATCATTGTACCATTTCAAAAGAGCTCTAGAACCCTTACCTCTGCATGATAGAAGATTGATTTTGTTTCCATCACATAAAACTCTTAAATGTAATTATCCATAACAAACAGAAATTTTTTTAAAAAGCTACATTAATAAACAGATTTGTGGTCCAATGTCCAATGTTTGAGGATTCAACAATCTAAAAAGAAAAAAAGAAAAAGTATAATATTATGTTTTGAAATAATTGATGAATGTGAAGTTTATACATACTTTTATAATCTACAACTTTACAAGGTAACCATCAAATCTCTGCTTTTCAATATTCAAACAACTTCGAAAATCTTTCAACATTTTCACATTTTAAAATCAGCATTTATATTAATCCAGTTTCCCCTTTTCTTCTCTCGGGATATTCAAGAATATTAAACAAGAAAAAGTAAAGAATTACCTGCCTTGCAACCCTAGAGGAAGGTGAAAACCCCAAAGCTTAGTCATAGTGAAACGCTTAGCATGCCAAACATGAGTTCTGAGCCTCTTGGTACTATCCCCAGAAGTAGAAAATCCAATTCCAGAATTCATTTTAAGCTCAGCTCTGCGACGTACTTTTCGAGAAGCCTTCTTCTCATCTTTCTCTAAATTCAGATTGGTGCTATCCAATTTCATTTTCTTATTTTTCCTTTTTCTCGAAGCATTAGTTAAATAAGACGAAGTTCTTCTCCTCTTTGATCTTTGATCACAAATATCACTACTCATCCGATTCAAAACGATGGATTGAAGAGCTTCCAGCTCAGATGCTCGAGGGTCTATAAACTTATGCACATTAAGATTTCTGGGAATTGACCTGTCCTTACCACTAACAGTGATGACTTTCTCCCCCATCCTGATATTTCAACAGATATTATTCAACTTTCTATGCTATCTCATATAAAAAAGAAGCGTTTCACAAGCTTGGATTCTTCTACTTGGCTAGAACTCTTTCAAAAAGATTTTGATATTTACAGGTTTGATCAAAGCTTTAATTCCATCAAACCCTTAGAATAACCTACAGTAATATAAAGAACGAACCATAAATCCCAATAAAAATAATTAAATTCCATCCAAGGATGGATGAATATTCTAATACTCTTCAGCCTAGAATGAACAAAATTCTCATGGTTTCCAAGCTTTCTTAGAAAGCAATCTATTAGTCCTTTTTTAGAAAAAGGGTGTTCGTTCCTTTAAACCACCAGCATTAAATAACAGAGAGAGAAAGAAACAAACCTACATTAAGAACTAACATATATATATTCAACTTTATACCACCAGCATGAAAAGAATTGTTTTTGCTTTTTTTTTTAATTTTAAAAAAATATATATTTAAATTGAACTTTGCAGGGTAAATACCACTTTAAGAACTAACATACACACACATATATATATATTCTCCTAGCTCGCATATCATGTACATTTACATCACACAGACAAGCAAATGTACATGGCCCACATACCAAAATAATTTAGAAATAGCCCCATATCAATTTCCAACACCAACACATGTATGAGCATCACAAAAATCATACATAATTTTCAAATAGTAGATTTACATATCCAAGAGAAGAGGCCATAAGGCCATCATCAGAACAGCCACTTACCTCTGAAATTGAAGTTCAGTAAATAATCCAAAATTATCCACCAACAAAACCTAGAATAAAACCCTACAACATGAACTAAAATAAATTCAATATTTAGGGCCTAATTCCAAACATAAATTCAATTGTCCAAACAACTCACCCAATTTGTGGCTTTATCCGACACCACTCCCAAACTTCCAAATCAACACGAACCTAAGTCGAACACAAAACTTTAAGGGTTAGAAACCCAATTCACAGCACCCCAAAGAATTCGAAAGGGGTTCCAAAACCATGATACATACTCAAAAAGTTGAGTAAACAACCTTAATCCGGCTGGAAAGCAACGCTAACACCTTCAAAGCTTCCAATCCAACCTCTAAAATCATGGGTAAACCGATATTACGCCAAAACTTCAATGGGTATTCAATAATCTACAAAAATACCGAAAAACTTTAATTAGAACACTCACCGGAAACCAGTTGGCGGCGGCAGGGGTTTTCCGTCGAAGTACGGCGGCGACGGTGTGGTAGCTGGCGGTGATGAGGACGTTTGGAGGTGGTGGCAGTTTAGAGAGAGAAAACCGATTAAGAGAGAGAGACACGCACGGAGAAACTCACCGCGCGTCGGCGGCGGCGGCGGCGGCGGTTTGCGATGACGAGCGGCCGGGCGACGGCACGTCGAAACTCAACGGTGGCGACGAACGGCGGTGGTTGGCGCGGCTTGTGAGTTCTTGCGAGAGAGAAAGCGAAGATGATTGGGAAATTAGGACAAAACATAGAGGGAAAAAGAAAATTGGGACAATTTTAAAAAAATAGACTTTTAAGATCCAATTTGCCCTTTAGTTAAAAAAGCCCTAAAATATTGGAAAAATGTTGGAAGTCGACCAACAGAGGAAAAGTTGGAGACGCGATTCCTTCCTTCGATGGCGACTTCGACTTCGACGGCACAGGTGACTTCAACGGCACAGGTGACTTTTTTTTATCTCGCAACATCTCGCAATATCTCGCAACAACTTTTCAACTTGTAAACTTGAAATGCTCAACCCCAAATCATTTTTAGATGTGTTTTAGGTGATTTAGGGTGAGTTTGGACATGTTTTAGATAATTTTTTAGCTACTGTTTTTTATCTCGCAACATCTCGCAATATCTCGCAACAACTTTCCAACTTCTAAACTTAAAATGCTCAACCCCAAATTATTTTTATATGTGTTTTAGGTGATTTAGGGTGGGTTTGGACATGTTTTATATAATCTTTTAGCTATTGTTTTTTATCTCGCAACATCTCGCAATATCTCGCAACATCTCGCAATATCTTGCAACAACTTTCCAACTTTCAAACTTGAAACGCGCAAAACCAAATCATTTTTATGTGTTGTAGGTGATTTAGGGTGGGTTTTGTTATGTTTTAGATAGTTTTTTAGATGTTGCGAGATACAAAACAATAGCTAAAAAACTAACAAACAAAGGTTCATACTCACCATAAATCACCTAAAATACTTATAAAAATGAGTTCGAATTGAGCATTTCAAATTTGAGAGATGTTGCGAGATAAGATACAATACGACAAATATTAGTTGTGTTTCATATATCTCCAACAATAATGAAAATAACTAAAGTATTCAACCAAAAAAAAAAAAACCCCTTTGTTTGCCTACATAGGTCGCAACATCTACACAACTATCTTAAATTATCGAAAAGTCTTTAATTCCTGCAAAAAAATTAAAACAAAAATTTCAGCAATCTTACTAAAACATGTGTAAAACCACCCTAAATTACTTAAATCATGAATAAATATGATTTGGGTTTGAGCGTTTCAAATTTGAAAGTTGAAAAGTTGTTGCGAGATAAAAAAAAAACAGTAGCTAAAAAACTATCTAAATTATGTCCAAACCTACCCAAATCACCTAAAACACATATAAAAATGATTTGAATTTGGGCGTTTTTAAGTTTGGAAGTTGGAAAGTTGTTGCGAGATGTTGCGAGATAAAAAACAGTAGCTAAAAAACTATCTAAAACATAACAAAACTCACCCTAAATCACCTACAACACATATAAAAATGATTTGGTTTTGCACGTTTCAAGTTTGAAAGTTGGAAAGTTGTTGCGAGATATTGCGAAATAAAAAACAGTAGCTAAAAGATTATCTAAAACATGTCCAAACCCACGCTAAATCACCTAAAACACATATAAAAATGATTTGGGGTTGAGCATTTCAAGTTTACAAGTTGAAAAGTTGTTGCGAGATATTACGAGATGTTGCGAGATAAAAAAAAGTCACCTGTGCCATCGAAGTGTCCGTCGAAGTCGAAGTCGCCGTCGAAGGAAGGAATCGCGTCTCCAACTTTTTCTCTGTTGGTCGACTTTCAACTTTTTTTTCAACATTTTAGGGCTTTTTTTAACTAAAGGGCAAATTGGACATTTCATGTCCAATTTGCCCTAAAAATCTATTTTTTAAAAAGTTGTCCCAATTTTCTTTTTCCCTCTATTTTTTTTTTCCTATTTTTACTAATTTCCCAAGATGATTCTGAGCGAGGGAGAGAGTTGAAGGGGACCCACGGCTGGAACTTCTAAAGCAGAAGTTTTTTTTTTTAACTCACATATTACCTAATTATAAGTTTGACCCCGGTCAAATATCTTTTCCTTCCTAAAATTCATTTCAAATCTTTTATTTAAATAAAATCAATTATCGTCTCTAATTATTTCAAATTGATTCTAATATCTAAATTAAAAGAAAATAGAACACTGATAATTAATTTCTAATAAAAAAACTTTATGTTGCTGCTAGAATTGACAAAAATTCCGGCAGCTACTCGTCTCGATTGGGATGGAAAATCTTCAATTTGAATAGGATCAGGTCAAATTACGGACATAAAATGGATCTCCGATCGGAGACGAGGAGAGTATCCTCGCCCCAAATATTGTTTAATCTATATATAAATTATTTTTAATATATATAACTGTAGCATTTTTTTTACTTAATATATGAAACAGTAGCTTAAGCTTTAATTTTTTTTAAAATTTTGTTTGATACTATAATTAACTTTTAACTTTTTATTAAATTTACCATAAAAATTCTAAAATAATATTTAATTATTAATTTAAATACATAAAATAAAAATAATATTAATTTGTTATCTAAAATATCTATAATTTTAATATAAATACTAAATTTTAATTGATTTTAAATAAAAATATAAACATAGAATTTTTCTGGAGACCTGATCCCGGGGATTCCCCGAAACTCCAAACGCAAAATGGGGCGGAGACGGGGATAGGGAATGCATCCCAACCCCACCCTAATCCGTTGTGAACCTTAGATGTTGCTTGTCATCCGAGCAAGATGGGGGTCAAGTTGGGAATTGCAATCAAAGATAAAATTAAGGTGTGGATTAAAATTGATGTCAAAGTTGTTAAGAAAATGCATGCTTTGAGTTTTGCCCTCTCTCCTTGAGGGGCCATTTATGCATATCTATAATTTGATGATTAGACTAGAAATTACTGGTTTATGTTTTTCCCCTAAATTGTGTAATAAGGTACTATTGGAGTGGAGTCTAGGGATCATTTATTCTTTGAGTGATCTTTTAGTAAGGCTATATGCGAGGACATGCTTTTGTGGGGTCAGTGTTCCCATAAAATATTGTATTGAGATAGAGCTCACTTGGATTTGTCAGTTTAACAACGACAATTGGTTGGTTTGAAGACTTGTTTGGTGTGTTGTTGTTTACCATGTTTGGCACACAAACGTAACATGCATGTCCATGGTATTCCTTTGCGTCCTCCTCAGGTGACCAGTTTGGATATTCGGACGGAGATTTTTATATGTTGTTCTAAGTGATTGGAGGCTTCTACTATGGGGAACCAAGTGAACTTTTCTCCTTGGAACATTTTTCCTCGAGCTGTGTGTGGTTTTGTTTCTTTTTTGGGTTCTAATGTTTGGTTTCTTTGTTGTTTTGTTTGTACCTTGACCTTAGGCTGTGAGACCCCTCTCTCTTTTTAGCAATACATTATCTTTGAAAAAAGAGCTTGAACATAAATAAGTGAAATTATTTTTTTTAAATTTAAAATCAAATCAAAATATGTTTTAAATCACTTTAACAGAATTGAAATTAATATCTTAACGCATCAAAAGTGATTTTAACCGATTAAAATTACTCCAAATATACTCCTCAAATGAGTTGTGAAATTAGTTTCTGGGAAGTTTTTAATTATTGATATTGAGCCACAGTTTGATGGATATGTGATAATCATGTCAAATCATAAATAACTTTGAAAAGTCATAAAAAAATATTTAAATTAATAAATAAACATTTATTTTTTAAAATAATATATATATATATATATATATATATATATATATATATATATATATATATATAAATCAATATTACTAATATGATCATAGAGTGATAGTTTATGAAACCTAAATGTTTATAGAAAACAAAGAAAGTATCAATTAACTTAAAAGACGTGAAAATGTCCATAAAAGTATAAAAAAAATTCAGTACTTTAGTTTTTATTTGTTTATTACTTTTCGAAACCAAACTTAACTTTTATTTGGTCACTATTTTTTAAAAAACATTTGGTCACTATGTTTTAAAAACTGTAAGAGGGTGTTTGACCCACTTCATAAGTCGACGTTATCTAACTCTAGAATTATTTAATCATGAAAATGAGAGGAAGATGAAAGCGCCAAAGTTTTTTTTTTCTTTTATCGACTAAAATGGTTTGTCCTTGTAAATTATAGTCCATAAATTTTTATATTTATGTCTATGTCTAATAAGTTATAAACTTTCAATTTTGTGTCTAATAAGTCTTTAAAATCTATTTCATGTTTAATAAGTCCTAACCTTTCAATTTTGTAAATAATATGTCTCTAGCATATTATTTTTTTAAAAAATGATAATTAAAAAAAATATATGTGTATGTATGTATATATTGAATTTTATGTCTAATGAGACGCTATAATTTCAATTTTATGTTTAGTAGCTACGTGAATTAAGAAAATATTTTGAATAGGTCAAAGACTTAGTGTATACAAAAGTGAAAATTTTAATAATCTACTATTGATTAACACAAAATTGAATGTTTTTTTTTCTTCGAAAAAGGACTTTATTCAACCACAAACTAGCAGAAAGCAAAGTGTTCATTAAGAATAGAGGACACCCAATCACAATAATCAAAGTCCAGAAAGGCATCCCAGAGATCCTCTTTAGAGGAAGGGCCTAGGGTAAAAACGACAAACAACAACATGTGCCAGAGAGTGAGCGATAAAATTACACTTGCGCTTACAATAAACAAAAGAGACAACACTCAGACGGTGAGCGAGCTCAAGTTTCCATTCTTAGTTTTTGATAGGATATACTACACACTTTTTAATGTTAAAAAATTTAATTGACATAAAATTAAAAGTTTAAGAATTTATTAGGTATTTAAAAATCAAATGACCTATTTGACACAAAATTGAAAATTTAAAGTACCATTAGACATTTTTTAGAATTAATATATATCTAGAAATAGAATATATTGAAAAAAATTATCAAACCTACTAACTTACTACGAAAATGAGCCAGCATGGTGGAGATCTTGTGTAACCAAGGTGTTGTTGGGGAACCTCTAATGAAATGGGTTTGGATTATAATGTAATTCAAAACCCATATTTGGATTGAGCGTTTTGGGCCCGATTTGTAATATTAAACTCATTCTGTTCCAACAGTTTTTTACTAAACTCTCTTTCCTACTGTTTTCACGTTTCACGATTTCATTTCTATTTCGTCCTCGATACCTCACATATTTCAACATTCTGATTCTCAGTAATCCGGATTAGATTTCAGCCTCAAAACCAATCCCTTAAATCGATGTCATTCTAATACTTGGAAAGACGAAGGGATTCCATAGGTTATGAGCCTTGGTCAAAGATGCACATAAAACGCCAATAGTTTATTAATCATAAGATTTTTTTTTTTTTTTATCTCTTTTCTTAAAGAAAAACTATCAATAAATAACAAACCCCATTATACAGATAATAGAATGTAGTTATAAAGAACATCCCAATTTAAATAATTATAAAAGATCATTCATAAAATAATCTTCATGAAATGTAAGATAAAATGATTAAATTAAAATTGTTGCGTTTTATATATTACAATATCATAACAACAATATATTTATTTAATATATTAATTATGTACCATTTTAAAATCACAATAATATTAAGACTAAAAAAGGACAGGGATTGACTTGTTTATATATATATATATATATATATATATATATATCATTAAAGAAATCAAAATGTTAATTTATTTTGTTTAAATTAATTTACATAATCCACAAGATAAAAGTAACATGAGATACCATTATTATGAATGATGAAATGGAAGAACAAGGGGAAGCAAAGTGTACTATTTTTTAATGTCAAAGTTCCTTCAATTTAGGGGAGCAATCAATGCTTGTCGTTGATTTTCTTTTTTGAAAAGATTGCTTGTGGTTGAATGTTCATAATGTTACACTCAATCCTTAATTTTCTGGCTAAATAATCAACCTTTCACCTTATTCCATTGGATCTAAGACTTTTTCCTGTTTGGATTTCAATTTCATTTACAGATAATTGCAAATTGACAAATCATCTTCATGTGGTTGATTAATTTTGCAAATTTTACTTTAGTGTTCTCGAAATAGTATTAAACAAACCCTTAGTTTGAAATTTTTTATAAATCACACTTTTTTATTAAAATTTGTTGTGAATGGATAGTTTATTAGATCTGATTGTGAAGACAACACATATTGAGACTTGTTGTGAAGCCAACTCATATTGATACTTGTTGTGACGCACGCACGTTACGCGTAATTCGACTAATTTCACAGGACGACCCACTTGACCCTACAACATTTGGGTGCCAAAAAAACTTGTAGGATATGAAATCATAGGTAGGTAGTCATCATGAATTGAACTCATTCAAACTCTTTATCAAACCAAACCTTTTTATTTACCACTAGGTCAACACATGATAGTTATATTATGCATCATCTTTGATAGAAGGTGGCCAAGAGCACAATGTATAGGAGCACAAATCTAGCTCCTTAGGGGGTGTTTGGCCTAACGAGTTGGGGAAGTAGAAGTTGGAGGGAGTAGGGTTATGAACTCTACTCTTTGTTTGGTCCAAGGAGTCTGTTGTCCATGGCTAAAAACATCAATTTTATGTCTCACATACTTCTTACATTGTGGGCCTAGGAGTTCACAACTCAATTTCCTACTTCCAAGGAGTTAGGAAGTAGTGAGTTGTGAACTTCATTCCTTATTTGGTCTAAGGAGTTCGTGGACCCCACGACCAAAAAACATTAATGCCTAATTAACTCCTTACACTGTGGGCTTAAGAGTTCACAACTCTCCAGACTTCAACCTCCTTAGAGTTCACAACTCCACTCCTTACCCAAAATACTCCCTTAATGCCGCCAACAATGTCGTTGGGGCTATTTTAGAGTACTATAGGGCTTACTCGATGTGAAAATTTGAGCTCGGAGCATTATGACACCCATTTCCAACGTCATAGTGCTAACACAATTTTCCTCAGTAAACCCTAGCCACCAAATGTCATTTTTCAGTAGTTTTCAATATATAATAGCATTATTATTTGTTTAAATTGTAAAAATCATAGAGATGAAAATAGCAGCCATGTAGACCATTGTGAATTCTCCAATGATGGAGCTAGCAAGTCATTCATTGATCTGTCTTATTACAATCTTACATCATTATCAATGGAATCGCCAACATTGCACATCCTTTCGTAATTGTGTTCTTATTAGATGACAAAGATTTTCCTATATCAAATAACCTACTTGTATTAAAAATAATTACAATACAACTAAACTAAACATTATTCTTACTCAAATATTACAAACTCAAAACTATGGTAAATCTAAAATTGATTTTGCTTTATTTTTAAAGTCAATAACATGCCAATGATCAACAAGCCATTATAAGTAATAAACAACATCACAACCAATACTCAAATACCTTCAAAACTTTGTCTAAGTGTTGTGAACAATTTCCTCTTCTTACATCAGAAACTCATTGCTTTATAAAGTGAGAGAAATGAAAGGTAACCCACCAAAAGTTCTCTACTTTTACAAAGTAGAAAAAGGAAAATCCAAGCTGACCCTTTGATCCATAATTCCAGCTTCCTGTTGTCTCCTCTTGGGGTCCCATTCCATGAGCATGCTTGCTCTCCTTGAAGAAAAAAAAAAACCCTCTTCATCATCCATTCAGAAAGAGATGAAATTTCTAAAGATACCCACCAAATCATTTCACCTATCTCCATTATCCCCCATTCTGTTTCACCATTTTTTTTTATGTCAAGGTAGCTAGCTAACAGAATTATAATTCTCAATACCATCCTGAAATTTTCTTACCTCTAGATGGTGTCCATAATGAACTGGAACTTCATCTTCCTGGTTTTCTCTTTCACTCTCTGCCCATTTGTTCACTCCTTGCAGGGCAATGACTCCATCTCCATGGATGCCTTTCTTCAAGAAACTGCCTTCAAGACCTTGGTTCGATGCAGGCCGTATACGGGCGCTTTGTATCAAGCCAACCTCCCGGCGAATCTCTCCGGCATGGAGGTCTCTGTTGTCCGGTTAAGAAGCCGGAGGCTGTGGGACAAAGGAGCTAATTTCAGTCACTTTGGCATTCCATCAAACACCTTGCCGGTGCCCCACGTTAGAAGACTGGTAATAGTGTACCAAGACTTCGGGAACTGGTCTTCTTCCTACTTCAAAATTCCAGGCTTCTCACTCCTAACTCCAGTCGTCGGATTCATGGTTTTCAACGCAACATCAAACACAGAAACCAAAAACATCACAAAACTGAGCATCACCACGATTGAAAACCGCATAGAAATCCACTTCCCAAACCTGAAATTACGTTTAGGCAAATCGTCGAACAGATGGTGTGCAGAATTTGATGAAGAGGGTATGTTCCATCTGACCCAAATGGGCTCCCCTGACGTATGTTACTCGAGAAAACAGGGCTATTTTGCAGTGGTTTCAAAGTTGAAGAGGAAGAAGAAGACGTGGTATTTTTGGGTGATTGGGTTTGTTTTGGGCGTTGGTGGACTTGTGGTAGCTGGTTATGCAGCCATGGTTACAATCAGAGCTTTGAAGACTAAGAAGATTCAGATAATGGAGAAACAAGCTGATGAAGATTTGGTTTTACAGAGTAGATGGGTTGGCAACAGCAAAATGCCAAGCGCAGCAGTCACAAGAACAATGCCAGTTCTTGAGAATTCAAGTTTTTCTTAGCCTTATTTTCATTCACTTTCCGAACTCTTTTTCTCATTTTTTTGGCTTTTGGAATCTTTCTCCTACATGACATTTAGAGTTGGATTTACTTGGAATGTAATGTAACTTTGTTGCTATTTTAGAATTAGATTTTAGGTAACGTTTACCGAATCGTAATGAAAATTGGTGTTATTTGAATGAGATTTCATTGATGAATGAATCGTAATAAGCCTGCAAACATAATTGGAATGTTTTTTTATGGCATTTACCTAGAATTATGAATATGTTACATTTTACTGTCCCTAACAATAATGGTAAAGGCAAAGATAACAATAAATGTTGCATATTCATAATTTTCACAATGTTACAATAGCAATATCTATAATGATAATGGTAAAGGTAGTGGGTCCCACATGATTTTCAACTACAATCATTACGATTACGGAACGCTGGTAAACAACAACAAAAGTAATCAACTGGGTCATTACCATTGATGGATTACCTTGCACTTGGTGTAAACGTGATCTTAATTCAACTATATATTATATCATGTGGTCTTAGGTTAAAGTTTGAATCACACTCTCTTACTTTGTAATATAATATTTTAGAAAGGGAAGTATTTGGATACACTCATTTTTATGCATTGCATGTCTTCTTATCACTCACACACAAAAAAGAATTAAAATATTTCAAAAACGAAATAAGAATAATTTGTCACATGATAAATTATGATTGTACAATTTAGCACGATGAATAAAGATAGGTATTCCTAAGTATTTTTCTTTTACAAATACCACATTCAAGTTGAAAGATAAAAATGTTAATGCTTGCCCATCAGTTAAAAAAATTCATAAAAGCATATGATTTTATAAGATCTTATTAGGGATAATATGGTTTTAGTGAGATGTTTGAGTGCGGAGTTTATAAACAAATATTTGTTGATTATTAACGAAGTTAGATGCTTAATTTTTATGTCAGTCAAACTATGACAAACCTTACATTCTATTATTGTGGTAGTTGTTATTTTTATTATTAAGTTAAAATAATATTTTGTCAATTTCCTTTTAACCTTCCTGTGGTGCAGAATATAAGTATTTCACTTATCTATCTCTCTATTTCGCTTCTCTTAAAAACATTTTATATATCTTTTAAAATTTGTTTAGTTCACTAATATGAGTTGGGTCGAGTTAGTTGCTTTACCCACCAACTTGAGTTGTTAAGTTAGTTACCCCCTAACTCTAACTTTTCCCATGACTTTATCTGTCAGCTACCAACTATGAACTATGGCAACAATTATCATCTACCACATGCTCTGGTAACCACTTCCGACAACCAACTCTAAGGAATATCACCTATGACAATCAACTCCAACCCTCAACTTTACCAATCATCTCCGTCAACTAACTCTAATGAAGACATTAATTATATATCAAACCAAACAAACTGTGTAGGAACACTTTTGAGAAAATCTAACCAGAACACTTCTAAATTTTTTTTTTTAACAAAGACATCAATTACAAAGACTTTTCAAAAAACACCACACAAACTAAAAATGAAGCATAATAAGATTGAGAAGATTTTCAGTACATCGGTAGTACATACCACTTTCATTAAGCATTTGACACATATCCATATCGTTTTTTGGCAAAATATTAAAAAAATAATTGTCCCACATATGAAAAGTTAAAAAAAGTGATGGACTCTATACAGTATGAGACTATAGGAGGGTGCTCTTATAATTGGAGTCGAAAAGAGATTTTTGTGTAATTGCAATAATTTTTCTTATTTATGATTTTTTCTCCGATTTACAATTTTTCCATGTTAATTCTTCTTATCCTATTTTTATTAATTTCTTTTAATTTCTCCATTATTTTTGGATTTATTGGTAGTGGGAGGTTTTTCCAACACTCCACTTAAATCCTTCTTTTATAACAAATAATTGTTTATTCCTACAATAGTACTTGCAGGTTTTTTTTTCCAACACTTCACTTAAATCCTTCTTTTATAACAAATAAAGAGGAATATATATATATATATATATATTTTTTTTTTTTTTGAAGGTATGAGGTGAAAATGGCACATGCAAAAATATTAGAATTGTTCTAAAAACCGTGTTGATTGATCATATATTTTCACGCCCTTCTTACCTACCTCAATTTGTTAAACCATATTTTTTAAAACTCAATGAGACGCAGTTGTACCACCTATAGAACAGATCTTATTCAAGTAAGGTCGTAATTTGTTAAACCATATTGAAAAAGTAAAACCATTTTTAAGAATAAAAGTATATTCTGGAATATCAGTAAAAAATATTTTTAACTACTCGAAAGTATGAATTTTTCATAATGTTCGAAAATTTTTAGAAATCCTTGCGAAAAGGAACCTACACATCTATCCCAAACACACTAATTCATCAAAGATCAGATACCAAATGAAATAGTCAAAATCCTCAAGGTCCAAATCAGAATTTCAATGTTTTTTTTTTTCAAGTGACATCGATGGTAGAATAATTTTCATTGCAATTTCAAAGACACATGATTAAACATAAGGGAAATTCTTTCATTTTGAAATACATGGAGATGTGAAAAGAACTAACATGATAGAACTCATAGGCCATCCTTGCTGCTGTTGCTTCTTTCTTGTTTTTTCCTTATTAATTATTATTCATAGCAAATACTTAAGGCCAGTAAAAAATATCTGCTATCTACTCCCCTAAGAAGCATGGAAGACTGTCCAAACTGTGATACAAAGAAGAAAATCTACTAACTTTTGAAATGGGCAAGCAAAATCAAGTAGGAAATTTGCACCCAATTGAAGCAGAGAAAGAAAACCAACCAAATGGGAAGAGCAGCTCGAAAGCTCAGTTGAAAATGCCAACACCAGCATCAGCATTGCGAGCGAGCTTTGTCCACTCTGTGTGGTATGAGCCTTGGCGATCCACTCGCTCATATGTATGAGCCCCAAATAGGTCTCTCTGCGCCTGCACAAGATTGGCAGGCAGCCTAGCGCGCCTGTACGTGTCGAAATACGCAAGGCTAGCGCACATCCCCGGCGTGCTGATCCCTGCCGATATGGCTAACCCGACGACCCTCCTCCAAGCAGCCTGCCTCTGCACCATCTCTCTGGCAAACTCAGGATCCACCAGCAAGCTTGCAAGGTTAGGATTTCGCTGATATGCCTTCTTGATCCTGTCCAAGAACACAGCTCTTATGATGCACCCACCTTTCCAAATCCTCGCCAACTCCCCCAAATTCAAGTTCCATCCCTTCTCCAAGCTCTTAGCCCTCAGCAAGTTCATCCCCTGAGCATAGCTGCAAATCTTGGAGGCATACAAAGCCTGCCTCACATCTTCAATCAACTTCTTCTTGTCAATCCCACTCCTCACTGACCCCACGCTGTCATTCAGCCCTGCTTCCTTCAACACCTCGGCCGCACTTTCCCTCTCCTCCTTCAATCCACTCAAGTACCTACAATCCAAGGAGGCTGCAATCGTCGGCGCTGCAATGGAAAGCTCAGCAGCTTGCTGCACAGTCCATTTCCCTGTTCCTTTCATCCCAGTCTTATCCAAAATCTTGTCCACCAATTCCCCATCACCATGTTCATCTTTAACTTTAAAGATATCAGCTGATATCTCAATTAGAAAGCTCTCCAACTCCCCCCTGTTCCACTCAGAGAAAATGTCAGCCAATTCGGAATTTGATAACCCTCCGACATGTTTTAAAACGTCGTAGGCCTCCGAAATCAGTTGCATGTCACCATATTCAATACCATTATGCACCATCTTAACGAAATTGCCAGAACCCCCTTCACCTATGTAAGTAACGCAAGGACCATCATCGACTTGAGCAGCTACCTTCTTCAGAATATCCTCAACATTAGAATAAGCCTGAAATGACCCTCCAGGCATCAACGACGGGCCATGACGAGCACCATCTTCACCACCAGAAACCCCCATCCCAAGATACAGAATCCCTCTCTCAGAAGCCTGCGCAATCCGACGCTCAGTATTCTCATACCACTCATTACCACCATCAATGATGGCATCACCAGGCTCCAAGTGGTCGGACAACGCAGCAATGGTCTGATCGACGGGTAAGCCAGCCTTAACGAGGATGATAACCGATCTAGGTCGTTGAATAGAGAGAACAAAATCGCGAGGATTGTACTGGCCAAAAAGAGGAAGATTACCTTCGTTGTGGGCACGATCTACAGTCTCGTCGACCTTGGAAGTTGTGCGATTGTAAACGGAAATGGGGAAGCCTTTCTCGGCGATGTTGAGGGCGAGGTTTTGGCCCATAACGGCCAAGCCGGCGAGGCCTATGCGAGAAAGAGCTGTAGAAGCTTCCATGGCAGCTTGGAGATGGAGAGAGAGAGAGAGGAACAGAAGGAAAGACGGAGTCGTCGAGGTCAGAAATGGAGGCTGCTGTTTCGATGATGAAGAAGAAGAAGAAGATGGATGGATAAATAATTTGAACCCAAAAAGGGAAAATTAAAAGTTCAAAAAATAAAATAAAAAAGTGTTTTGATTTTTAATATTAAAATTAAAATTGGATTAAAGGGCCAACAAAATATCGTGACGGACTCGTCGAGGTAGTGAAAGGTCACTGATTTCAATTTTCAATTTTCTTTTTTTCTTTTTCATTTTGGAAAATGAATTATTAATCTAAAATACTGTTTCAGGTGGCTGTATTTTTGGAATTTCCTTTCAAACGGCGACGTTTTGGAGATGGAAGAAAAAATCTTCCAACTACCCACTAGGAAATAAGAAATAAGGTTTATAATTGATATTTTATAATAATAATAATAATAAAAACAAGAAAAAAAATCCCATTGATCTAAATTAATTAAATTTGTAATCACTTCTAAAATTTTGTTGGACTAGTTAAGTTTGTATCGAGTGCGTTGTAGTCTTGTAGGTACTTATTTATCATGATTGAAAGTAGTATTTAATTATAAAATTTAGAAATTATTCAATATTCATAAAAAGTAATATATAAAAATAAAAAAGCAGCTAGTGGCCATTGTATTTGTAATTATTTTTTTAAAATAAACTATATTGTTATCTTTTTTTATAAGAAAAAAAAATCAATGTATCATAAGTAAAAATAAAATAAAACAATAAAAATATATAGGTGAATATATAGTAAAATTTAAATAATTAATTGAATTTTAAAGTTAATTGAAATTTTGGAGTAGAGAAGTCAACATTTTATTTGCATTGTCACAATTATTTTAACAGAATGACTTATTTTGGAATAATTTAAATCCTTATATCCTACATGTTGTACTTAAAATTCAACTCCATTGATATCTATTTTGTTTAAGGATATTAAAAAATAGAGATTATTATAAGTTTATTGTAAAAAATAAAAAGGGAAGTCTTAATTGTTGAAATATGTAGACAATTTTAAATTTATATATTATAATAATTCAAAAATTTTCAGTTTGGACGATTATCCCAAGTTGTAAAAATTAGAATTTTAATCCCCTATATTTAGGTTAGTGATATTATTAAATGGAAAAATAAATAAAACTAAGGCGTCTTTTTTACAATATCCAAAAACACGTTTTAATTGTTTTTCTTGTATTTTTTATTTTTGAAAACATAAAAACGAAAATGAATTATAAACCAAACGGACCTAAGATTTTCATTATGGCTTCATCCTAATTCTCCAATTATTAATTGTTATTGATTCATTTAGATAATTTATGTATGAAGATCAAGGGAAAGAGACATTTATCCATCAAGTTAAGAAAACTGTAATACAAAAGAAAGGGCTTTGGTACTATTTGAAAGAACAATCAAGAAAAATAAGAGAGCAAATTATACAAGAAAAAGTCTCACATTTTCATCCTTCTTTGAACCCTTTGGAAGGACTAATTTAATTCACATCTAAAAAGCATCATAAAAGGAAAACAGTCTTAATTGAAGAAATAAAAAGCATGCTTAGCAAGCCATCCATCACATGAAATAATAATTCAGTCTTCAAAACTGATTTTCCTGTTGTCACATTGACAGTATTAGTAGTTCATAAAATTGGAACCTTCTTTTGGTTGGTACAAATAATAATACATCTTCCTTGATTCTACATAATAAGTTATCTATCACAACTCAAAGAGATTCTTTTCCACTCCCAAAATTTACTAACCTTAATTATGCTGAAGACAGTTTCAAACTATATCTGCATATTGGGGCAGAGAATAAAGGACCACCACCCCAAAGGATATCAAGTCTCTAAAATGGGTGAATTTATATTATCTAGCAGCAGCCATAACAGAAACAGATTCAAGTGAAAGTAGAGTGAATTTTACTGACCCTTTATTTGGCTGACGAGGGAAAAAGCTTCAGCACTCGATTCTAACGGCACCACTTTCAGATGAAATGAACTTCGGCTTCCTTACTACTTGCTCCAAGCACTGCACGACGTCTCCAATCTGGAAATCGTCCCAATTCTGTATCATAAGTCCACACTCATTACCCTTCTTCACTGCATCGACGTCTTGTTTTTCTCGCTTAAGAGATGCACATGATCCTTCGAACAAGACTTCCCCGCTTCGTAGAAGTCTCATGGTTGATGATCTTGAAAAGCAACCATCAATCACTCGACATCCAGCAATTTTAACATCGGGTCCCTTTGACTTGCTCCTTCCTTTGAGTTCAAAAATGTTAAGCACCTCACCCTCCCCAGCTATCTGTGTCTCGGAAGTCCCAGGTGCCTTGTCAACTATCAGATTCCCAATGTCCTCCAGAAGGCGATAGATTACACGATGTAGAAAAATCTAAGCCATTAAAGAAAATCAAACTTAATACACCTTTTCAACCTTTCTTTTTTGTCATGTATGTAAAATAAATTTGTTGCATGTATTCGTGGCGTACAGAGTAATGAGTATTAATAACTTGATAATTACCAACTAAATTTGACCTTTACCTATTTGATCAATTGATAGAAGATATATGAATGAGCAAAAGAGAATAGTTAGAAACAAATGACGGAAAGCTTAGGACTCCAATTTCACCTACTAATTCCTCTTTAGTTTCTTCGATCTCATAAACTTGAATTCATGTCCTATATTGAGTCAATTCTCTCAAATAAACAAACTAATCTTTCTCCAGGACTAACATTTTAATGAGCAAACTCCAGCCTACACGTAAAATTTAGAACTATCAAAAAGCATTACTGCAGTAGACATGCAATATAAAACTAAAACTAACTTTCCAGTTTTCATTCTATCTTATGGCCTAGAAGATGGAAATGAACATTTCATGGGGATATTGAGATTAAATGGCAGCTCATACCTTTATACCAGCTTGAGTAGCTGACTGACTGGTAGAACTTGGGGGATTCTTCACATTAAATCCTACTATATATGCCCCACACGCTTGAGCTAAGTCCACATCAGACTGGGAAACTGGGCCAACGCCAACATGGACAACATTTACAAAAACCTGGATGTGAAATAGGAAACATTATGCACATGCACAACTGCTCAAGATTGAGGAAAATGAGACAACCAACGATGGGATGAGGTTGAAGTTAATGTCTAAAAGAGCAATAATACATTTCAGTACGTTGAAACTATCATTTGAACCAAAGATAAGAAGTTTCGATTAAGGTCAGAGAGATTGGGGGGAGGGGGGGGTACCTGAGGACTGTTTAAAGTCTTCAATGCATCTGTAACTGCCTGCACAGTGCCCTGAACATCAGCTTTTACTATTATTGGTAATTCAACCCTCTGAATTACCTCCTCAGATTGTTCTTCAGTTTCAGTCCTCCCCTCACTTAGCTTCTTCAGCCTATCTTTCTCAAATTTCCTTTTCCTCCCCGCACTGAGCATTCGTGCACGTTCCTCAGACTCTACAACAATAATATCATCACCTGCCATAGGAAGCCCCCTTAATCCTTCAATCTCAACAGGCATTGCAGGCCCTGCTCGGTCTGCCAGATTTCCCACCATATCCCTGATAGCCCTTATTCTGCCCCACTCGCAGCCCACAACCACAAACTGACCACTTTCTAATGTCCCTGCCTTCACAATTGTAGTTGCCAAAGGACCTCGACCTTTGTCAAGCCTTGCCTCCACTACATAAGCTTGAGCTGGTCCGTCAATACGAGCTTTTAAATCCATCATTTCAGCCTGAAGGAGCAATGCTTCCTCCAACCTATCCAATCCTGTTTTCTTCAATGCTGACACATAAACAACTTGAACATCTCCTCCCATCTCCTCAAGCAACAAACCCTCTGAAGCAAGCTGCAGTTTCACTCTCTCAGGATCAGCAGCAGGCTTATCACATTTGTTAATCGCAAGCACGATAGGTACATTTGCTGCTTTAGCATGTGCTATAGCTTCCAGCGTTTGAGGCATCACCCCATCATCCGCAGCCACTACCAGGACAACTATATCCGTAACTGCTGCACCTCTTGCTCGCATAGCGCTAAATGCAGCATGACCTGGAGTGTCAAGGAAGGTGATTGAAGCACCTGAAGGCATCACCACGACAAATGCACCCAGGTGCTGAGTTATACCCCCAGCTTCTCTAGCTGCCACTGACGTCTGGCGAAGTGCATCTAAAAGAGAAGTTTTTCCATGATCAACATGACCCATGACTGTTATAACTGCTGGTCGTGGTAGAATTTCAGAACCTTCACTAGAGTGTAATCTCTTAATGTTTACTCCAACTTCCTGAAACGATGAAATAATATGTAACCATATACTTCCAATCACAACTGAGATAAGCTGGGTAGATGGTAATCACACTAGTCACTAATAATGGAGAAGAGAGGGGGGACGGGGGACCTAGCAATGAAGACCCCCCCCCCCCCCAAAAAAAAATAATAATAATAAATAAATAAATATATACTTTTCATCACAAGCAACAAAAGAGTCCCAGTGAATGGGTCAAAAACTCATTCACGGCAATACAAACATGTATTGTTTAAGTCTTCCATCAATCTTAATTGTGTTCCATGGTATTGATTTGAGTCAGAAAATTGTATTGTTTTAATATGATATATAAGCATGAAAAGGATGTTTTATGGAGGAAGCTTACTAAAGATAAATCTGTTTTAATATCTCATCTACATTGGAATTCACTAGCATCATCAAAAGGACCATAGAAAAATATTATTAAGCAGCAAGAACTCATCACCAGTAGAGTAAAGTTCCACATCAAATTGGTAATGAGGCCCCCACCTTTTTTTGGACAGACCCATGGGTAACCAGGCAGCCCTTCTCCATACGATAACCCTACTTTATAGATTAACTGGTCGAGACTTGGAATGCCAAACACAGCTTTTGGGACCTCAAACTTGTGAGGAATTTGAAGGATGAGGGCTTTGGAATGGGCTGATCTCAGCACGGTCTTAGCCCCGATCATTCTCTCACAGACAGATGATGCTTGGAAAAGGCCTTTCAATCTTGATAGGCACTGATAGAAACCGTATTTTGGAGACATCTTTGGCTGGAGGTATATGGAGAGACAAATACCCAAAGAAGATCAAGTTTTTCCTATGGGAATTGGCACATGAGGCCATTAACACCAGAGATCTCCTAAAAAAATAATGCCGAATATGGCCATATCTCTTGGATGGTATTATATGCGCAGGGCTGACGATGAAACACATAATCACCTTTTCCTCCCTTACTCTTTTGCCTGAAATTTTTGGAGTAACTTTTTGGTGCTTTTCGATAGCTCCATTCTCTTGGGTCACCCTTTCAAGAATGTCAATGCTCTTTAGTCTTTTGTGGCTGCATATATGTCGTGCTTTCTTTTGGGTACTATGGAAGGAAAGAAACCAACGAGTCTTCATGGACAAAGATCATCCTTTCAATACATCCTTTGACTTTGTCATTTATTACACTATTTCTTGGTGTAAAAGTTCTAATCTTTTTGCTTTATATTCATAAGCTTACCTACTAAAAATCTGGGATAGCTTATTGTAGCACCATGAATTGTATATCCTTTTTGTGAATTTCATACATCAATGAAATTGTTTCTTATCAAAAAAGAAATATATTAGTTTTAGTATGCTTCGAATCAATAGCAAATACCACAAGTTTTGACCATAACCTATGATGATTTTCTTTTAACATAGAAATTCATAGGAAGGTAGATTCAAACACTAAACCTACAGGAGGAGAAGAGAGAGTGCACAGCAATGGGCATAGACCATGATATTCTTATGAAAGCGGCCCTCCTCAAAGTAATTTACCTCATGCATTCATCTGGACTACACCATTAAATGCTCGTAAATTTGAAATTCGTTGACTAATAAAAATAGAACAGAAATTAACTGGCCACTGGACAGTATTGTGTATGATTGAAAGAGATTCATATTGATACAGGTTTCTTATGCTTATTAGTTATCAATAATAAGGCCAAAAGTTTTTACCGAGATGACTGACATATGCTTGAGCCAATTAGATCATGGATATTTCTAAGCATATGACTATTATCTATCAAAAGTTTAAAACAGACATACCATGGCAACCAGCTCTGTGATGTCAATGCTTAGTGGATCAAACTCTGAGTTGATCTTTTCACCAACATTTATGAGAATATCCTGCAGTCTGGATATCGACTCACCAGAACGTTTAGCAAGCTCAACAATTGTCATGCCATCAAATATCTCAATTGTTTTATCAGGAACAGATCTAATGGTGCTTTTCGGTTTTGGAGGAACAAATGGAGCTTCAACTGGTGGTTGATTCTTGCTATTGCTTTTTGAAAACTTTCCTTTCCTTTGAGTCTTCAGACCAAATTCCTGATCATGTCCTCTTCTAGCCAATAATTCTGCACTTGAATGGAAATACCTAAACATTTTTTAAAAAAGAAAAAAAAAAGAAAAAAAAAACATAAGATGCACTGCGAACCACAAGTTTAATTTTTTCCCTTTTCCTTTTAAGTTCATAGACATTAATCAATCAAGGATCCTCTCTCTATAACTAATTAACATTTCCTGCTGCCAAATTACATTGCTAACTTCATCAGAACTGTCAAGGAATTATAATAGCAGCAATAATTAGGTGATATTACTAGATAACAGAAAAGAAAGTACGGTAATGAAATGGATGATTACCTTCTCGGAGGTTCTATTGTAGACGCCACATAAAAGTCGGGCCCATGATATGCTGAACCACAAGGGACTTCTGTACCAAACATTTGAGTTGCAAAAATGGTCACATAACCACTACCATTCGTAATCAAATTCAAGAACTTCATATGATGTAAGGCCAAAAAAAATGTCTACAATAAGGTGTTACCTGGTATGCATCTTGATGAAGCAGGGATTAACTTAACAACAACCTCATCAGTAGTCACAAAATTTGGCCTGGCTATATGCCTTCGTGAACAAGTAAAAGTTCTTCGAAGACCAGCATGCATTCCCTGAATGAGAAGATTTTGGTGTACTTCAGGCAAATAGTTTTCGCATCACAAGAAATAAGGTAAACGAGAAACAAACACCTTGGAGAATGAGACCAGCTATACTTTCTACTAATTCAAAATCTGTGAAATGAGCTAGAAGGATTAAGGCTCTGTTCAGTCATTTGGTTTCACGCAATTTCAAGGCAGAAAATATTTTAATTGTCTTGGTTTTGGTTGTTGGTCAGTTTTAATAATCAGCTTTATTTGTTGGATTTGTGTGTTTTTTTTTTTTTTTTTTTGGTGGCTGTTTTTTAACTCAGTTTTGAAATTTTCTTGAACCAAAATGCCATCCCCACTTATAAAATCTCCCATATCAAAATGCCAACCAAATGGTCAAGTCGATTGAAACAATGTCTTGCAATTTTCTTTGGGGTGGCAGGGATTTCACAAGCATCTTGGCACCTTGTTAAGTGGGATAAAGTTCTCCTTCCCATAGATAAAGGTAGGCTGGGCCTCTACAGCATAAATGACAAAAAAAAACCATGCTATATTAGCCAAATGATAATGGTGTTATCAAAGGGAAAGGAAGGCTCTATGGAGACTGACTATTGATGCAAATTTGGTTTCAAAGGCCCTAATTAACCACCCTGGCTGCTTTTCATTCATCATGTGGCCCCTGGAAGAATATTTTGAAGACCCAGCCATTAATCCATGGCTCTGTTTTAACCTCGATTGGCAATGGGGCCACAAAATTGGTGGTCTAGTTTGAAGTCAATGAATACAAAGTTCACACAAAAGTTTAAACCAAATGGCACATTCTCTGAGCGCATAAATAAATATTAAATAAAACTGAAACCCAGCATGTAAAAAAATTATCATTTGAGAACATAAACTCACTTTTTTACCCAACTCTCTCCAAGCCATTCATAAGCATCTGAGTTCAGCTACCTGCATAAAAGGACAGACAAAACGCTTAAAACCGAATAGGAAGCCAGAGACAGCCTTTTGACCTCAAATATCAAAGAAGCAGACAAAACCAATATCCCCGAAAGATAAATTATTCTAAAATCGGAAACTATTGTGAGAGATTTTAAAAACCAACACAGTACGATTCAGAATTCACATACCCAAGTCGTCGAATATTAAAGAAGGGTTCACAATTCACAAAGTAAGACAATAAAACAAGAATTCTTAAACATTAAAATGCGCCTAGGTGAAACTACATCATCTAGAAGATAGCGGTCACGAAGAAAAATAGACACTTGCAGAGAAAAAAGAACAAAACCCAATTAGCGAGACAGCATAAGATGGAGCAGAGCAAAACAATAGCTTGAAAATGAGATTTACAATATGGTTTAATAACGAACCATCCAGTTTAAAGGAATTACGATGCGATTGGATTTCTCACTAACATAGAAAACTCACCTGGAACTTATGTCCGATTTCCTCTTCACCGTGCTGAAACAAAACTTGCATTACCACGCAAGATGTGGGCTGATAACGTTCAGCTTCGTCGATTATCAAAGATACCCAGTATCGAACCGTATTCACTGTGTTCAGTAAAACTGTCAACCAAATCGTCCGTTTGGTTCCTTGATTGGAATGTCCCGTACAGAACCGAGGAAGTGGAAGGGCAGAAAGAGTAGCTGGAGCTCTGCAACAACCTCGGATTTTCAGTGGGTATTGAGGGAGGATGGTTCTCGGTGTAGAGAAATCCGATGGAGATGGAGATGGAGGAAGAAGGAATAAGCAGGGCACCAAACTTGATCGACAGACGGAGAGCGAAGGGTTTATCGATTTCAAAGCCCGACTCATTTATATAACCCAACCGAACCGCCCCAACCGGTTCGATCATATGCTTCGGTTCAAGTATCAAATTTGCCGGAACCACCTAAGTCCTAAACTATCTCGGGTGCGGACTATTTTTAGTCTATGTTATAATAATTTGTATTTAGGGTATAAATTATTTTTGTTTGGGTAAAAAAATAGTAAACACTGTAACATAGAAGATGAGAGTGAAAAATAATAAATATTGTAGAGGGTTTTAAAATAGTATTTATTATACTTAATTATAGGTTATAAATAATTATATACACCACTTTTATATTTGGTGCCCCAAATATAGAATGGACTCTAATAACTCATTCCACCAACTTATAGTTTGTATCTAATAAGCCTAGATATTGATATAATGTGAAATAAATGTGTTTTCTAAAGTTTAGAAGCTAATTTAATAACAAAAGTTTAAAATATAACTGTAATTTGTGTTTTGTAAGTCAACAAGGGTATAGCTCAACTATCACAAGTTACTATCAACCTTGAGGTCAAATGTTTGATACTCCACCCCACATATTGTCACAATAAAATAGTGTTTTGTCTAAACTTTAGAAGGTAACTATTACTAATTAAATTTAAAGTATAGTCAAAGCAAGCATTAACTGACATGTGAAATGTGTTAATGAGGTCGGTGGTTTGAATCAAGAAGGTTTAAGTCTTATTCAATTTTCACCGTCTTCATTTCTTTCAATAATGCTTCTATTTATAGAGGTTTTCACGAGCCTTAAATAGGTTTGGGCTCAAATTGTTTTTGGGCTCGAAGATTGGGCTTGAGCTCAGTCTTTTCATTGGTCCAAATTTCCACCATAAGTTTGAATTGGGTTGGACTTTAAACCCGACCCGCTCAAACCTTTAACATAATTTATCTATTGTGACATGTGAAATTTTTTAGTTTACCATTTATCTGTCTCCAAATTTTAATTGTAGGACATAATAATTCCTAATTGACCCTAAATTTAATAAAATAGGTTTTTTATGTGATAATATGACAAAATTTAATTGGCTAAAATTTATATTCTAAGAGGAATCACAATATATATAATTTTCCTTTTACTTTAAAAATAATTAAAAAAAATAAGGAAAACTATTTACACAAAATAGCAAAAATTTTAGATAGTTGGGGTAGAAGTTGATAGAAGTCTATCAAGGTCTATCAGTGATAGAAATGATAGAAGTCCTCTATTACTGATAGATGCTGATAGAAGTCTATCAATATTTATCAGTAATATTTTTGCTATTTTTTATAAATAGTTAACATTTTTTCAATCAATCTAATTTTTCCTAAATATAATGCATTTCCATTATAACAAAAAATTCTCATTATTGACCTAGTACATAAAACATCACTAAGGGAAAAAAAACAGATGAAAAACTTCTTCATCTAGCAATTTCAACTTCACAACGCATTATTAGAAATTCATACACTCCAATGTGGCATTCCAACTTGTGAATTACATTAAAGATGAAGAAAAAAGAAAGAAAGAAAAAGATGTTGAGTTGAAGTAATTTGATCTTAAGTTTTAAGAAAAAAAACATAACATAAAAAGTAGACCATAGAATTTTTTTTTTTTTTTTTAAAGAACATGGAAATTAGATAAATCTATGGATTTTGGATGAATTTTATAATTTTGGAAACTAAATAAATCTATGGATTTCGGATGATTTTCATAATTTTGGAAATTAGATAAATCTATGGATTTTAGATGATTTTTATAATTTTGGAAACTAGATAAAGTTGAGCATGCACATCTATAATATTTTACGAGATTATGATGTGTTGTTGTGGGACCTTGTTATTAGATATACATATGTATGAGTTATATGTTAGACAGGTAGTGGTGATTTATTTCCCCGTCACGTTCCATGTTATGATACCATGAATTGACAGGTTCACTTCCATATTTGACGGTGTGCCATCAAGCCACTAGATATATGTGAACTGATGGATTCACCTCCATGTTATGATACCGTGAACCGACAGGTGCACTTCCATGTTTGACGGTGCGCCATCAGGCTACTAGACATGTGTGAACCGATAGGTTCACCTCCATGTTATAGTGTCGTGGACCATCAGGTTCACTTCTATATTTTGATGGTGTTCCTTCAGGCCACTAGACATGTGTGGTTGGACGGGCAGGTTATCCACCCAGATGGACGTCTAGGATCGGTTACAGAATGCATGTCCCACTAACTCCAGGCACTCATTGTATGTGTATGAGGCCTTATCCTGATAATGGGGTCACTTACTGAGTATTTTGTAGTCATTCTTTTCTCTATTATGTATTTCATATAAAGACAATGACAAATCGGCGAGTGACAAGAAGAATTCAGGACCAAGTCAATGGGACTAGACAAACGCTTCCGCATATGTTTCTCTCATGATTTTCATGTTTTAAACAAGCAAACTAACGTCCAAATTCTTTGATTGTTTACAATTATTTATTCGTTTATTTAATTTATTTTAACATTTTGTTAGGGTACCACGAGTAAAGATTTATGGTTTATTTTGTTAAAAACTCTATATTTAATATAAAATTTGATTCATGTTGCTTAAATTGCAAAAGGCATGTTTTCAAGATTTTGCATGCATGTAATGGCTGGTTACAAAGAGTCACCAAATACCAAAGAATTATGCATTTGCCCGATTGAATAAGCAATAAGAGAGAATCCTAATTTTCAATAATGGGTTCAAAATCTCGCACGCCGTTACAAGAAGAGAAGGCAACATCATAATTACAAATATTGAATTAGGAGACCAATTTAACCAAACACATTTACTTCCGTTTTAAAACCACATAACATTAATATTTTATACCACGAACATTACATAACCAAACATTAATATTGTAGACTTTATTTTCCTTTAAACCATATCCCACCAACTTAAGTTTTTTTTTTTTTTTTTTTTTTTTTTTTTTTTTTCATTTAAAACCTTAGGTAGAGAACATTGATTCAACCTCACAATTACTCTTAAAATTATAAAAACATAAATACAATTCAACCCCACAATTTTTCCGACAGGGTTGACCTTATAAAACACAAATTTAATTAAAGTAAAAATCTGAATTTTAAAAAATACAACTGCTAGAAACTTATAAAAAAGACATCTAATTCAACCCCTCAATTTTTCTAATAGGCTGACCTTAAAAAACAATGATTTTAAGTACATATATATATTTAAAACTACATTAATTAAAATTAATACGCATAAAAAAAATTTAAAAGTACATCTAATTCAACATCAAGGCTGACCTTAATAGTTTCAAACAACTTACAAGAAAAAGAAAAGATCTCACAAAAACGTTTTAAATTAATTACGTATGATGAGAATGACAAAGAGGTTGAAGCAAAAGCTTTGATTATATTAATTAAATATCAGTAAAGGTCGTTAATTCAGGTATTAGGAATCAAATTTGAAGAAGGGTTTTTTTATTTTTTATTTTTTGTGGCAGCCACTACACTTTGAAAATCGAAATTCAAAGGCCATGGCTGAAACACAGCAAAAGTAATGGCGGCTAGCTTCACCCTTTTGCTTCCTTTGCGTAATTATATATTTATCGACTCTCATCTGCAAGTGGGTATTTGTTTATTTCAGTCAATCGCCATCCTCGATACTTCCTATTCATCGCCCCCTTAGGAGGAAGATGATGAACTGAACTGTTCAATTTGACCCTTTTGATTTTTCTTCTCTTTTTACAAATTCGGTGGTCGTAACGAACGGAGATTTGTCTTCCTTTGCGTTGGGGTTTGGGATTTCTTTTGTCTTTGATCAACACCGATTCTTTCCTCCATTAATGGTTTTTGACCTCGAAATTGACACTGTTAATAAAACTTTATCAGTTCTTCAGTTTCGTTTTTCGCATTTTGGGCGATTTTCTTAGGGGGGTTTGGTGTTACTTCGTCATATGGATTGGGATTCTTTTGATTTTCATATGCTTTATGTTTAAAGGGTTTGAATCTTTTTTATTTCTTTTGTCGGTGGATTTTGGAAAATTCGTGGTATCAGAAACTTTCTGGTGGGGGGAAATTTTGGGGGTTAGTTGTAATAGTGGGTGGGTGAGCTTTTTTGGTTTGAATTCACGGGAGAAATGGTTTGTCACGAGAAAATGTGTTGAAGCCTCGAGGGGAAAGCTTAAATTTCTCAACTGCTTTTGAGATATTGTAAATTTTGTGTTCATCCTCTTAAGTTTTTCAATTAGATTGCTGTTCTTCAGCATTTGGGAGATTGTTCAAACTTCTCCTACTAGAGAAGGGGAGGGGAGAAAACAGAGAGAGAGAGAGAGAGAGAGAGAGAGAGAGAGAGAGATTTCTATTTGCTTTTCCTTTATTAATTTCCTCGTTGTGTTTCTGGAATGGATCATTCTGGGGAAGCCAGTAACCAGAAACCAGCAGTTGAAGTTGTCAAAGACAAGAATGGTGTGGAACAAGTGCTGCTTCGGAATTCTCGAGGAGCTTCAGCAAGGGTATACCACATCCCTTTTCTCCATTTATACACTACAACATGGGATTCTATGTTAAATTATAAATTTAGTATTGTATTTGGACCATTTTATCTATTTAGTACTTGAAGCTAGGAAGTTTTGAATATGTCACTAAACTTTGATTATGGTTCATTTAATCAAATATCGTTAACATTATTGATGAAACACAATTGTGTCATGACCATTGACTAAATTATGACTGAGATGCTGTGATGTGGTATATAGTTAAATAGATTGATGGCCATGTACTGTTGCTTCTGACATATGTATATGATTGGCATATTATTTACATGGCCTTTGTGATATTTGCTTGTAGTATTGGGAATCTGAAAGACATACTTTTCCTTTTTTATCATGGCAAAATGTTATCCCTTGAAACCTTCACATTAGATTATCAAGTGTAATGGAGAACATCCAATGAAATTAATCAGATCTTAAACATGAAGGTTTTGTTTGATAACCATCTAGTTTTTTGTTTTTGGTTTTTGAAAATTAAGCTTATAGATATTACTTCTACCTATTGATTTCTTTCTTTGTTACCTACTTTTTAGGAGTGTTTTATAAAACGAGGTCAAGCTTTGAAAACTAAAAAAACGTGGTTTTCAGAAATTTGTTTTTGTTTATGGAGTTTGGCTAAGAATAATGTTTAGTTAGGTAAGATGAAAACCATGGTAAAGAAGTGGTAAGAAACAAGCATAATTTTCAAAAACTAAAAACAAAAAATTAAATAGTTATCAAAATGAGATTTTTAAGTTTGTATGGTAACATTTTTGTTTCTTGTTATCTAAAATTATACTCAATCATATACTCTAATGAGAGAACCTTTTTTTTTTAAATCACACCCGAATTTCACAACCGAAGTAGTTTTTAGAAACTTGTTATTGGTTTTGAAACTTGGCTAATATCTTTTGAAATCTGAAAAATTAAATAAAGGAAACACCGGTACCTATCTGTAAGTTTCATACACAAAACCCAGAAGATAAACATCGCTATCACAAAAAATCGTAAATGTAATAACTGTTCTTGTTCTTGATGTTTTCATTTTTGTTGTATCAATAATCCAGGTTAGCTTGCATGGAGGCCAAGTTCTGTCTTGGAAAACTGAAAAAGGTGAAGAATTATTGTTTACCAGTACTAAGGTAATCTCATCTTCTAGTTATTCAATTAGCCAAAGCCAAAGCAGAAACAAAAGCCTTTAAAATGCTACTCTTTCTAGAATTATTCTCTCTTCATAAAATCAGGAGTTTGAATTGTATTGCTAGACAAATAACAGTTGTGAAGCATAAGATAGCATAAGTTGTATGTTTTTTTTCCATCTCTTGTTTCATAATCAACTGTTTATCCGCTCTGGTTTGATTTGATGGATTAGATTAGCCTTTTTGAATTTTTCCTAATTAGTCTGGTCGAGTCTTTGATTCTCACAATTGTAAATAACTTGCATTAAGGAAAGAAAAAAAAAAAACTCAGCATTTCCTTTCTTCTCCACTGTAGGCAATTTTTAAGCCACCAAAAGCTGTGAGAGGAGGGATTCCAATTTGTTTTCCGCAGGTGTGTAGTTCTTATTTATGAGGATAATTTTCTCCCATCATTTGTTTCATACGACCTAATGTAACTAGTTTTGGAGATTTGTTATTGGGGCTGTTTGTGGCATTTCTATATTGATTTGTTTCGTTATGTATCTAGTTTGGGGCTCGTGGAAACCTTGAGGAGCACGGGTTTGCTCGTAACAAGATTTGGAAAATCGATGATAATCCTCCTCCTCTTAATCGGGGTGAAATCAAGGACAAATCCTGCATTGATTTGCTTCTTAAACCTTCTGACGATGATCTGAAAATATGGCCACATAGGTTAGAAACGAATTGATTGTCTCCTTCATCTTCTAATAAAAATGAAGGAAGCACAATACTATTATTCAAACTCAGATACGTTCTGTTTTTACATATTAGTGCTAGAAAGATAGTCAATTCCGATTCGCAACAATCTGTTATGCTGTTGATTCAGATTGTGAAGATTAAGAGCTTCAATTTCTTCTTAGTTTAGGTGATAACAGCCCTTTCTTTTTTCCTCCCAACAGTTTTGAATTCAGACTGAAGGTCTGTTTGGCAGCAGATGGGAATCTCACATTAATATCACGAATTCGGAATATCAATTGCAAGCCTTTCAGTTTCTCAATTGCATTCCACACATATTTCTCCATTTCTGATATCAGGTATATATGACTTGCTCATAAAAGGATCAAGGAATATACATACGATTGCAGTTGTTCCTCACTGTTTCTTTTCGTGTTTCATTATCAAAGTGCATACTTTCTTTGATGGTTTCTGCATTATTCCTTTGCCTTCTGCCCTTTGACCATCTACTGTACTTACAGTGAGGTGAGAGTTGAGGGGCTTGAGGTTCTTGACTATCTCGACAACTTACACGATAAACAACGTTTCACTGAGCAAGGAGATGCCTTAACATTTGAATCCGAGGTACAAGCTATTTACCAAAATTGTACTGAAGTTCCATTCATATAGGTTGTGTCACTGTCAAGTGTCAAGTAGGGGTAGATTCAAAAGTCTAGCCCTTCATTAACTATTCTTTTGGTTGGCAGATTGATCGAGTTTATCTTAGTTCTTCTGATCTCATCGCAGTGCTTGATCATGAACGAAAGCGAACGTTTGTTATGAAAAGGGAAGGACTTCCTGATGTTGGTAATATTATCAATCCCCTCTGATTTTAAGCGTCCATGTGTAACTTAAAGAACTCAATGTGCACTGTAAATAATAGCATGTCTTCATTCGTAAAGCGATCGAGAACCTAGCTAATATTAGATTGCTGCTCTCTTAATTCTGTTAATTCAACTGCATCAGATAATGGTTTATTGTTAATGTGAAGATGAAGGTACAAGTAATTGTCTTTAGCAGGATCAGAACATACTAGAATGGAATTTGATTCGCCTCCATATGTTAAAGATAGCAGAGTAACGTCGGGTAATAACAAAATGCTTGTTTGAATTCTGATGCAGTGGTGTGGAATCCATGGGAGAAGAAAGCAAAATCGATTGTCGATCTGGGGGATGAAGATTACAAACAGATGCTTTGTGTTGATGGAGCTGCAATTGAGAAACCTATTACCTTGAAGCCAGGTGAGGAATGGACTGGCCGCTTAGAACTATCCGTCATCCCCTCGAGTTAACGATACAGATGTTCCCGTAACGAAAAACGATTGAACATGGTTGGGATTCAGATAAAGCCATTGAAGTTTATAAAAGGGGGTATATGGTAAGTAATTTTGTGTTTTGTTCTAACCAAATTGTTGTTGAGAGTAAATAACTGAACAATCATACTAGTTTGATTTGATTTGTTGTTGATGATAGATTCCCCTTTAATGGAAGTGGAGACGTTCTTTTATTTGCCTCCCTTCAGCTATGGCTCTTCAATGTATATCAATTGTATGAAAGTTCTTATATCAAATATCAACGTGTTATTGTCAAAATGAGTTTAACTCAGCAGTAATTGACATGACCTTTCTTCTAATTACCTTCCTTCCTAGAAGTCGGAGGTTTGATCCTCATCCCCACAGTTGTTAAAAATAATGAATAGAAAAATCAACTTGTTACTGTTACATTTTTCTACTTGAAAATTTGTCCTAAGTGACTTTCAATTTTATAATTTACTGAATTCTCCCATCAGTACACTACGGTAAAAATGTTGTCTATTTTTGTTAAAATTTTGATATAATCTCATTCATTATTTATATGTTTTTAATTGAAATTCTAAGTGCTAAATGCCCCAACATAAAATTGAATAAAAGTTCATTTAGTAAAATAAACTTCCAAAAATTTTGGAACAAAAATATAAGTAGACAAAAACTATAGAGCTTATATCATATTTCAGCCAAGTTTGTGTTATATTAAAACAAATAATTAGGAAAAAAATATATATACACAAAAGAATATAGAACATCTTTTTAATACACTCATACTTGGAATTTCAAAACTAAAATAAAAAACTAAATAATTATCAAATAAAGTTTTAATATTTGAATTTTTTTTTCTTCAATCAAACTATATACGTTCGTAATTTTCAATCATTATCAAAAGAATATATATACTTTGATTAGTACAAAATCATTATAAAAGTACAATTAAGATAGGGGATTCAAACCACATATCATGTGGTTATCAATACATTCGTATGTCAATTGAGCTATACTCGCTTTGATAATCTTGTGTGTATATATATAGACTCAAGAAGCAACTAAGACTCCCAAAAATTAATATAAACATTATTCTATGATCTCGATGGATTTGAGTTTTTTTTTTTTTAAGAAGAATTAAGTATTCTCTAAGTTTATAGAATTTATTAATGTTGCGAGGAAAGAATTTAGCTAGAAGATAAAATGTTTAAGAAGTGACAATGGTTGTGAGTTTATGTCAAATATTATTATTTTTTTTCAATTTTGGTAATGTCCAACAACAAATGACATGCCCCTAATACACATCTACAAGTTTAATAAAAAAAAAAAAAAATACATATTTATGAAATGGGCTTCTAAAGAGAAACATGTAAGTTATGATAAAAATTCCCCCAAGAACTTTGAGCTGAAGCAATGCAACGTGCATGTCATGTGATAAAATCATTTACCTTTGTGGCTCAATAGAAAAATAAATTATTTTCGAATATTTTGTTTTTATTTGTTATATTCATATTTCTATAGAAAATGGAAACAAATTTAACTCGAAATCAAAGAAATGCATATTTATTGGCTATAAAAATGTTTTTTTTTTTGAGCAGTGGGCTATAAAACCTTGAATGTATATTTATGGACTCATCAGGCAATTAAGGGTGTGTTTGAAATACATTTTCAAGTGTTTAATTTAAAGAACTAAGTCATTTTGAAAAAGACTAGAGTGTTTAACAACCATTTAAAATAGATTTTGAAATGTATTTTAAACCGTTTTTTATCAAAAGAGTTTAAATAAAAATGAGTTTTTTGAAAAACATTTTTTCCTCAAGTTAATCGAAACGGACCCTAAGACTCTTAAAAGAATATAACAACATGGCATATTTATAGACTCAAGGTGTACTAATAACCTAATAAAAATGCGCTAAAGCGAGCATAACTCAATTGACAACTACTCTAACAAATAAAATAGTTGTTTGCTAACTTTGATCTAAAAAAACTGAACAAATACTTATTAAAAAATTTCGAACCATGATTGTCTTTATAATAAGAAATTTTCATTTATAAAATCATAGAAAATTTAGATTTCTCAAAGTAAGACATCGTTATAAAAACTAAATAATAAATTTCCTCAAAAAAGAATTAAAAAAACTAAATAATAAAAGACTCAACGTTATATTGCCTCGTAATTGCAAAAATAAATGTGGGTCTTTTCTTTTTATACTTTTTTATGTTTTTATATTTCTCTTTTTTTATTTTTTTATTTTTAAAGTACGAATACTTGTTAGCCTAATAAAGCCAAAGGGATGAAATATATTGTTATTTTAGATAAGTGATTTGTTGGAAAGAAAAAAAAAAAACTATAACATAGATTTACCTGTGAAATTAGGAATTTAAAACTCTTACGCCTCATTCGACAACTATTTCATTTATGGTATTTTGTTTTCTTATTTAATATCTATTTTTAATTTTCAGTTTATAAAAAGTAAAAAATATAAGATTTTGTGGGGTAACTATTTTATTTTTAATTTTTAGTTTTTAAAAATTAACCTTATAAATAACCTCTTTCACCCCATGTTTTAAAAAATCAAGCCAGATTTTGAAAACTTAAAATAGTAGTTTTTAAAAATTTGTTTTTGTTTTTAGATTTGATTAATGATTCAACTTTTGTACTCAAGAAAGATGTAAACGATAGTAACAAAATATGAGGAAATAGACTTAATTTTAAAAAACAAAAAATCAAAAATAAAATAGTTACCAAACTGGACCTAAAATGTCTGGTTACTGTTTTTAGTTTTCTGTTTTTTAAAAAACAAAGAACATGTTTGATAATTGTTTTTAGTTTTGTGTTTTTAGAAAATCAAAATAAAATTTGATGGATTTTTTAGTTTTTATACTTTTTATAGAAATAAAAATCAAATTATTTTTACAATATTTTTCCATCTAATATAAATAATTAGAAAATTATATCTTTATTTTTTATTTTTTAAATAACTCATATTAATAAAACAATATAAATATTCGAAATAAGTAATCTCAAAACAAATGAAAAAAAAACAATAATAAACATATCCACATAATACAAGAAAATAACTTCATTTTTTATAAGAACAAATTAATTTATATAGTTTGTTTCCTCAAGACAATTCCGTTCATTCTATAGTGCTCAATATGTCATGAACAACTGTATCCTAAGATAAGACAAATGATTAACGTATGAATATAACACTATAACTATATGACTCAAGGAACATTAGAGTATGCGAGTAATTGTATATAAAAGAGATGAGAATTGTAGAAACGATTTTCTATATTTTGAAACTGATTAATAAAAACTTCAAGATATTCTCATTAAAATGAAAAATATGAATTGACATTGAACGATAGTGTGAATTAGTTTTTATAAGAATCAATTACACACTACTATATTAAGAGCATGTTTGGGAGTGATTTTAAAATCGTTAAAATCACTTTTGTCATTTTTAAAATCACTCAAAAACACACATTAATTACTCAAAATGAATTTAATTTTTAGTTTTACACTTTTAAATGCAATTTTCAATCATCAAAATTAGTTTTGAAGGATTAAAAACATATTTTATGGTGATTTTGAAAATGACAATTTTAAAATCACTTCTAAATATGTCCTAAGTTCATCTCAAGATTTTCTTTTTCTTTTAAGTACACCACATTTATGATAAATAGTCGAATTTAGCGTCTTTATCGGTTTAATAATTCATATTAATACAATTGTTTCTCCTCATTATGTTACCTAATAATTCAAGTTGTTAATAAAGTTAGGACTAGGGTGACTCATTTTGGTCTAGAAAATAGTTCACTTTTAATACTATATTGAATAAAGATAAGATATTATAGCTATCTAAAAGCTACTATTGTACCCATAAAGCAATTCAAACTCTCAATAAATTTTGAAACAAATACTTATTTTATTCTAAAAGATGGGTCATCTTTAATAATCAAATATAGGAAAGAAAAAAAAAATACTTTTAAAAATTATAAAATTCAAAATATATCTTGATTTGTTTTTTTAATTACAAAATAAAAATTAATTTAAGCTCTAACTCCCAAAACGACCCCTCCATTCCTAAAAAGAACTAATAATATTCCCAGGTCAAAACGCTCCTAGTCAAATGAATTCTCTTAATTATTCTTTGATAATTTCAAATCCCATGAAAGAAAATTAAAGTATAATTAAAAATAATTTTTGTCCCCAAATTTCACAGAAATGACAATTTAGTCCTGAAACGTTAGTTAGTAACTATTTAGTCCATTTACTTTCAAATTTGTAACAATTTAATCAATAAATTTTAATAAACAATATAGGAATCGTTTGTTTTTTGAAAATGTAGATAACTAGAATCTTAGATGTCTAGTATTATAGATATATGATAGATGTCTGGCATCTTTAAATTACCATGTTTGTTTTGTAGGAATATTTTTGCAGATATCTTAAAATATTTTGATGACTGTGTTTGTTTTGTAGGATTTCTACTCTAGATTGTCTTGAATTTACATAATGTTCCAAGAATGCCCTTATATATATTTATTAATTTATAATTAATTTGATATAATTTAAACTTATATAACATATTTTCTTTTATCAGCTTAAGTTTTTTTTTTTTTTAAATGAATACAATTTATATTATTTTCATATGTTTTTTTTTTCTCAACAAAATAATATATCATAATTTAAGATTTTTTATAAAATAAATATTAACTTAAATTTAAAATTGAATATCTTGCTAAAAAGTAATAAGAATTACTACCTAACAAAAAAAATTATGATATATATGGTTGATAATATTTATTTTAATTATATAATACAGAATGAGGATGCCCACAACTTGGAAATTTGAAAAATTCACGTTTCAGGAGGGCATCCAAAACTTTCAAGATGGCAGGACATCTTAGATGTTTACTCTATGGAAATCTAGGATGCCCATGAAAGAAACGGCCTCTTAATTCCTATACTTTAGAATTTGCAACAATTTTATTCCTATAATAGAAAATCTATTCAAAATTAAGTGTGAATTTGGATTATATAACAGACTTATAGTTTTTATAGTTTTTTTTCTCTAAATAATTTATTCCAAATCATTTTCATTAAAATTTAATAATATTTTTTTACAATAAAGATTAAATTGTTACACATTGTAAAATACAAAGATTATAATGTTACTTATTAAATTTCATTTCAAATACTTTGTTACAAATTTGAAAGTATATAGACTAAATTATTACTAGTTACTTTAATCTAAATGAAAACTAACTAAGTACTAAAAAAATAAACCAATTAAATATATATTTTTACAACCAAGAAAATATGGAATAAAATAAAATTATTGCATATGGAAATAAGTCAATGACTCAAGTGGCATGGTGCTCATAAAGACATGAACCATGCCTACCATTTCTTGTTAGTTGTTATTGTTACATACATGAATGTGGTGATTATTTGAAAATCCTTCCTTTCAAAATTAGTTTTATTTATTATTATTATTATTTAAATTAAAAAAAAAAAAATCTCTTTACTAAGATGTAAGAGGCTCATTGGATACTATAAAAGGGGAAAAAATATGCTCATTGGAAGTTACATTTATGACCTTTAATTTTTGTTTTTTTTTTAAAAAAAATAATAATTTATCATTCAAGGTATAAATGTATAGTTAAATAATTTAAAGGGAGAAATAATTTATCATTATAGTGATGTGTTCTTCAAGAAGAAGTCAAATAAGTTCTCATTCCTAAATTGTTGGCTTCTAAAATTCAATTATAATTCTTACAAATCAATATATTACAATCCTTTTTTAAATTGCTTCAATACAGTCCAAGATAGAAAATATTGTCACATTGGTTTAAACAAATTTTAGTATTTCTATTCTAAGTACTCTCATTAACAATAATAATTGACTTTTTTTTTTTATAAAACAAAAATATGATTTATTAATTTTTTTTTTGTCATGTTTTTTTTAAAGTTTAAAACACACTTTTGAAAATTTAGCTTGACTTTAAAAACCTGTTTTGAAACGTTATAATTTTAAAAAGTTTAAATCTGACCTTTTTATTCAGTAGAAATTTTAAAAATAAAAATATAAGAGAAACTATTTACACAAAATATCAAAACTTTTATATAGTTGTAATAGACGCGGATAGAAGTTTATCAGGGTCTATCAATGATAGAAATGATAGAAGTCTATCCCTAATAGATGCTGGTAGAAGTCTATCAATGTCCATCAGTATTTTTTTTTTTTTTGTCATTTTCTATGAATAGTTTGACATTTTTTTTTTATTAATCTATTTAATCTTTGTATTTTTAAAATGTTTAATTTTTACCCTTTTTTAATTAGAATTTGAAACAATTTTAGAATGTTTATCAAAATACAAATATTAAAATACGAAGCATTGTTACTTCAAGTGAATGTCAAATCAACGACTTTATTAAACATATGTGTTTGAGTGACATACATTCACATTATTTGTCAAATAATTATTTAAATATTTTAATCAAATATCAATTTATACTCCTAAACTTTGGGTTATATAAAAAAAATAGTGAACTAATAATTATATCAACTTAAATCTTGAACTTTCATAAATGTTTCAATTTTCACCTTTAACCAGATTTCGTTCAACCAATATCGTGTGAAATTTATGATTTGAGATAATTGAAATCTTAAATTTTCTTAAGCCAATCAATTTAGATTATTCATTACGATTACATTTGAAATCATTCATGTATTAATTATCAAACATGTGTAAACTCTTCTCTTCAAATGTTGGTTTTACAAAATTGACAATTATATTATAGTAAATGTATGAACGATTTTCTTTTCAAAGAAAATTGTGATTAAGAGTCTAAATTGATTCATTTATGAAAATTTAGAGATTTGGTTGATACAATTATAAGTTTCACTCGAGGTTTTTCCAAACGGAACATAATGAATGGTGTAATTTGATACACTTACAAAATTTCTAAACTTATATTGATACAATTATTAGTTTAGAGTTTAAATAGATACAATACCTAAAATTTAGAGGTATAAATTAAACAAAGACAATCTTACAATTACAAAAAAAAAAAAAAAAAAAAAAAAAAATGTTTTTGGAGACAATAAGATTAGATAAGTAAAATATATTCACTACCATCAAAATGGCTTTCCATGACACAACCGTATAACTAAACTAAGGGGGGAGAGAAAAAAAAAGTGTCATATTACGATTCCAAAGTGCATTGTTATATTATAAAAATAAAGTTAAATATAAGTCTAGAATAAGGTCTTATGTGGTAACCATTTAATTTTTTAAAATTGTGTTTATTTTCTCATAATTTACAATTTTTTACTCATAAATTTTTATATTTTGTATATAAATATTTGAATTCTTAGCTAATTTAAAAACCAAAAGTTTTTTAAAACTATTTTTTTAGTTTTCAAAATTTGACTTTGATTTTGAAAACTCTTCTAAAATTTATACTATAAAACATATAGTTATTAAACAACACTTACATTTTTTGTTTACGTTTATTTTATCCAAAAACTTTAAAAATAGTATAATAAATTTCTAAATTTTTAAGTTTGTGTCTATTTATTGCTCTTTGAACTTCAAAAATGTCTAATAAGTTATTGAACTTTCAATTCATGTTTAATAATCACTTGGCATCTTTAAATTTTTAACCATTCATTAATTCTATTTCTATTAGATATAAAATTGATAAATATAATTTTATTGAAATTAAAATTAAAAGTTTAAGATATATATATATTTTAAATTTTTGAACCATATAGGCATCAATAAAAGTTGGAGAGTACACTTTTAATTTAAATAAAAATAAGGTTAAACATTATTTTAGTCTATGTACATAGTGTTCTATTCCATTTTAATTTATGTACTTTCCATAAATCTTAACTTTAGTGATTTAGTTTTTTTTATTAAAATTGAAACTAGTTAAATAATAATAATAATTTCTATGAAAAAAATTATTGTGTTTGCATTTTCACACTTTATAGTAGATAATAATAGATATTAATTTTTTTTTAAAAAAAGGTTAAAAATCACATCTAGTCCTTAAACTTTCATAAATGTAACAATTTAGTCCCTGAACTTTGATTTGTAATAATTTAGCCCCTGAACTTTCAATTTTGTAACGATTTAGTCCTTATACTTTAAAATTTGTAACAATTTAGTCTTTATCGTAGAAAATAGTGTTAAGATTTAATGAGATTTCTTGTATAAATGAACCGATAAACTAATTAGGGACTCAATAATTTTATAAAATATAAGGTCTACATCATAAAATAAAAAAATTAACATCTAATTTTGATAATTATTTTTATGTTAGAGATTAAATTGTTACAAATTTGAAAGTACAAGGATTAAATTGATACATACTAAAGTTTGAGGACTAAATTGTTATAAAATTGAAAGTACATAGATTAAATCGTTACAAATCAAAGTTTAGAGACTAAATTGTTACTTACATAAAACTTTAGGGATCAAAAGTATTTAAAAAAAAAAATTAAGTAGAAACTAAATTTAAGATTTATTTTTGGACATGAATTACATTGGAGATTTAAATACAAGAGAGCCAAATATTATTTTAAGTTAAAAAACTAAACGGTAATTAAAGAAAATATTAAAAAGGAAAAAAGGAAAATTGCGTCACGTGGTGAGACACGTCAGCAGTACGAATTTTGTGTACTCGAAAGGCGTGAAGGGCACCTTCCCCTTCGCCATTAAAGCCTGTTGAAAGGAGGCAAAAGCTTCGCCGGACCCACCTAATTATACTCCTAACCCCTATTCATTTTTTTAAAAATTTTAAAATTTAATAATTAATTAATTTTTTTTAATGAAACAATTAGTATCATATTTTTTAAGTTAGATTTCTACACAACTATATCACTAATTTCTTCATTAATAAAATCATAATATTTTCTAAAAATATTACAAGAGAATGAGTATTTGAAATATAAGTCTTTCCGTTTTACACTCGATTTAAAAAATAATAATACTTTTTTATTTATTTATCTATAATTTTGTTCATTCATCTTCTTTAAAAACATTATGATTGTCAAATATGAAAATAACATTACAATTTTATTATTGTGAAATAGAGATGACAAAAATTATATGTATATATAAAGAAATAATTCTCTCTCTCTCTCTTTTTTTGGGTTTACTAATAAAATATTTTCTTATACCTTTTTAGTATAAAAACTATATTTATTTGAATTAGGGTATGGACAAAAGCAAGGAAAAAATGTGTCCTTGTAGAGTTGTATTGAAATTTGAAAATAGGGTATGTTTATCCTTTAACTTCATTCCATAAATTCTAATGTCATAATTATTTGTTGTAAGATGGAGACTTTTTGTTACATGCAACCAAATGCCTTAAAAGTGAATATTTCATTTACTAGTTTATATTTCTTCAAATAAATAGAATAAAGCTACACAATGGAGATTCGAGATTTATATAGAGATTTTTTTTTAAAAAAAAATTAAATAAATAGATTACATCTCTAATTTACTCAATTCGTTAAACCTAGCTCAACAGTTAAAAACATTAGTAATAATAAACATTTTTTTAAAGGTCAAAGGTTCATAACAGATAGATTTACCGAGATGGGCGAAGACCAAGAGTCTAGAAAGATAGGAGATCCAAGGACAGAAGTAGAGGCCTGAGATAGTAGATTAAGGCTAACGACGCCCACGTCCGACCAATAGCCACCCATGGATTTAGGATTTTAATTTGAGTGGACTGGTCGAAATCCATAAAGGAACTTAAAGGTAGCTCAACCACAAAAAACCCATGGGGAGCTCAGAACTAGCTTAGAGGACCCATGAAGAGCTTAGAGGTATCTCAGAGAACCCATGAGGGAGCTTAAATGTAGCTCAGATAACATATGAAAGAGCTTAGAGGTAGCTCGTAGGACTCATGAGATGATTAGTATTACCATGTAAGACTCGTGTAGTAATACCAGTGGAGGTCGTAGTAGTGCTTATTGCCATAGTAACACCACAAAGGTCATAATAGTATCATAAAGAACCCATGTAGTAATGCCATAAAGATTCTAGTAGTACCATGGAAAACCCATGTGGTAGTACATAGCAGTACCATTAAACTCCACACTAAGCTGAGTGGTAACAGTCCAACTTCATAACGAACGATTCATGAAGGAGTTAATAGAAAGTCAAGCAGATTAAGCATCAATTGCCATTTCGAGGGGTGGTATTGTAACCTCCCAAAGCATAAGACTCAATTTTTTCATGAGTTAAAGAAAGGCCAAGGCCATTATGAACCTAAATGTATGTTACACCAAACTAAATCTATAGAAAAGCAATTGATATCATTTGTCAAAGATAAATAAAAAAAACATTCTCTACTACTAATATCCATCATGACCCCTTACTGATTTAAGCGTCAGAGTGTCGGTGGTTTAGTACTAAACTGGTGTTTAATTTCTTTATTTTGGAAGACACTCGAATTATTTTTCCTCAAAATACAAATTTACAGTTGATCTATTTTTCAACATCAACCGTTCAAACTTTTATCCTCACATCTCTAGTGTTATATTTTTTGAAAAATAATGACACTAAATCCATCTAGATGGTCGGTACTATCTTTATATATATATTAGAGTTAAAATCTATTAAAATATTTGATGAAATTGAAATGAGAAAGAAGAAATTAAAAAAAAAAAAAAAAATCATCTAAGTAGTGAAGTGATTGTTTCTAGGAGGACGTGCAAAAAATTGACTAGTTTTGAATAACCTCATTAATTAAGATGAAACTAATTAAAATTAGAATCAATATAGTTAAGAAACTCATGACAATTAAGATGGTTGTTCCCCTAATTTTTCTCTACATTTTGTGGCTCAATGTTTATGGTAATTCTTGGGAAACTATGCTAATCTTGACTTATGCCTCCAAACATAATAAATCTAAAAAAAAAAAAAAAAAAAAAAAACCCACTAATTCTCACAATCCCAATAAGAAAATGATAGCAAGAAATTTCTTGCAAGCCAAAGAAGACAAAAAGTAAAATTTTCTTGTACTTTGTGTCCATTAATTATCATGTAAGGAACGATTTTGTCGAATCCCATGTTCTTCTTTCCTTTGTTTTTTTATTATATGTTTGTATTTCACAACTTGTCCACCAAAAGACACTGTCCAAGAAAGCTACCCCCTCCCCCCATTAATTCCTAACATTTTCATTCTTTATTTCTTAGCTGGCTGTATTCTTATGTTTCCCATCCTTTTTTTTTTTCCTTTTTTGTCCTTTTTTTGCCTTCATTTTGCAAGTGGCCACCTTCTAAGTTTTTCTATGTTAATGTTTTGTTTATAATTAGAAGATAGAATGTGATTGTTACTTTAATCATTAAATACTTCATGCCCTAAATTTATTGTTTAGATTGAAAAACAAATATTATATTGTCTTTGACTATTGTTACTCAACGATTCAGAGTTATTATCGTAGTTTTCATTCTACTGTCGATCAAAATTTGCTAGTTAAATAGCTAATTGTATTGAACAAATAGACGAGACTAAAGCTATTAGAGTCATTTATATTTTCAGTAGTTATCACTTTACCCTAGAGACAAAAAATTGTCTCCTATTATAACTATATATGGATAAAATTTGGTTGAGTAGTCTTTTTAAGAGAAAAAGTGCTATGAAACAAAATATTTATGTTCGTGATATCTTTGTTCTTTCCTTGTATATTATGAAGTCATAATCGTAAAGATAGTATATGTTGCATAATTCATAATATGAAAACAAAAATTATAATGCTTATTATCAACATGTGAATGCTATTTTATTTTTTAACATGAACCAGAGGTAAAAACAAATTAAACGAATTATACTGAATTAGCATATAGAAATACTAATATCTTGTTGGGAATATATTTAGCAATTATTTAAATGAATTATATGCTTAGTTTAAAATATACCATTTATTGTAATTTGTTAATAATGAAATAATTAGAAATAGCATATGCTCATAATCACTAAAAGTTACAAAATAATCCAAACTTTGGTAATCAAAACAAATTAAACGGCAATAGTATTTGCTGTCCTCTTCAATCTTTTCCAAAATTCTTTAAATTAATTGAATAATTTTTTGCCTATTATTAGCTAATAACGATTATGAAGACTCAACCACCAATCATTATAGGACACCCAACACCTTTTTTACTTTGAAGCTTCAACCTTCAATAGAAAAAAAAAAAAAAAAAAAAAAAAAAAAAAAACCCAAAATAAAATTTAAAATTTAAAATTTAAAATGTGTCACATAACATTATCTAATTTTTTAAACAGGACAATAATTACCTTTTGTTCGATTCTATTTCAAATTTTTAACTCTTTTTTTTTCGCAATAAATTTTATTATTTTATAGCTCTTGATGTGTCTTTATGCTCTAAATAATACAATCTAAACATGATAAAGAATAATTTTATTATTTAATTTTTCTTAATTTTAGTTTCTATTCTTGTAAGCTAAGTTCATATAAGTTATGTAATTTAATATATGTGAGTTTACTTATCTTAAATTATCAAAAAAGAAAATTTTAAAAAAATTAATTACTTTTAGGTTGATAGTACATATTTTATGTTATAATTATTTGATTAATTAGTGTAAGTGATAAATTGAGTTTGTTTTTCTCATGATTGTTGACCAACCAAAAGTTTATTTATATAATTATTGTTTTTTTTAGTACACCAAAGTTCAAGATATACTAAACAAAATTCATAAGCTAAGATTATAGTAACATTATATTGAATTAATCCGAGTTATTATTATTATTATTATTATTATTATTATTATAATATGTTATGAGATTAAAAATTAATTGTACTACAGTCCAAATGCACATAGACGTTTTCAGAATTGCCCCATTTAACCGTTTCTGTTATAAAGACAATGGCAAACCACGTAAATGAGGATGGAGGGTAAATCAGTAAAAAAGTAGCACGGCTCGTTTTGCGTGCAAGTTACGGCTTACTATTGAATTAGTTATTTGATAACTTTTTTCTTTTTAAAAAAATAAAATTCAACTTAAATTGTTTTGTTATCTAATACTTTAAAAACTAAGCAAATTTTTTAAACTTGGAAACTAATTATTGAAAATAGGCCATTTGGTTTTTTGTTTTTATTTTTTTAAAAATTAAACTAAAATTTAAAAATTAAAAAAAAGTAGCTTTTAAAATTTTATTTTTATCTTTAAAATTTGATTAAGAATTCAACTATTGTACTTAAGAAAGATGCAAATTATTGCAAAAAAAAAAAAAATGGAGAGAAAATAAGCTTAATTTTCAAAAACCAAAAACAAAAAGTGAAATAGTTACCAAGGCCTAAAGCTTCCTTCTAGTCAATCGCAGGTGAAACTCTGCCACACATGTGTTAGCTTCTCATGCTCATCGATCTAGCTTTTCTGAAATTTGGATCGAAGATAATCCTTTTTGGGCGGATTCTCCCCTCCTTGCTGACTTGCCTTCCCATTAAGTTTCTTTTGTTTTCTATGTTGTACTAAAAAAAAGTACATTTTAAATTGTTATTAGAGTACAATAGTTACGAGGTGGATGATTGAACCTCCGACCTTTAGGAACGGAGTACATGTCAATACGACCGAGCCAAACTCACCTTGGCATCAAATAAGATTTTAACAAAATTAGTTTTAGTTTTATTAATATTTTTGTAGTTGAATAATATGGAAGATAAATAGTCAAATTTCTAACTTTTTCTCAAAAAGTATATGCTTAAGTCTTGAGTTATGTTTAAAATAACAATTAATTTTGGATCTAATCAAATCAACTTGATAGATTTTTTCTCCAACTTAACTTGCACCTTTATTAATCTCTCCATCAATAAATATTTATTCTAATTCTTTTGCATTTTTTTATTTTAAATTATAATTCTTTTATTATTTTATTTTTTACGCAAATTACTTTTCTCTTTACCGTTAATAGCCCATTCGAATATAACTCAATATAATAAACAATTTATTATTATTATTATTTAATAGTATTGTTACTTGCTCAAATAACTCTAGACGTATTACGAGTATAGTTTGGAGGAATTTCTTTCGCTTCATAGCTTCTTCAGATTTTTTTTTAATATCAACAATTGTGAGAATGAGAGACCGAACTTTCAACTTTTAAAAAAGAATGTCGTGTTAATCACCATTAAACTAAGTTTACTTTAACTTCTTTAACCTATTGAAGAGGATTCTATTCTTCAATTTTAGTTGATCCCTTTTGTTTGTCTAAAAAAAGAAATTTTCAAGTTTTTTTTTTTATAGAAAATATTAAATTCTCATTCAAATTGGAGAGGTGGCAGGTGGGAAATGCAATAGTCTCACTAGTGAGAGCGACTTTCTCTTCAGCCAATAAAGGAAGAACACGTATCCATCAAACAAGGTGGTGAAATCCCATGCGGAGCACTGGAATATTGCTTTCGTCATAATTAATTATATTTATTTTATTTTATTTAAAAAAAAAAAACAGGAAAAAGAAAAAGAAAAAAGCGGTGAAGATGTGGGAGTGGCATGCATGGCCAAGTAGAAAGAAGGCAGAGTTAAAAAAATGGCGCCAAATTCAAGGCTGCCTCCCACGTTACACTTTGCTGACACCATAACGGTCTCTTAAAAACTTCCATTCATTTCCCTTTTTACAAATTTGCCCTTTCTCATTTATTATTATTATTATTTTAATGGACATTTTAATTCCTTATATCTATTTTAGTCTTTCTTTCTATTCATGTCAAAATGGAATCAAATTTTTATGGTGATGCTAATGTTATAATATCAACAATAATATTTCAACATTGACTTAGATAATTACGAATTTTTAAAGATTTAGGTATATTGATCAGAATAATCGTTTAAGAATATACTTATAATAAATTTGAAACGTGTAATTCTTTTTTTTTTTTTTTTTTTTTTTAAATTGAAATGTATAAAGTTAAGGTAAAAAAATATAGTAAAAATCAATGTGAGTATCGTTTCTTAAATAAAGATAAATGGTTATTTGAAAGCAAAAATGAACTTTTTAACTGTAATTGGCATATACTTTCTTATTTGAAATTGAAAGTTCGATTTTCTTCCCCCGTAATTGTTGTATTAGAAAAAGTTATTATAGCAAAAATTGAGGTTTCAACACCCAGCTCACAATTATTTGAGTAAAACGAAAAAAGTAACACGATATGGTTTTTATTTATTCTCGTGTACATTCTCATGCAATTGTTTTATTTTTTATTAGAGCTAAAGATGAAATTATGTTAAATTATATTTTCATTCTTATTTTATACTTTAATTAAACAATGTAAAATCTATGGTGATGAATGTTAGTTGAGATTCAAAATGAGTATAACTTAAATAACAAAAAGCTTGTAATATCGGTCTTGGAAATAGAAATTTGAGATGGTTAAGTGGAGAACATATTTGAGATAATTTTAGTAGAAAAAAAGTGTATTCTTTTCCTTGATGTTGGAGGTTCACTCTAATTATTATATTAAAACAAAACAATGTCTCAATTGAGTATAGACGGCTTTCTTGAAAGAATAATGATATATATAATAAAAATATAGTCTTCTAAGTTTACTTGGCGAACAAAGGCAATAACGTTTTGAGATAGTTTTAGTAGAAAAAGAAAATGTATTCATTTCTTTGAAGTTAGACTCTAATTACTATTTTAAAACAAAACATATCTCATTTAAATATAATAATAATAATAATAATTTGATTTCATTGTGATGTAGATTATTGTCATATTGAAAATAAAAATTAATAATTGAAAATTTTTAGAATTTAATAACCGAAATGAATCAAATTATATAACAATAATAAATAGGGAAAAAAAAAACTATTTTTTTAGTCTTTTTATAGTTTTAAGTATGTTTTTTCTTTTAATCTAGGTTTCAAATAGTTATATTTTTATATTTAATTTTTGGGTTTAATTTCTATTCCGTCTATAAATTTTAAAATGTTATATTTTTATCTATTTTTATTAATTGCGGTGTGAATTTTCTATTAATTAAATTGAAATTTAAAATCAATTATTATTATTATTTAAAAAAACAAACAATTATTATTAATTTTTTTTCACTATTACAATTAATTAAAATCTAAATCTTAATTTTTAAAAAATTAATTAACTCAAAGTTATTATCAAAGTAAAAGTGTAACATCTAAAAATATGAGGACCAAATGAAAACCAAACATTAAACTTATGTAACATTTTGAATTAAAAGCTTTTTTTTTTCTTTTTCTTTTTAACATGTGCGGTAGGGGACCGAACTACTAGTTTCGAGATTGATAATACCTAATTGAATTATTATCATGTTAGCAAATGAAAAATTTATATTTAAGATTATATTTTATAAAAATTAAACAAAAGAATATATCGTAGGTATACTCAAATATGTGTTGTAATACTAATACTAAAATTCAGAAAGTATAGTGAAACATTTTAGCATTTAGCACATTATCTTTTTTTTTTCTTCCGATATTCAAGAATATTTTTTATTTAAATGAAAATTATACTGGAAACTTACTCATTTAATGATATAGGTTTTGAAAAAAAATCATTTTATTTAGTTGAAATTGTATTTAAAAATACTAAAAAAATATTTATTTCCTCCCGAGAACGTGATCTACACAAATTAATTCTCTTAAAGAAATTCCTACTTTGATTCTTGTAAAATTAAGTTGAGGGTGGAGGGAGACGATGATCATTCTCATGCCACAATTTGTCCCGTCCGGTCCACGAACATTCTTAAAGCTATGAATTAAATGAATACTATACAAACAAAAGTGTATTTATTTTTTAAAACAAAAGGTATATTTTAATAAGCAAATGTAAAAAAATTTATGTTACAAAAATATTGTTTAAAAAAGAAAAAAGAAAATTGAAGAAACAGTTGGAAAGAAAGGCTAATTAAATTGGAGAGATTTGAAGAAAAATAACCGAAGGCATAAATGGTAATTATGGCGCATTCAATGGGGTAATTCAAAATGGTTAAGATTCAATTTAGTTTTAGGCTTAAATCGTTTCAGTCAACAAAAATCACTTTGAATCCCTAATTCCCATAACAAATCTTTTGCCCAGTCAGCACCAGTCTCATTCTCTCCCGCTCCGTTGGATCTCTCACTCCCTTCAATCTGCACCCGCCACGTGTCCCAACCTCATAAGCCCGATTTTTGCGGCGCCTCGTGAAAATATCTCCCCGCCACCGGAATCCCAACTTCCAAACTCACGGCGGCGCGTGTACTAAAAGCTTCCGTTTTATTTGAAATAAAAAAGTAATATGGATTTGTGTTTTTTGGCTTGGAAGTAGGGTTTAGACCGGGTTTTTTTGAAATACGGGCGTTAGGATCCTATAAAACAGGGAGGTTTGGTTACTCCCTGAGCTTTTCTTCTCTGTATTATCTCTTCAAATCATTCTCCTTCTTCTTCACACTCTCATTTTCTTTCCTTCTTATTTTGCCGGAAAGTTCACTGAGAAAATCTACAGAAGTTTTAAGTAAAACAGAGTAAGTGGGTATAAGGAAACAAAGCTTTGTCTCTCTCTCTTTCCCTCAAAATACAAAATCGATTCGGGCATTTATTCCTCTTCTCTTTCTCCTAAAGCTGCTCTTACAAACTTTTCTTTTCTTTTCTTTTCTATCTCACACTCTCTAATTTTTCCCAGAAATTTTCCCTTTTCCCCTTTTTCCCCTTTTCCTTTTTTTTTTTTTTTTTTTTTTTTTTTTTGTTTTCCTCCTTCAATGAACGGTTCTGGGCTTCCCACATTCACCATAGATTTTTTTTCGAATTCTTTCTCTCTAGCGTTTACATCTTCATCTTTTTGTGGAATTTTTCTTTTGGGTTCAGTCAAGCTTTTTGGTTCTGATGATTATTATAACCACAAACCAAGAAACCCATAACTGGAGGGAGGTCACTGATTAATTTCCCTTTCCTTTCCTCCCATTTCAGCTTCTCTTTGACGTGTTCTTCTATTTTACCTTTAACATTCTCTTTATTCTCCTCGTGTGCCTCTAGTCCTTTAAGGGAATCTTCCTCCTTCCTTTTCCTTTTCTCCCCCATCTCTATATTTTACTCTCTGCCTCTACATTTCGCTTTCAATGGTAGCTCTGAGAATCTGACAGGGGAAAGAAATTTTTTCTTCTCTGCTCTGCTCTCTCTCTCTCTCTCATGGAAGAAATGGACTTGTTCTCCAGTCTTGTTGTACCTCCGATCAAGTACACTGAACATCGATACCAAACTAAGCATATCTCTCCGCCATTAATGGGGCCTAAGGTCGTGAGGATTTCTGTAACTGACGCTGATGCTACTGACTCTTCTAGTGATGAAGAAAAAGAAGAATACGTCTGTCGGCGTGTCAAGAAATTTGTTAACGAGATTACAATCGAGGCCTCCTCGACAGGGAAAAGTAGCCGCAGGAAGTCCACCGGCGGGAAATCGAAGTTTCCGGCAGTTAATCGAGGCCCATTGAAGCAGCTGCCGGCGGGAAGTAGAAAATTCCGCGGCGTACGGCAACGTCCATGGGGAAAATGGGCGGCCGAGATTAGAGATCCTTCTCGACGTGTACGGGTCTGGTTAGGCACCTACAATACGGCTGAAGAAGCCGCTATGGTCTATGATAACGCTGCCATTCAACTCCGTGGGCCCACCGCCCTAACAAATTTCACTCCTCCGCCGGTTAAATCCTCGCCGGAAACCACCACGGCGGTGAGCTCTGGCTATGTTTCAACCGAGGAGTCCAACGACAACATCTCCTCTCCTACTTCCGTTCTCCGTTGCCCGTCGCCGTCGGGAAATGACGCCGTATCCGAAGAAATGTCAGCAAGAACCGGAAAAGAAATCCGCCGAGACGAATCGGAGAATTTTTCGGATTTCTCATTCCATTCGAACTGTGATACGATTTTCCCCAATGATATCTTCGACTTCCAACCGCCGGTTCCGTCTCCGTTCGACGAGACATTATTCAACGACGCCGTTTTGAAGGGCGACTATGGCAGTAGTATGTTTATTAACCCGGGCGATGATTTCGGGTTCGGGTTCGGGTATGGGTTATCCACGTGGCATATGGTTGAAGATTCCTTCCAAGACTTTAGCGACATATTCGGGTCGGACCCTCTCCTTGCGCTTTGAGATTTTATTTTTATTTTTATTTTTCTTTAATAGGCCGAGTTTTCGGCAATTTTGTGAGTGTCAGATTTTTCTTTTTCTTTTTAAATGTTTAGTTTAGTTTTTTTTTTTTTTTTTTTTTCACTCGTAAATTTTGGGGTTTGTAATTTGTTATTTGTCGATGATGTGTATCAAAAATGGAATGGTCTCTTCCGTCACAGTAACGGTGACGGACAAATTTTGTGTACGTGTTCTTTTTGTAAGTTCTTTTTCCTTTTAACCGACTGCACGTGAGACGCACATTTAACAAAAAACAATTAAAAAGCCTGTGCAAGGGATTTGCCTAACACGTGCGAGAGAGGGTACACGTGCGACGTGGTGCCGTCGTCAAATTGCCGAATGTCATCCACCAACTTAATTAAAATATTACTATTCATTGAGAGCATAAAATTATTTTATCGAATTATATAAGACAATTTTACTTTTATGTGTATATATATATTTAACGTTAATTTAAAGTTTAAATAAATTTTAGGAGGGCAGAATTGTCTTTTCGTAAAGGAGTCAACGAGTAAGTAGTGCTGCTGCACACAAAAATATCTCACTCAGGTGTGGGTGTTTCTAACTTTTTCTTAAAAATATATTCCATTTTCAATTTACTTTTTTATTATACGCTTCATATTTATAATTAATTTTGATTTATTTTGTATTTTTGAGAGCCGTAAAAAGCACTTTTCAATTATCAATTTTCAATTTAACATTGGTTTTGTATATCTAGTATTATTTTCACACAACTATATTTTTAAGTTCATTAGATTTGAACAAAAAGAAAAAAAACGAGATAGAATTTAACAAAAAATAGCACTAACCAAAGTAAATTTACAGATTGTGTTGCCACCATAAAGGAAAAAATTTATGAAAAAAATATAAGTATAAAAGGTCACTAATAATAAACATTTTACTTCATTTAAAAAACATTGTGTTTATTTATTAATTTAACTATTTTATTTGAATTTTTATTTTTATAATTTTTTTTTGAAAATTTCAACATTTTAAACTTTAAACCAAAGGAAACAATTTGAATTGATAAATGAGTAACTTTATTTTAGTCACCATATTTTGAATTTTATTTCATTTTACTCTCTCAATTTTTTCAATAAAAGAGAATTTTTAAAAATAGAAATCTATCAATTTTTATCAGTATTTTTTGTTTTTGCTATTTTCTATAAATAGTTTGACATTTTTTCTTTCAATAAATCTTTTATCAAACATAGTAAGACTTATAATTAATGGATAATAATCTATTTTGTAAAAATCAAAATCAAATGAAACCTAAAATAGAAGGATGAAAATTAAAAATGATATTTTAACCCATAATTTAAAATGTGGCTACTATTTTCACTTACTTTTTACAGTTTACTCCAAAAAGAGGGTAACAGAGATTCTAACTTTCTATTTCTATTTCTCATTCCATGAAAGCTAAAGGATTTAATCGAAAATGACATTCATTTAAGGAAAGTTTATTATAAAGTCAAAACAGAAATTATTATATTTCACTATTCCATAATTGCCTCGTTTTTTTTTCATTTTTATTCCATTTTCAACCCCAAACTTAATTATTTGATTTTGATTATTCTCTCTCACATTCGTAATTTTTTGTGAACAATTTTTAAAAAATAATTATAACATTTGAGTAAATAATCAAAAGTGTTTTGAAAATGCTAAAAACACTTAAAAATTAAAGTAATTTAAAGTGCTTCTTTTTTAAAAAAGGGTATTTAATTCGTTTTTTTATGGATAAAAGCATTTATATTAAAGATGTTAGGAATGTTTCTCATATAAGTACTTTGAATCACTAAGCAAGAGCACTTGATTATAATCATAATAGTAAAAAAGTATGTCACAAAAAATTGTTTTTATGTCTAATTTTATATTTTTTTATACAAAATTTAAAATTGTTTAAAAAAAGAGTAAGTTATAAGAAAATACTTGTAGTTAATTCAAACCAATCTTATGGTAATTTTTTAATACATAATCAAAACTGTTTTTCAGAATTTTTTTTTTTTAAAAAAAAGCTTAAAAAGTAAATTAAACAGCTTTAAAAAGAAATTTTTACCTTTTGTCTCCCAAAAGTATTTATACTAAAGATGTAGTTAGGTGTACTCAAGAAAGAAATAGAAAAAAAAAAAAAAAAAAGGGAAAAAGATGTTAGTTAATATTGCATCTCATATTTGTACTCAAAAGCACTTAATTATTCATTTGGGTAAAAAGTATGTAACAACAAATTATTTTGACCTCTAATTTTTAAATAAATGTTCACTTTTTTTTAGAGCATTTTCTTTTGTTTATTATATATAATCATTATTATATGACTTCAACATTTTTTTTTACAAAAGGTAGAGTGTGAGAATCGATCTTCGATAAGATAAATTTTATGTTAACACTAATTTTCTTTTCAATAAAGATGGAATGCAATTATTTTTCCAAAATTTATAGTGGCGAGACTAATATTACTAGTCACTAAATATATCTGATATAAAGTATGTATTTTTTTTAGAAGAAGAATAAATATATTAAGAACATTATTGTGGATATTGCTAGCATTCTTCCCTTGGTTTCGTATGTTTTTGGATGATTTTTTTTTTAAAATTAGGATTGGTTTTTTGACGTCCCTTCTTGGATTTCCTCTTTTTTTGAGTGGGACGCAACAGATAATTATGTGTTAATGACCAAGATCTTTGTGGTTCGAATCCCCCATCTTTATACTAAAAAAAGAGATTAATATTACTAAATTTTATTTATCATAAAACTTATTGAAAGCCTAAAGACTAAATTTAGACGCTTGAAAATATGAAGATTAAAACTAAAACGCGTCCAAAATATATATATTGTTTTTTTTTTTGGAATTTTTAAAAATAAAAAATTAAGGGAAACTATTTATATAAAATAGCAAAAATTTTCAGATAGTTGTGATAGAAGTCTATCAGTGATAGAAATGATAGAAATTTATCACTGATATATGCTAATAGAAGTCTATCAATGTCTATCCGTGTTTTGTTTTTTTTTTTTTGCTATTTTCTGTAAATAAAGTTTGCATTTTTTCCATCTGTGAAAATTTTCCTTTTTGTAAAGGTGTTGGATTATAATAATAAAAAATTGCTAATGGATCTTAAACCCGAAAATAAGACACAAACAAAACACAATCAAAAGAGCTAAAAAAAGCTCACTTAACACAACTCAAAGAAATGGGTCATAAGGAAGGGAGCTTAATTACATAAATTCTCTTATAGAAATTTCAAGCCACTTAAAATAAAAAGCATGCACAAGCTTTAGTGACCATTTAAAAAAGTCACAAGGTAGTCCTACGAACATAATGAATTTATTTTAAAAAATAATAAGTAAAAGAAAAATAACAAAACTGGTTTTATCTAAAAGTTAACCAGCGAGAGGATCTCAATCAAGCAAGGTTTAAAATATCGATGTCGATGGAAATATCGAGCTCTTAATTTTACTGAAATTTCGATGGAAATATCGATTTCGATGGATATTTATAGAAAAATTATAAAAATAAAAAAAAATTAAATTAGTAAATAAATATTTTATAATTTTCAAATAAGTAAACATATTATTATTTATATTATGTTTATATAAGTGACATTTTGATGATTATTTTTTGTGTTTCGTGGATTCTTTTACGATATAATAGAAATATCGATATAGAACTCAAGAAAACGTGGAAATATCGACATATCGATGAAAATTTAATACTATGCAATCAAGACCGTGTGTCTTTGTAGTCGTCATTCTTAAATCGTATATATATTAGAAAGAAATACCCGCATGGAAAAGAAATGGAGGAGATGGCGGCAGGATATAGCAATATAGATGTGTGTATAGGTAAGCACTAGCAGCGGCTGTCACTCTGCAAAAACCAATCAAAATTTTCTGCCTCATAACACTCACAATCTCCCAAATTCTCTTATGCCTTTTTTCAGCTCTCTCTCTAAAACTAGCCTTTTTTCTCTCTCCCCCTAAATGTAAGACTATTTCTTGGCTTGCTTGGTCATTGTCCTGGCTCCTAACAAGCTTTAATTTGTATATCATTAGATTGTAGAGTCCCAATCTCTGTCCTTGAAACTAATCATATATTTGACCTTTCAACTTCATATTAGTATTTTGATGGCAAGCAAGTTCATCCTTTCAACTCGATTCGACATCTCTCAGTCTGACGTAGAGGTGCGAGTGTATATAAGTTGGAGTCAGCATCAATTTGGCAGAGAGGGTCACAGTGATACCTAGATTCGCATTGCTCGACACGTTGCTTATGTTGAGGATTTGTGTGCTCATGGCGCCTCATCCCCCCAACATAAGCTCTCTCCTCACAACACCTTGCCATTGTCACTCCCACCATTATGTCCTCGATAGCGCCCGAGCCCCAAGAATGTCAAACGCTCAAAGGTAGTTTGACTCCCTTGGAACCCATGTGCAAGTACTCGGAGTAGAGGCCGCATGGGAGACAAGCAGCAACGCAACATCCTATGCTCGATGAGGTTCATGATGACCTTCAGAAAGCACCTGACCCCACCCAAACCAAGCACAATCCGTCTCGTCGTGGCGTAACTACCATACCGAGCCTCCGATCATGCCCATGCCCCAAGCATATGCCCATGTGTGGTGCACTGTGCTTGGGGAGTGAACATGGCCACATAGGGGTACTCCCACGCCCTGTCCATGCAGGCGGATCACCCCATATATAGTACATTTTGAACAATTTTTGGTATGATAGGCTTGCAGATGAAAATGACGAGCGGTCACTCACTCAAAAACCTCAAGTTTTAGGTTGTCTCATGGCGTAAAAATGATTTATATATCTTCGGAACATTCATATGAGTCTACAAAATAAGTTTCATAATTTTTCAACCAACCAAAAGTTTATTATGAATTTTTTATCATTAAATATTTTGAAAAATCAATAAAATAACTAAAGGTGGCAATAAAATATGATTTCATGTGGGCATTGTTTTACATTTCTTAGTTTGTAAAAAAGAAATTCAAAACAAATCAAGCATTGAAAGATAAATTTCACATTTCATGGGTGTTGGGTGTCATGACATACACAAGGTGGGTGTCATGGTGTACACACGGTGGTTGTCCTAAGTCTTAGGTTGTTGCATGTCGTGAATTTTTGGGATATTCAAACAAGAAAAATTTATTATACATATTCATGGCCAAACAAGAAAAATCTATCCCTTAAATGATAGAACACTATCAAAAGATTACAAGTTATACACTCAAATGATATTCAAAAGCTTCCTATTACAATCTTAAAGTTGATATTTATAGTCTTACGAGAAAATAAGACAATTAACTAATTAATTATAAAATACTAATTAAATAGTTAGTAACCTAAATTAGCAACTAAACAATATTAAACTCAAATATACTAATCATTCTATAATTCTCTTCATCATATTATCTACTTTCTAATGAGTTCCTAGGCTACTAATGCGTCTTTGCCTATTTGAAAACTAAAAAAATCTAGATAGAAATTTAAAATTTTAATGTAATGTTAGACAAAAAGAAAAAAAAAATCAATTTTATGTGTAACGGATTCGTTAATTTTTAAAATGTTAAATATATCATAGATCTATTAATACAAAATTGAAAGTTTAATGACCTTTTTGACATTTTTAAATTCAAGAATTTATTAGATGTAAAATTAAAATTTGAAAAGTTTTATTAGATATTTTTGAAAGCCGAGTATCTTGAATTTTAGGCTTATATTTGGTGTATGGTTATTCTTTATTGCTTCTCCATACTTTGACAAGTTTGGTATAATGTGTTTGAAATGTGTTACTGTTCTTGAATTTATGTGGCATTTGTTTGATTCATTAAGTTTAATTGCTTTTTTTTTTTTTTTTTTTTTTTTTTTTTTTTTAATTTATAAGTTTACTATTTGCAAAAGTAAATTTATTGTCAGATATATTGCTGCTATTCAATGACTAAAAATAATTGTTGCGAAAAATAGTTGAAATTTGTACATCATTTCATTAATCAATCATTTAGTAATGTATTGTATAAATTAGTATACAAATTCAAATTATAATCATAGCCACACACACATATATAAAACACGCACACTATTTTGATAGACTTGTTTGGTAACCTATATTAATTTTCATTTATTGTTTTCTATATTTTGTCATCTACATTTTACAAATATTTTCAAAATTAAAGATAAATTTTAAAAAAAGAAAAAAAATTTCCAAAAACATGTTTTTATTTTTGAAAATTAGCTAAAAAATTCAAGAGTGGATCAAACTAAAAAATATATATATTTTTCAAAAAATTTGTTTTGGTTTTTCAATTTAAGATGTATTGAAAGCACAATGCTTAAAATTAGATAATTGAAAATATAGAGATTAAAATTGAATATATTTTAAAGTATAGGAACCAAAATGACGTTTTAAATATTAGTACTATTTTTATCGTTTATTTTGTATATTTTTATGAATTACTTCGTACAATATTATAGAAATATTGATTCACTACCTATGTTAATATCAAATTTATAAATATATAAAAATACCAACGAAAATATCGATATTTGTATAAGGTGCTACCGAAAAGCCGGTCAAGATGTTGCTCCCTTATCCTGTTGTCCCCACAGAGACTCAATCTTGACCGTACACGTAAGCATCAGACAACTATTCCTGTTTGAATCACATGATCCGTTTCTACGGTGGAACCGTGTTGCAAATGGGCCGTTTGGTTCCCAGGCCCAGTTTTTGTTGGTTTTATTTTCCGCTCATACCCACGTGGCAGATATTCTGATTGTGATTGGGGGACCCACCGAATCAAGCAGTGGGTCTTGCTGGTGTGGACCTGACATTAATTTTAATTTTTTGTTTTTTTGGATATATGTGAAATTAATATACACGTCAGCCAATGGCCCACCTCCCAATCACGGGCCTTTTTTCATCTCACGGTGGCCCAATCATTGCCACCGCCCATAGCCTAGTTGAAGAGCCACATTATTCCAGCCGTCGTACTCTAGTGATGCGAATTTAAATTACCCACTTTTATTTCTACCCATCTGTAATTAACTTATTATTATAGTTAGTGTAATTCTTCTTTTTAATTTATATATAACTTTTTCAGGATAAACCTAACTTAATTGACATATATTAAAAATTAAATAAATCAGAGACAAGATATTAAATTTAAGAGTAAGACTAGGTTTAAGAATAAGACTGGAAGGGTGGCATGGGCCGAGTCCATACCAACTACTCGGCCTCGGCTGTTGCCAAGCTAAGCCCTTAAAAACCCTAGGGTTTCAACAAGTCCAGGTACATGGAGGAACTTGAAAGTTCTGATTTCTTTTCTACTCAATCTTTGTGGTACTAACTTAGGCATCAGAGCCATTTTTTTTTTTTTTTTTTTTTTTGCAAGTTCTCCTCTCCCCAAATTACAAATTTACCGTGAAGGTCAAATACATTTTTCTTGGGCCAAAATTTGGCATCAGCAACATATAGTATGTGTTAATGACTAAGAAGTTTGTAGTTCGAGTCCTTTTACCTCTATTGTAGCCAAAATAATGAAGCGTATAAATTCAAAAACTAGTAATCTCACGAGTTTTGAATTGAAATTTGAATTTTGGTGGGAATATTTGGTTTCAATAGTACTACTTCAAACATACTTTTTCATTAAAAAAAATTGAGCCTATTTTTTATATGATTCTGTTTGATAACGTCTTTTTTTTTTTTTAATTTTAAATTTTGGCTTTATTTTTTAAAACCAATTTAAACAGTAGGTAATACAGTAAAAAAAAACTACAGGTTAGAAGTAGTGTTTGTAAGTTTACTTTTCAAAAACGAAAAGCAAAAGACAAAATAATTAACAACGAAAATGCCTAAATATTAATTAAAGTTTTTCCCAAACCTTTACTTAAATTCTCAATTTAACATTCCCAAAATATATGAAAGGTTGAAACTTTTAGTAGACAAACACATACTAAGCATAAACTTAACCTTTTAACTTCACGCTACACAAGTCTAATATCCCTTAAAGACTTTAATTATTATTATTATTATTATTATTATTTTGGGTTAGTTGATAGACTTAGTGATTGTTTATAGTATATAAAACTTAATATTTATAAATTAAGACATTGAAATATAAGTGTATAATTTATTTAAATTGAACCATTAAAGATAAAAAAAAAAAAAAAAATTATGTCTCGCATGCGTATTTTAATTGTGATTAAGTTTGTCAATATAAGTATAGTTCAATTGATATATGGTATATGTTAGCGATCGAGAAGTTCGTAGTTCAAATTCTCCATCTCTATTATACTTAAAAATCGTGAATTAAATTTATAATTTAATGATAAATTTAAATTTAATCGTTATCAAACAAAATCATCTCGAACAGAGAAGGAAAAGTAAAGGGCAAAGGGAAGGTGGGGTGGGAAAATTTGGGAGTCAACTTCAACAACCAAATGACAGAAGAAGGGACAGAAAGGGATGTGTGATATATTCTTAATATATATTACAAGAATAGAAAGAAAATATATTTCTAATATATAATAGGAAAATTTTCATGAATAGAAAAAATGTCAAACTATTTACAGAAAAATAACGAAAAAAATACTGATAGACTCTGATTCTGTTAGCGTCTATCACAACTAACTAAAAAATTTGCTATTTTGTGTAAATAGTTTACTTTATTTTTCTATTTTTAAAAATTTCTCTATATAATATGTCACTTTAAATTAAATGAATGGATTTCATTTTCCCATTTTGATGTTACAATATAAAACAAAGGGCAAAATGCACTTTTGGTCCCTGAAGTTTGGGGTTGTTGTCTATTTGGTCCCTGAAGTTTAAAAACGAACACTTTAGTCCCTGAGGTTTGAAAAATACTTCTAAATGGTCCCTGAGTTAATTTGACCGTTAGTTGACTAACGGAAAAGTGATATGACAAGTTGAGTTACAAACTTTAAATAAGATGAAATTTTTTTACTAATTTTTCTATTTTTTTTAATTAGATATATTTTTCTTTTTTCTTTTTCTTCTCTTTCCCTTTTCCTTTCTCTCGTCCCTTCACCTTCTTTACCAAAAAAAGATAAGAAAAACAAAAATCTAGAAGGATGAACTCTAATTTTTGAAATAAAAAATAAAACAAAAAAAATTCACTCCTTCAGCTTTAATCGATCCATCCATCAGCCCATAGAGGAAGAGAGGAAAAAAACATTGTGAAACAAAACCCTAATTTTTCAAATCTCCAATCGCAAGAAAAACAAGAAGGAAGAACCAAAAGCAAAGAAAAAGAAAAATCTTCTTTTCTCAAACTCAATAAAAAAAAATCTTTAAAATGTTTTTCTCTTCCATGCCTCTCTCTATCTCTTTCTCTCAAATGTCATATTTGTTATTTGACTTTTTCTGAAAGAAAAGAAAGGTTGAAGAAACAAAAATCCCAAGAAGAGAGTGAAAAAACAAAAATCTATTGCATAAAAAAATTTTAAAATGAAAAATAATAATAAGTTAGACTGTTTTTCTTCCTTAGTGATGGGTGTGATCATATAAACAAAGAGGAAAGTTTCAAGGGAGGGGTGGAGGGAGGAAGAAAGGAGAAGGGAGGAGAGAGAAGAATAAAGAAAAAGAAAATATCCACCTAATAAAAAAATAATATAAAATTAATAAAAATTGTTAACTAAACGTGTCACATCACTTTTCAACTAATGGTCAAATTAACTCAGAGACCATTTAGAAGTATTTTTCAAACTTCAGGGACTAAAGTGTTCGTTTTTAAACTTCAGGGACCAAATAGACAACAACCCCAAACCTCAGGGACCAAAAGTGTATTTTGCCCTAAAACAAAATATTGTTGCTTCTAGTAAGGGTTGAAAACAACTAAAATAGCTATGGTAAATTGACGAGAAAAAGAACTTCCTAAAGAAGTATAGTTAAGTGAGTATACTATCTTAAAAGTCAATTGTATTATAATTTTAAAGTTTTGGCATAAATTTTTTATTTAGAATAGTTGCAAATATATTAATCAGATTAAAAATATTAGCATATATAACAATATTTTTAAAAAATTGCAAATATAACAAAGTCTCTTAGTGATAGACTTTGCTATATTTGTAATTTTTTTAAAATGTTGCTACACACTTGGTTATTATCCTTAAAATTGCTACTCATTACAATTATCCTTATTATTTTGTGTGTCTACAGTAATTTACCAAGGACAACGTGATAAAGTGTGAATCCTCGACCATTCGAATACTATACCTATATGTTAATTTCAAAGGAGAGTATTTTGACAATGATATTGAATCGGATCCAAGAGATTAGAATAACAAGAAAAAAAAAAAAAAAACTTTAAAATATTGTTATTGTTCTTATTTCAAGTATATATGACAAAGCATAAGAGTGAAATTCAAGCGTAGGAATATATATTGCATTAAAAAAAAAAGGTAATTAACAAATTGTCTTTTTCTTTTTTCCTTTCCCAATAATTGATATCTACTTATTCAAAAAGTACACAAAACTCAACAAAATACATACCAAAAAAAGAGCATCTAAACCCAGGGACACAAATGGAAAACATTATATTTCCTCCCAAAAAAGAAAAATTAAATTCAGAAAAAAAAAAGGTAATTAATAAACCATAGCCACTACCTTTAATTTTCCAAATCAAATTATCTTTTTGAAGAAGAAATATAAGAACAAATTTTGAAATGAAAGAAGAATCCCAAGAGAGATGGAAGCACTGGATTATAGTTGATTTTGAAGGTTTTGGAATAATAATAATACACAATTAAAATTAAAAGAAAAGAAATGTGGAGAAAATGAAGGGAATAATAGGAGCCAATATTGGTGAAAGGAAAAGGAAATTAGCATTGGGATTGGCATTGGATGGTCGAGTGGCATTGGCTGGGGTTGGGGCTGGGGCTGGTGGTGAAAGGGCTGGACCCAAAGTGGTGTGGATTCCAAAAGTTTCAAGGTTAAATGGCAAAGGGTCTGAGCCAGAGGTTCCTTCTTTCGAGCCAACTTGGATATGGAGCTTTTGACCAGCTTCACAATGCTTTCCAATTCCATCAAAGTAATAGAAATCACCTGCCTCAGTTAGATTCAGCACAGTTGGTCCTAGAAAATACATGTATATTACTTTTTCTTCACCACATGTATCATAGTCTGCCTTCTTTACAGCCACTAGGTTGTTTGCACCTGACCGGTACGGGAATACTGCGTAGGTACGTACGTACGTAAGTACATATCATATTGAAAAAAAACACACACACAAAAACATTAGAAACGTAATCGAAATCTTGTTGTTACTCTTGTTCTATCAAAAGATGTGATATTGGAGTTGAATAATCTATTAGAATGTTGAAGGAAAGTTAAGATCTAAAATTGTTTTGACCTAAAATGAGAATTGATATCTAAAGACCCCGTTTGGTTAAAAACGGTTAGATGATATATAAATAAATTTACTTTCACCCATTAGTTTAAGTTTTTGGGTGAAAGTAGATTTAATTATATTCTCACCTTTAAATGTCTTGCTTTCTTATAAAAAAGCAAGCAAAATTTTGAAAACTAAAAAAAAATAGTTTTTGAAAATTTGATTTTGTTTTTGGAATTTGACTAAGAATTCAACTCTTATATTTAAGACAGATGCAAACCATGGTAAGAAAATGTGAGGAAATGAACTTAATTTTCAAAAACCCAAAACAAAAACCGAAACAGTTACCAAACAGGCCTAAACAACACGATTTTCATAGATAAATTTAAAAGAAAGGGTATAATTGTAAAATTGAAATTCAAAAAAACCAGAAACAAAAAACGAAATGATTACAGAACGGGGAAAGAAAGGGTAAAATTGTAAAAGAGAAAAAGAGATATTACCAAGCCTGTCTCCAACACCAAAGGTTCTTGGTTTAGCCCATTGTTCAAAAAAGGTAATATTTTCAGGGACTCTCCAACCATGGCTTCCACCAACAATGTGAGTGAAAGCATTAACAGATGATTCCATCATCAAAACTAAGCAACAAATTATGATTCTTTTGTCCATTTTTTGGTTTTCTTTTTTCTTTTTTCCCTTTAATTGTGCCAATCTCTCTGTTTTTTTTTTTTTTTTTTTTTTTTTTGTTTTTTTGGGAGATTAAGAGAGAGATCAGAAAAAGAAAAGAGAGGGAGAGAAAAATGGGTTTATTTTTCCTTTTTGTAAATGAATTTTTCTTCTTCTTCTTCTTCTTCTTCTTCTCTTCCAACTCCAAAGAGAAAAAAAAGAAAAGAAATAGGCAAATGGATTTAGTTTGTACCAAATTTGGAATGTTGAAGCTAATGCTTACTCATTCTTTGTTTGTTTTAATCACTAGGTCCATTTTTTACCTCTTTTCTTTTTTTAGGACACACACCTATTTTAAGTACTATTAATGAATGGACCTCAATTCTTAACCTTTTTTTTTTTTTTTAATATATATATTTTATTTTATTTTATTTTGAGAAAATTCTCTTTTTCCAACATGTTTGGAATTGACTCTCAAATGATTAAATCACTCTATAATTTGTTTTTAATAATTCAAAATCAATTTTGTTGATATGAAATTTGCATCTAAAAATATAAAATTAAGAGAAATTTTTACATATGGTAAAAATGTCAAACTATTTACAGAAAATAGCAAAAAAACACTATAGACGTTGATTGACTTCTATCAGCATCTATTAGTGATAGACTTCTATCATTTCTATCACTGATAGACCATGATAGACTTCTACTGGCGTCTATCTCAATTATCTAAAAATTTTGCTATTTTGTGTAAATAGTTTCTTTTATTTTTCTATTTTTAATTTTTTTTATAAAATTAAATATTAAATTAAGTTTGAGTGATTAAATGTGTGTTTTTGAACCGTTTTGAATATGATAAAAGGGATTTTGAAAAAATCACTCCCAAACCTACCGGTCTAAATCATATTTTCTTTTCATTTTCTCTCCTTTAAATCTCATACTTGATTTAGTTGCTTCAAAGATTTTGTTTAAAATTATTAATAAATTTCAAAAACTAAAAAAAGATAACTAAAACGACTCTTTCATAATCATTAGATTTTTTAAAATTAAGTTTACAAACCTTTTTAAAATTAAGTTTAGAAACCTTATTTACTTCTATTGATATTTCATTGCTTTATGGTTATTTCATTGCTTTATTGTTTATGTTTTAGGAGTGTTTTCAAATTCGATACAAATTTTTTTAGTTTGGTTTTTAAAAATATCAATAAAAAGTGGAAAATAAAACCTAACAATTCATTGGTATAATAAGTATTTATAGATTTAACTTTAAAAAAATAAATAATAAATAAAATGATTATCAAAGACCAAACAATTGAGTTCTTGACGAGAGATGGGGCTAAACAAACTACCATGCACTCATTTAGGTCTCAATTTTATTGAAGCATCAAAATGAAAGTATCGATAAATTGTTGAAATTGACAGATAGTTTTTAAACTATTATATATATTAAAAAATTAGGGAAAAAACAATTTCGGTTCGTGAATTTCAAAATGTTACGTGTTTAATTTTTAAGTTTTTAATTTGATTTCAATTTTATTTCTAGATTCCAAATGTTATAGTTTTACACCTAAGTTTGAGTTTTGTTACAATTTAGTCTATATGTTTCAAGATTCTACACTTTTAATCTCGATTTTTCATTAGATACTCACTACTTCTTTAGTGTTGATTGTCTCTATTAATTAATTTAAAAGAATTATAATTTATTAGGCACCATTCAGTAACCATTTGATTTTTATTTTTTATTTTAAAAATTGAGCCTTGTTGGTGCTCGAATCTTGCACGCTTTCGTTGTAGTCGCACGCCCCTCGTGGTCTTGACCTCTAGTCCACTTCTCTTGGTCTGATCTCACTTCTCGAGTTGACTTGCGCGAAAGATCCTTGCATGGGTGTGGTATTGAGCCTATCACACTCTGATACCTAAGCTGGTACAATGAGTATATAGTTCAGCTAAGCACACAAGAAGGAAGATCATGACTTTTTTTTCTTTGGAGTCGTCAAATGAGGTTATTTATAATGTTTTTCGTCTAACAATCGCATGTGATTAGTTATAACCATGGCGATGTCATGGTTGTTTCTGGCGCTCGGGGCTTCAAGATGCCAAATCGAGTGCATGTTGGTTATTTTCCGATTGATATATGTTTACCAACTTCGAGGCTCTAAATTTTTCCGTTTAGGACACACGTTCCCTTATGCCTCCTCTCGATTCCCAAAAGGGCTTGAGACACGCCCGTGGGCTTTTGGCATTGTCTTAGGCAACCCTCTACAAGCCTATTTTCTCTCAATTTTTTATAATAGTTTGCATTATTCTTAAATAAAATAGTTGAATTCTTAGCCAAATTTCAAAAACAAAAACAAGTTTTTTTTTTTTTTTTTTTTTTTTTTTTTAGTTTTCAAAACTTGGCTTGGTTTTTACAAATATTGATTAAAAATAATAATAACAAAATAAGAAATTTAAATATAGAATGAGTGTTATAGGCTTAATTTTCAAAAGTTATAAACAAAAAAAATGTTACAAAACGAGGCCTTAAGTTTTACTATTAAAATTAATTTAAAAATTTAAAATTCATAATTATTTAAAATTAATATATATATATAGAAGAAGTTATTAGGCATAGTCGGTGTAGCATGTGCTACCAACCCCAAAACAGTTTATAAACTTGGGATACGTGCTTCATTAGTATTATATCAAATGATGAGGATGATAATAATAATAGAGTAAAGTGCTTTTCAAAAAATAATAATAAAAAATTACAAAAAAAAGGGTAAAAGCGAACAAGTTCTATTCAATATTTGGTTAATTTACAAATAAATAAATAAATAAATAATATATATATATATATATATATATATATATATATATATATATATATATATATATATATTATACTAAGTATTTAATATTTTACTTTCTAAACTTTTTAAAATTTTAAACTTTTAATTTTGTATCTAATAAGCCTTCAATATTTTAATTATATGTCTAATAAATTTTTGAACAGTCAATTTTATGTATAAGAATTATTTGATCTATTTGAAAAGATTTTAAATTCACAAACTAAGTGAATACAAAATAAAAGGTTTGATATCAAATTTCAATTTTATGTCTTATATTTCTACTCCAACAATTATGAAAAGGTTCATGAAATAATATTATCCATTAAACAAAATATTTACTAACACTAAAGTTTTAGGCTAATATGCTACTTAAAAAAAGTTTTAGGTTAAATATTCTAATTGATCCCTATACTTTTTAAGTAATTCTCAATCTTTATTATAATCTTTTAAAATCTAAGTTTGCACACTTAACCTATTAAAAAAATGTTTAATTTTGATCTAAAAAGATATTAAAATTTTGTTTCTTATTAATATAATTTGATGCATGCCACTAAAATTCTACTTGACAAATCAAATACAACTAGTCCACAAGAAAAATTAGACCCACCCATTAACAACTTTATTTCTTCAAATTAGCATATTTGTGTCTTAAGACTCTTAATAATACAATGATGTGTAATAACATTCATTTTTATATTTAGATTCCAAATTTTGCTTATAATTTTATAGATCATACTATTTACCCTTTTCAAGATTAGTAAAATTTGAATAATTTAAGTTAGCAGTTTCCTTTTAAAAAAGATTGAAAGTAAATGTTATTTTTCTTCTTCTTGAATACAATGATTTGAACCTTTAAATTTAAGAAAATGAGTGTGAACTCATGTTACCAAAGTTAGTCTATTTCATAGTTTAAAATTTCTATCGAAATCTCGAAATTTCAAGATTGAAATTTCAGTAGGAGAGAAATTTCGATTTTTTTCCAATTTCTCGAAATTTCGATGAGTTTTTTTTTTTAAAAAAACAATTAGCTATGCTAGCTAAACAACATATTTTCATTCAAATTTTTTCCATTGAATTTTCACATCATTTCACCTCAAACTTGAATTGATATGAGTTTTTTTTTCTTCTTTCTTTTCTATTATGTTGTGTTATGTTTAATGTTATGTTTTTTACCTCCTTTTATTTTAATGTTATGATTTTTCCATCTTTATCATGTTATGGTAGTTTCACGCTATGATTTTTTATTTTTGTATCCATTTCATTTTATAATAAACAATTTACAATTATTTTATATGCAAATATTTCATGTTCTTGAATTTTGTAATTATTTTTTCATTTCTTTTTTAAATTTCTGCTCTCGCATGACATTTACACAAATATTTTACAATATACATCTAAATATTGTCTTATTTTATAGAAATAATAATTTAAAATGGTCAATTATAGTCTAACTCAATTTTCCAAAATTTTCATCAATCTTTCCATAAAATCGAGACCTGGATATTTCTATGGACATCGATATCTCAAACCTTGGCCTATTTAGAACTATTTTTCACTTATTTTTCCTATAAAATTCAAATAGGAAAGAATAAAGAAAGAGAAGAAACAATAAAAGGGAGCGAAGAATAAAGGAAAATAGGGATAACCCAATAAATCTCATTCCAAATTAGGACACTGTACATAGCAATACAAGATCACACCAACAGACTCATCATCATCATCATAAATAAGATCATCAAAACAGAAACACCCACATAAGAACAACTACAAACAAATATCCCCAAAAAAAAAAAAAAAAAAAAAAAAATCCCTCAATACCCATTTGCATTTCTAACTAAACTCCCTTCTCCTTTGATCAAAAGGAAAAAATATGCAAAAAAAAATCCAATTCCCTCAAAACCCATTTGCATTTCTAACTAAATTACCTTCCCCTTTGATCAAATAGGTTCTACAAATGCTTCATACAAATCTTTTAGAAGCTGTTGGATAAGTCAGCATTGTGGATGAGATATGTGAGTGCCAATGCCACCACCATTAACACATAAGCTATCCCTTGGTCTATGGATGTCCCTGTCAAATTTCATTTCAAAACATACTAATTAAGTTCATTGAGAAAATCTAAGAATTTCATCCCTAATTCTCTCCTTAGGATTTTGCATTTCGAATAACAACTGTTTAAATTAAGTTTATAATGGCCTTTTTTGAGATTTCATGATGATTTATTTATACCTTTGTTTTGAAAAGTAAAGTAATGATAGTCATGCCAACACAAATAGCAAATAATAATGTATGAAACTATGAAATAACTTTATGCTGTTCTTATGAGTAGAAGAAAATAGCGTCTATTTTATATATTTGACATTTCTAACATTTTGGTCCACAAATCGATGTCAAAGACCTGTCGCCAGATTGAGAATACCATGCTGGAAAATAGATCCAACACACAAAACTAGGGGGGGGGAAGGTGAAGTAAATTAAGATTTGAGCTTAATTCATCTAGAAATGTAAATCGAATCCGGAAAGAAAGCATAAAGAAACAGAACTGATTTGAAGCCAGAGATCCACATTCCATACAGATCTTGAACAGAAATGCAAAAGAGAACTTGAAGAGAGAGAAATTAAGAGGAGAACTAACCGTCGCTGGTGGGAGCGGGTGCCGGAGCCAAGGAATGAGGCTGAGCAACCGGCAAGAAGATGGCAAAGACGAGCGCGGCGGCAGCCAAAAATCCAAAAGAGGCCCTAGAAACCGCCATTGGAGTCAGAATCGTGGTGGGTAATTTCTCCTCTGCTTTATTAAGGCGAATAATGGAAAGAAATGTAGAAGCGAGGGTGGATCTCTCTCTGCGATGGGTCTCTGAGATGAAGAAGCTTTCAGGGACTTCTTCTTGCAATGGCTTCAAGAGGGTCGCAGAGAGAGAGAGAAAGAGAGAAAGGAATCTCCCTTTCTCTCCTGAAATGAAGAAATGAAGAAGACGATTAAAGGGAATCTCTGAACGGAAACAGAGGCAGTCTAGCAATGGGAGACGGAGGAAACCAAATCTTCGGAGGAGTGCCGTTTTATAGGGTTAGGTTTTTATTATTTAAGTTATCATTTCTACCTTGAAATTATTACTTTTACGTTTATTTGGTTGATAAAGTTTCAAAACTTACACTTTAGTTTCGAGAAAAGAAAGGAAATGTCGGGTAAAACATATTAAATTTATATTATTTTTACTCTACATCAATGCTCCTCATTTTTCTTTTTTAGTTACTAACTAGACCATTTAAAATTATTTCTCAAACGTGAGGAACTAAAGTGTATGTTTTAAAACTTCAGGACCAAATAGACTTTCAACTTAGACCTCAGGGACCAAAAATGCAATTTGTCTTATTTTTTATTTTGCGTACAATGGAAGTAAGGAATTCAGACCACAAACCCCTAGATTGCTAAAACATTTGTATGTCAATTGAGCTATACTAGCATTATCATGTTTTTTTAGACCAACATATGTCTAGTGAGAGATTCAAACTTCTTAGCTCCTAAGTAGACATATGTCTTAATATTATTTAAGTTACTATTTTAGTTCCTTTTTGCACATTTTTTTTTATTTTGGCATTATAAATTTGAACCTTCTGTTCTACTTAGGAGGTTGTTCATCAACTAAATGTCGATATTAGATTTTTTTTTTTTTGTCAAACTTAAGCATAACTCCTTTGTAAAGAAAAAGTGATTATAGTTCTGGTGATCAAAATATGTACTATCATTTAAAAGGTCAAAGATTCACACAGAAAAAAAATCATTATAATCTTTTTCATCACATCGTTCTATTTTGTCATGTATAAATAGTTGATGAAAAAATTGATATAGCAATGTGTTATTTGATAACTATTAGGTCAAAATAATGACTTTCAATATGAAATTTTCTCACAAAGACACGTGTTTTAATAGGACTGCAATTTGGTGTGTGAACACAACAAAGCAATGTTGAGGTCATCTCTGACCTACTCCAAAAATGTCCGTTAAGTTGACTCACCCATGTTATAGAGACATTATCAATGCAACACCTACCAGTAATACAATATGAGTTAAAAGGGTGCAAAAAGAGAATTTTGACACACTTCCTCAAATATAAAGGAAATTCTCCAAAGATACACATTACACACCTACTTAGCTCGACACTACTTCATATCTAGTACTAATTTAAGTGTCAGAGTGTATGTAGTCGAGCACCAACCCAATGTAAGATTTTATGATAGGTCAGATTCTATCACTTACTAAGACTTGTTAGTGAATGTCAAATCAGCAACCACATTGTTTAAAAACGTACATCAATAATAACCATCTAGTTTGTTGGATTTTCTATCATATAATTAGGAAACATTTAAATAGGTAGAGAAAATGATTGCAACAAAGATATAAATATATATGAGGTGAGAATATTAGTTAAACAAAAGAATGAAAAGTTATAGACAAGATGTTAGAGATATAAAGTAGAACTAAAGTGAAGTAGAGCACTTTTAGAAATAGAAAAATTAGAGAGAAAAATTGAGAGATTTTTAAGTTAGAGAGAAAACAATTTGTCAAGGGTACTAACAATAGAAGGAGATTTATTTATTTTTCTTAAACGAGAAATTAAATTAGAAAGAGATCAAGAAAAATTTACCAAGAATGAAAATTAAGAGAGAGAAAAAGAAAACGATAAATCGGTAAGAATAATATTAAGAGAAATATTATATTTTAGAGTAAAATACATGTTTAATCTTTAGAAAATTTTCACATATAGAAAAATAAATAAACAATTTATACAAAATAGTAAAATTTTTAGATAATTATGATAGATGCGGATAGAAGTCTATCAGGGTCTATCAATTATAGAAATGATAAAAGTCTATCACTAATAGATGCTGATAGAAGTCTGTTAATGTCTATCAGTATTTTTTTTTTTTTTTTTTGCTATTTTCTATAAATAGTTTGACATTTTTTCTATGCGTGAAAATTTACCTTTTAAGTTTTTGAATTTAATTTTTGTTGAATTATAAAAAATCAAATTATATAATGAAAAAAGAAGAAGAAAATGACAATGAAATTAACCCAAAAAACAAAAACCAAAAAACCGGAGATAACCGGGAAAGCCGGTAAAGTGTGTATATATATACATATCGAGATGAGAGAGAAACAACCGGGAAAGCCGGTAAAGGGGAAAGGTCGTAGGGCTTACGGCCGTTATGGGAAAATGGGGCCCATGAGCATGTTTCCTGGCCACTGCTGCTTCGGCACATGCCGTCCATGCCGTCTTTGACAGTCTATTATTTGCCTTTTACCTTTTTCTCATGGGCGAATATATTTTATTTTATTTTTTTTTTTGTGACTACAAACTAAATTTAATATCCATTATTTTTCTTTCACCTAAATTGGTAATCAATCAATTTGTCACTTAATGCAATGAAATGAAACTTAATTAATAATTTGAACAATTATTGATGCTTCCCATGTTTTACAAACCACCATCCAAATTACGACAAAATTTGCTATGTTACAAATACCCATTAGGATTAATGATTATGACAAAATTCACTTGAATTTAAATATACGTTGGGTTTGTGTACCTCAAGATATTAGTATAATCTATATATTTAGCATATAAGTTTCCTGCATTAATAGTAGGTTGGTAGGGGAATTTTTAAAAATAAAAAAATAAGGAAAATTATTTACGCAAAATACCAAAACTTTTAGATAGTTGTAATAGACGCTGATAGAAGTCTATCAAGGTCTATCAATGATAGAAATGATAGAAGTCTATCACTGATATATGTTGATAGAAGTCTATCAATGTCTAACAATATTTTTTTTTTTGCTATTTTCTGTAAATAGTTTGACATTTTTTCTATCTGTGAAAATTTCCGAAACTTCTTTTACTATCTATCAACCTTAAGGTTTGAAGTTTGATTTTCCATCCCAATATTGAAAAAAAAAAAAATATAAAACCAACACATTATACACTAATTAAATCATAGACATCTTTAATCAAACATGTAAACACAAGTTTGAATTCTATAATTCAAATTATTCAATACCAAGCAAGCTTTGTGAACTGTACTAATAAAACTAACCAACATGAACGTAGCTCAACTGATATGAACCTATACTATCAACTTCGAAGTCTAAAGTTCGATCTCCCATCCCACATACTGTCAAACTAAAAAAAAATCAGACATCTCCTCGTCCGAGATTCAAAGCTTTATACCCCAATCTTTACAATGATAGAGCAAGAAACAAGATACTACTCTAAATAATATTTTTCATACCATAATGTAGCTAAATAAAATATTTCTTTTAGACTGTTATTTAACATTCTCTTTCATTTTCAGGAGACCCAAATACATTTTCTGTACATAGACTAAGAAAATAGAAAAGAAGAGAAAAACAGAGAATAAGAAGGCCTGGCTTTCCCACAACATGGTGGCCATTTATTGGTTGTTGATAGAACTTGAGAGCGTTCTACAGGCCACCAAATGGAGAAAATCTCCATACCATTACCAGCTGCATTATTTCCTTTCCACAAAATCCCCTACAGACTGTCCAAAACTTGATAAAAGAAAGTGACAAAACTGGTAATAGAGATGAAATCTGGACCATTTTCCAATTCAAATCAGACTGAAACTTTTCTGCCATTCAAGTAAGCTTTCTCTACTCTCATTAATAATTTTGAAACAAGGTTGCTGGACGGTTCTAAAGAAGGAAACTAGTTCTAAATTTCTAAGTTCTAACAAACTGATTTGATGGTAATATTATTGACATCAATCATATGAAACAACAAATGTAATGGGAGTTTCAATCATATGAAACAACAAATGTAATGGGAGTTGAATTCTTTATTGATGTCTACGTCTATATCTAAGTCAGCAGTGTTCACCAAGAGATATAATTATCTACAGTAAAGGGATAGACAAAAGATCTTACATAGATAATTAGCAGGGAAGAGGAAGGAAGGAAATGCATCAACATTCAGATTTCAGCATCAGAGCTACCTTTGCATCAAACCTGTCCTCTTTTTAATGGAAAATGAATTGATCTTCGTTGTTCTTATATATTTCAAATAACTGCTTCAGATGCTGGATGGCGATTCTTCTGCAGTCAATAAGACCACTTATGTCAAATTTCTCCAACTCCGTCACAGATTTCTTCAATTTCCCTTTTGGATCTCCGTTGGTTAGAAACAATGCCAATGTGGAACCCCTGGATTAAATTTGGTCAGAATATTTAATACCACACTAGTTTACCTCAGATAGCTTTACAAGAACATCACTCAATGTTATGAAAATTTCCCGTGTACAAACATTCGCCACATAAGACAGGCACAAAACAGTAGAAAGAGCGGAAATTTTGTCATGTGACCGAGGTATAACTGAATATAGGTTAAAACAATGGTAAGGGAAGTGAAAGATTAAAAACATCAAATTCCTTGCTACAGAAAGTAGAATATACAGTTGGAGCATACCTCAACAATTGCAGGGTGGATAATCGAATAAATCGTTCCAAAACAGGGAAACTTCCTTCTTATTCTAGAGCCTTTTATAATAGTTTCAACTTCCTAGAGACAAATCTAGGATTCTCTTCATATATCAAATGAGTCAATCAAGATCCCAACAGAAGCTACCATACAATCCAAGAAATCAAACAAAAAATTTATGGTGTAATAAATATGCATAGGTGAAAAAGTTGATTAGATACCTGAGCAAATCAGCCTCATTAAATCCTCTACGTCTGGAATGCGAATATGCACTGTATGGCTTTCCAATTAAACTTGACTGTCTATAGAGAATACAAACAGCCTCCATGCAAAGCTCATCATTTTGAGCAAATGCAGCACGCATTTCATCCTCCAACTCCCATTTTTTGTTACATCTCTTCCCTTGGTCTTTTGACATAAGATGACTTGAGCCATATCTATTTTGGATATTGCCATCAGAATCCGAGGAAATGAAACGGTCATCACTGAAATAGTCCATGCGAAATGTAGCATACTTGAACATAGAATCAAGTGATCTACATTCTTTCCCAACTTCCTCTGCACATTCCCTCAGCATGACTGCAGCAGCCCTTGAAGAGGTCATGATATTCTTGCAATCATTAGTACCAGGAGAAAGATGCATTTTTAAGCCATGTTTGTCTGCCCGAGCATGTTGAGGTGTTGAAAACATTGCCCCTACTTTCTTCAACGACTCCTTACCCTTGCTTACACTGGGCAGAATGGTCATCTGATCATCTTCCCTTTCAGCATCATAATCTTCACAATCATCTAAAAATGAACCTCGTTTTCTCTTTTGATTTCTTTGAGCTCGAGATAAATTTTCTGCTAGAGCATGATCATCATCACTAATTATCTCAACAATGCCTCCTCCAGTACCTAGGAAGGACAGGTACCTTGATCATGTGAATAAATAATTCCCATCATACTTGAATAGACTCAAATTTGTTTCGTGTGCATATGCATAAATTTAAATGTTTGTAACTTGGCTGCTAAAACTAATCTTGTCTGGAAAATTGGCAATAATCCAAAATAATGTCATAAAATTATATATGGAGAAAAATACCATCAAAGCCAAAGGTGAACTAAGCACAATTTTGTTCTTTTGTTTTTGTTTTTGTTTTTGTTTTTTTTAAATCTTCTGTCATATCACAATATGATGCATGGGCATAGCAAAATAGCTATATTCTTAAAACTAATAAATAAAAAATTGGAATTTATAACCAGTTTTCAGTAATGCCAAATACCATATCCATCCCAAGTTTCCAGGTCAAGTTGGGTATGTCTTTAACTATCCCAAGCATTCTAGTCTTACTATTTCTAGGTGAAATTTTTTTACCGTGAATGGAAGAAATTAAATCTTCAAGGCTGGCCGGGTTTTGTGTTTTTGCAGAAGCTAAAAAGGTTGAAACCACTGATGAAAAGATGGAATAAGGAGAAATTTGGCATCGTTGCTATCCAAAAAGTGGAAAATCTTAAATCCCTTAGTACTTTGGATGTAGTTGAACAGAACAGTGAGCTTTCTGCCCATGGGTTTAGAGAAAGAGCTACTCTTAAAGCTCAGCTGGAAAAGTAAATTCTTAAGAAGATAAGTTGTGGAGACAAAAATGTAAGCTCAAATGGAGGCTAGAAGGGGATGAGAACACAAAATTATGCTAATGCTAGAATAAAGAAGAGCCTCCAACATTGAATGAGGATTTGATTGTAAATGAGTTTGTGACTTTCTTTACAAATTTATATATGAAGACTAGTGGCAACCGTGTTATTCCCTCCAACATTAAGTACCTAGGGATGCCCCTAGGTGGTAACCCCAAAAAGCTTCCCTTCTGGCAAACTGTTATTGACAAAATAGAAATAAGGTTGGATCGTTAGAAGAGTGTTATTCTATCTAGAGGGGGCAGAATTACGTTGGCTAAATTAGTTCTTACAAGCATCCCCTTATATTATTTCTCAAATTTCTCTTGCAGTACTCGTGTGCTAGATACGTTGGAGAAATTGGTCAAGAATTTCTTTTGGAAAGGTAGCAAGGATTATGGTGCTGGTAATCTTGTTAATTGGGAGACTACTTCTCTTCTGACTGACATAGGAAGGTTGGGCATCAGTGACTTTGCCATTAAAAATTGTACTCTTTTATCCAAATGGGGTTGGAGATTTCTCACTTAGAAGGATGCTTTTTGGAGACAGGCGATTGCTTATAAATACAAGTGGAATGAGACTCATTGGTGGCCTTCCATGAATGGTTCTCGTTGGTTTAAAGGCCCTTGGCCCCAAATCATGAAAAATGCCCTCATTTCAAAGGAATGGTACAAAGTTAGAGTAGGTCATGGAGATAAAACCCGAGTCTAGAAGGACAAATGGTTGGTTGACTCACCCATTTGTTTGGAATTTCCTAGGCCGTTCAGACTTGTGACTGCAAAGGATTCTTTGGCTTGTTAGTGTTGGTTTGATTCTTTTTTTGCATGGGATATAAAGTTCAAAAGAAATTTCACTGATGCTAAATTTGATGATTTGGGTTGCTCTTTTGAACAAGCTTCAACTTTTTAGATTGAATAACAGGGATGACGTGTTTGTGTGGTTGCTGAAAAATGATGGTTCCTTGTCAGTCAAACCATTCTCTCCCAAGCTCATAGTGAAGCAAATATCTTTGGAAAGGCAAAAATCTGATCTTATTTGGAAAGCCTTTTGTCCTAAAAAAGTCAAGGTGTTCTTGTGGATCTTCTCTTTTGAAAGGTTAAACAAACACCTGCTGTAGAATCCAAAGAATCCATCGAAATCATGCCCTCTTTCCTAATTGGTGTGTTCTTTGTAAAAATAGTGAGGAGTCTTTGATGCACCTTTTTTTCTTCTATCCTTTTGTTGCTAATAGTTGGGGGAGATTGTTTAGCTTGTTCAAAATGCAATGGTGTTGGCCTGAGAAGCTTCATAACCCCTTTTACATTTAGTTGAAAGTCCTCAGTTAAATGTAGATGAAGATCCTTTGGTCCAATGGGATCTTCGCTCTCCTTTGGAGGCTATGATTTGAAAGAAACTCTAGAATGTTTCGTGATCATGAAACTAATAGAATTTTTTTTTGGAGTTTGGTTACTCTTTTTGCTTCGACTTGGTCCTCCACTTCTAAATTCTTTCGTAATTATAGCCTAACCCAATTTTATACTAGTTGGGTTGCCTTTTTTTAATTTGTTGTGTGAGGATACCTCATCTCCCCCTCTTTTCCTATCATTCTCTTCAATAATGAAAATTATGTTTCTTATCAAGAAAATAAAAGTTGGTTACATTATCTGCTCAAGAGAAAACGAAATGATGAAACTTGTAACAAGTTCTGCTCAGACTTGCATAAATAAACATCTCAAATGACATTCACATATTCATGGATTAAACATAGGTATTATATGTAACCATTGGATTTTAATCCAAGCAACATTTTATTCAATAGATATACGAAGTTTAAGCTAATAACAAGATTCCCCTTGTCAATGCTCTCATTCAGAGACTGCATATTAAAGATCTACCGAGCAGTTGTAAATACAAACTAAATTTCTAATGCCTGCATTTCCCTAACTTTCAATTTTCTAGCTAGTGGAGTGGATTTCAACTAGGTGATGTGATAGCCTTTTGACAATCAATCACAATTACTTAAAATGCAAGCATAGAATTTTCCGTTGTTTACCTGTTCGATTCTCGATTCTGTCACTTTCCGCTCCTCTCTTCCCAATCAATTTTCTGGAACCACCAAAGCAAGAGTCGTTTCTGTTTGGAGCAATGGGTTCCCCATTTTGTACAACTGTGTTAATATTCTCCAACTGTGAGACTCGGCGTGTGAGCTCCTCATATTTCCTTCGACGCAGCTCGTAATTATGTTCAACTTCCCTCTTTGTACATTCCAATTTTGAATTCTTGCATTTGAGGTCCTCTATGTTCTTTCGGTCATCTTCCACTGTTTTCTTGAGTTCTACTATTTGACTTTCTAATTCTGATTTCTTGAAGTTAAGCTCCTCCATTTCACATTCAAGTTTTAGATTCTTGCACATAAGCTCCTCTATAGTCTTCTCATAGTCTTCCTTTTCTTTCTTTACCACTTCTATTGCTGATTGTAATTCTGAATTCTTGTGGTTAAGCTTCTCCATGGTCAATCTATCATCCTCTTGAGTTTCTTTGACCATTTCAAGCATTTTCTCAAACCCCTCCAAAGCACTTTTCTTCTTCTCTCTATCCTCGTTCACTTTAACAATCAGTTCTTTGAGTTGTTGAATGTCATTTTCTCTCTCCTTCAACTCCTCATATGTTGCCTTCCACTTCTCAAATCCTTTAGGGTCAACCTCAACCTTGTCTTGCTCGACCTTGGATTCATGAGCGAGATTGTCAAGTCTCAGAAATTCATATTTGCTTTGGAGCAATTCATACTCCTTATTCTTGCTCTCAATCTCTTTCCTCATCTTGACTTCTTTAGCAACCAAAACCTCCTCCACTCTGTCGAAATCTTTAGCCCTAAATGCCGTCCGGAGAAACGAAACCAATTCTGAAATGCTCCGACTCTCAAGGTTATCATCATCAATAGAACTCAAAGCAACACGCGAGTCGATCGCCATTTCAAAATTCGAAGACGTTGAAATGCCGAGCACCGGACCTGATAATGGAACGGCTGAGGCAATGCTAAACAAAAAAAGAAAATGAAAAAGATGAAGAAACAAACCTGAAAACACAGCGTTGAGCGCTGTGGATGGAAGAATGAGAGAAAGAAGGTTGAAATGCTATGGTTGGTGAAGCATTGTGAAGAAGGAACGTGAAGGAACATGCAGAAGAAATGAGAAGAAGCTCACTCTCACACTTCCAACGCCGAATTTGAAGATGCAAATTGTGCCGGGAAAATGGAAATGAGAGCTGTATGAACCTCCATAAAAGTTAAACCACAACTCAACCGCCGTACCGGAGAGTCTGAGAAGTCGCCGCCTTTCCTGATCTTTGAACTCAATGGGCCTTTTCTAAGAGCCCAATCAGATTGCAATTATAATAATGGATAGCAATTTTATGTGTATAGCAACATTTTTTAAAAATTATAAATATAACAAAGTTTATTAGTAATAGACTCAGTGATAGGCCACCTAGACCATAAAAATCTATCATCGATAAAAGTATATCACTAATAAATTTTGCTATATTTGCATTTTTTTAAAAATGTTACTATATATGCTAGTACTTTGAATTTGATTGTCTTCTTTGCAACTGTCCCATTATATTGATTTTTTTTTGGATAATTATTGTAATGAGTAGCAAATTTAGGAATAATAACCAAGTGTATAGCAACATTTTTAAAAAATTGCAAATATAGCAAAGTCTATCAGTGATAGACTTCTATCGTTGATAGACCACCTAGACCATAAAAGTCTATTAGCGATAGAAGTTTATCACGGATAAACTTTGTTATATTTATAATTTTTTTAAATGTTACTATATATATATATACTAATACTTTGAATTTAATTGCTATATTTATAACTGTTTTTTAGGTTAATTTTATAGATATTAAAATTATTTAAATTAATATCTTTCTATTATCTAATAAATGATAGGTTTTTATATGTTTTATGAATTCTTATCAATTAATAGTTAATGTTGATTGATTTTTTTTTAGTACAGATGTCGAACTTCATTGATATTAACTTCTTTTTTTTCCACTTTTTTTTTACCATTTTTCCGGTTATGAAATACAGACGTATTTAAATTTTTGTATTTTTAATTTCGTATTTGATTATTCTGAATTTAAAATTTAATTGCAACGGTTCAATCAGAAATTAATTAAACGTAATTGATGTGATCACATGTCGAAGATATACAATCAATCTATCTTTTTTTTTTTTTTAATTAGGATTTAAGTTTGAAGATGTGATTTTTTTTGGAAAATTTTCATAAATAAAAAAAATGTCAAATTATTTATAAAAAAATAGTATTTCTATTACTGATAGACATTGATAAACTTCTATCAGCATCTATCACAAATATTTAAAATTTTTGTTATTGTGTGTAAATAATTTTCCTTATTTTTCTATTTTTAAAAACGTTCCTTTTTTACAAAAAAAATTAAAAGATAGCATGTCGAAAATGTGATTTACTTGAATCTAAATCCTAATTTTTGTGCATAATTATTTTTCAAAGAAAATTTAGTGCATAATTATATTAAAAAGAATTAGGATTTTAGTATCCAAAGAAATTTGTAAATAAATATAATTCGTATAAATTTCAATATAGTGAGTACAATTCATTTGATGTTTTCTCCTGAACGTTAAATGATGTTTTATTTTTCCACGTCTTCTAGAGCTTCAGTTTCAAAGTCTTCAAGAACTCTAGAATTTAGGAGAAGTTTTTGTCTTCTTGATTGTTCTTCTGCATATCTACACTCTTTAGTGCTTTAACGTTTTAATCTTTGGACCCTTAGAGCAGAACTTCAAAGCTTCAAAACTTCAAAACTTCAATCTTTCCAATCTTCCATCAAAATGAAGGGTGAACCTCTCTATAGAGTTTTCAAGAGGCCTTGTGTGGGCTTGAGATTGGTTATCTTTTGGGTCATCATTTAGATTTGGGCTTGAACCTAATAATTTATTTGACCTAACTTTTCACCATGGACTTGAATTGGATTGTAGCTTGGGCCAAATCAATTTATTCACCTCAACCCAATTAACAATTCATGCCAAATTGGGTTGTCGATCAAATAATTGATGGTGTACTTAATCATCGTTGAATTTAATTAAACGCATTGTTGTGATCAACTAAATTGAAGACATGTGATATCTTTTAATTTACTCTGAAGAAGATGGTGGTCGTGAGGAGCCTAAAAAAGATGTTGTATTGCTTTCAATAGGGATAAATTTCTTCAATTGTTTTCTAATCATCTTTGTAGTTCATAATTTTTTAGTACGATAAGATCTGAGAGATTTGAACCACATATCTTTTATTGCAAACACATTCGTATGTTAGTTGAGTTATGCTCGATTTAGCCTATATAGTTCATAATTAATTTTATATAAACAAAATAAAAGTGAATGAAATATGAAATCTATATCATTATTATTAATTTTTTGTATATACAAAATCATTATTATCTTTTGAGCTCTACCATCACAATTGTGGGTGAAAGTCGTCCGTATTTAACACATTAAGCTAGGTCATATTTGATAAGCATTTGCCTTTAAAATTAAAATGTGTTTGTTTTCTTACAACTTCTATAACACATATTTTAATTTTACACTAAACATTCGATATCTTAACCAAATTTCAAAACCAATTTTTTTTTAAATTTTTTAGTTTTCAAATTTGTCATTATTTTTTTAAAAATAGATAACAAACTAAAGAAATAAATGGGTGAAAGTAATATTGTACATGCTTAAATTTCTTTAAAAAAAAAACAAAAAATAAATGTCAAATGGGTTATCATATAAGACAACCTGAAATACATAGTCTTTATTTAATAAGTTTTGGATCAACTTTATGAAGCAAAACGAATTAAATTCTATTAATTAAAACATGTATTTCTTTTAGGTAAAATATTAAATATTCTTGATGAAAGGTACCTTTCTTTAAGTACAATAAAAGTAGGGGATTTGGACTAAAAAATTCTTGGTTAACCCATATTTTATGTTAATGGGGCAAAACTCACTTTTTTTTTTTTTTAGCTATTGAAATATATCTATTATAACAATACAAATTTACATTGAAATTATAGGAAAATTACTATAAACAGAAAAAATATCAAATTATTTACAAATATAGAAAAATTTCACTGTTTACCGCTGATAGATAGTAAAATTTTTCTATATATATAAATAGTTCGACTCATTTTTTTATATTTGAAAATAGCTCTCTCTATATATTTACAAGTATCTTATAAATGCGAATCTTAATATAAAGTAGGAAAAAAAAACATAGATACCAAAAGTCATGAAATTATTCAAGTTAGATGACAATATGGGAGTTGGCTAATAAACAAAGACAAAGAAAAACACATATAATTGAAGCCAAAAAGAAGCAAAAAATTAAAAAAAAAATTAAAAAAAAAAAAGAAAGAAAAAAAGAATCCTGACCAAAAAGAGAGAAAAAGAATATGGGCCTTTTATGATAGATACTAGGAGATTAGAGGTTTCATAAGGGAAAATTAATATATACTTATTTTAGAGTCTTGTTTGTATAAGAATATACTTGACAAAATAGATAAATGTATGGGAATGTTTTTAAAATACCTCGTCATTACATTATAAGCACTTTAGTAGAAGGAATATATACTTGTAACAAATTACTTTCAAATTTAATTTTACCCTTTTTTTAATATGTTTTTAGAATATTTATGCTCGTCTTGGTTATTGTACAGGTGCATATAAGAAAAACACATTTTAAATAACAATACACTTTGATATTTATATACTCCACTTGATTTTTATTTAGTTTCTTAGATTTTCAAAAAAAAAAAAAAAAAATTGGAAAATGAATACTTTATTTCTTGAAAATCAAGGAATAGTATGTTTAGAGTATGTTTAGAAATATAAGTAAAATATGGTACTAAATTTCCGTCAAGGACAACATATCTACTTTTTTTTTTTAATCAATATTTTTAGTTTTTTTAGTTTGATATTCGTATTAGAGACAAATTTACATTTTCAAATATCATAAACAAATTTATGAAACATAAAAAAAAATAAATATCAAAAGATCTAAATATAATATAAATAATAAAACATGTTTACTTGTTTAAAAGGAATAAAGTGTTTATTTATTAATTTAAATCTTTATTGTTTTTATAATTTTTTTTAAATATTAATGAGATAATATTTTCAAACAAATCAAGACCTCAATTGTTGTTGTTTTTTTTCTTTTTTCTTTTTGTCAACACCGAGGTTGCAAAAATGTCCGAGTGAGCATCAATTATTTGGTAGCTTAAAGTTTTTTTTTTTTTTTTTTTTTTTTTTTTTTTTTTTTTTTTTTTTGATAAAGTAGCCGTCTGGTCAATATTCCAGAAGTCTCGTCTTTATTCACAACCTTTATTTTTGTTCAGTTTCTAGTGGCAAAAAATAATGCACCACTACAAAAAAAAAAAAAAAAATTGAATGAAAATTTGTATTTTTTTTTCTTCACACACTTCAATGCATTTTTATATAGAAATTACTTATTATATAATATATATATATATATACACCAAAACGTCAATAATAAATTATTTGTCAACATTTTATTGATAAATTTTTAACAACCATTTCCAAGTCAAATAGGTTATTGTAGGTTGACAAACTTTTCACAAGTCTAATCATATAAAATTAGTGAACTTTTCGATTTTAGTGAAACAATATTCATCCAAAACTTCAAGAGCACTATTGATGTAAAATTTAGAAAAGTAGAAGCGAATCTAACCCTCATATGACACTAATGGTTGAATTTGTAATTTGAAGAAGAGATGACTTGCAAAACAAAGAATAAAGACTCTAATACCTAAATCAGTATGGGAATTATAGAGTAGATAATAAGCCATAAATTTTTAGTTACCTCATATGGAGCCATAATGGTATATTTATAGTTGTAGTTGGCCTAAAAACCCTCATTTTAGGGTTTTCGAATTACTTTAGGTTTATCCCTTGACTTATTTGGCTTAGGTGTGTGAGATGTGTGCCTTTGTTTGGTATTTTGCTAGGGTCAGCCTCGGGCCTACAATAATCACGTGGGCTGGGGCATGCATGAGGCATGCTCTGTTAGATATTTGATGAGGCTCGGCCTCGACCAAGGTCGACGCCAAGCATACTGGCTTGTCGACGCCGAGCATACTGGCTTGGGCCTTAGTCCTAGGTTATTACCCCAGCTCGAATCATGCTATCTTCTCAACTTTGGTGTCCATGTATTTGCCAAATGTCGTTTATGTCCTTTGGTCCAAAATCACCCCTAACAAAGCACTTTGCCCATGAACTTCATAAGTCGGTGTTAAATAACTTAATCCCACCAATTTCAATAATGTTCACTGTTAAAATTTGCACATTTATTAAGAAACTTCATCTTTAGTTCTTTCTCTCTTTTGCACATTCATTGTAGAACTTCATATTCATAATTATATGCACCTTAACTATACATTTTCTAACTTCGACATATTAACTTCATATTTGACTCATCCATAAAATATTCTACTTTTCCTAAATTATTTTGAAAACTCCATTGAATAATTTAATTTAAAAATAGATGCCGCAGAAATTGCGCCAAAAATGCACAAAATGCAAATTTCGAATATAAATCCAAAACAACTTAATAGCGAAAACAACGTGGCCATAATTATATTCCCTTACGTACTCCCACACACCTTTTGTTTTCAAAATATCGTATCAAGTTTTCCCCCCGATAAATTCCCGAGATCCGACTCGTTGGGTTTATTCGTAATTCTATTAAAATCCAAGGGCAAATGAGCGAAAGAAGCGCCAAACTTTCCATCTCCCCGGAAAGACAGAGGACGAGAGGATCAAAATATAATTCAATAATTAATAGCAAAATTAGAAAATTAAAATTTTCGTTTTCCATTTCGTTTTCTGTCTTCATTTAAGTTCAATTTTACGTTTTCTTCTGTTTTTCCTTTTTTTTTTCCACCATTTTTTTTTTAAAAAAATTCTTTTCCATTTCTTCTTTTTCTTTTCCTTGACAGATCCACTACGTGAAAAAGCCAGAATCAAATTCCAGGTAATTTTAACTTTTTTAACCGAGTGAGTTTCTATTTCTTCTTTCTGAAATCTGCCATTTTTCTTTTTCTCCTTCTTTAAATTCTTTAATGGCTTTGAAGATTGATGAATCGGAAGGTTGAATTGAAATTCAAGAGATGTCTGCGATCGGAATGAATCTAAAATCAATAAATTGTTAAGAAAATCTTTGTTTATTTTTCGGAAATTTTTACTTTTTTTTTTTTTCTGCATTCAATTTTCTTGGCAGCCAATTAGAATCCAACTCAGTTTTCCATTTTCATTTTCTGTTTGAGATGTGACTGATTGGCTTTTGATCTGTCGTTATAATCAAACCTTCAACCTCAATGAAAGACGTTTATATCAATTACAATTAAATTAAGTTTATGCAATACACATCATTAATAGTTAATATAAACCTTTTATACTTAGAGTTTTTTTTTTTTTTTTTTTTTTCTTTTTTAAATATTCATAGAATTTCATCTATGTATCTAGAAAGTTTAAAAACTTTTAAAATATGGATGAAATCATTAGTTATTAAAAATATTGTCTAGATTACAATCTCGTCTTGGTTAGATGTTAAAGGTTTGATACTAACTTATAACTTTTCAATAATTATTCACTTCAGAGTACAGATTTCAAATAGTTAGAGTAGAGTATTATATTCTCAATCAAAATATTTTATGTTCAAGTTGTTTCACCAAAAAAATTGTTATTTTAGAAGGTGTTTCTTCCCTTTTATTCTAGAACTCATTAATGCCATTTTTACTTGTCTTAATGTCATATTTTATTTGTAAAAATGAAATGACATTAAAACCTCAAAATATGGTGAACTCTGTCCTGTATATATTTATAAAGGACAGTTGCAAATATAACAATCAAATTCAAAATATTAGTATATATAGCAACATTTTTTAAAAATTACAAACGTAGCAAAGTCTATCAATGATAAGACTTGCTGATAGACTTTTATGGTCTAAGTGGCCTATCAGCGATAGAAGTCTATTACGGATAAACTTTGCTATATTAGCAATTTTTTTAAAATTGCTATACAGTTAGTTATTATCCCTAAAATTGCTACTCATTATAATTACCTTATTTATAATTAGTCCTAAAGATTTATCATGACACATAGAACTTTTGTATAGAAATTTTTGTCCCAATAGAAAAATGTTTTACTTGAATTTCCATTACAATGCATTTCTCGTCTATATCCTATATATTTTTTTTCAAACGAGTGTTTCACCAAAATATATATGATATATACTTGTCACTTATGTACTCTACACTTTGCTATTTATCTATTTTTTCCCAATAAATATTATTTCAAAAAAGAAAGAAAAATAAATAAATAAAGGAAACTTTAGTACTCTATTCAATGCTTTCTATTTTGCTGTGGGCCTAAGGTTATGGCTACGGAGAGTGGTTTGGTATGTTTGGGGTAGGGTATTGAATCATCCAAGTTGAAGAAGTGATTCTTACTATATATATATATATATATATATATTAGCAATGAGAAATTTTGAGTTATTATTAGGAGGGTAGGGGGAACCACACTATATTAGAGAAAGTATTCATTGATGAATATATGGCATATAGCTAGCTAGGCTAGGCTTATTTATTTATTTACTTTTTTTAATTTATTTTGTAAAAATATTTTTGTGTGTGGTGATGAAGAAGGACAAATAGTACCCAATAGGAAAGTTAATATCACAATGAAAAGTAATGCATCAAATAAGGCATTATTATGACATTTTATTGTGCAGTTGAATTGGTTTTTCAAAATCATGATCTGAATAATGGTGGAAAGTAGTTGTAGATTAGGCCCATTGTAACTCAACTTATGTAGCTTAGGTTTATTCTTTAATAATGATAATAATAATAAAAAATTTACAACCACAAAAGGGAAAAAGTCCTCAGTTATGTAAGGCACTTATTGATAAAAAAAAAAAAATCGAGTAATACTTAGGTGCAGCTGCACCTAAGTTCCATGCTTTCATTCCTTTACATATAAAAAAAAAATATTTGTTTAATCATTTAAAAAAATTGACACGTCTCACTTTTTAATTAGATGCAGCTAGTATTTATATATATATATATATATATATATATATATATTAGGAATCATACTGTCAAAAGCATAAGAATATTTTGCTAGTATGATTTTATATAAATCTCTTCCGATTAATACTATATTAGTTGTTTGTCAATTCGAGCATAATTTAATAAATAAAATATCAATTACATGATGGTTTAATGTTTATGATGACTCCATAATTGTTGAACTCTAAAAAGGTTTGTTATTTGTTTGTTTGTTTTTCTTAATGGTGAAGTTAAAAACCTACGACTAAGAATAACATTTACTTTTATGTTTAGACAAAAGGCTTTTGTTTGTTTGTTTTTTTTTTTTTATCATATTTGGCTATTTTAATAATTTATTATATAAAAATAATATTTGGTCCAAGTATAAAATCTTGATTTTGAAAAATGTCATAGTAGTGTAAGAATTGAGTGTTTTTTTTAGGGTTAAATCCATTATGACTTCAAATTGTGTTTTAAGATGATTTTTTTTAATCTAATTACGAAAAATTATTTGAAAGAAAAAAGAGAATATTGATATGAATAGCATAACGGTAGCCCCACTCTTCGGAAAATTCTCCACTCTACTGTTTAAATGAATATTCTAATTGTAATTGAAAATTAGGGTTGAGTTTTGAAGAGATGGTGAAGCATCGTTTGCGAAAAGGATTAACAGACTCTAATGGGACTGATCTAAAAACCGATGAAATTGCTGAACAGCAGAAGATGACTAAAGCAGGTACGGGTTTTTTTTCCTTTTTTTTTTTATTTCCATCGTGCTGTTTGTATTAACTTTCTAAGTGTTTATAAATATTTTTTTTATACTTATAAACACTCACTCAAAACGTGAATTCAAACAATGACTATTACATTATTATTATAATTATTTTAATTTTTGTTCCCACCCTCTCCTTGGCAAATAGTTGACATTTGCTTGAAGAGGATTTTTAAGTTGTTTCAAACATGGATGATAAATAAGTTTTTTAGGCTTTAATTGGATAATAATTTCGTTTTTAATTTTTGAAATTTATCCTTATAATATTCTTTTAATTTTAAATTATAGTTTTCAATTTTGTTAGGAAAACTTAAAATTACTACTAAAGTTGAAATACTAAATTAATATTTCAATGAATGCATAGGGATTAAAAAGTATTTTTAATCTTTTATTCTCTTTTATGGTATTTCTATTATTTTATTAAAGATTTTGATTAAATTATAAATTTAGTCTCTATACTTCAGTTTAGTTTTATGATTATAAAAAAATCTAATTTAGCTTATATAGTTTGAGCTTAATTTAATTTAATCACTAGAATTCCAAAAGTTTCAATTGAGTCTCCATTTAGTGGAAGCCTATCAATATTAGCATAATGTTTTTTTTTTCTTTTTACCTACTCAAGAAGTCTATTAATTTCACTCTATTTGTGCTCATATCTCACTCTAATACAGATATGACTAACACAATCAGTTAGATTAGAAAATGCAAGCCCAAATTGATATAGTGAATATGATAACAACATAAAATATTCTAATTTGGCTTAAACTATAGGACTTAACTGAAACTATTAAAATCATAGGAATCAAATTGAAATTAAACATAAAATCATAACAATCATATTGAAACTTTCGAAACAATGAGTACTGAATTAAGAATTAGTCCAAATCTAAATACCAATTTTGTGTGAGTAATTATAATGAATAGTAATGTTAGGGATAATAACCAAATGTATAGTAACATTTTTAAAAAATTACAAATATAGCAAAGTCTATCCGTGATAGAGAAATTTTGCTATTGTAATTTTTTTAAAAATATTGATTTATATGCTAATACTTTGAATCTGATTGCTATATTTGTCACGGTCTATTTTGTAACTTAACCCATGATTTATCTTTTAGAACAAACAAAATTGTAGTCTTTTTTTTTTTTTTTTTTTTTTGTTATCATAACTCATAAGTTCGTAAATCATTTATTTGATAACCGTTCTTCAAAACTATAGTGGATGAAGTGTGGAACAAATAAAATTTCATTGCTTGTGGTATTTTTTTTTTCTTTTTAAGAATCTTGTAAATTTGTAACATTTTCTTTTTAGAAGAAAAATAAATTGTTCAATTTTCAGAAATGGAACAAAAGATGACGAGAATCTTGAAGCTAATGAAGAACAAAGATCAAGGAAAGAGCAGAGGAATGACAAAGGACTCGAAGAAGGAAACGGAAGTTGTTGGTCTCGTTGAAGATCTATACAAAAATTACCAGTCGATTTATGAACAATATGGTCATCTACGAGATGAAGCTGAAAGAATCGTTAAATCCAAAAAGGAAAATGAAAAGGACAACGAAGATGACTCTTCTTCATCTTCAAGCTCCAGTTCCGACTCCGATTCGGAATACTTTTCGTCGGAGGAAACAAACACCAGCAATGTTCATAACTTACAGAATGAATACTCGAGCAACTTGCATGTTCAAATTCAAGCCGGTGAACTAGAAAAGCAAATTGTACAAAAGAATGAAGCCTTGGCTAAGGTTGATTTCCTGCATCGGGAACTAGATAGCGTACGAAGCCAGAAATGCGAATTGGAAAATAGGAAAAACAAGGAGATATCCGAGAATATGGCTTTGATAGGAAATTTGAAAGAAGAATTAGCAGAAAAGATTGGAGTTGAACAGAAAACACTGGAAGAGAAAGAGAGAGTTCTTGTTCGGATTAAGGATCTGGAAACGGAAGTAGACACTCTGCATTACCGAAGAAGGGAAATCGAAGAACAGAATATTCGGATGAGATCCGAAAATCAATGGCTCAACACTAAGAATTCCGAACTGGAGATGGCATTGACGAATAAAGAAACGGAAGCTTCTTCTCAGATGATCCCGTTAATGGAGCAAGTCAAAAGTCTGAAACAGAAAGTGGAAGGATCGCAGGCTGAAAAAAACAAATTAGGGCAAGAAATGGAGCGATATAAACAGGAATTTTCTCACAAATTGTCCGAACTGGAAGCGGAAAATAACAAATTGAAAAGCAAAATTGTCGATCAAGAAAAAATCATAAAAGAAAAGGACGAAACAATAATTACATTTAACGAGAAATACAAGCAAGCTAGGAACTGCTTACCTGACGTCGCTTCGAGCTTGGTAAGTGCAGAGAGGAAGATGGAAGAATTAGCAGAAGAGCTCCGCAGCGGCCTGGAAGATAAAATCCGTTTACTATCGCAGAGGATCCTTGTAGCAGAGCAACTACACAACGAAAGCAGAGAGAATTTCAGAGTAAGAAACAAAAGATACGAGCAAGAGAAGAGACACTTCGAACAAAAAATAGAAAATCACGAAGCGGAATTGATGAAACTCAGCAACATGAATGAATTCGGAATGGACAGAATCGCAAGAAAATTCGAAGAAGAGAGCGCGAAGCTTCTAAATCATATATTATGGATCACAAAGGAGCTTACCTTTGCAAAATACTGGGTTAGAACGCGAAACAACGAGTTAAAACAACTGAAAACGAATCTAACTCGATTCGTTGCTCAGATGGAGGAAAAAGAAGAACAGGAGTTCTTGCTAAGGGAGAAACTATGGAATTTAGAGGCGAAAATAAGCAAAGAAGGAGGAGAGAAACTGAACCTGATCAGAACCTTGGGGCAATTCGAGAAGAAGATGACAAAAATGGAGAACATACTGAAGGAGAAAGATGAGGAAGTGTTTCGACTTGCAGAAGAGAAAAGAGAAGTGATTCGACAGTTATGCGTTGTGATTGATCACTATCGCAGCCGCTACGATTATCTCAAGAACGCCATGGTTGAGAAGAATGTCAGAAACAGAAGAATGATTTGATGCTGGTTTTTTCTGTTATAACAATCATAATTTTTTTCTTTTTCTTTTTCTTTTTCTTTTTCTTTTTATCGGAAAATTTTGGGAAATGTAAAAGTAAACCAACTATATAAAATAATTACACACACGTATATGTATTGTTTTATAAATTTTCAATAGAAATTCTCAATTTTGAATTGTTGTCCCCCGCTCTCACATAATTGCATATCTGAATTTATTTGAAAATACACGAATTTATAGATGACATAAAAGTTTGGTATCTATTTGAATTGCATCCAATTGTTTATTTTTATTTTTAGGTTAGAAGTTTAAATTTCTATCACATAAAAATAAATTTGAAATTATTACTAAATTATATTTGATTTTGCAATTATTTTATATAGAGAAATTATTACTAAATTATATTTGATTTTGCAATTATTTTATATAGAGACAGAGAGTAAATAAACTTTTCTTACTTTATTAAATGAAGAAAGGACATATACATTAACTAACTAAATATAACAAAATAAAAGAAAATAGTAATACCCTCTCAAGATAGACTTAAAGGATTAATAACACCCATCTTGGATAATAAAGGTACAAGAGCAGTAGAAGAGTAGGTTTTGAGTTGTTGCGTACGTATTTGGGCAAAAGATTCGTTAAATCCCATCAGAAACATCATAACATACTCAGTCTGGAGGTGAATATTTAGATCTTTGACACCTCCACACACACTTGCCACAAATACAAGAAGGATGGTATGTTGCAAGTTCATTCCAGAGAGTCTTAAGTTTGACGAAGTATGTTGTTACCGATTGTTGATCTTGAACCAAATTCGATAATTCACGCTTCAATTGAAAAATTTGAGGTTGCTTCTTGCGTTGATATTGCTGTTGAAGATCAAGTCATATTTCTCGGGGAGAATTAGCATAACAAATGCTAGCAACAATGTCTTTCGAAACCGAATTCAAGATCCAAACTGTAACAATACTACTGCAAATAATACCAAGAACTACGCAACGCATTAGTAGGACAGGTTAAAGTTCTATCAACAAAGTGACATTGTTCTTGACAGTGAGTCTGAGAAGAAAAGCACGACTCCATGAAGTATAATTTGATTCAGTCAGAAGATCAGAGACAAGAACCAAATTCATACTGTCGGAGTAATGAAGAAAATACGGGTTATCGTACAACGCAACAACAAATGAAGGAGTTGGTTAAGTCGAAGAAGGTAAAGTGGTTGATGAAGAAGAACCATCATGGTTAGGGTTTGTAAACGGATCATCAGGACGCGATCAAGAAAAAGAGATAATCTAAAACTGTTTGATACCATATTGAGACTGAGAATAAATAAACCCTTCTTACTTTATTAAATGAAGAAAGGGCATATATATAACCACTTGATACAACAAAATATAAGTGATAATAAAATAAAGGAAAATAGAAAATACACATGAATAAACTCTAATATTTTATGTGAATAAAAAGTTTAAATTTATGCAATAAAAATGTATAAAATCAAATACCATTAGGCAAAATAAATAACATGAAAATACAAGATATATTAGTACACAATAAATTTGTGTGTCGCATGATTTTCACCAACCAAAAAAATATATAATGATTTAGCTCACATGAAGGCATAAATATAGAAACAAACAACATAAGTAATTTTGGGTAGAATTAGAGGATCTTGTCAAAGAATTTGAGGGAAGAGTGGAATCAAAGTACAAATGGAGCATAAAGGATCAAAAGGAGGCTCCAATAATAATAATAATAATAATAATAATAATAATAATAATAATAATAATAATAATATTATTATTATTATTATTATTATTATTATTATTATTATTATTATTATTATTAAAAGTATTAGATTAAATATGTGGGAACTAACTTCGAATCTCGAAGTTAGAGTACAAACACTATATTAGTTGAGTGATCATGTTTATTTTCTTCAATTATATACAATGATTAATGATTATACCATTTGTTTTTTTTTTTCTGTTTAAATCTTATTTTGGTCTTTGAACTTTGACTATATTTTATTTTGGTTCCTAAACTTTTAAAAATGTTTATTTTAGTCTCTCAACTTTGAATATTTTTGGTCCCTAAACTTTTTAAAAATGTTCGTTTAAGTTCATGAACTTTTGAAAAATGCTTATTTTGGTCCATGCTATATTAATATTTTGTTGACTCTTTAGCAAAATGGCGACTAGGCTACCAAATAAGTTAGGTAGGCTAAAAATTTAGAGTTTCAAGTTTAAACAAGGTGTCAAATTGAGAGAATTTAAAAGACATTTTTAGTTCAAAATTTTGGTGTGTTGGTTGTTGGTATTTTACTTCATCTTCATCTTACTCAATACATCTAGAGTCTAGTAATCAGAAAATACAAGCTCTCTCATATTTCTGTTGAATAGTTAACATAATTTTAATAGTATGGATTAAAATAAACATTTTTTTTAAGAGTTTAGGGACTAAAACGAACGTTTATGAAAGTTTAGGGTCCAAAATAGAACAAAATTCAAAGTTCAGAAACTAAAATAAGATTTAAACCTTTTTTTTTAAAAAAAAAATCTTTACACATTCACTCCATTTGTAAACATATTCAATTGGCCAATGTTCAGAGGAAAACTAAAAAAAATTAAAAATTGATATAAAAAAAAAGTGTCACCTCGTTTACGTCATATTATCTTTCCGTTAGTCAACTAACTGTCAGACGAGCTCAAGGACAATTTAAACCCATTTTTCAAACTTCGAGATTAAAAATATTTTTTGAAATCTCATGATCAAATAGACACCTAATTTTTTTCGTAAGTTATATTTAAAAATTCAACCAACTAACTGATTGAAACAGTTAAAATTGGTACTAAAACAAGTAAACTCGAATTAAATGCAATCCTTTAAAGGATTTCAACTACTTTTTTCAATTTTGAATAGCACTTCTAATTGAGATCATCGAAGGCAAATTTGAGACAATCAAGTATCATTTATAGGCGTACTTGGATCCAACTTATTTCTGCTGGCATAAGAGGATAAAAATTGAAAAAATAAATCATTAGATAATATTGAAAATTAGCTAAGATCAATATGAATATACAAGTAATCTCGTTGAAATTGATATCATGATTTGAATTTTGAACCTCATTTTCCCATTCCCGTAATTTAAGGGTAACAAAATTCGAAAACAAATAAATCAAAGAAGCGGGAACGCCCAAAACGATACAGTGTTTGCCTTTTTCAAATGATTTAATTTTTTTCGTTTCAAAATCCACTTCTTGTATTATTTTTATTAATTTTTTTCCTGTTTTTCGTTTATTTGGTGCTTCTACTTTTTAAAATTGGGAGAATTTTTCAAAATAGAAAAATAAGAAAACTATTTACACGAAATAGCAAAATTTTTAGATAGTTGTGATAGACGCTGTATCATGGTCTATCAATTATAGAAATGATAGAAGTCTATCACTGATGGATTTAATAGAAGTCTATCAATATCTATTAAATTTTTTTTCTATTTTCTGTAAACAGTTTGACATTTTTTCTAGGGAAATTACTGTAAACAGAAAAAAATATCAAACTACTTACAAATATAGAAAAATTTTACTGTCTATCCGTGATAGATCGCGATAGAATTCTATCAAGCAATAGAAAGCAATAAAATTCTATCGCAGTCTATCAGTGCAGTCTATCAGTGATAGACTGTAAAATTTTTCTATATTTGTAAATAGTTTGATTTATTTTTCTATATTTGAAAATAGTCCTTTTTTCTATCGGTGGAAATTTCTCTTTAAAATATTCGTTTTAGTTTATGTATTTTTATAATGCTCATTTTTGTCATTGTATTTTCAATTTTGATTCATTTGGTCTTTGTATTTATAAAAAATGACCATTTTTTGTCCATTCAATTTTATATTGATTTCATTTTTAATGGATCAAACCGATCAAGAAGAACTAAAGTCGAAAGTATAGAGACTGAGATTAACATTTTGAAAGTAAAAACATCAAAATGAACCAAAATGAAAAATAAAAAGACAAAAGTAGTATTTAAATCTATTTTTTTAGGGGTTAAAATACGATTTTGATCTAAGTAGTTCACAGTTTTATTCAATTTTAACTCCATACTTCTAGAAGTATAATTTTAGTATATATACTTTTAATAAATTTTAAATTTGTTTTACGGTTAGATTATTATTAATTTTTTAAACAACTTTTTATTATATACGAACATTTTCAATTTAAATTTTGGAAACATATTTATATAATGAATTTTCTAACCTGAAAACTACCATTACAGTTTGACTCATTTCAATACAAATTAATTTTGAAAGACTAAATTTAAGATTAATTAAAATTAAACATTTAAAATTACATTGAATCATTTTCAAATAAAAAAAATAGTATTTTAATCTTTAATTATTTTAAATTTTAATTTAGGTTAAAATACCATTTTTGTTCTTGTATTGAATTTTTATTCCATTTCAGTCTGATTTCAATTCTCCAATTCAATCCATGCACTTTCACTAATCTTAAATTTTAGAAATAATAATAAATTAATAAAGAGACAAATTTTAAAATTTATTAATAGTACAAGAATTAAAATATAGAGACTAAAATAATATCTAGAGTTGTTTTCAAATATAGAAAAATGAGCAAAACTATTTACAAATATAGAAAAATTTAACTGATAAACCGTGATAGAATTTTATCGCTTTAATAGATAGTGCAATTTTTTTTATATTTATAAAGGAAATTTTCATATATATATAAAAAAAATATCAAACTATTTATAAAAAATAGTAAATAAAAACACTAATAGACATGGATAAACTTCTATTATTTTTTGTCACTGATAGACTCGAATAGACTTCTATAAGCATCTATCACAATTATCTAAAATTTTTATAATTTTGTATAAATAGTTTATCTTATTATTTTTATTTTAAAAATTTCTCTACTTATAAACAGTTTGATTTTTAATTTTTCTAATATTGAATTATTTATTAAAATTTTGTTGTTTATTTGTCACGACTCACGATTAGAAGCATCGAGTTCTTGGACTGGGAAGACGAAAAGTTGAAATTCACCACGAAAAAAAGGGGCGGGCTTAAAATCTCAGTGGCATTTCCGTAAATATCAAATTCTAAAAAGGGCAAAAAAAAAAAAAAGCGATAATGTCCAAAGATTCCATCCCTTCAAATTTTGAAGCTGCAAAATCAGTCGCTTTGTGGTTTTTGAGCGCTCTAATCCTAAGATCCTAAACTTAACCACTTTCTCTCTTCCATTCTATTTTCTTCCTTTTTCTTTCCATTTCAATTCCCATTTTCCATTTATTTCTCTCCCATTTCTCTGTCTCTTCCTCTCTCGCTGATTTTCCCTTTCTCTTAACTACCCGTCTTCCTCTGATTTGCAGGTATTCTTTTCAATTTCATTGTTTCTATTCAACTGCAGTTCTTTATCTTATGATTTCTTTGAAATTTCCCCCATAACTTGATGTTGGAATTTGGGATTCAATTTTTTGGTGTTTCTTCTCTTTACATCCGTTTTTTCCCTTCTTGTTTCTGGAATCTTCGGATTGATCGGATCGTTGTGTATGGATGGATCGAGGTTCATGATTGCTTGAGCTCGGAATGGATTTTCGGATTATTTTTTTTATTTTTGTTTTTTTGGCTTTTCGATGTTTGTTTGGTTTGATTGGATCTTCTGTTGAGCTTAAATTTGGATTGCGGATGGACATACGTTTGTTTATTGTGTTGAAGCGATTACTGCTCCCATTTTTTAGCGAATCTAATTGTGCGATAATTTCTGTATGAATCAATGGAAAACGAGGTTTCGCAACACTCTTTTTTGGTTTTGGTAATTTTGTTACAGTTGATTGGAGTTTTGTGCTTATTTTCTTCTGTAATTGATTCTTGTTTCTCCGTGTCAAGGTTCCGGATCCAGAAATATCATTTTTGGTTGAACCGCAATGAGGAAGACGGAGGAAGAGTAAAGTGAAATTTTCAGGTGAATTACTAGACCATAGTAGATTTTGTCTTTATTGAAAATTATATTCCGAGATTTAGTAATAATAATAAAGTACTGGAAACTAATTCATTGTTTTCTCTCTCTCTCTCTTTCTCTTTTTGAGAATTAATTTAATTTTCTCTTCCACTTCATCGTTGAAATGGAAAAAAAAAAAACCCACAATTTTTTTTTTATTGTTAAAAAAGTCTTTAATTGGTATAGATTTCAAATTTGTGATAATGATGTAGTCGTTTTGCATGGCAGAACCAACAAAAAGAAACAGCTCATCTTTTCTGATACAATAGCTGTCTTTTCTAAAATCTAAATTTGGCGCTGAGGGCATCTTCGTAATTGTCGAGTTGGGCGCTTTTTAGAAATTGGCATATGCCGCTTAATCTACTGTGCGCCATTTCCCTACATTATGAATTACAATGAAATAGTTTTCTAATTACCATATAAATCCTGTCACATTGTCTTCATTTTAAAAGTCATAATATTTTAATTGAAATATGAACTATGTTATTTTCATATTTTTCGTCTGGGTTCTAATCGATTCAGATTGTGATAAACGCTGCTTTTGTTAGGAGGCCCGCCCCATGTGCGATCTGGTGGAGTTTTTTTTATTCATGAATTAGCTGCGGAAATAATGTTTTTTTTTTTTTGTCTATTTTTTTTGGAAGGAGGAGGAAATAATGTTAGTTCACCCTTTTATAATTTTTTTTTTAAAGCATGGTTAAAATCACAAGTTTAGTCTTGAACTCTCATTTTTTTGAGTAAGAGATCTCGAACTTTAGAATGTATTTATTAGGTCCATAGATTCCTTAATATTTTAAAAGTGTCTAATAAGCCTCCATCTTTCAATTTTGCATCTAATAAGTAATTTAGCTTTCATGTTTATGAAAGACATATTCAACATTTTTTAAAATTTACGAACCAAAATTGAGAGTTTAGGGACCTATTTGATAATATTTTTTTCAAGTTAAGAGATCTATTAGATACAAAGATGAAAGTTTAAGGATTAAACTTTATCTCATATATATATTTTTTTCTTTATTTATTGTTTACTAGACAGGTTAAAAGTGAGAAAGGTAAAGATGGATTAGATTAAACATAATATCTAGGCGCCAGTTTAGTTTTGAAACTGAAACATGGCTTTGTCTTAAAAACTTAAGTTCTAGTATAATTCTAGTGTTGAACAAAATAATAATTGAAAGAAACAAAAAGGATCTTTGGAAGATGTCGATAACAGGTTGTCTCATGATAATGCCTTTCAATTTATCCTTCAAATGGAATGATCTGTCAATGACAGTCCAGAAAAAAATGATCTCTTTCCACATCTATTGCTAGTTGACATCTATAAGGATTTACTTGCGTGGCATATGTGTACATCGTTTTTAATCTTTTATCCCTTACATATTCTTTAATGGTATAAAAATGTACGAGTAACTTGAATTTTGTTTTTCAGTCATGGACTCTTGAACGTCCATGTTCTACTGTGCGCTTGCTAGGGGAAGTTGATATTCCCAGGAGATGACAAAGCACCGGTTCAGGGATTCTATAAAGTCTCTATTTGGGAGTCACCTTGATCCAGAAACAGAAGAACGGCTTAAAGGGAGTAAATCAGGTAATTAAGGGATATTTTCCTTTTGATTTATGTAGTTAATGGTGCTTGTCTTTCTACCATTATCTTTATAGTTCGTAGATTAACAATTTAACATTTTGATGCAGATGTCGAGGACAAGGTGAATAAAATAAAAAAACTCATAAAAGATGAAGATCTAGGAATAAAAGACCACGACCAATCAGAAAATCACGAAAAACAGTCCGTGGATGAATTAATTGATGATTTCCTTAAAGATTACCAGGCACTCTACGAACAATATGACAGTTTGGCCGGAGAGTTGAGAAGAAAATTTCAAAAAAGAAGAGAAAAGGAAAGCTCTTCATCTAGCTCATCCGACTCGGATTCAGATGATTCAAATGATTCTTCAAAGAAAAAGGCCAGTAAAGATGATCGAGGGTTGGAGATAGGATTCCAAGAAGTTGGTGAAATCAAGAAGGAACTTGAAGTAGCACTTTCAGAAGTAGCAGACTTGAAAAGGATATTGGCTACTACAATTAAAGAACATGAATCTCTAAATTCAGAACACCTGACAGCTTTAAGTAAGATACAAGAAGCAGATGGAATTATTAGAGATTTGAAGGTTGAAGCTGAGACTTGGGATGCTCAGAAGTCTAAATTTCAGCTTGAAATTGAAGAACTGAATCTGACGTTGAGTAATGCCGGTAAGATTGAAGCTGAGTTGAATGCGAGATTAAATGGTGTGGAAACAGAGATGAATAGCTTCATGGAAGAAAAGGAAACTGCGAGGAGGAGGATTGAAGAGGGGGAAAGGACTATAGAAGAATTGAAAGCTTTGGCTGATCAGTTGAAGGAGAAGTTGTCAGCCACAATGGAAGAAAAGGAGACTCTAAACTTAAATCACTTGGAAGCATTAAACAATATACAAGAAGTAGAAAATGTCATAGTAGCCCTGAGGATTGAAGCAGAAGCATTGGGTCTTGAAAAATCTAAATTTCTGCTCGAGATTGAAGAGCTGAGTCAGAAGTTGAGTGCTGCTGGTGAATTTCAATCCGAATTGAATGGGAGACTGAACGATATCGAAATAGAGAAGGAAACCTTGACCAAGGAGAAGGAGACTGCGTGGAGGAAAATTGAGGCTGGGGATAAAATTGTAGAAGAATTAAATGCCACAATTGATTCGTTGAAGAAACAGTTAACAACTACAATTGAAGACAAGGAAGCTCTGAATCTAGAACATGGGACAGCTTTAAGCAAAATAAATGAAGCAGATAAGATCATAGCAGACATGAGGATTGAAGCAGAAAGCTTCGGTGTAGAAAAATCTGAATTTCTTCTTAAGATTGAAGAGCAGAACCAGAAGTTGAGTCTTGCTGAAAATTTAGAAGCAGATTTGAATAGGAAATTGAAAGACCTGGAAATGGAAAAAGATAAGTTGATAGAGGAAAAAGAGATTGCCTCAAAGATGATTAGAGAGGCAGAAAAAGATAAAAAAGAAATAGATGCAACGGTTGAGCAACTGAAGAGGCAATTGGCAGCTGCAATTGAAGAAAAGGAAGCTCTAAACTTACAGCACTTGGAAACTTTAAGTAGGGCACAAGAAGCAGATACTATCACAAGAGATATGAAGGTCGAAGCAGAAACCTGGGGTATTGAAAAATCTAAATTGCTGCTTGAGATTGAAGAGCTGAATCAGAAGTTGGATGCTGCTGGAAAATTGGAAGCACAATTGAATGAGAGATTGAAAGATGTTGGAATGAAATATGATAACTTGATCAAGGAAAAGGAAGCTGCGCAGAGGACGATTGAAGAAGGACAAAAAATTATAGAAGAACTAAATATCATGACTGATCAGGTGAAGAGGCAGTTGACAGTTGCGATTGAAGAAAAGGAAATTCTGAACTTGGATCATGCGACAGCTTTAAGCAAGATAATTGAAGCTGATAAGATCATAGGAGATATGAAGACACAAGCTGAAACATGGGGCGTTGAAAAAACTGGTCTTCTGCACACGATTGAAGAGATGAGTCAGAGGATGAGCAATGCTGTTAAGATAGAAGCAGAACTCAATGGAAGATTGAAAGATATTGAAATTGAGAGAGATGGCTTGATCAAGGAAAATGAGATTGCATGGAAGGAGATTGAACAAGGTAAACAAGTTAGAGAAGAATTAAATGCCATGATTGATCAACTGAACAGCCAATTGACAACTACAGTAGAAGAAAAGAAAGCTCTCAACGTAGAACATGTGATGGCCTTAAGTAAGCTTCAAGAAGCAAATAAAATCATAGAAGATTTAAAAGTTGAAGCAGAAACTTGGGGCCTGGAAAAATCTAAGCTGTTGCTTCAAGTTGAAGGGTTGAATCAGAGACTGAGCTATGCTTCTAAGTTAGAAACAGAACTTAATGAAAGATTGAACGTTGTGGAAATTGAGAAAGGCAACTTGATGAAAGAAAGGGACACTTCTTGGAAGAGGATTGAAGAGGAAGAGAAAATTATCAAGGAATTAAGTGAGATTGGCGATCGGCTAAAAGAAGAAAAGATTACCGTTTCCCAAGAATTGGAAACAGTTCGAGGAGAAGTTTCTTTCTTGAAGCAGCAAATTCAGTCTACAGAACAGCAGGCTGCAAACTTAACGCATTCTCTAGAAGCATCCGAGGGAGAAAATAGATTATTGAACTTGAAAATTGTGGAGATCTCGAGTGAGATTCAGTTGGCTCAACAGATGAATCAAGAACTTGTGTCTCAGTTGCAATTGTTGAAGGAGGATTTGGGCGTGAGGGAAAGAGAACGTTCTACTCTTGTTGAGAAGCACGAGGTGCATGTGAATGAATCGTTAACTCGCGTAAATATGCTAGAAGCTCAAGTTACACGGTTGGAAACAGAATTGGAGTTATTGCAAGCACGTGAAAAAGATTTGTTTCAACAATTGGAGATAAAGACAGCTGAATCAAAACAATTGGGAGAGGAAAATATTGGACTACAAACCCAAGTTTCAGAGATTGAAGTATTATTTAGGGAGAGAGAAAATGAACTTTCTATTCTCAGAAAGAAACTTGAAGACAGTGAGAATCGATCATCATCCAACACAGCAAATTTGACTCTGGAGATCAACCGCCTACTAGAAGAGGTGAATTCTCTACATTCTCAAAAAGGTGAGCTAGAAGAGCGGATGATACGCAGGAATGAAGAGGCTTCATTGCAAGTCAAGGGCTTGACAGATCAGGTGGATACGTTGCATCAACAGTTGGAATTCCAACAGAGCCAAAAAATTGAATTGGAGTTGCAACTTGAGAGGACAACTCAAACGATTTCAGAATATACAATACAGATACAAAAGTTTAAGGAGGAAATAGAAGACAAGATTGCGGATCTACAGAGACTATTGAAAGAGAAAGAAGATTTAATAGTGCGAATCAAGGATCTTGAATCAGCATATGACTCCATAAGCAATGAAAAGCACGAACTTGAGGAGAAACTTAAAAGTCAGATGGATGAGAATAGTCAATTCAGGGAGGAAAAGTTTGAGCTGGAGAAGAAATTTTTTGAATTAGAAAGTACCTTGACAGATAAAGGAATTGAACTTTCTACTCTCCATGAGAAACACATAAATGGAGAGGCTGAAGCCTCAAGCCAAAGACTAATCTTAGTGGCTCAGGTTGAAAATCTGCAAGAGAAGTTGAATTCTTTGCAGAATGAAAAAAGTGAAATTGAGTTGCGAGTTGAAAGGGAGAAACAAGAACTCTTGGATACCTTAACTCAATTGGAAAAGGAGAAAGTTGAGTTATTGAGTTCAATTGGTGATCATCAAAGAAGTTTGAAGGAACACGAGGATGCATACAAGAAGCTAAATGATGAGTATAAACTGATTGAAGATCAGTTTCGAGAATGTAAGCTAAAACTTGATAATGCAGAAATGAAGATGGCAGAAATGGCCCAAGAATTTCATAAAGACATCAGATCAAAGGACCAAGTGAAAGATGACCTAGAGCTAATGGCGGAGGATCTAAAAAGAGACCTGGAAGTAAAAAGTGATGAGATAAATACCCTGGTTGAAAACGTTCGCACGATTGAAGTCAAGCTTCGCTTATCAAACCAGAAGCTTCGTGTTACTGAACAATTATTAACTGAAAAGGAAGAGATATTTCGGAAAGCTGAATTGAAATATCTAGAGCAACAGAGACTGCTTGAAGAAAGAGTTCATGGACTGTCTGCAACCATTGTTGCTAACAACGAGGCGCACCAAAGGACAATGTCTACTGTTTCAGAAAACATTAACAGCAACCTCTCCCAAATGGAATGTGTCATCAGGAACTTCATAGTGGACTATGCAAAGTATGAGAAGTGTGTCACTGAGACATCCCACGATCTAAAGCTTGCAAAGAGTTGGGTCTCAAAAGCTATTCAAGAAACAGAAGGCCTAAAAAAAGAGGTGGCAAATCTTGGCAAACAACTCCAAGATAAGAAAGAGAGAGAATCAATATTAGTAAAACAGGTTGAGAAATTGGAGATTAAGGCCAACAAGGAAGGATCTGAGAAGGATGGATTGGTTCAAGCAATCCACCAACTTGAAAAGAGACAGAGAGAATTAGAGAAGATGATGGAAGAGAAGAATGAAGGTATGCTGGGTCTGAAAGAGGAGAAAAAAGAAGCAATTAGGCAACTTTGCATGTTGATTGAGTATCACCGTGACCGCTATGATTTTCTCAAAGATGAGGTCTTAAAGCTGAATGTTAAAGGAGGCCAGAGTGTAAGATAGTAAGTCAATCATCAGTCCCTTTACCACACATCTTTTTACTAGTTTTAGTTTTGCCTCGTGAATTTTTTTGGTTGCATCCATTGTCTTGTTCTTTTTTGTTCTTTGGTCTGTTGATAATTCTTCTTTTCGATGTGCCTAATTAGTCAGTCTGTTTATTGGTATACCTGCTTTCTTCCCACGTTTTTTTTCTTTTGTTATCTTAATGAATATCGATTATTTTTCTTGCATTTTTTTGCCTCTAACACGTTTGTTTTATTTTAGACTTTAGTTGCATGTTAGATTTATTATATTTATTCTTTTAAATTTCTTCTAGGACTTTATGTCTCTTGATTTTTCCTTTTAGTAGGAAGTAAGTTTTCCTTTTTGATTGGACTATGGCGAGCCTGGTGGCCTATAAATTTTCTGATTTTTCCATCTAATCTTTGGAAAAAATGACAAATACTGAGTCTTTCTTACTTGTCTAAAAAAACAAAAAAAAAAAGATTGTTTTACTTGATTTTTATAAATATTTTTAGGGCTTAGTCTTTTCTAGGTAGCCATTTAGTTACTTAAGGATAATTGATGTGGATTAGGAGCTTACTTTAGTCTTAAAATAGTTTAGTACTTCCTAGATACCTTTGCTTGTTAGCTGATCCGTCAACTAAGATATGACTTTACCTTTACGTAAAGCTCAAAAGGCAAGATAGACCTACTTACTATTGCGGTTAATTGAAATCATTCCTGAGTAATTTGAATTTTCTTTTCACAAATAGGTAAGAGAATGAACAATTGAGCGACAATGTAGGTATGAAAGTTAATGTATCCTCAAGTATCAAAGAAGGAAATATAAGCAAAGTTTCAAGGATAAATTTGGGATTCTCTTTTTTGCCTTTCACATTCCTTATATTTTAATGATGAATTTGTAAATATGGTGAACTTCTAGTCCAATAGAAGTGAAGTGGCATAACCAATATCTCTCAAAGATAACAAAGTAAACAAGGCCAAAAATATATACACATATGTAGAATCTTAAATAAAGTGAAATCTGCTCCATTTGTCAAGTTGGTATATGTTGCTTTATATCTTAGTTCCTTAGATTTTGAAAATCTTATTTTTCAGGTTGGAGTGTGATTACAAGGATTCCTTGTTTTTTGTTTGTTGTGATTTATTGTATTTTCATGTCTTATTCTGGTAGCTGTGCTGCTTTTATATTAACTCCAGAAAATTTAATGCCTTTTATTTTTCATTTGTAGGTATTAAAACAAAAATAATGGAGATCATTGGAGAAATAATAAAAGAAAAATTGTAGAGAAATGAGCAAAAAGGCACCTAGGGTTGCGGCCACCCCTGCATAGGCATTGTGTTGGTGGATGTGAAATTCCAAGATAACCCTAATTTTATTAGGGTAATTGAGGATCCACTTCTTTTCTAAAAGCAAATTCTCTATATTCAAAAGAGAGTTTGACATTGTATAGCTAGATGTAAAATTGAAAGAAAAATCCCTAATTTTGATTAGGGTAATTGGGAACTTTTATGTAGAAAGCAAAATTTTTCAATGCACTAGATGATTTGGTATCTAGAGGAAGACGTAGATTGCTCGAGATCTAGACCTAGTCGCATCGAGAATTCATTGAAGATCTAAAGAACATGAGAAAGATGGCTTGAGAAATTAGAGATGATATTGAGTATTCTTTTCTTTTGTACATTTATATTTGTATTATAGGATTTGTAGATTTTTTATTTTTTCCGTTGATGTTAATGGAGACTCCTTTTAAAGGAATGATAAATCTTATTCATTCATGTGAATGAATTACCTTTAGATGTTTTTTTATTATGACAATTCAAGTTACAATGTTGATAATGCTATTTTTGTACTTCTACTACTTCAAGATCCTTATTTTACACTATAGTATAATAAAAGATACGGAAATTTAAAGTGGGTTTAGATTAACTTTCTAATTGTTTATAAATGCAAAAAAAAAAGTGTTTATAAACACTTAAAAAGTCAATTCAAACGGGCTCCTAAACTAAAATTGTAAAAGAATTGAAATTAACTAGAATAAGTTCTATTGAGGATATTCCTTCAAAAAAAAACAAAAAAAAAATCCATTGAGGATAGTATTATTATAATTTAAAATAATCTATAGCTTGAAACTTTAGGAGAGATGCTTGGAGAATTATGGTGGCTCTCGTTTTGTAGTTATCTTTCTACTGACATGTTGCTAGCTTGAGCAAATAGTATATATCATCAATTATGAGATCAAATGTTCAAATTTTTTCACCTTCACGTGTTAAACTTAAAAAAAAAAAAAACTATTTACATGTTGATATTTTCATATGTCTATGTGTTCGACATAAACATAAAAGATGAATCGACATTTTTATTATATAATAGAAAAATTAATAAAATATTAAAAAAAAGTATTAACAAAATATAGTTAATGTTTTTTTAATGCAATAAAGATAATAGGATTTAAACCACAAACATTTTGGTTGCTAACAGATCCGTATGCAAGTTGAGCTAAAGTGTAATTAATGTTGACATAATATTAATAATATGGAATTTAAACTTATTTAATACCTGTAAAATTATTACCTAAAAGTCTTAGAATAAAACCTCTAAAACATGTACGAGATTTTCTTGTACCAATAACAGAAATAAAAAAAGTCAAAGTGAGTTTAGTTTCATCTAATTGAGACGAAAAAATAAATAAATAAATAAGGAAAAGCATGGACTGTAATGCCTAGAACAACTTACATGTCGCAAATGGTTATACGAAAGGTGTGCGTATGATCGTTAAGTGACATGGTACGAGCGAGAGAGGTCCTTTATATGTCCAAGTGTTTGTCATGATTAATTACATCATATCCTCCCACTCTCGAGACTCAACTTCTTTATTGATCAACATATATACTTTAATTAGTTGAATTATATTTGGATGAATTACTCACAAAATATTTAAATATGTTTAGTATTTAAAAAAAGAAAAAAAGAATCCGAGGTAGAGAGTTAGATGCAAGAAACATACCTCTCGTTGACCTTTTAATTTTCATCTATTTTAATAAATTCTTCTTTCTATCTTTTAAGGTATTGTTATTATTATTATTATTATTCAATTTTATCATATTAAACCCATCGTTCAAATACACTATTTACCAAATCCTCTAGAACGTTGACTATTTTGATACAACAGCTCGGAAAAAGAAAAAAAAATCATTATTTTTAATAATATAATTCGATCAAAATTTTTGTACTTTTAAGTTCTTAAGAGCCATTCAATTTTTCTTTTTTTTTTTTTTGAAAAGGAAAAGTCAACAATTAAACCCAGTCGATTAATATTCATTTTCTAAAACATTAGATTTGAGCCAAATAGTAGTGTCGTGGACTAAGTATAAAACAAAGTTATTTTAAAAAAAATTACAAAAAAATGGGTGAGTTATTTTTTGTCTTTATTCAATCTCTTTGAAAGATTTTCTCTTCTCAAGAAATTGAAATAGTGCTACGTCAAACCCTTGCACACGATGCTAGATGGACTGCCATATCAATTCTTTTTTATAATAATGGTTAATGTAATTAAGGTTCAGTTTATTTGACAAACTGAATCAGTCCATCTACCAATTTACTCAGTCTATCTGATCGTTTATCTAATATCGTGTGTAGGGACTTTTAAAGAGACTAAATTGAATAAAGGCAAAAAAAAACCACCCGTTTTTTATAAATAGTTTGTAGACCACCTAATTTTTGCAATTTTTTTTTTTTCCAAACAACTAATTTTTCATACTTAATCCGTAGTGTCGTTATATATCATTTTCACAAATAAAGAAAAGCCAGGGTGGAATTAATTTCATAATGTACCCTGCCGCACCTGATTGCTCCCCACGTCTTGATGGAGGGTATAATTGTAATTCCACACTCAATGTGTGTAGGCTGCTTGGTCAACGTTATTTACTTTTATATTATTTGATTGTATCTACTGCTCTCCGTCTGACTTGGCCCATTCGCCTTTATTACAAAACGCGGGAAAGTCATCTAATTACCAATTAAACGATGCCGTTCCTTCGAAAACGACAGCATTTTGATGTTTCTCTCCAATATCTTCCCTTTCACAGACCAAGTTGTGAGTTTTGAGATAACCGTGTCGGCATCTTGAAGGCCAATTTGTCAATGATCTTCCCTCCTTTGCAATCTTCTCGTAATTACCAATTCCAACTGATCAGTTAGAATTCAATTGCTCTCTCTCTCTCTCTCTCTGGAAATTGTATGGATTCTATTTCTCTGTGTTGAAAAGTTTTATGGGTTTGTGATTTTGGTGGGGGTTTTTTTTTCTTCTTTTAGGAAAATTGTGTGAAAAGCTTTGATTCCTTTTCATGTGGGTTTATGTTTCTTTGATGGGTTTGAAGAGTTTTTATATCAATTTTGGGTTTTGGGATTGTTTGATTGCTTCTTCTTTTTGATGGGTTTGAAGAGTTTCTAAGTTTGATCTTCTTTTGGGTTCTGAATTTATGGCTGGTGAGCAGAAAGTTCGAGTAGTTCGTTGTCCCAGATGCGAGAATCTCTTGCCTGAACCTTCTGGACTTCCTGTTTATCAGTGTGGTGGGTGTGGTACTGTTCTTAGAGGTATGAATTTGCTTTAACCCTTTTGATTCTCTTCTCTTGTTTGTTTGGCTGCTGAGAAATTAACTAATTCTATAAAGAGAAGTAAAATTCAAGAGTTGGAAACTTTTTAGCCCCACTGTTTATGCTATTTCCCCAATCTGTTTCATGTTGTCATTTAGTTAACAATAGATAATGTTGAAGTTTAAGAATGAAGTAGATAACACATTATAGTTCAAGCACTAAATTTATAGTTTAACCTTTGTTTTTCCCCCCTATTTACCTCCTTCTGAGTGAGCATTTGGGTGAATTTAAAATTTTATCACAATTTTGATGGTGCAGCAAAGAGTAAAGTTCTCCTTAATGAGAAAAAGGATTCTGGGAGCAGTGATAAATATGAGTATTCATCAGAACAAGGAGGTAGCAGTTTAGGTGGTGTTTCTGACTCTGAGTGGGACAGTCCAAGCATGGAGCCAACTGTAAAAGAGAGAGTCATGAGGTCCAGAAGGACTGTCTTCAGCAACAGTCCAATTAGAACAAATGATAGAGTGGATATACATGACTACGAGAGGAAAATTGTGAAGGAAACTAAGGGAGTTTGGCCTATGCAGAGGCTTGGAGATAAAGAAGTTGCTTTGGTTGAAGAAACACACAGTCAATTTTCAGAACAACGTATCGAGAATTGGGTTCGTCGATATAATATTGAACAAGACGTGAATATTTATGATTCTGATTCTTCAAGTACAGCACCTTATCATAATCCAATTGGAGCAGCGAGAACCCGAGCTACATTTGAGCATCATAGAGTTGAAAGAGATGCATTCACAGGGTACTCTGGAAACTCTATGGCTGTTGCTCATGGAAAAGGAGCTCCGAATTTCCGTTATCCTAGTGAAAGACCTTCAAGTTCTAACTTGGATTTGTTCTATGGCCATCCTGAGCCTAATCGGAACTACGAAGGTCCTATAGAAGGCTTAAACCCAAATCGAGCTGAACTCCTAAGAAGGTTGGATGAGTTGAAAGACCAAATTATTAAGTCCTGTGATGTGGGAGATACACCAAGAGTTGTTGCTGATAGAGCTCCAGTTGATCCATACTATGGTCGAGCTACTTACAATGCCCCAACACGATCTTCGACAAAGAGCCCACAGCACATCCATGGCCCTCAGTACTTTGATCGGGGCAATGGAACCTTTCCAGCATCAGGTCATCATCAAAGAAATGGTGAGGATTTCTTACATCCTCCAAGGCATGTTGTGAAAGATATACCATTGTACGAGGATCAGTTTCAGGAGCAAATGATAAGGAAGACTAACTATCCACCTACTCATCAGTATCCTCCACGGCTTCCTCGTGAACACTATCCAGAAAGCTTCATGGATTTCAAACAAGATCCTCTTTCTCCATCACATGCTGAAGATGCTTTCTTTCACCATCCTGCCTGCTCTTGTTCACAATGCAGCAAAAGAAACAGGCAAGGCCCTCCTCTTCAAGCGCCAAACTCTCCTGTAAGCAATGTAAGTAATCCAAAGGAGCCAATCAAATCTAGCACGTTTCATGATGAGAATCCTGTTACAGTTGGACTCAGGGCTTCCAATCTGCCGCGTACTGGTCGTTTCCCATCTCAAGATACACTTCCACACTCTAGACAACCTAGTGAGCTTGATTCAGAGATTGATGGTTTTGGTCTGGTTCAACCAAGAACGGCTGTAGTTTTGCAGAGAAATGGAAAATCTCGCGATGCCATCGCTGGCGGTGCTCCATTCATTGTATGCACTAGTTGCTTGGAATTGCTAAAACTGCCGAGAAAACTTTACAAGTTGGAGATGGATTGGCAGAAACTACAGTGTGGTGCTTGTTCGGTTGTCATTATTGTAAAAGTAGAAAATAGAAAGCTTGTTGTTAGCGTTCCAGCAGAAACCAAGCCTGAAGAAGTTTCTCCTGATGATGGTACCCCCAAAGTTGTCAATGCTACCAGGTCCATAGAAAGTTTTGATAATTCTAGTCACAAAGTGATCGGTACTGACCACGACAAGTCCTCTGATGACCAGGATTCAAATTGCAGTGAGTCTAAAACGCAGGAGCTAACTTCATCTCCCATTTCTTCCGAGGAAAAAGAGACCCCAATTATAAATTGTGATACAAAAAATCTCTCCGATTCTGCTGACCTGCCTTCAAAAGATACACCATCTGTAATAAGTTCCACGGAGAATTCTGATAATAACCCTTCTTTTAATGAACCTATCAAATACAGAGAGGGAAGTGAAAATAAGCCGAACATCTTGGTAGATGATGTCAACGAACCAAATGAGTTAGACGTCACGTTTGAAGATTATTCAAACATTCACGTTTCTCAAGATTCTGTGGAAATAAACAAAGAAGAAGAAGAAGAAGATCAAAGCAAGATCAAAAGCAATCAAGAATCTGAAACCTTCTTTGTGGGTCTCAGTACGAATAACTTAAGAGATTTTTCAAGATCAAGTGAAATTACGGATAATGGAAGGCCTACTGTTTCGGTTAATGGCCAGCATTTACCAGCTCATGTAGTTAAAAAGGCTGAAAAGAAAGCTGGGCCCATTCTTCCTGGAGATTATTGGTAAGTTACTTTCTCAAACTAATTCTTGGATGCATTCCTCATCTTTCAGATATTTGACCTCAAAAAGATTAGTTGATAAATGTTTTTAAGTTGAACAAAAGGATGATCTATGCATACAAATGAAGTCTTATTATATAAATAAAATTTCTGACATATCATTGTGCTTTCCTTCTTTAATTGTGGTTACCAGGTATGATTACCAAGCTGGATTCTGGGGTGTAATGGGCCATCCATGTCTTGGTATTATTCCTGTGAGTTTCCAGTTGATTTCTAGCTTCTTTTCTGTGGTTTAGTAGCTTGAAATGGTCAATTACATTAATCAATTAACTTCTTCTCTGCTTGTGATTCAGCCATTTATCGACGAGTTCACCTATCCAATGTCGAGGAACTGTGCTGCTGGAAACACTGGAATCTTTGTCAATGGGAGAGAACTTCATAAAAGGGATTTGGAGTTGCTTTCTAGCAGAGGGTTGCCTACTACTGCAAATAAATTGTATAGAATCGACATTTCGGGAAGAGTTGTAGACGAAGATTCTGGAAAAGAGTTATTTAACCTGGGAAAACTCGCTCCAACGTAAGTTCTACTGCTCATTAAAATCTTCAATTAGTCTGCTTAAACTTTCATAAACTGAACTTAGAAATTAGTTTGATAATGTTTTTCACAGTTCCTTTATCTTTTGAAAGAAAAAAGAAATGAGATTGAAAATAATATACCATATTTCTTTTGAGTAGCCCCTAGAAAGACATTTGACCTTGAACATTCTTTGAACAACAGCATTGAGAAGGTAAAACATGGGTTTGGCATGAAAGTACCAAGATCACTCAAGTGATACACACACACAAGGATTAAAGTTTTGGAATTCTTCCTTCAGATACCGATTCAGCTTCCATTTCTTGTAAGATAAGCCGATGCAGCAATCGACCCTTGTACATTAAATCAGTGGTTGATGGCTTACACCTATACCTTTTTGCCTTATGGAACTCAAAATCATTTGCTTTAGATTCTTTCTGAATTGTGAGATTGTTTGTATGAGTATATATAGACTTGAAGTTCGTAAGGGGGTCATATTTATCTATATTTTTTTAATTGTTAGGGGGGGGATTCAGAAAAATGATACTTTGAAGACTCTTGTGAAGTTGCATTTGAGTGATGGCTAAAATGTTAGTGAGCATTTCTCATCCATGTACAAGGAACAAGATTAATGTAATGCAGTTGTTAGAATAACTTTGAATATCTGTTTCTGTGCGATAAAATTTTGTAGTACTATATTCTCTTTGTTCACCCCATAAATTTATCTTGGATCTCACTATATTAAGTTGTACTTTATTTTTAAAAGCATGCTGATGTGACATGCAATAAATAGAGGGAGCCCGTATTATAGTTTATGAGATACTAGGTATTGTCCTAGGTGTTTTCAACTACCTTGCTTTTAAACATCTTTGGTTTTCTGGTTTTGTTGGAACCTCACTAGCAATGGTTCAAGACATTAGAAAGCACCAAAATCAGTTCAGTCTTCAATTTTTCACTTTATTTTGTTAGAACAATGAACTCCCTTTGTCTTTTCTATTAGTATGATCTTAAAATTTATGCTAAAATTTGCATAGATATCTTTTCAGACCTATTAAGACATTTTGTATTAACTAAAATTAAATATACTTGATCCTGAATAATTTTCAATTTTATTCATTGTAGATGAGAACACATGAGAAGTTTGTTAACAAAAAGTTGGCATAACATTTTGTTGTTTTTGGCAAATATCAATTTATATTCCTAAGTTTTGGATGATGATGCATCAACCAAAACTTTAAATGAATAATTGTATCAGTTTGGACTCTAAAGAATTTAGACTCTATTAGAATTTTCACTTTAAATCGTTAATAAATAACTTTCACACATGTATAAGATTAGGGGTGTTCATAGGTTGGGTTGGGTCGAAGGATTTTTTAGACAAAACTCAATTGTTCGGGTTGTAAGTCCTTCCACCCAAATAACCCTTATTAAAAAATGAACCAATCCAACCCAATAATGAAATATTTGGGTTGGGTTGGTTTGGGTTACTCGGGTCATTTATTTAAAATTTTGTTCTAAAAAGAAGTAAAATGTTAATACGTAAAAAATTGATTTAATTATTTTCATATATTGAGTTAAGATTAATAACTCAATTTCAAATTTATAATGAATGGTATCATAAGTTAAAAAATATATAAATTTTAAAATTAATAATAAATTCGAGTAGTTCGGGTTAGTTTGGGTTATTTTAGGTGAACCCATGAACCAACCCAAACCATAAAACTTTCATTTATTTGAACCCAACCCAACCCAAATAAGTTGATAACTCAACTTGAGTTTTTTGAACACTCCTATGTAAGACTTCTTTAAATACAAGAATTAATGTGAAGTAGAGAGAAATTAGAATATATATACATATATATAAACTGGCAATCGATTATTTACCTATATATTTACCTATATTTCATAATCTTTCATAAATGTTTTAGAACTATCATTGAGGTAGAAATTTGTTGAAATGTTAGACGAAAATTGAAATCTAAAATAGTGTAGTAGTGACCTAAAACAAAATAAGAGTTGAGCACTACTACATCATTCCAAATCACCATCATAGTCTTAGTTTCCATCTAAAATTATAAACTCCAATGTAAAACATTTATGAAAAGTTATGGAATATATTGCAATTTTTAAAAGAATATATGTATTTTAAAAATTATTGATTATTTGTATAATTTTCTAAAAGAATAAATAGAGAGATGTTTTGTATTGATAACCAAAATTCATTACTTTTGTGAGAGTTTAAAAGACAAAAATTGGTTTTAACCTCTTTGGCTAATCTTTTAAACACAATTAATTTATTACCATAAATGTTTACAAAAATGCATTTATTTAATAAATTTCAAATATTTTTCTCAATAATTGTTTTTTTTAAAAAAAAAAAATCAAATAAAGTTCTTTTTATAAAAAAGGAACCTTCACCAACGATCGAATGTAATAGAGACGCCGGATTTCAAAATAAGTCTTAAATCTCATTAATTCATTTGAATTTTGAAAAGAAACAAATCCGACCGTTGAGCTTCTTTCCCTCTTTATAAACCCTCTCTCATCCTTTTAAATTTTTTACATTACACCTTCAATTCAAAAGCCCTCTCTTTCTCTGTTTCCATTCTCATTTCTCTCCGATGGCCGATTCCGCCACTGCTGAACTTCCGATTACCGGCGCACCCGCCGGACCGACAAAGAAACCAAGAAACAGCCGGAAGGCTTTGAAGGACAAAAACTCCTCACCGGAGGAGCCACAATCTCAATCCATGGTTACGAAAGTTACACAACCATCGGAAGGGGAGATCCTCTCTCAGAATCAATCTTCGGCTAAGAAACCGAAATCCAAAGCCGCGGCCAAGAAGCAGCCGGTGAAGCAATCCTTCGACAAAGATTTGCAGGAAATGCAGGATATGCTTCAACAGTTGAGGCTCGATAAGGAGAAGACTGAGGAGCTTTTGAAAGCCAAAGATGAAATGCTTAAGCAGAAGGATGAAGAGCTTAAAACGAGAGATAAAGAACAGGAAAAGCTCCAGATCGAATTGAAGAAGTTGCAGAAGTTGAAGGAGTTCAAACCAACTATGGTTCGTTTCTTTATCTTGTGTTTTTTCTCCTGATTCTTGCTTTCTGAGAAGAAAAGAACATGAAAAATGTTACGATCCTGTTTGATTTAGATGGAATTAATTAGTATCTCAGAGAGGAATCTTCGGATCTGTTTACGGTTTTCATTTCCGATTGTTGAAATTTTTTTCATTCTTAATCAGAACTTCCCTATGATTCAAATTTTGAAAGACAAGGAACAAGATAAGAAAGAGAAGAAGAAGTGCGCGGAAAAGAAGAGGCCCGCTCCACCGTACATCTTATGGTGCAAAGATCAGTGGAACGAGGTAGATTAAACCGCTGATAATTCTTGATTATGATGATAATTGTTAACTGTTGCGTAATGCCTTTTGAAATTCACATTTGGGGCTTTGTGTACTCTGATGCAGATCAAGAAGGAGAATCCAGAGGCAGAGTTCAAGGAAATCTCAAACATTTTGGGGGCTAAATGGAAGAATGTTTCAACAGAGGAGAAGAAGCCATATGAGGAGAGATATCAAGCTGAAAAAGAAGCCTATTTGCTAATCACTTCTAAAGAGAAGCGTGAGAGTGAGGCGATGAAGTTATTAGAAGAGGAACAGAAGCAGAAGACAGCCATGGAGCTGCTTGAACAATACCTTCAATTCAAAGAGGAAGCAGAGAAGGAGAACAAGAAGAAGAAGTAAGTGTACCATATTTGCTCTGTGTTAATAACTTAAACACCTTGGAAGTTTTCTAGTGCGTTACTAATGTTTGATAAAATGCCCCTCAGGAAAGAGAAAGATCCATTGAAGCCTAAACAACCCATGTCTGCTTTCTTTCTCTTCTCAAATGAGAGGCGTGCATCTCTTCTTGCTGAAAACAAGAATGTTCTAGAGGTTAGATTTACAGCTTTTCGAATTGGGATTTCTCTGTGTTTGTATATGGGAGATTTAATTTGTTTGTTTCTATTCAGGTAGCGAAGATAGCAGGAGAGGAGTGGAAGAACATGACAGAGGAGCAGAGAGGTCCTTACGAAGAGGTCAGGATTCATCAAATAAACATTTGTCCAAAAAATTTCATCGAAGATCGATATTAACTCTTGAACATATGCAGATGGCAAAGAAGAACAAGGAAAAATACATGCAAGAGATGGAAATTTACAAGCAGAAAAAGGAGGAGGAAGCAGCCATTCTGAAGAAGGAAGAGGAAGAGCAAATGAAGCTTCAGAAACATGAAGCTTTGATATTGCTGAAGAAGAAAGAGAAAACTGAGACTATTATAAAGAAAACAAAGGAGGAGCGCCAGAAGAAGAAGAAGGAAGGGAAGAAGACTGTTGATCCTAACAAGCCAAAGAAGCCTGCATCCTCTTACATCTTATTCAGGTTGAACTCAACAAAAACAAAACACCCTCTAACCAGAAGATCAACTGCATCCTCTTACATCTGAACTTGATTATTGTGTTAATTTGCAGCAAAGAAGCAAGGAGAAGTGTAATGGAGGAGAGGCCTGGAGTGAACAACTCCACAGTGAATGCACTGATATCAGTGAAATGGAAGGTTTGAACTTTTTTATGCAAATATTTTTCTGTTAGTACTGTAGAAAGAACATCTGAGAATTTTTCATTTCTGGTTGTGTGCTGATAAATGGTATATTCTTGTGAATTGGTTTAGGAACTAAGTGAAGGGGAGAGAAAAATGTGGAATGACAAAGCTGCAGAAGCCATGGAAGCTTACAAGAAGGAAATGGAGGAATACAACAAAAGTGCTGCTGAAATAAAGGGTGATGATCAGTAAATGTGTTAGTAGTTCTTCCTTCACTGTTCAAGTGTTGTTTGAACAGTCCCTAACAATGACTGGATTTGATTAGTTTCTGCTAATCTTGGTTTTCTTTCTTTGTGCTCTTTTGATTTCTCAAGAATGTATTGATGAACTTTTAATGAGAAAGTTCTGACTGTATAACATCTAGTCCTCGTCACCATAGGGTAGGCATGACGTAGGGTCATATATTCCTTTTATTGGAATTATTTTGATTTGTCAATTTTTTACTAGCGCCAAATTGTTTATTAAATTTCTTGCATTACGAACGTAATATTATCAAAATAAGCATAACTCAACTAGTATAATAAAACTTGTAATATTATTGTCTTAAAAGTAAGCGTAATAAAGCCGGTAGTAATTTGTGTTATCAAACTTTTTTTTTTAGAAATATGTGTTATCAAACTTAATTTTGTGTAAAATTTATTTTATTGAAATTAAAGAAATTAACCTAAAACATTTTTTTTAGTAGAAGGGGTAGGAGGAACCCTAAATAATCGAAATTAATTCAACAACAGATAAAAGAAATAAAAAGTACTTAAAATTTGGACTATTAAAATGAGAAAATTTAGTTATTGAGACCCATTTGAAATAAACTTCAATGGTGAAAAGTATAATTTTTTTAGAAGAAACATAATACCTACAAAATCTAAGGAAAACAAAAACTATTCAATTTTAAAAAGGTTAACCAAATTGTCCAATCATAATTTGTCATATGATAAAATTTTCTTATTTTTTGCAACATTTTAATTTATTTTTTGTTGATGATAGTGAAATGCATATAAATAAGTGCATCTAAATCTTGCCTCAAGTATTGCTCTTTAAAAAAAATTAACTATTGAATGAGTTGTAGTCTGCAGACGGGAAATCTAGGGATAAAGTTCAATACCTCTTTTGTAAAAACAGGGAAAAGAATAAGACTACTTGTGTAGTTTTGACAAATACAGTGTAATTTGTAATTTTAATGTTCGTGTTGTTTTTTATTTTTCAGCTCCACGTTTCTTAACAAGTTCACTTAGTATAAATTATAATGCGTGTACTCTCAACATAAGCATAGGTTTTTTTTTCTTTGCAAAGAAAATAATAATTTGTCAAATGTTTGAATCTTCTGCCTCGCATATATTTTTTTTTTTTTTTACAATTTTTCTTTTTTTTCTTTTCTTCTTAGAGAATTGAGAAATTGAAACTCTTAATATCAACTCTGCTTCATCTAGTGCTGCAAATTGCAAATGATGAATACTTTTATCATTTTCTTTTATCATTATTATCGACATTATTGTTTTTTTTTTTTACTGCTTTACGCATTCAGGTAACTTTATCAAAAAAAAATGCACCAACAAAGAAAAAAAAAAACTTTTTTCAGAAAAATATAAATGTTTTTCCTCAGTATTTCTCTCTCTTATGTGAGACAAATTTTTACGTTTATGTAACCTCCAATTACTTTATAATATCTAATAAATGCTTATATATATATGTTATGCCGACATTGAGAGGCATCTCATTCTTTTAAAGTCAAAAGTTTTGGATCTAGTATGTTTTTCTTAAATAAAAAAATCTAAAATTTATAAATATCTTTTTAAAGTACACCCTGGATTAATGAATTTGATTTGGAAGTATAATTAAAAATATTTTTAAATTAAAAAGAATATACTCCACAATTTGTCATTTATATAAATTAGTTGCTGCCATTCTTATCATCATCAAAAAAAAAAAAAAAAAAAAAAAAAAAAAAAAAAAAAAAAAAAAGGGAAAGAAAGAAAGAAGAATTAGATACCTATCTGTGTATGTACTATCTAAAACTTGTATATATATATTCTATTCTATCTAATGAAATTTAAGCTTGAAAAATTTTAATTCATTTTTATCCAATTAAAGGTTTTAAGTAACAAGCAATTTCTTCAATGTTTAAGATTTAATGTACACGTATTTTTTAATTCTCAAAATTTCATTAAAGGTTTAAGTAACAAGTAATTTCTTCAATTTTTAAGATTTAATGTACAAGTATTTTTTAATTCTCAAAATTTCAATCCCTTTTTTTTTTTTTTTTTTTTTGGTTTTGTAGCTTTATGTCTACAAATATTAAACAAAGAGAGTGATTTATTGTAATTTATTGCTATGAGTTTATGTAATTTTTTTTCTCCTTTTAAATTTGTAAATACACACCAATTCTCCATTGATAATATTAAATAAGGTGAGAAGAACACGATTGCGTAATTCTAGTTCATCAAGACAAAAAGTGAACAGAAAACGGCAAATAAAGTGATGTAAAAGAGGCATGAGGATAAATTTGTTGGGTTTGTGTCTTCATTTGCTTTTTTTTTATTTTTTATTTTTTTAAATTAAAGTTTGAAATTAAGTAAATAATTAAATCAATCCAAATCAAAATAACAAATAATATTTTTTTAAGTACAATGCAAGGTAGAAGATTGAACCTCCAACCTCTAAGAATGAAGGTCATGTCAATACTACTTATTAAGCGGAGCTCACTTTAATAAATAGGTATTAAATTTGAAATAAAAGAGAATTTTTTTTTTGCTTTTCAAAATATAACATAGTTGATAGTTAGGAAATTGTGCAAAATAACCCTTTCAAACTTTCCACATTACAAAAATAGCACCATTTCTAAAAACTCGTTCAAAATTTTTTTTCGGATCATCTCGCTCGCGATCGAGCACTGAGATTTCAGCGAAACATTACAACTTCAAATAAAGTAGTCGCGTGAAAGGACGAAAATACCCCTGATGCATAAGACTGAAAGGTTAGCTTCAAAAACTTGGAGAGAATTAGTGATTTCAGTCAACAAATGTCAACATCTCGGCCAAGATTTAATCCCTTATGGTGAATCTCGAGGTAAATATCATCGATCTTGGGCAAGATTATTGACTTTTGACCAAGATTACGTAAATGACCACGCAACCAATATTTTCTAGGCTCAAAAGCATGCATGTTATAAGCCAAACACTTAAAAAAAAGATCAAGATATATACCTAGTTTTTGTAATTTTGTGCAAAGAAATAGATTGTGAGGATTTCTAATACTTAGAGAATTTTTTTAGAACCAAAACTTGTAGACCAAACCAATTTTTGGATTTCTAAAACAACGATATAATAATAATAATGATAATATGATAATATAATATCTGAGGCTGAACTAATTGTAAAATTTAATTTATGTTGTAACATTTTTTAATATTTAATAGGTTTGCTTATAAAGTTTCAACTTGAAGATTTAATAAGAGAGTTTTAATTCTTATATATGACATACATATTTGGTTGAATGTTAAACAAAATGCATAATAAATTTTATATCTAGTTTTACTATAAATAGGTCATCACTCTGCTCTACAAAATACACCAACTAACAATCAATATATCTTTATCTCTTACTTTCTCTCCTTAGCTCTTTTAAGAGCAATTGGCGAAAAGAACGGTGTTTTAGTTGTGGAGCTTTGAGCTACACAACATGTTGTTGTATCCTGGAAGGGACAAGGTAGACAATATCTGTTGCACCAGTGGTTGATATTAAGAGTTTCTATACACACTGTAGAGAACTTGAATCTCCTTAAAGAGAGCGAGATATTTGCGCCTCAACCTAATCTTGTACGTGTATGTCTCTCAATATTTATTCTATTTTCTTCCGTTATTTGTAATTCTTCCATCAATTTCTAATAATAATTTCATACACACATGAGAGAATTGTTGTTTTTCGATTTTCTAATTCAATCTCGAACGTAATCTCGGCCAAAAAAAGGTCAAAGAAAAATTCATTAAACGAATTTTAAAAAAGCGTACTATTTTTGTAATGTGAAAATTTGAAAGGATTAGTTTGGACAATAGTTAACTAATTTGTTACAGATCAAAATTTAAACCAAAAGGAAAAATAACAAAGAACAAAAAATAAAAAAATAAAAAGAAACGTAAAAATGATGTGTTTGACTTATTCCATCTTTAAATATCAATTGCGAACTCCAGCACTTTCAATTTCAGTTTCGCCTCGCTTTCTCCACCGGCCCTGAATTCCACCTCCCCTCGACGGCGACATTTGCGATGGTGAATCAGCCTCCGATCACCGAAGATCGATTCACCGACGCCGAACGCCAAAACGACGCCGGAGCAACATTCGTCCTCCAATCCAAAGGTAAAACGCAAAGAAGAAGAGAGATTAATTTTGCGATCATCTCTGTTTTCAAACTTTGTTCGATTCTCTGAAAAATCGAAAACAGTGGAGTAATTTTATCATAAATTGATGGATTAAGTTTGTTTGGATTGACGATTAAACAGGGGAATGGTGGCATGCCGGATTCCATTTGACGACGGCGATTGTCGGACCAACGATTCTGACGCTGCCGTACGCGTTCAGAGGATTAGGTTGGGGATTAGGGTTTTTCTGCTTGACGATCATGGCGGTTGTGACTTTCTATTCGTATTTCCTCATGTCGAAGGTACTGGATCACTGTGAGAAAGCCGGCCGCCGCCACATCCGATTCCGGGAACTCGCCGCCGATGTGTTAGGTAACTTTTTTATAATTGATATATTCTTTTGTTGCTTTTTCCGGCGAATTTCTGTTTGCAAAAAGTTTGTTTTAACTATATTAAGAAAATCATGTTCAATTTTCTGCTCCAAAATTCTCTGTTTTAAAGACGTAAAATACTAAAAAAGTTGTAACACATTAACATTTGTTTTTCTATTTACTTCTGGAAAGTGGAAAGTAATGATGCCAATGTGAAAGCTCCTTTATCATATACTATATATATACTCATAGTTTAGTGGGTGGATATTTTCTTTTATATATATAAGTTAATTATTAAAACATCATAAGTTATATTAATATGTGTTTGTGATAGAGATTGAAAGAGGGGATGAGTAGAAAATAATAAATACGATATAATTAATTATAGGTTATAATAATTAGAAATACCAACTATTATAAGAACATGTTTGAGAATGATTTTAAAATTACTAAAATCACTTTTGTCATTTTCAAAATTATCGTGAAATTATCGTGAAATATGTTTTTAATTCTTCAAAAATAATTTTGATGATTGAAAATTGTATTTAAAAGTGTAAGATTGAAAATTAAATTAATTTTGAATGATTAAAGTGTATCTTTTAGTGATTTTAAAAATGACAAAAACGATTTTAACCGTTTTAAAATCACTCTCAAACGTAGTCTAAATGGAGCCGAGAACACTTGAAAATAAATTGGCCCCAAACAATCCATAAAATTTGAAGATGAGTTTTTTAACCCACAATTTGTTGTATTAAAAAATATTTTTCATTTTGGACATTTTATATTAAAAATCTTTTAAATATATATGTCACACTGTCATATTTATGACGACATGTGGGATTCTTTTTTTCTTTAAAACTTTTTAAAATAATTTTTACATAAAGAAGTCATTTTACTAATTTTTATAAATTACTTAATAAGCTTTTTTAGAATAATTAAATAATAAAAAATTAATTTATAAAGTTTATGTATGATAATTAATAAAACATATGTAGTTTTTCGACGAAACTCTTAATGAAAAATTTTCGTTGGGAGAACTTTTTGTTGGTGGTTTTTTTTGGCTTTTATCAGTCAGAATTATTTTATAAAGATTATTCGTACCTCATTTTGGATCAAGAATATATGCTTAAACTAATTTTTAAAAAAAATTTAGAGACTATATATAAGTTTTGTAGTATCATAAATTTGACTTTAAATGCATGAATATTTTTAATATTATATGTGTATTTGAAAATTGAATATGAAAGGTATTTTGAAAATGGTGGGTAAAGAGAGAGAGATATTAATCCACGCGGAAATGCATACTCCATAAGCTTTTTTAGGCTTTTAGAGACCGCATTTAATACATTGATGATAAGGGTTCCCACTAATAAATTACTCTTATATATGGATATCCAAATAATGTTAGTATATGGTTTTCACAAATGAAAGTCACACATTTGTCTCTTTCTTATAGTCTCCATAGACCACATTCATTTCCCACCTCACCTCATACCATACCTATTATTTATGTTGTCTAAAAAATAAAAAAAAATTAAAAAAAAAACCTATTATTTATTGAATTTATGTCTCCCTTTTCTCCAAACATGTACTTTTTAGAGAATGTAAATCATATATTTTTATTTTGGAAATATTTTTGTGGCTTACCATATACTTTTAAAATGTTCAATTTTGTTTATATGTATTTTTTCGTTTGGTTTTATTTGGTTTTTGTCCTTTTAAAATTAGAGAAGTTCATTTAATCTGTGGAGATCCATCGTATATGGATTGGGGATTCTCAATTAGATAAGAAATCAGTGTCTAAATAGAGACGGGGACGAGATTATATTTCTCGACCTCGATTCTACCTCAATTTCTTACCTTGCCGCATTATAGATGTTAGTAATACTTAAGTTGAAGATTGTATTGAAATTTTAATTTTTAGAAATCAAGGGGATTGAACATTTTAATTAATATTTAGCACGTGAAATATTATTATTTTTATTACAAAAGTTTATAATTTTTTATTTAAATGAAAATTGTATGGTAAATGATGAAAAATCCATTTGGTCGAGATTAATTTTTTTAAAAAAAAATAAAACAAACAAATAAACAAAAAAATTTGGAAACACAGTCCTCCATGAAACTAAATGAGAAATTTCGTATTGATGAGAATTGAAATGGGGTGCAAGGACATTTCTATTCAAAATGTTCATTTTGGTCCTTACATTTTTAAAAAGTGACCATTTTGACCTATATACTTTAATTGAACATTTTAAAAGTACATAGACCAAATCGAACAATTGATCCTTTTGATTTCTATACTTTAAATGAACATTTTGATGGTACACAGATCAAACTAAACACTTTTGAAAGTATTAAATTGAACCAAGATAAAAAATACATGGACCAAAGTATAATTTAAACCAAATATATGGAGTTGGGTATCAATCTCATCAAGTACATAAATTGCATTGCGTATTTTAGTGTAAATTGAACTTAAGGGCTTAATCATTGTATTTTGAAAGGATAAAGTATAAAGTGTTAAAATTTGAGAAGCATTACTGTCATGTGAGCTAAAGTAAAAAGACCACTAATTTAATGATAATTGAATTTTAATTTTATATTAGAAGGTAAAGTTGATTATGTGTTTGTATATCTAAATTTTATAGGAGAATTTTTAAAAATAGAAAAATAAAGGAAACAATTTACACAAAATAGTAAAATTTTTAAATAGTTGTGATAAACTTTGATAGATTCTATCAAATATTTTTTTTGCTATTTTTGTAAATAGTTTGACATTTTTTTTATTTGTGAAAATTTTCTAATTTTATATCATTATTTTCTAGAGCTATATAAACACATTTAAAAAAATTCATATTAATGTAAAATTGAAATCTCTAAGTTTGGTAGAATTGACGATAATTTGCGTATGTGTAAATTTGAACAGGATCTGGCTGGATGTTTTACTTCGTAATATTTATTCAAACGGCAATCAATACTGGAGTCGGAATTGGAGCAATTTTACTTGCGGGCCAATGCCTTGAGGTCTCGTTCTCTCTTATTATTCCTCACCAATATTTCATCATTATGCTTATCTTATGCTATCAAATCAATCTTATTCTTATTTCGGGTTAATTAGAAAATGTGGGTGGTTTTAAGAAAAAATTGGTAAAAAGAGGTGGTTTTAAAATTATTTAAGAAAATAAAGGTAGTTTTTTTGTCTGTTAGTGAAACTCTTCTTGAAAGTTGGAATGAGACCCAAATGACAATTATTTTTATTATTTTTATTTTTTTTACAAATTAATTTACTTTATTTTTGTTTAAGGAAATATAATATCACTCTTTTTTTATAATTGTTATTTTATTATATCATATAATTTTCTTTCATTTTTCTAGCAAGATTAAATTTAATTAAAAAAATATTACATATTTAATCATTTTATTTGTAAAATAATAAACTATTAAATATAAATTAAGATAATACCACTATTTTTTTTAAATCTTACATCATATTGTAGTTTTATTTTAAAGCACGAAAAATGGTAATAGATAGCAAAACCAAGGGAAAAATCTAAACATATAACACTTCTTTTAAAATGTTTGCAAATATGGCAAATGTTGACAAGTCAACTTTTGAATTTTTTAAAAATTTTAAATTTGTCCTTGTTCATATGTTAGGGAAGCACATGTTTCCTTTTATTTTTAATTTTATCCTTCATTATGAACATATAATAATTATAGATTATTTATAATCAATTAATTATTTATTATAATTAATTTTTATTACTTCATTCATTATTAATATATCATATTTATATAAAAAAAATTAGTATTATTTATTAACATATCATATTTTTATTTGTTTGTTTCACTTTTTATATAAACTATTGTTTATTAAAATATATTTTCTTATATTATTTAATTAATATTAAAATTACTAGTGTTGAACTTAATTAATTATAAAAATGATTAAATAATATATTATAATTAATATGATGTTCATTAAATACATTAATTGGTTAATTTCAATTATAAATTACTCAATTTTTAAATATTTATAATTAAGATTATTATTGATTCTTAATTAATTATTTTTTATCAATGTATTGAATGATGTTTATTGTTTAATTAATTAATCTATTACAATTATATAAGATTGTCATGCTTAATCTATTACAATTATATAAGATTGTTATGCTTAATTTTATAAATCCTTAAACCAAACGACCCCTAACAGTTCTGTTATCTAAATGGCTAAAATTGAGCATTATTGAAATCTCATAGACAAAAGTATTAGATTTTGAAACATAGAAACCAAATAGAAACTAAATCCAAATATAAGAAACCAAAAGATATTTTTTTCGAAAAATATAACTATCCACTAATTTTACTTAGAAAGATTAGTAATATATTAGAAAAAATTAGAAGTTTTGATATTTCTATTTAGCAAAGTTTTAGAATTTTACTTATCTATGTAATAAATTTATTTTACTATATCATATTGTAGTTTTCTTTTTAAATATTACATAGTTTACAAATTTAGTAAAATAAAACTACAACATGATGTAAAATACAAAAAAAAAAAAAAAAGTAATGGTATTATCTTTATCCAAGGATAATAATTTATTATTTTACAAATAAAATGATTAAATATATAATATTTTTTTAATTAAATTCAATAAGATAATAATTATAAAAAAATGGTATTATGTTTCCTTAAAAAGTTAAAGAGATGAATTTGTTAAAAAAAAATCACAATAATTATAATTTTCTTCATTATGTGGGTCTCATTTCAACTTTCAATAAAGTTTTTACTAAATGACAAAAAAACTACCGTATTTTCCTAAATAATTTTAAAATCACCACTTTTCACCAATTTTTTTTTCTTAAAACCACCCTCATTTTCTAATTGACCCTCTTATTTCTTACAAGCTTTACCCACCCATTTTGAAAAAAAACAGTAATATTGATAAATTTGCCTTAATTGACAATTAGTGTGAAATGTTGACCAAGTTTTCAATTGGAGTTTTCTTCTTTTTCTCCTTCACTTTTTCGGTTGCCTTAATTGACAAGTTCTCTGATTTAGACTATCCTATTTATATGTTAGAATACCTTAAATCTATTATTTGACGCTTTGAATTCTATCTAATATTTTTCTTTAATAATAGAACAGCTATCTCACTTTGTTCGTTGACGTAGCTAATACACTGTTAGAGAGTATTTATGTCAAGGCGTCGGAGAGTGTAGAGTTGTAAATTTGACTCCTTGTTTGGCTCAAGGAGTTTGTGGGTTCCACACTACTAAAAAAATGTCAATTTTATACCTTATTAACTTCTTACATTGTGGGCTCTAGGAGCTCACGACTCCACTCCTTGTTTCGAACGCTCCTTTAGCGAACCATGTAGATTTTTGTGTTTTTTTAAAGATTATGAAGATTTTTCTATATTTTCAAGGTAAAAGAAGAGAGAAAAATTGATGTAAATTTGGTTAACTGAAATGAACAGATAATATATACGAGCCTTAATCCAAATGGATCGATGAAACTGTACGAGTTCATAGCAATAGTAACAGGGGTGATGATCATTCTATCTCAACTTCCAACTTTCCATTCTCTACGACATGTGAATCTGGGTTCTCTCCTTCTCAGCTTGGGCTACGCTTTTCTTGTTGTTGCTGCTTGTATCATTGCAGGTACAACTTAATTCTTAGTCGAAGTGTACATTAAGCTTAACACAATATTAACTTAATTTTGATTTGATTGAAGCAAGGAGTAAAGAAGCTCCAAGAAGGGAATACACATTAGAATCATCACCAAAATCAAGGGTGTTCAGTGCCTTCACATCCATCTCCATTTTAGCAGCCATTTTTGGGAATGGAATCCTCCCTGAAATCCAAGTAAAATAAGTAAATTTCAATATATTCACCAGGTAGGGTAATTGAATTGTTAATAGGATTTACAAGGCTTCGTTTGATAACGCAAACGATTTGAACAAATATGAACAGGCAACTCTGGCTGCTCCAGCAAGTGGGAAAATGGTGAAAGGACTTATAATGTGTTACAGTGTGATATTTATAAGTTTCTACGCCATTGCTGGGACAGGATATTGGGTGTTTGGAAACAAGGCTACCTCTAATATTCTGCAAAGTTTGATGCCAGACAATGGGCCTTCATTGGCTCCTACTTGGATTTTGGGCCTCGCTGTTATCTTTGTTCTTCTTCAACTCCTCGCCATTGGTCTGGTTAGTCTATCTTTCTCTCTCTCTCTCTCTCTCTCTTCCAATGAATTATAAAAGAAATGTGTGTATACCGTATAGTACAAAATTGGTAAGATTTTCAAAGAGAAATGAGTAAGATCAATTAAAATTTTATTTAATTTTGTGACTTTTGACAAAATTATTCCATGGTTAATCTAAATTTGTGTAAAACTACGTCGGGTTGAACTTAGTGAGTTTGCACTAAGGCTTCGTATGATAACGATTTCGTTTTTAGTTTTTTGTTTCTGGAATTTATTGTTGGTTTTGACATTTTTGAAAGAAAGAGTTGAACTTTTAGTCAAATTCTAAAAACAAAATTAAGTTTTTTAAGGCTCCGTTTGATAATTATTTGGTTTTTGGATTTTAGTTTTAGAAAATTAAGCCATAAACACCCTTTCTACCTCTAAATTTCTTGTTTTCTTATCTACTTTTTACTAATGTTTTCAAAGATTAAAAAAAAATTTAAAACTACAAAAAAAATAGTTTTTAAAAATTTGTTTTTGTTTTTGGAATGTGGCTAAAAATTTAACTATTATACTTAATAAATATGCAAACCAATATAAGAAAATGTGAGAAAATAAACTTCATTTCAAAAACAAAAAATGAAATAATTACCAAACAAGACCTAAAACTTTTTTTTTTAGTTTTCAAATGTTCACTTGGATTTTGAAAACATAGAGTGGATAGTAAAGAACCCATCCCTGTGAGTAGAAATATTGTTTATATACTTAATTTTAAAAAATTAAATGGTTATCAAACGAAGGCTGATATATTTACCTTGTTTTTTTTTTTTTTTTAAATAGTAGTTGAAATAGGGAAAAACTGAATAGACCATGAAGTTAAATTACAATATTTTAACTGAGTCGAGGGTCTAATTTCATGAAATTGAAAGTTTATGATGGAAATTGGTATAATATAATAAGGTCAAAAACTGTTAATGCATAACTTTCACATATGTATAAAATTTTTGTAAATTAGAGAGCAATATAAGAATTAAATGGATAGTAGTAGTTTTTTTCATTAAATTTCATCTGCATGTCTACATCTACTTATTTAGAAAGAATTACATAATAATTTCCATTGCTATTTGAAAGGAATTTTAGGCGAAGAAGAATTTTATTTAAGTGGTTTTGAACATAGTAACTATAAATCTATAGATGGTCTAAATTAATTTACTGTGTTAAAATTGATACCAAAGTTTTAATTAATATAATAAGGGATATAAATTATTTTTTCCCTCCTACAAAAACTTGTTTATCTTTAAAAAAAATGTACTTTTAAAAGCTGTTGTACTGCAGTAGTAATGAATTATACTGAAATTCTTAAGTCCTCCTAGTTTCTTAAAAGTTGTTTTTCCATATAAAAAAATTAACAAAACTATTATGAATATAGAAAAATTTCACTATCTATCAACGATAGACTGCGATAGACTTCTATCGAATAAGTGATAGACCGCGATACGTTCAAGCGACAGAAGTCTATCGCTGATAGATAATAAAAAAAATTTATATTTATAAATAATTTTATATTTTTTTTATTAATAATAATTTTCCTTCTTAAAATGTAAAAAAGATTTACAACATTTTACCCCAAAAAAACCATCTTTGATTGTTCAAAATGCGTAAACATATGCATAAAAAAAGAAAAAAGAAATCTAATACTATAATAGTATATAGAAAATTGTCTGTGCTATTGTCTCTCATTGATTGCCATAAAAGAACTAAAGAAATAGAAATATTTGTGTGGAAGTGAATTTGAAAATAGAAATTTAAAAAAAAAGAGATTCAATAAAAATAAAGTGTATTTCATGTTTTCAGATATGTGTTTGATAGTAAATTCAAAAATTGGATTTTAATTTAAACAGTTGTTTAAATTGTGTTTGATACTATATATTTATAAATCATAAAATTAGTTGTAGTTAATTATTAATATTTAGTTGACAATAAATTATTATTAATTTATTTATGAATATGATTTATGTTAAAAAAAGTTATACAATTATTATTTTGTAATATTATATAATTTATAATACATTACATAATACATATTACATTTTTGTAAGGAAAATTATTTTTAATGACAAAACTGTTGAAAATATTTACAAATATAGCAAAATGTCACAGTTTATCACTGATAGACACAGATAAATGTCTATTAGTGTCTATCACTGATTGATTAAGTAGTCTATCAATGTCTATCGTGGATAGATAATAACATTTTGTTATATTTATAAATATTTTGGTTCATTTTGCTGTATTAGAAAACAATCATTTTTAAAAAAAAAAAAAAAATTTGAGTTTATAACCACATATTGTATTTCTAAATGTTTTTATCTTTATTTAGTATACTTCTGCATTTTAAAATTTAAAATTCAAAATCTAGATACAACGAAAACAAAAAAAAAAGTTGTTTTTAGAATTTGCACTATCATAGAATCCGAAAACAATTTTTAGAAAAAGAATTCAAGTTATCTGTCAAATACATATTTGCTGAATTCAGTTAATTTGAAAACTTAAAACAGAATCTAAATTCTCTACCAAACAAACCCGTAAAAATTATATAGAACTCATTAAATAAAATAATAAATCACTGAAAAAAAATATTCATACTACTTTTATTCATTGAATATCACACTCTCTTTGTTTACATTAGAAATTTGTCTTCATAAACATATTTTTAATACTAGTATATATAATCCACACTATTTATAAAAAACATGCTCACGTGACAAATAGTAGTACAAAAACTTTTTCATATTCATATAGTACTGATTTATTTTTCTCATATATATATCACTTAAATGACATGTCAAATACTGAAATACCGTTGTAATCGTAATCAGTGGTATAAATTATCACTAACATAGTGGTGGGAATACAATGAGGCAGGTGTATTCACAAGTGGCATACGAAATAATGGAGAAGCAATCAGCAGATGTAAAGAAAGGAATGTTTTCCAAAAGGAACCTAATTCCAAGGCTCATTCTTCGCACATTATACATGATCATGTGTGGCTTTTTTGCTGCAATGCTTCCTTTTTTTGGTGACATTAGTGCTGTAGTGGGTGCTATTGGCTTCATTCCTCTTGATTTCATTCTACCAATGCTTCTCTACAACATCACCCATAATCCTCCTAAATCTTCCCTCACCTATTCCATTAATCTCGCCATCATCCTCGTCTTCTCCGGGGTCGGTATCATGGGTGCTTTCTCTTCTATTAGAAAGCTCGTTCTCGATGCCCAGAAGTTTAAGCTCTTCAGCAATGACGTCGTTGATTGAGCTTTTATGCGCGTCTAAGGTAAGGCGACCTATTGTTGTTGTCATTGTATTGATTAGACTAAATTGTATTTTTACTGCTCTAAATAGGGTGGGGGGTTTTTACTACTCTACAAGGAGGTAAAATTTGATTGGATTTAAACTAAAGGAACTTTTGATGTGTTGTTTGTATAAGAAAAGGGGTGAGAGGTTAAATTATGGGAATTAATTATTACTGTGTGGTAATTTGAAAAATGAAAAGGATAATGTAGGTGGAAAAATTTAGTGGGTACAGTAAAAGTAAATATTGTTGTTTACTAAATTGAAATAGTGGTGAAGGGAATGATGTTGATGGGTAGTGAATAATTGTAAATTATAATATTCATTTTTTTTTAAGGGTGGTTCAATATTTGAATTTGATGAGATTTTAGTTATTAGTTAAGTGTGTTGTAGATAAAATTTACCTCTTAAATTAAAAAGAAAAAAAAATAGTTATAACACAACAACTCAACCCAGCTCAAATTTTAAGTATTGGGTTGGAGGCTTTATTTGGGTCTTTTGGGTTGTTAATCCAACCAACCTAATTTTTTTAGTTTGTCCAAAAAAACACACCCAACTCAATCCAATTCAATCCATGTACTCTTTCAAAATTAAAATAATAATAATAATAATAATAATAATAAAAGTTGGAAAGACGTGTTTCGAGACCAAAAAAAAAAAAAAAAAAAAAAAAAAAAAAAAAAAAAAAAAAAAAAACCTAGAAAAAGATGTAAATAACTTTTTTATAATAATGATATCAAATAGGTTTGGGCATAAAAATTGCTACATATAAGCTCACACACACACTGGATTACCTAACCAAAACTCAGCCCATTGGACACGAGAACAACAAATAAAAGCCTAATATAGAAAAATAAACATTTAGAAAATTAACCTCGCAAGCAATATTTCAAAAATATCTTAAACTTTAATTAGATTTCATAATTAGATTTATGCGTACTTTTGGACAATTTTAATCTTGTAGTTCATTCTCTCTCATATTAAAATATTTAAAAAAATTCAAACCAAATCTAGTATTAATTATTTAGATATTTTATTTTTTAATAATGATTGATTACACTATATATCATAATTGATTGTGGGGTTTCATGGAATAATTTCTTATTTTATTCATTAACTAATTTGGTATGTACTCTAAAAATAAGAAATATGATATGCTAATTAAGTTAAGCTTTCCATCCATTTATGGACGTAAATTTAATATATTACAATGTATATTTTACTTGATGTTCATTCAATTAATTTACGTATATTTAATACATTTTAATTGATGTTGGACAATTTATTATATATCGTGTTTTATTCGGCATGTTTTTCTTAATTCTACATTATTTCACTACAAGTAATTTGAATGTTTAAAGTAGTCTTCTTTTCAAAACTTATAAAGAAATTTTTTCCAAAAATTCGAAAATTGTTCCCTTCATAAACGTATGAGAAAACAAGGTATACTTGATATATACAACACAATATATTCGATATATATTTGAATTTTCTAGAAATAAATCAAGGCACATTTGATAAGTGCATGAACATGACAATTTATACAATGTATCGTCTTATATACCAACAATATATGTGATGTATTTCTATATCTTTCAGTATATTTTTAAACACACCAAAAAGATAAACCATGATATATGCAATTTATATTTTAACATTTTTTTTCAGTATATTCAACATATACTTGAGTTCACAATTCGAAAAGATGAACTAAGAAAGGGAATACCATGATTTGATAAGAGGAAATGGAACATCACGATTAGAGAATTTCCATGAACGATAAAATAAAATGAGAAAAAAATAAAAATAAAAAATGGATGGTCGAAATGTGAAAAATGATATGACAGAAAAAAATTGGCAGCTAAAATGTAAAGAATGTAAAAAATGATGTGTTTGTAATTCATTTGAGTTTGGTTTTAAAATGCAGAAAAATATGAAGAAGATTACAGCAGCATGAAGAAGGATAAAACTGACAACGAAATCTGTAAAAGTGATGGATTTGATTCTTAAATTCAATGGAGAAAACTTCATTTTATGTGTTATTTGAAAATAAATGGTTTTGGAAAAAAAAATAAAAAAAAAGTACATCTATCTTTTCCATAATTGTCTCTTTTCGTATTTCCTTTTTCTTTAAAAAATAAATATTAGAATAATAGGAGGAGTGTTATGAACTTTTAGACCTGATTTTTATGAAATTTTACAGCTCATTAGGTTATTAATGAAATAAACGGTGGGTTTAAGATAATTAAAAAAATCTTAACCTTTTGATACAATAAAATAATTAAAAAAATCCAATCCAAATATAGTATTAATTCTTTAGAGATTTTATTTTTTAAAATAAACATTAATTACACATATATCAGTTGTCATTTAATGATATATTGTTTTATTTATTAACTAATATGGTATATATTTCTAGAATTAAGGGATATAATATTGTAGTTACATTTTTTTTTCCTTGCGTACAAAATATGATTTCTTCTTTTGCGTTAGGAGTTAAAAGTATATTTAATATACTAAAATGTATATGATTATTGGTCTTATATCATTCCTTATTATATACTGCGATTTATTTGAAATATTTTTGTAATATTATATTATTTTAACAAAAGTTGATTATGAGCAAGAATTAAAAGTATATTTAAAACATTACAATGTATATAATTACTGGTCTTGTAAATTTTAATTATATACTGCAATTTATTCACCATATATATACGATATATTATATGATATATTCAACGATTTCAGTCAGCTGATAAATGTCTATTTAAAGTATTACAATGTATATTATACACGATGTTGGATGTTTTATTTGACATTTTTTTTTAATTCTATGGATTTCGCAAATGGAAATCTTCAAATGTTAGAACTTTCCTTCGTAATTGTGTTTGGTAAGAAATAATTTAAGAAAAAACCTCTTTAATGCGTGTGTTTTTATTTTTTTTTCTTTTTCTAAATGTGACTTTTCGTAATTTGTTTTTCTATAAAAAAAATTGTTAGAATTATGTAGGGGTATAATGGACTTTTAGGCCTGCTTTTTATGCAATATCCCAGCACATTAGGTTATTCATGAAAAAAATGGTGCGTTTAAGACATTCATGTAATTGGTCATATTTAATTAGGCTATTAGTATAGAAAGCCCTTTAATCAAACTCTCATTCTCACCGGTTTCACATTTCACGATCCTACTTCTATTCTGCGCTCGATACTCATGCATTCCAACACTCTTCTGATTCCTAGTAATTCTGATTACATTCCAGCCTCCCAAACAACCACTTAATATTGTCGAAGAATTTAGGTCCAATGAATGACGTCTTTTTAAAATATCGTAAGAATGCAAAATATTACAGGTAGAAAAATCTAAGTCCAATGAATGGTGTTGTTTTAAAACTAATGTTGGAAGTTGGATTATTAAAGGTATAATAATGTTTAAACAGATACTGCAAAAGAAAAGGAGGAAAAAAAATTAGTGTCAATGACCTAAATTTGAGGATGGCTTGTATTGATTAATGAAGTTTACCTAACATTATCTTAATGTGGTTTTAAGACAACAAAATACAACTAATATATTCACATGATTTTGTCTCTTTTATGTTACTTCCAAATATCCCCTCCTCCTACCTGTCTCTACTCGTGTCTTCATCTGTTTTCTTAAAAGACCTCGCATTAATAATAAATAATAATAATAATAATAATAACAACAACAACAATTATAGGTTTACGAGTGTGAACGGTAAAAAAAATAATTCAGAGGGTACGATAGGTATATGTTTGTGTGCGCGCCTTCGCCAAGGTCATGTCTAACCCCCCTGAATTATGCATCTCAATCAAAGATGGACCCAAAAAGGAAGTCTAACTTGGCCGAGCCCACAGAATCATGTATGTTCCTTGCATTATGTAGCCTCACAAAGAAATAGAAGAGTACAGGAGCAAGGAGGAAACCCTAATAAAAAAAGGAAGGTGACATAAGACGTAAGTTGACTCTCCACTACAAATTCTATATCAAAGCTTAACTTCTAACTTTCTAACTTAAATGTCAGAGTGTGGGTGGCCTACATCACAGGGATATTCCGTTTCTTGGTAACTTGTTGGTTACATTCTTCCCTCGAATACAAATTCACCGTTGTTGTCACATTAAGGTTAGGTCACTTTATCGATCCAAATTTAAGCATCAACAATATATATAATTTAGAAATAAAAATGAGGTTTTTCAAACAAGAAACAACAAAGTTTTGAAAGTAAAATTGATTTGCTAGTAAATTTGTTTTTAGTTGTAAATTCAAAAAAAATCGGTTGATCTTTAATTATTTAGATCTCGTTTGATAACTATTTAGTTTTTAATTTTTTATTTTGAAAATTTTTGTTTGTTTTCTTACAATGTCTTTATCATTGATTTTTTAATCTATCCTAACTAAACATACTAGAATTTTTAGCTAAATTTCAAAAAAATAATAATAATAATAATTTTCAAAACTTAGTTTGGTTTCTGAAATATTTCTATAAGGCAGATAACAAAACAAAGAAATCAATAATTGATTAATGTAATGTTTTATAATTAAGTTTAATTTTTAAAAATCTGAAGAATAAAAATCAAATTAATGTTAAATTGGGATCTTATATAGATATTGATTTAAACAAATAAAAGAAATTAATTTGATATATTAGTATCAAAATTTTCCAAAAATAAAAGTACAAATTATTCATATATAAATTCAACCACCATCATAATAATTTGAAGATTAAAGCCAACAAGGAATAACATGGAAGTCAAAGCAACACAAATTTCAGCAATAGGTATATAATATTCAACATCATTTCAAAATCCTTATGATTTTCCAATAAAATAATAAGTAAATAAAATGGGAGGAAATCAGATGTGGGCAGCCTCATTTAATTTGATGTTATCTTTCTCTCTTGTCTACTAAAAAGCAACACATGTGAATAAATAAATATAAGGAGTTTAAAAGTAAATTTTCTTTTTTTTGTAAATTAAAAAAAAAATTATTTTCAAATATCGAAAAATAAGTTAAACTATTTATAAATATTATAAAAAAATTGAATGTTACTATTAATTCTATTTTATTTTCCAATTCAAACCAATTTTAAAAAATCACATCACATTCTTATCAATGTACTGCTAAATTTGTATGCAACAAATTATTGGCAATAATTATATTGGAAGCACAATCATAAAAATCACATCTTTCTAATTTATATGGACACAAAGCGATGGTTTTAGATTCTTATCCTTTTCATCAACTTGTACATATAAACAATCTCTTTTCAATTAAATTTTTAGTTCACAAAATAAGTAATAATTTTTTAAATATATATTTACATTTAAAAATCACATGTCTAGTGAGAAAAATAAAAAATATAGGTAGGAGTTAATTTATTAATTACTGAAATGGATTCTAATAGTTCAAATCTCTCACCACCTAATTTGAGGTGCAATCTAAAATTCAAAATCTCCATAAAACTCATCGAATTGAAGTGTAACATGTATTACCTTTTTTAAAATTAGAGGTTCAAATCTCCATACTATTATTTGTTAATATTTTTTTTAGGAGTATAAATTTAAAATGAAAAGGTTAAATAAATTGACAAAAAAAAAAACTGTTTAATCCTGATATAGTGTAAAAAAAATGGTAGGTTACACTTTAAATATAGGGAAATTATTATAAACAGAAAAAATATTAAACTATTTACAAATATAGAAAAAATTCACTGTCTATTAGCGATAGATTTTTATCGTTTGAGTGATAGAAAGCGATAAAATTCTATCGTGGTCTATTGCTGATAGAGAGTTAAATTTTTCTATATTTGTAAATAATTTTGCTCGTTATTCTATGTTTGAATTAAAACAACCCTTAAATATAACTTATCCGATTCTAATTAGTTTCAAAATAGTTTAAATACTACTTCGGTCTTTTGTACGCTATAGTTTCGAGACTTTGTTTGATTTTGGTCTCTACACTCTCAATTTTGATTCATTTGGGTATTTGTATTTTCAAAATGTTCATTTTAATCTCTAAACTTTTAAAAAACAGACTATTTTAGTATCCTCACTTTCATTTTTATTTCATTTGGTTGAAGTTAATATTTAAACCATTTCAAAAATAAACCACCTCACCCACTTATCTCTCCAAACCTCTAACCTCTTATTGTTAAAAAAGAGTATCTTTTTTAGGAAAAAAAGTTTTAAATGGAAAAAAAAAACTCAAAAGATATAAACAAATTAAAAGTTATAACGATAATATTGCAATAAAAATAGGGATTAAGATTTAATTAACTAGTAAGATATGTATGGGAGAAATTTTTATGGCTATTATAGCATGGACGTGAACTATAATGGAAAGTACCCCTCTTTTTAGTTTTGCTTTTAATTAAACCATTCCCTTTCAAACTTCACCAACCAAAATTTCTCACAAACACAAAATTAAAGACAAAGACAAAGAGAGAGAATTAAAGAGTTTCCCTCTTCTTCTTTCTCTCCCAAAATTAAAGAAAAAAATGGAAAAAAAAGCTCTTCAAACCAAAGACAACAATCACAAGACCAACTCTCTTTTGTGGGACTGTGGAAGCTCTCTCTATGATTCCTTTGAACTCAATTCCTTCAAACGCCATCTTGACTCCGCCATAGCATCAAGAACTTTCTCCATGCCTCACTTACCCTCCGACGACCGCCGAGCTTCGCTCCCGACCCCGCCACCGCCTCGCCCTTGCGTACCGATGACGACGCCCATGTCCAAGGCTTCTTCCAAGCTCTCTCGGTCGCTCTCCAAAATTCTCCGGTCTCTTTTTCGACCCAAACCTAATTCTAATGCCTCGATTTTTCGGGCTCAAGATCAACCCAGAGACGGATTTTACGTCTTCTATGAAGTTGGGTCTCTCTCGACCATCCCCGAAGTCCCCGAGGCCGACTTCGGACCCGGTCTTTCGCCGGAGATTAGCTCTTTGCTGAAGAAGACAGCTTCTGAGAGGTTCACGCCTAACTCCCTTGGCATCTCATGTGTGCTTTGAAATATTTGAATATTGTTTTTATTTAAGTTAATTAAACCCTAGATATTACTATATATATAAATATATATATATATAGTTAGCTTTATTAGATAATATATGGTTCATATATGTGTATAATAATTATGTTCATATGTACTCTTTCCCTTTTTGTTTTCTTGTAATTTTTCTTTTTAATGTTTAGGAATATGATAATTTTGCAGCTATAAAGCTTGCAAAAGTTTAAATATATTTCTCTCTCTCTAATGTTTTTTTTTTTTTTTTTTTTTTTTTTTTTTTTTTTTTTTATGACTCTTTTGGTTCCAAAATAATATATTTTTGTATGCATGCTTTGTCTCTGTTTATGGCAATAGAAATAAGCTTTATCAGAGGCTTAATTTTTTCTTCTCCCATTTTGTGAAATATATTTGAAGTTAATTTCCCATTTTTCTTATTCATTTGAGTGACATTTATTTCAATCAAATTTGATTTAAATAATATATGATCTAGTCTACTAGAGACTATTTGAATTAATTTTCTTTTGTTTGAATTATTATATTCATATTCAAATGGAGAGTTGGTCGATGATTTCAAGGAAGAATCAACTTGAAATTAAGAAATATTAATTGAGTTTTCTAATTGGTATAGTTTTACTAAAAACTATTATTAAGTTTCATCATAGTTTCTTGGAGTAGATTAACTCAATAAAAGTAAAACAATAATAGTATATAGTTTTCTTTACTTTATTCAATTTGATTAGCTAAGAAATTAAATTAATTAAGATCTAATTGACCTCAATTAATACAATTCTAATAGAATTGCCAGTTCCATATAGTATCTGCAGATTAATCTATATTTTTTTTTCCAATTTTACTGGTATATCCCCTGGTTGGAAGAAAAAAATAAAAGAAAAGTGACTCTTCCACACCTTATAATTATACTTTAATTGGTCAAATTTTATATTCATTTGGGTTTTGTTAAAATATAGTATAATAAAAATATAATATCATTGGCCAACAATTGGTTAATATGTTAATAAATCTGTTTTTTTCCATAAAAAAAAGAAGTAATAAGCTAACTGAGCATTATATGATATTTTTGTATCATTCATAAGGTGGAAAATATTTATGAATAGTATATAGCTCTATTAATTTCAAAGTTAGAGGTTGGATCTCCCTCTCAAATATTGTCAAAAAAAAAAAAAAGTTGGAAAGATTTGATCTCCCTCATTACCGTTATCTCAATAAAACGAAACAAAGTAGCAATCCCACGTGGAGATGTCCACCGTTTTTTTATATAATTAATTTCACCTAGACAATTTAAATTTAATCAATTTTTTTTAGTAGAATGAAGTGATTAACTATCAAATTATTAATTGATTATTTATTTATTTATTTATCTTTCTTACCTATCAAATATTATTCATTAGAAGCGAGTCATCATGAGTTTATATCTCCATGGAGAATATGAACATCTCTAATTTTACATTGATTATATATTTATTTGTCTTTATTAAGCTTACAAAATATAGATAATATGGGTTTTATCTAGTAAGTTTAAGTTAAAATTAGTAAAATTCTGAGAACATACTTATTAGAGAATCTTTCATATTTCAGATATGTGTTTGGTAGAAGATTTAGAAATTAGATTTTAATTTAAACAATTATTTAAAATGTGTTTGATATCATATTCATAAATCATAAAACTAGTTGTAGTTACTTAGTAATTATTAGTTGACAATAAATTATTATTAATTTATTTATGAACATGCTTTATGTTAAAAAAAATTTATCTAACTATTACTAGTTTATAATACATTGCATGGTACACATATTTTAATTTTAAAATAAATGAATTGAGTTTATAACATGCAAATGTTTTTATCTTTATTTAATATAATACTGCATTTTAAAATTTAAAATTCAAAATTTGGATACAATAAAAAAAATGTTGTTTTAAAATTTGCACAACATTTGAAAATATTTTTTAGAAACAAAATCTGAATTGTCTGCCAAAACATATATTTGCTAGCTCAACTAGCATATAGATTTGTTAGTGACCAAATATATATATATATATATATGTATGTATAAATAAATAAATGGTCATAATATAATTATCAAGAACTTAGATAGCAATATTCTTATGTTAAATCTATATCTAGCATTTTTCTATTTTAAATTAAAGTAGAGAAATTATGTATATATGTATATGTGGTGAGAAAATTCAAAATTGTCCCCGACTCTCTCATAAACTATATAAATATATATATATATATATATATATATATATATATATATATATATATATATATTAACGTCTCTTTCTTAAATGAAAATTATTGTTTTTATTTTAACCCTTCGAAAAAAATAACTTCAAAGACTCATTTTATGATGGGGTAAATTATATAAAATACCTCTAAATGTTGTACTCTATATCAAAAATACCTTCAAACTTTCAAAAGTTTAAAAAATACGCTTAAACTTCTAAAATGAATTAAAAAGTATCCTTACGGTTAATTTTGGATGGAAACCGTTAGTGTTTTGCGTTAAAAATATTCCTGAATTTTCAAAAATTTCAAAAATATTCTTAAATTAAAAAAAAAAAAGTTAAAAAATACCCTTACTATTATATGAACAAAAACCGTTAATACCGTCTAACTTCTCTATTTTCCCTTTTTTTTTCTCTTTTTTTTCTTCAATACTCTTTTACTCCCCTTTTTGTTAATTTGACATTTGTATATCTCGAAAAAAAATTGCACCCTTCATTTAAGGTATATGGACTATAATAAGAATAAAAAGAATAATGGAAACACCAAGAGATTTTAGTACTTAGATGTTTTAACAAAGTTGTATGTTAGTAGTTGAATGTGTGTTAATAATCAAATACATTTTTTATTTGACTATTTATCGTTTGGGTATGTTATAAGAGGAGATTTTGAATTTGAATTTTAATAGGTTTTTTTAACTTAAAATTTTTGTTTATATTTTGGTTGCTGAAAAATTTGGTGTAAAAATTATAAAAATAAGAGAAAAGTGAGAGTATGTATATGAAAAAAAAATGAGGACATCTATATAATTCGTAGGAGTACTACAAAAAAAAAAAATCGAAAAATCAATCAAATCCAAATTGATCCATTGGTTTGGTTTGGTTTTTTAATATAAAATTAGACATATTGGTTTGTATTTGGAGAAAACCAAAAAGTATTAGTTCGGATCGAATTTTGATTGGAAAAACCAATCAAAACCGAACCGTGGTATATATACCCTTAAAAATAAACTCTAACATTAGGTATCTTTTAATGTTTTAATCATTATGGTACATATATATTTATTGTTTAAAAAAAAAGGTCAATTATTATAGAGTGTGTATGTTTTTTTATTTAGAAAGTGTCAAAAACAAATGTTCAATTTCAATCTATAAGAAAATAATTGGACTCAATTTTAAATTAAAATTATTAAAATTATAAAAAATGACCAATTCAAAACAAAATTGGAAATAAAAATTAAAATTTGGAAGGAAAAATGAAAATGTCAAAAACCGAGCCAATAAAATAAAAACCAATTTATTGTTTTTGTTCTTTATTGGACATTAGTTTGAATCTTTCTTTATAAAACAAATTGGTTTGAAGAGGAGAGAAAGTCTCCATATATATGGCTAAGAGGTCATGGGTTCAATCCATGGTGACCACCTACTTAGGAATAACTTTCCTACGAGTTTCCTTGACACCCAAATGTTGTAGGGTCAGGTGAGTTGTCATAGTCGAGGTGGGCGTAAGCTAGTTGGACACTCACGGATATAAAATAATAATAATAATAATAAAACAAATTGGTTTGATTTGGTTTTTTATTGACTCCAAAATCGCACCGACTATCATTCCTAATAATTTGTTTGAAAATTGATTTTTTTTCTTCGAATTCAATAAAACTTTAAATAAAATGATCACCATATTAATAGTAGAAGCATTATTAAACTTTTTTTTTTTTTAATTTTATAGTTATTTTTCCAACGAGGTATTAACGACTTTTGTTCATACACTAACAGTGAAAACATTTTTGGATGAAAATCGTTAGTGTTTTGTGTAAAAAAAATATATATGAACTTTAAAAAAAAAAAAAGTTAAAAAATACCCTAACTATTATATGAACAAAAACCGTTAATACCACCTTATTTCTCTATTTTCTCTCTCTCTTTTTTTTCTCATCTCTCTTCTTCAATACTCTCTTACTCTCCTTTTTGTTAAATACGACATTTGTATATCTAATAAATAAATAAATAAAATTGCACACTCAATTACAATAAGAAGAAAGAGAATGATAGAAGGATTTTAGGAGTGAAATGTTTTTAAGAAAGTTGTATGTTTAGTGATTGAGCGTGTGTTAATAGCCAAATACATTTTTTATTTGACTATTTATTGTTTTGATATGTTTTGATGAGAGATTTTTATTTTGGAATTTTGTGAGATTTTTTTGTTTTAACTTAAAATTTTAGTTTTTCAATTAGTTTTTGTTTTTATTTTGATTGTTGAAAAATTTGGTGTAAGAATTAAAAAAATAAGAGAAAAATGAAAGTATAATATATATATAATGAGGATGTTTATATAATTTATTTTAAAAATGTTTTTTTTTAATTCAAGAAAATTTTAAAACAAATTGAGCACCATTATGGGAGGAGTATTTTAAATATTTTTTTTTTTTTTTTGAAATTTTAGAATTATCTTTCGAACCAGGTGTTAATAATTTTTGTTTATTATGTTTTTAATTTTATTTTTAAGTGTAAAAATATTTTTGAAAATTTTAAAAGTTTAAGGATTTTAAAACTATTAACAATGGTATTTTAAAACTACTTTTTAAAAGTTTAAGACTACTTTTCAGAATTAAAAAAATTGAGTCGAACGATATTTTTGAAGGCAATTTTTTTTTATAACTTAGCCCCCCAAAAATAAATAAAACACAGTTACGACGCCACAAAACCCCGAAGTAAGAGGAAGAGGGTGAAGCAAGATTTTGTAGCAGGCGAAGGCGCGAACTAGAAATTGAGGGTTGAGATGGAGAAGGCTATGGCGACCTTCGACAAAGGTACGGTCTGTTCAGCTTGGAACTACTCCGCCAACAGATTAGCCACCGGTTCTGCCGACGGAACCCTCGTCATCTTCGATTCTCCCGACCCTTCTTCCTCCTCCACCTCCTTAACTCGCACATCAAACTTCAAGGTTTTTTCCTTTCATTTCTCTGTTTCTATTTCACTTGAACTTCATCATCTTAGGTCGAGTTAACTGTTGCTTACAGATATTCTTACTTTTCTAAATGGTTACTAGTTTAATTGGGTATTATCGCACTTTTTACGAATCAGAATAACTAATTCAAGCTAGTAGATGTAAAACCCAGGGGAACATTCAAAGCCAACAATGAAGTTGTACTCCCCCTTCTCGTTTCATTTTGGATGGCATTTGTTTTATGTTTTTCTCTTGATAGGTGCAGGGGATTTGAGCTTTTTGAAGGTGTAAAGGGCAATGGGCACTTATAAAATTATATTTGGTATAGAACTTACATAGACGCTGAAATGCTTTCCTGTCCAAAAATAAATTAAAATAGTAACAGAAAAAACTTTGACAGAAAGCTTGCAGTTGATAGATTCATTAATTTCAATACGTCTGCTAACATTTCCAAAGCTGGTACTGGTAGGGTAGATGCATTTTGAGTTCTTGTTGGGGCCCCTCTCTCTCTCTCTCTCTCTGAGATTTTGGCCGGTTGAACTTTGATCCCGAAAAGCTGTTACAAATTGAAGGTTGCTCTCGCCTTAACCAGCTGAAACTTGAAAATGGTATTAATACCTGGCCTTGGGGAGTTTGAGCTTGATAAACCATAAAGTTATTGCTTTATGTATTCGCCTTCCTTGCCTTCTGTGTGGTGATCTCAAAAAGTTTAGATTGCTCCAAAAAAGGTGGTACACTAATTTATTATTTTACACTAATAGATCCTCTTGTCTTCTAAGAAGCTATCTGGTAAAATTCATTTGTAAGTAAAAAAAGAGAAGAAGCAACAAGGGAAAGAGTGGTTGCATATACTAATGCATTCATGATATATTTAAATTTTAGTGAATAGCAACATGTCAAATTAAATGAATGAATATTTTTATTGTCTTTTAAGAAGACATGTTTAGTGTCTAGCAATATGTTTTGGATTTTATTTCTGCATTTTCTTACATTAATACGAACATCAATGAATTTATAACCTTAAAATCTCAACTATTTTCTTTCCTTTTTTTATTTTTCCCCGGTGGGATCCATCTTTGTAGGCACACGAGGCTGCAATTATTAAGACTGTTTGGGTCCCTCCGGAGTATGGTGATTCCGTTGCATGCATTTGTTCAGATGGAACTTCGTCATTGTGGGAGGAGGTTGTTGAAGGTAACCGTTCGGTTTTTGAGGACCCTGGGTCCTCTCAAATTTTATTGTTACATTAGTGATGTCTATTTCTTTCATCCTATCTTCCCTTTCACTTGGCCAATAAGTATGGTACACAAACCTTCATTTGACTAAAATTCTTGAAGTGTCCTAATCACTGTGTAAATCCATTATATTTTGCTGCTTTGTAGATGCCCAGCCTCTACAGTGGAAGCTATGCAAACGCTTTAAAAGTAATTCATCTCAAATCCTAGACATCCAATTTGGAAATTCCTCCTCCGGTCTGAAAATGGTAAATTATGATATTTCTTTTGATTCCCTTTCTGGATGTATATCCCAGAGTGCTGTTACAGGTGAATGATGCCTGTGTTTTATACTATTTGACAATTCCCGTTGATTTTTAATGTGTACAATTACTACATTTTTGATGACTTTGGAACATAACATATCATCATTTCTCCCTCCACGATTACAAGGATTTATTTAAATATAAATGTGATAATTGAATCAACAGTAATACACTTACAATGGTTTAAATATTTTCTCATTCTTTCATTTTCTTTACATTTTGTTATGTTCATGTAAGCTTATTTCCTATTAGAAATACCCTTTACATTTTTTTCTTCTTCAGATTGCTGCATTTTCAGACGGTCATATAAAGGTTTACGAGCTTATGGATCCTTTGGATTTGAAGAGTTGGCAACTTCAGGTGATCAATCTTCTAATCTTTTTTCAATTTTTCTAATTTTATATGGCTGCATAAATTATTATTGGAATAACTTATTCCTGTGTAATTGTCCTTCGGGGACATCCAATAAAAATGGAACTTATTCCTGTGTAATCTTACAATCTGAGGAAAGATGTCAAGTAATTCAATTGGTCAGACTTCAATCAATAGAATTTCTTTTATAATAAGGAAACTGACCTTTTGATTTCCTTAAATTAAAAAATATCTATCTTTTTAACCTACTGATGAATCACATCACATCTATATTCCAATGTTCTAATGCCTCTCCCTTCCGGAAATTCCACAACTGTGTAACTGTATAATTAGACATGGATATTTGTGTACTTTCTGGTGAATTGTCCATTGTTCTCTGTGCTAGTTCTACCACTACACTATGTCAGAGCCCTCTGCAGTCAACAGTATTATGAACAATTCTTGGGGTGTCGAATTTTGATGTGAAATACTTTTCATTTCGTTGTTTTGAAGATTGTGTTTAGAGAATATGGAGATCTGGAATATTTTGCAAAAAAAAACTTCTCCTTGTTCCAGTTTCTTCATCTCCCGTCCCTTGTCTCTTTATATCTCTTTATAAAAAGGAAAAAGGAGAAAATAAAGTGTGGTGTGCACGCGCACATAAACTCTTCTGAAAGGTAGTTTGGGTCCTTTACCTTCTCTATGGCCTGTTTATTGATATGTGAAGTGTCTAAAAAAGAAACAGATCATGAATGGTTGGCCAGTTTTATGTTATTCATCTAGAAGCCCAGATGAGCAAACATCTGCTGGGTGCTGAGTTTTAGGAATTTAAGTGCATATTTGTTGCCTTTTGGTTAAATGAGGACCATGATGATTAATCCACTTCAAATTTCCAAGTTAACAAGGACCTATTAAATATTTTGACTCCTATTTTCTACTTTTGTTCAGGCTGAATTTCAGAATGTTATTGATTCCATTTCTACAGTCAGGAAAGCTTCTTGTTCATCTGCAAGTATATCTTGGAATCCACATCGAGGGGAACAGCAATCAAGCTTTGTTTCGGCTTTTAGTTCGAATACACCACAGCTTAATTCTGCCAAGGTATTCTTAGTTTATATATTATCACTGCAATCAAAGTTGTGATGTGGCCAGGTGCTAGCAGCTTGCTGGCAGTCTACCATGATTGCATTAACTATAAAAATTACATACCATAGTTAAATGGTACTTGTCTTTCACAGGTTTGGGAATTTGATCAGGCTCATCAAAGATGGCTTCCTGTTGCAGAGTTGGCTTTGACTGCAGACAAAGGTGATGAGGTTTATGCTGTTGCGTGGGCACAAAATATTGGAAGGTAATGAATTAATTTCTAAAGGAACTACATATAATAGGTGTATCTGTGGCGTGCTATAACTTTTAGAACACATAGATTCAGCAAATATATCCCTATATAACCAGACATTTGCTTTTAACAGATTTATAAGCAAAGACATTTGCTTGTCTTTGTCAAGTGCTAATTAATACCAGATCATTAGACAGAAAATTGCCCGGGGGATTTAAAACAGTTTCTTTAATTGGCATTTAATTCTGTGATTTCTCTCCATTCGAAGCTCCTGGGAAATTCCTTTGATAGCATTTCTCCATAGAACCTGTCACTCAAAAGCCAAAAGTGCTAACCAAGGGAAATTTCATGCTATGTTGAACTCTTGCTATAAAAAGGCAAAGATTCTGAACATAGGAGCAGTGGAGGAATAGGTTATTTGACTTCCCTCATTTTCTTTTTACAAAGACAACCCATACTTGGAAAGAGGTGATGTTTGGGATGTTCTCATGCTTATGATCTTTAGAGTTACAAAGAGCCAAATACATTTTTTGGATAAGAAAGAGAAAATATGTTTGAAAATGCACTGATTTATAATATGCATTCTATTTCTTAAAAATAGGAAAAATGGGTAGAATAGAATAAGCCGAATCTACAATTTCTTCATCATATAAAGGTCCTGTTGGACCCGAGTTCAGATGTAGGTCTCAACATCCCAAGGTATTGCCATTACCCTTTCTTTTGAGAAGAATATCTGAACAGTCCGGAGGAAATTAATTTTAGAGGCCTTTCCATCCAGCCAACTCGTAGTCTAGAAACTGGTAGTCTTCCTTTGCTGGTTTTTATTATTATGTAGTCCTTTAATTTCTTTACATGTCACAAACTTCCTGGGGCAATTCTTGATAACTGTTTGTAAGGATCACCACGACGTGTCTTGATATAAACACATTTTCTTTTACGTGTTACTTAAAATCCTTAAAATCTGTTGAATAAGCTTTAATAATAGTGGTATCGTGTTGTTGAAGTACTTTTCAGGTCATATGAGGTAATAGCTGTTGCAACCCAGAAAGGAATTGCAATATGGCGCCTTGGATTAAGCCCGGACACGGATGGAAGACTGTCAACAGAAAGAGTTGCTCTGCTTTCTGGGCATAATGGCGAGGTATCTCTTCAAAATTTCAATCTTCTCTCTTATTCCTCTTTCTTTTCTTTTATATTTCTTGAAAATTCGAAGATGGATGAATTCAAAACATCCATTTTTTAAGAGAAACACCTGGTATGGAGAAGAGTTCATTTGCATCCATGTCATTGGAACCTTATAAAGTAATTCGAAACACTCGTAGTCATAGATAGTTGACTGCAAATGGTGCTAGGATTTAGTTGGTATGATTCCATGAACTGCTTCTTTGAGATTTTGTCTGTTTTGATTATCCTTAGATAGGAGGGAAGAGGTGGTAGGTAATTGATAATCATGTTTTCACTTGCATTGTCAGGTGTGGGAGATGGAGTGGGACATGGGTGGTATGACATTAGCATCAACAGGAAAGGACGGGATGGTACGGTTATGGCAATCCAACCTCAATGGTGTTTGGCACCAACATGCTGCATTTGAGCCCACTTCTTAAACTTGAGAACGTTTTTGTTTCTTTATGATGTAACCACTTCCTGTATTCACTATAAGGAAGAACTCCGAAATAATATTATTTGTCTTGCTGAGTGGGGTGCTAATGTCAGGGATACCTTGTTGGAGACCCTTCGAGAAAATCAATTGTCATTGATGCTTTTATTTCTCCAAATTGCTTTTACTGAGTTGAGACTAATGTTGCTCAAAGTATGAAGTTCACGCAGACAAGAAGAAAGAATAAAACTTCACGTGAATTAGAGATTGAGAAGGAAAATAATGAGTGTATGAGTTTAAAACCAAGGACAATGTAGTATTTCTATCCACTTTGATAACAGTTCATAAGAAACACTTGAAAGTAAATTTTAGAAATTTAACTTTGAAAGTGGTTTAATAATAGCTGACAGCTCAAAGAAACTTCCACTTTAAATTCGTTGGCCTTTGCAGAATTACACTTTAATTTATTGAAATGAGCTTTTGATCCGAGTGGATAGCTGCAGGCCGCCTTATTAAGAAGCTCCCAGTTTTTCTGGGGTTTTCCTATTTCCAGCGGTGTTTTTTTCCTTGAGAAACCGTTTGAAATTTTTTGTGATTGTCTGAAGAGCATCGGCACCAGTACGCTTGAACTCGCAGAGCACATCTTCGGAGGCTTTTTCTTCGTTATTTCACTTCACACCAGCTTCTTCTACTTCATTTGCAGATCGAAGTATGCTTCACATTCAATGCTGCTTCTTTGTCCCCAAAGCCTGTGAGTTTCTCAGGTACTCTTTAGTTTTTAACTACTACTATGAAAGCCATTTGAAAACTGTGAATTCTATGTTAGTACTTAATTAGTTTGGTGCCCTATGAATCCGTAGTTCTAGCTGGAATTGGTTTTTCCTGCGCTATAATCTGTGGTTCTTTCCTGTCTTCTTTATACGAGCCACAGTCTGCTTGGACCAGCATAGTTAAAATGTTCTTTTTTTCCTTTTCTAGTATGTTACTCTCTTTTTCTTTCATTTTGGTTAAAAGTTGCCTTCTTTCGTTATTGAACTATCATGGAATTAGTCCAGTTTGTAACAGTTTAGTACCCTATATTTTCAATTTTGTAACAATTTAGCCTCTTAACTTTAACATGTAACAATTTAGTCCCTATACTTTAAAATTTGTAATGATTTAGTCGATTGTGAAAATTAATGTTAAGACTTGATGAGATTTCTCGCATAGGTAGATCATAAACTAATTAGGGACCCAATATGTTTATAAGCTACAAAGTCTACCTCCTTAAATAAAAATTGACATTTAATTGTGATGAAATTTTTTACGGCAAGAATTAAATTGCTATAAATTTGGAAGTATATAGACTATTGAATACTAAAGTTCGGAGACTATAAACTATTACAAAAAGGAAAATATTGGGACTAAATTGTTATAAACTAGAGTTCAAAGTTTAAATTGTTATTTTCATAAAAGTATAGAGACTAAAAGTGTTTTCCTAATGAACGTTCTCATCACGATGATAGGGTAGCTTTTTACTTGGTAACATACTTCTCCAGCTATAGTCCATTCAAGTGATTAAATCTATCTTTTTAGAACTCCTGGTTTCTTTATATTGTTCCTGCAGTGGGTAGCCTCTCTCCATCGATCCATCGAGTAGAAATATTGAAATTTCTTGTCTGTGCTAACTGGAAATATATATATATTTTTTATTATTATTTTAAAATTATTTATTATTATTATTGTTATTATTATTATTATTTTTTAAATCTTTAGCTTGGGTTGAGTTTCTCCTCGCCCTTTTCATTTTTATATTTCCTTATACTTGTGTAGTAGTTTCTTATCCTGGAAAAAACAGCATCCTTATCAGTCACACATTTTCATTGCATAATTTAATGACTCTGTTTCTTTTGTTGAATTCTGTTCTTGATCGAAGTAGGCTCTTACCTTTCTTGATTAAAGGAGCTTAAGAAGGGGCCTTCTTTTTTAAAAGGAACGAATAAATTTACTTCAGTTATCTTCTTGGCTTTAACCTTTTATCATTGCTTGATGATCTTGTGCTGCTCAGCCTTAATCATGCCCTCCTCCTGATAATGAGAACTGGTTAGTAATTCATCGAAAGTTGAAGTCTGTTTTCCTTTCTTTCTATTTTTTTTCCTGATCACTTTGACTATCTTCAACGTGTCAGGGTCTTCAAAGGGGTCACAATTTTCAAAAGGTGAATAAAATGCGTATGCTTTGTATGTTATTATTTAAACTAATTTTTGGTGGCAGCGTCCAGATATTCTTCTTTTGTTATCGCTTGGCCTCCTTTGTTTTCCAAGTAGATTGGAGAAGATGATTTTGCAATCTTATATTATGTAAGATGACCACCTTAAACTTATTCAGCTAAGATTCTCATATTAGCCAAGTATGGTGAAGAACATTGCATCAAAATGTATCTTTGGGGTTTAGTGAGTTCGAATTGTAGAATACTCCTCGTGGTGTGAAAATGATTGTTGATATACATGGTTTTGATCATTAACAAAACATGCCTCTCCTTTTCTTTTTTCAATCTCCTTAACACCATGATATTTGATATAATATTGATGTACATGTCATCTCACTCAAATCTACTAATATAAATAATAACTTAGATTGTAGAAAATGCATGATAAACTACAAGGATATCTTTTTTCAATTGCTATTACTGCTATGAAGTTTCCTAATTTAACAAGTGCAGTTGCTTAGTCTAATGTTGATGCAATTAATTGGGATCAAAATTAATAAAAAGAACCAAAAATGAACCCGCTAATTATATTTCTTATCACCATGCTTTGCTAACATTTTAGAAAATGAAATCTGGGTAGAGAGAACCTTCCTTTCTTCTGTCTTTGTGCATGATTGAAGCTATATTCTAGAGGATTTGTTATTAGCCAGGATGCAATTTTATTCTCATGCCTAAGTGGTTTAGTAGAAAAACCCTTGGGAATTAAATGGGAAATTTGTGTTGATCTGCTCTGAATCAAAAGGAAAATCCCAATCCAGGATAGGGGAATTGGTAGCTGAAGTGTTGGCCGAGAAAATCTCATGGACATCAGGTTCTGGATGTTGCACATTATGAGTCCCACCTACGTTGCTCCTTTGGCATTGGGATGGAGTGAAGTAGTTTGAGTCGGGTGTGGTTGGGGAGATAAATGACTGTGTAAAGCTTCCCAAGGCAGCATGAGTATCGATAGCTAAATGTGAAAAGCCACCATTTACAATTTCTTGACATCCAACAGAAGTTGAGCTTGAGCCGAAGCAGAAGGTAGATGCCTTGTTTTCGAGTTTTTCGATGTTCTCAATGGTTTGATTACTGAATAGGTTCTCTTGCGAAGGCTGCAGCTGATGATGATCATGGTTGTGGCCGTGGTCGTGGTCGTGGTCATTTTCCTTCTTTTCTAGCTTATCTGGTGAATGACATGATTGGGCTAAATAGTTCCCTTGGGAACAAGTGTGCTTTCCTCGGTATGTAATCTCAAACACAGAAGGGTCTTCATCTGATCTCTGCACTTGCTTTATTGCCCAACAATTCTGAGTATTGCGGAAAGTGCATCTATAGTAGCTTCTGCAAGTATACAACAACCAGGTATTAGATTATTTGATGTGAAACAGAGGAGAAATTTTATTATCTTTAATAAGATTAAAACTATAGTTCAAGTTCTAAATCATGTTTTGCTATGGAAAATTAGATTTTCCCCCTTATTTGAAGGGTAACTGTGCAAAATTGCTAGAAATATTTTCAAATATAGCAAAATGTCATTGTTTATCAGTGATAGAAAGTGACATTTTGCTATATTTGTAAATAAATTGACTCATTTTTCTATATATGTAAACAACCTAATTTTTTTTTTCATTTTTTTTGTCTTTTTTTTGTTTTTTCATTTTTTTTGTAATTTATAAATTAGCTTCTTGGTTTATTAAAGAAGTGGACTTTGACTTTGAATTTTGAGTTAGTTGACATTTCTGCCTCATTTATTTTTCTGTCATATTCCTTATGTTCCCCTTTCTGTTTCTCTTTTTGGGTTTCCTTCATATGGGCTATCGCATTCATCCATTACAATAGCAATAAAATTTAAGATCTCCCCTCCCGCTAGCATGTTTGTATTTATACACTGAAGTAATGATATTTATTAATATCACTGTGTGGGTATCTGAATATATTTTCAGTATGTTTTGCATGTATTTCGAGGAAGAGGAAGAAATCATCTCACCTGGGATATGTTGCACCAAGTATGTCCTTTTGGCCATATTTTCTCCAGCTATAACCATCCTCATGGGGTCCTTCAAAACCCGTCTCGGAGTTCACTTTCACTTGTTCTGTCCATCTGGGCTGCGTTTTTCTGTAATCACAGATAAAGTCGTTTTAATTTTGATTTAAAAAAAAATTAAACTTGTTTATTAACCAAGTTCTTATTTGTTCTAAGGCTGACTTTGAAAAGTTGAAAAGAAAATTCTTATATTCACCTCTTCTTTGATTCTTTTCTGGGGTCCTGAGGGTCCTTGAGACCTCTACCAGAGTCATCACTAGAAGGACTTCCATTAACAGAAATTGGAGAGCCTGGCAAACCAGGGGTTGCTTCAACCATCTGTGACTGATTCATTGGTCCATTCCATTTCAGTATCAAAAGAGCCTTCTCATATGAAGACAAAATCCCTTCTACTAGTGATCCTCTGCTTTCTTCTGCACATGCTGAACTCAACTCTGCTCTCAATTGCTTGGTAAGCTCCATCCCCTGAATTAGCTCACCAATGAGTGACTTTTGATCCCAGCTCCACCCACTTTCCATTTTCAATTCCTCTCAGTTTCATAAAACAAACTGAACTACTCTACTACTATGCTAGTTCATGGTAGGAAGAACAAGAGTTCAGTACATTTCTATTTGGATTTGTAGGTTTGTCAAGAAGCAGTAGCAGAAGCTTTCTATCTAGAAAGAAGAAGCAGAAGCAAGAGGAAATGGAAGATCCAAATGGTAAAGAATCAGAGACAACAAACATGGAAATAGCCAAATGAGGTAATTTGTTTAACTGGGTATATTTGTGTTTAATTTAAAACTGAAGTGGAAAAGAGGTGAGAGAGAAGAATGAAGAGGAAGAAAAAGAGAGAGATAGGAAGAGAGAATGAGGAGCTTTGAGTTTAAGAAGAACCATTGTTGGGTTTTTATAAAGGAAAACAACTTTGTTTCATAATTTTAAAATCTTCTTGAACAGTTAGAAGTTAGGGAAACTTTGACTGAAACAATCCCCAGTTGCTTTCTGGTCTTTGGTCATTGGTAGAGTGGAGACTGAGATTAGTGTGGAAGTCCAAGTTCAAAAGCTGACCAAGTCCACTTCCACTTGGATTTAACTTCCAAAAGGGTTTCTCTTTCTCTATCTAAATCCTACGGCTGTGATTTTTCGATGATAAAATTCCATGATTGAGATAGAGAGATAAGTAGAAAGTCAAAGTTCAAGCTTGGAGAGTAGACTAAGAATTTTCAAACCTTGCATCCGCGTTGTGGTATAGTAAACATGTGCTTTTCTTCTTTATTATTATTTTTTTCTTAAAAAGAATTCTTTTTTCTAAAGCTTATGATTGTGAGTGGACAGCTCTTCTCCTAAGACTGGCTGACTTGGATTTTTTTTGCATCACCAATTTCCAATTGTTGAGACCATTTCTTCTCATACAATATATTTACTGATTTTTCCTTGATCCTACGTAAATTAGATTTTAGATCAGTCTTAAAGTAACTTTGTAGTCAAAATTAATACTTTTCGGTTTGTATTTATTTTACTTAAAAATTTGAAATTTGGTCATTCTCTTAATTATTCTATTTGATATGATGTCATAATAGTATGGTGTTGTGATGCAATTGAAATTGCTACAATAAGTTTCATTATTGATATTTCAATGTATTTCGTATTTACTTTTTAGGTAGTATTGTTTTAGTTAATTACATATTTGGTTCATGACTACTCTCTTCTTAATTTTGAGGGAAAAAAAAAATGGTAACACATGAGTTCAATTTCATGAAAACACTGATAAACGTTGATAGACTTCTATCAGCATCTGTGAAATAGACCCTAATAGACTTTTATCAACATCTATCACAACTATCTAAAAATTTTACTATTTTGGGTAAATTTTTTTTCTTATTTTTCTATTTTTAAAAATTTCCTGTTCAAATATAGAAAAATGAGCTAAATTATTTACAAATATAGAAATTTTTTACACAGTGATAGACCGCGATAGAATTCTATCGCTCAAGCGATAGAATTCATTTGCTTGAGTGATAGAAAGCGGTAGAATTCTATCGCGGCCTATCACTGATAGACAGTGAAATTTTTCTATATTTGTAAATAGTTTGATATTTTTTTTTTGTTTATAGTAATTGATGGTTTTTTTTTTCAATTTTATACTGTCCACAATTTCCAACATTAAACTAATTAGTTACCAAAATCATATGTAACCCAAAAAAGAAAGAAAAGACACACGTTTGTGTTTTATTAATTACTATGGGTGGGTGTACCTCCTAATTAAGAATTGGGGTCCCACTTTGTTGGAAAACAATGACCTTCAAAGTAGCTTGGTTTGTTCAAAACCCTTCTCTATTGAGCTTAGGTTTGATTTTTCATGTCGAATCTGATTGCTTAGTGGCTATAAACTTGATTAATTGTAAGCCTCGCCATTTTTTATTATACTAATACTTATAATTTCATTCTCCAAAAATAATTGGTATTTTGATTATGATTATTTGATTATGTGTAATTGTCTCCATATTTTTTCTTCAATTTACACCATTTGCCCCTTCCTCTCTCCTACAAACTTTCTCAAGCTTTTATTCTTTGGACAAATTGCAAAAATCATTCCAAAATATGGTGGCACTTGCAATTATATTCTTAAACTTTCAATTTTAAAAATTGAGCCCTCAAAATTAATAAGTGTTAAAATATATTCCCTTTTTTCCTTTTTTGTGTTTTTTTTTTCTTTACAAAAGATATTGAATTAAATACATGGAAGAGGAATCAAATCTCTAATATCGAAATTGACAATACAAACACTATGCTAGTTGAGCTATGCTCATTTTCTTTAAAATTTTAGGATAACTATTTTAATATCTATAATTGTGTTTAATTAATTTTTTTTTGTCATTATTCACAATTATTCCTTTTGTGTTCGTAATAAAAAAAATTTATTCGCATGAAGTTTAGGATAAATGTGTTTTGTGAAGTTGAATTTATGTTTATGTTGATTTATGCGGATGTGGTTCGATCTCTAATATTTGATTATTTGATTCTCTATATGAAATGCGTTCGCTTGATTTGTGAGAAAGTAGAGCGCATGAATGTTCTTGAAGTTTAAGTCTAAGAAGAATGTTTGTATCTTCAAATGACTCTAGTTTTCAAGTGTGAATCAATCTTCAGGAGCTTAGGAAGTTTTCAAATAGTTTCAGTATTCAGTCCTTCAAAACTTGAGAGCTCTAGTCTTCATAGTTTGAAAACTTTGGTCTCTAGTTCTTTAGAACTTGAGAGCTTCAGAAGTTGGGAGCTTTGGACTTCAGCTGCTTGAGAGTTTCGGTCTTCAGAATTTGAGACTAGAGATTGGGAGCTTCAATCTTCAAAGTTTGAGAGCTTGAAGAGCTTCGATCTTCAGTTCTTCAGAATTTGAAAGCTTCAGTTTTCAGATTTTTAGAACTTTAGTCTTTTGATCTTACAGAGTTTCGATCTTCAATTCTTTAGAAGTTAAGTTTTCAGAGGTTTAGAGCTTCAGTTTTAAATTCTTTCAATCTCCTTTAAAATGAAAGGCAAGACTCCTATTTGTAGAGTCTTCATGGGCTTAACTGGGCTGGACTTGGTTGGTCCGTAGACCTAGACCTAGCCCTTGGGATTAATAGATTAAGTTTTGGATTTGGTTGGCATTTGAGCCACAATAAGCCTATTTTTGGACTCAAGTGAACTTGAGCCCAAATATTAACACCAAATTGGACCAAACTAGCTCATTTGATCTAACGGTCATGACAAAGATACACAACAGTGTCTAGATCGAGCAACTGTTGTATTAAATTTCAATTCGCGACACATGTTGATTTTTAACTAGTCCTTAAATTTGATAATTTGTAATTTTGTCATTAATTTGAGAAATGAGGTTGCAATTCGTGATTGGTTCAAAATTTCTCATTTTACCGTTGTTCTAAACTCAACTTGCAGTCAATGTTCAACCAACTATTGTAAAGTTTTCCATTCTTAGAGTTGTTTTAATTTTAGTTTAAATGCTAGCTTCAACAGATAACCATATTATACTAGGGAAGATGAGATAAAAATAATAAGTAGTATGATCGCGGTAGGTGATGTATCAATTTCTATAAACCCTACATTACAACAAATAATCAAATGATCTCCTGAAGTGTCATAGAAGACCTATAATTTTGGTATAATTTTATTGATGCATATTGATTATTTATTTTCAAGGCCGGTGGTTTCTAACAATTATCTATACATACTCAAAGTTTGTGCACTGTTTATTTTTAATTACATATTTATCATCTTAATACTATTTTATTCCTTTTGTAATCGAGAGATCTAAACGATAATATTATATTTTTTTGGTTCTTAATGATTTTAGGATATTAGTTTCCAAGCATTTAGTACACCTATGCTTTTTTTTCACGTTGAGGTAAGTATCAAGTATTAGTTAATTTTCTTTTTTTACGTCAATTTTTGTTGTTATTGCACTTCAATGTATAAGGCTTTTGTTTAATGATAAATGAGATGAAAATTCTCATTATCATTATTTCGATTTCTTGAAACAAATTCATTCTCAATAGTTTGTGGATTCCATCAAATCAAACATCATTAGGATTGTCAAAGATAAATATGTATTGTGGTTGATGTCAGCTATGTTAGACCATCTTCGACAATTTGTGTGTTGTGGTTGACCATATTCTCCCCTTATTTATAGAAACTCAATGTATACAAATGCCAATAACCCTAAACTAAGAGCCTCATTGGACTCTCTAATTACAATTAAAATGTAATTAAATAATGCACATTACACAACTTTCAACTTTGAATAGGCAAACAACCTATTACTTACAATTATATTTATCAGGTGATACTTATTCGAAGCTTCTTAAGGAAAATTTAGGTATATTATACTTTGTGTTTCCATATTTGCATTTTTGAAAATTTCCACCTATGTTTTCAAAATTAAAATACAAGATTTTTTTCCTAATCCAACAATTTTTATTTACATAAAATGTATTTTGAATATTAACAAATTTTGGTTTGTTATGATTTAAAAATGGTTGTTTTCAAATATGGAAAAATGAACAAAACTGTTTACAAATATAGAAAAATTTTACTGTTTATCATAGATCGCAATAGACAGTAAATTTTTTCTATATTTGTAAATAATTTGATATTTTTTTTTGTTTATAATAATTTTTCATTTAAAAATATGTATTTTTTAATAAGTATCTTATGGAATTATTTTGGTCATCTATTAATTGTTTCTAAAACCATTTTGCCATTTTTTTCAAGGAAAATTTACACAAAATAGAAATTTTTTTAGATAGTTGTGATAGACCGTGATAGAAGTCTATCAGGGTCTATCAGTGATATAAATGGTAGAAATCTATCCTAGATGCTGATATAAGTCTATCGATGTCCATCATTGTTTTATTTGTTACTTTCGGTAAATAGTTTGACATTTTTTTTATTTGTAAAAATTTCCCTTTTTTCAATTCTAAAATATTTTGCCACTTTTAAAAATCAAACGTTAAAATTTGTCATTCCTTTTTGTTAGCCCACTTGTCAGTTAACCCAATATTTACTGAAAAAGCAGCCTTATGGCCTCTCCTTAGGCCCACTTGTAAAATGTAACGGGCTGTGTAAAATGGACGGCTCATTAACAATTAAAAAATTATGGACCATAAAAAACCCCAATCAAGTGGGCTTCTATACACAAATTAGCCCAATATTTTCTTTAAACATCTCTAATGAGACATGAATTCTAGCTGCGAAAAGGACGAAAATGCCCCTTGAGGAACATTTAGTGGTTAAGGCAAAGTTTGATTCATGAGACTAGGTTGCAACAAATACAAAATATTTAGATACATCCTAAGCTACACTCATCTTTGTACATCCCATTAAATTATCCAATTATAGTTTGTCACGTGACAAACTCTTCTGACATCTTTCTTTATATACTTCATTTTTTTTGTTTTGTGTGTGATGAGAGTTGAATGCATAAAGATAAGTGCGTCATGGGATGCACCCAAATAATAAATATTTAACATGGGTCAGCCTTGTTCTTTAGAAATATTATTATACAGTCAAAATGTAAAATAAGTTTAACACTTGTTTGTTTTAAGTATAAGATTGATGATGCCCAATTAAATTTATTTTTTACTCTTTACATTGTGTAATTTCATATTACTGGTCAAAACATAAAAAGATAAAGTCATTTATGCAAATTCTAAAACTATCAAGATGAAATTAAAACGATGGATGGCTTCAAGGATTAGAAATATACATTTAAAAGTTAAACATATATATATATATATATATATTTATTTATTTATTTATTTATTTATTGAGAAAGAATGATTTATTATGCCACATGGACCAACTCAAAACTGTCTTTTACAAACAAAGCCATAATGCAAGAGGAGGAGAGCAGAGGCAGATTTAGTATAGACCCAGGAAGGCTCGAGTCTCCCCTCAACGTTATGCTCTTTATATATATATATATATATATATATATATATATATATATATAACTAACATAATATCAATATCATTAGTTAGTCCATTGGTAAACTATCTTCTAGCCTCCCGCTAGACCCAGCTTTAAGCCCCACTCTTGATCCGCCATTAGAGGAGAGGCAATTGGAAATGACAATCACAAGCGATGTGAACAAAGAAAATATACTCAAATCAAAGTGTTAGAAAATAAAAGATTAAATTTGCCTTCATTCATAAGCTTATTAAATTTACCTTTATCCATAAGCTTAAATTTTTAAATTAATTAGCAATTTAACACGGTATCAGAGCAGGTGATTCAGAAAGGTTCAATAGGGCTCCCTTTCATATTAAACCTAATTTTATATCCTCTAAGCAAATATGAAAATTTAATATTGAGGCTTACAAACTGAAAACATTATGGTATTCAAATATTACCGACAATGTCGTAGAGAAAATATAAGAAAAAAAAAATATTTTTTTCCCCTAAATTTATTTTCTCTTCGTGAAATGCCTATAGAGAGAAATGTGGATGGTTATTTGTTAAGGAGGCCTGGTATACTTGGGATGGTCTCTCGAACGAAATTAAAACTCTAAAATCCTAAAAAATGTGATCAACCAAATATTTTCTTAATAGCATAAACTATTTTGGGAGTATGATGATTTTTCTTTAAATAAAAAAAAAAAAAAGACAAATTTTTGTTATCTTTATTTATAATATTTGTGTTTGGAAAATTTGGAAGGATAAATAAATAAAAGTGGAGACTTCAGAATCTTACCCCAAGTCTTTTAAAATGTAAACAAATTTCGGGTTTAAATACTATTTTAATTCATGTAATTATTTTAGTTTTAATTCATTTTAGTCTATATATATTTAAGATGTTTATGTTGGTTCGTGTACTTTTATCTTTGATTTATTTTGCTATTTTCAAAATGCTCATTTTGGTCCCTTAAAAATGAAATAATTAAAAACGAAAATGAAGGGACTTGATTGAATGGTCACTTTTTAAACGTTCAAGAGCCAAAATGAATTAAAGTTGAAAGTATAAAGATCAAAATAAAAAATTTAAAATTTTAAGTACTAGAATGAACCAAAGTTGAAATTATATAGACCAAAATGAACATTTTAAAAGTACAATAATCAAAATGAACCCAAATGAAAAATCTACCCATTTATTTCAAAATGAATAATAGAATTGTAGCTTTTACTTATAAAACTAAATGTAAAATATAGAAAAAAAATTTAAAAATAGAAAAATAAGAAAAACTATTTACACAAAATAGTAAAATTTTTAGATAGTTGTGATAGACGCTGATAGAAGTCTATTAGAGTCTACTAGTGATAGAAATGATAGAAATCTATCACTGATAGATGCTGATAGAAATCTATCAATGTCTATAATTTTTTTTTTGCTATTTTCTGTAAATAGTTATACATTTTTCCTATCCGTGAAAATTCTCTAAAATATATTTTAGTTTTATTATTTTTTAGTAATTATTATTTTTAACTTACTTATTTCATTATTGGTATGTATTTTAATAATTGAATTCTTAATTTATTTTATTCACTTTAAGAAAGTATAATTTAATTAACATATAGTATGTATTAGTGACCAGAAGAGTATCTAATTGCTAAAAATAGAATAACTTTTACTAGCATCTAGTAAAATGTAGTTTTATTATACCATATAGATTTAAATTAAAAAAAAAAAAAAGTTAACATTTTTATTCATCTTTTCATTATTTGTTGAGCTTCTTTTTAAAATAGTTTTTAATGAAATCTTAATACAAACAATTCAGCTAGCCATGGTTATCAATTATTAATTGAAAAGAGGAAATTATGTAAAAAGTATATTATTTCTCATTTCATGTTTATATATGAGTGTATTTTAGCCTCTATATTTTCAAACCATTCATTTTGATCTCCTAATTTTAAAAACATCTATCTAATACAAATTCAATGCATGCACAACAAATATCAATTAATTAATACAAAGTTATGCCAATACTAAAAATAAAATATTGAATATAGAGTTATTGTACCATAAATTTTTAAAAGTAAAAACAAAATATTAAAGTATATAGACTAAAATAGAATTTAAAGAGATTCACCTATCACTCAACTGAATTTTGGCAATAAAATAATTAATTATTGAACCAAATCTTTCACTTGAATGGAATTTTTAGATATCATGCAATTGGGAAAAGGTTGGATAAAAGGGAAATAGATAAGGTATAGAACTAAAATTTGGAATGTCAAATAGGGAAAAATGCCATTTTGTATTGACTTTAATTTCTTTCCATCCTTATTAAGAATAAGGTATTGAATTCCTAAGAATATATAAGGTTATATGCTCATTTAATTGCCTCATGGAGTTTCCTAAGAGCCATTTTTTAGTGATAATGGAAGAGAAATAATCTAATACTTTCAATTTTATCCTATGTTGCTATAATGAATAGCAATTTTAGAGATAATAACTAAATATATAACAATATTTTTAAAAAATTGTAAATATAATAAAGTCTATATGTGATAAACTTCTATCGCTGATAGACTCTTATAGTCTATTAGTGATAAACCACCTATATTATAAAAAGTCTATCGGCGACAAAAGTCTTGCTATATTTATAATTTTTTTAAAATGTTACTATATGTACTAATATTTTGAATATGATTCTCTTTTTAGATATAGTTGCGTGTGTTAGTCAATTTTAGTAATTTTTTTTCTCAACTGAAAAACAATCTTTCTCTTTCCTTCTCTCCGCCTCTCTCTCTCTCTCCAATTCACATGTGGCAATATATATATATATCTCGAAGAATAAGTGATTCGATTTAGATTAGATTCATATTTTCAATCCATTTGAAATATGTGTTGAATAATTGAGTATCTTTTAAAGCACTATTATATATATATACCATTTGAAATATGTTTTGAATAATTGAGTGTCTTAGAAAACTATTTTAATTAGTTATATAAAATTGAGATATATAAAAGATCTTACCATCTTTTTGTTCCCGAAATTTCGAATTACCATTTATATTTGGATTATAGTATCTATTTAAATTAAAAATGTTGAAAATTAGCAACTATGTCTAGAGTATACGTATGGATGTATTGTTGCCCAAGGGCTAATTTTTCGCTATATCAACAATTGGTTGCTTTGAACAACAATTAAATCTAGTTGTGTTAGAATATTTTTGGGAGTGATTATGAAATATGGTTAAAATTACTTTTGACATTTTAAAAATTATTCTAGAAAATGTTTTTAATCATTCATTGATGATATGAAAATTGCATTAAAAAGTGTAAGATTAAATATTAAATTAATTTTAAATGATTAAAGACATGTTTTAGAGTAATTTTAAACGTGACAAAAAGTGATTTTAACAATTTTAAAATCACTTTAAAACATGCACAATGGTTAAAATTGATTTAGAAGATAAAATATCGTTAACGAACATTTCTTACCAAATTAAGAATGGGTATAGTGAATTTCATGATTTCTTTAAAAATAATGTTATTTTAATAAATAATGACAAAAGTAGGATAGAGGTAAAAATATTTTAAAAAATAGGTAAAAAAATCATGGACGGGGTCCACGATTTCATAAAATTAGTCCACATGGCACCCAAATCGTGGACCGGGTCTATGATTTTTCTCACATGTCTCTGTCACAACTATACTCATTTTGCTCACATGTCACAATTTTGCCTGCCACAACTATACTCATTTTGCTCACATGTCACAATTTTGCCGACTACGATTTTGAGGACTGGTGGAAATTGTGGATCTTATCCACGATTTTGCTACCCTACGTTTGTCAATATTTTCGATCCAACCCTTTTTTTTAATCATTATTTATTAAAATAACATTATTTTTAGAAAAAGTTAGAATTTCACTCTTGCCCATAATTTTTGTTTTAATTTTTTTTTATAAAAAAAAAAAAACTAACAAAAGATTCCAACCTTTAAATTGGTATCATAAAAAACTTATTTTTGAGCCCTATAAAAGAGGGTATAACCTAAACCAATAATCTCATTCAACACAGGATGAAGTAAATGAAAAACAATGAAGAAGGCACTTCAAAAGACATACTCTTTGCTTTCTCTCCCTCAAGGGCTTCGGCAATGGCTAATAATATGATCTCAATGCTTTGCTCGAAGCCCTAGGGGAGGGGACGCTAAAGGTATGTCTTCTCCAAACACTCAACCTCGATACATCTTCGAATTTTATTATTATTATTTTAATTATTTTAATTAGTATTTCAATATTTTTTTCTTCTTCTTATTGATGTCTTATTTTACGGCAATGTAAAAAATGTTGATAATTAGTTAGGGCATGTTTGGAAATCGGATTATGTTTTATGTTTTTAGATTCATTGAGTTCAGCGAATATGTGTTTGACAGATAACTCGAATTCTGTTTTTAAAAACGGTTTCTGAATTCTGTGATTCAAACCATATAAATTCTAAAAACAACATTTTTATATTTTCATTTTATCCAAAATTTGAATTTTAAAATTTAAAATGCAGAATTGTATTATATTAAATAAAGATAAAAATATTTACAAAAATATAATATGTCAGGTTATAAACTCAATTCAATTTTTTTAATTAAAATATGTATTACTTAATTATTATAAATTAGGTTAAATTCTAAATTTGGTCCTATATTTTTTTTTATAAAATTACAAGTTAGTTCATATGGTTTTAAAATTTAAAATTTAGTTTCTATGGTTTGATACAACTTCATATATTATCTCTATGGTTTATTAAATTCTCTTAAATAATTCTTGCCATAGGAATTATTTATGAAGCTGTTATCAAACCATAGATTTATATTCTAATTATATTCCAATTATAAACCCTAATACCTAAATTATAAATTCATAAATTATATAATATTACAAAATAGTAATTATACAATTTTCTTAACATAGAATCATATTCATAAATAAATTAATAATAGTTTATTGTCAACTAATATTTACTAGGTTACAACTAGTTTGTAATTGTTTAAATTAGAATCTAATTTCTGAATTCTATTACCAAACACATATCTGAAAAACATGAAATACAACTTTGTTTTTATTTAATCATCTGTTTTCAAATTTCTGTTTACAGATTCTCTACCAAACACGCTCTTATTCACCTTCTGTATTTCTGCTTTATCTCGATTTTAAACTTTTATAGTAAAAAGATTATTTTGATCTTTATCATTCGATCAAATATGTGATCGAACCTAGTTAGATATATATAATTTGAGAGATAGATTTTTTAGAGGACAAAATTTATGTAATTTGTAAAATTAAGAAACATGTAAATTATTGGTGAAAAGGCTACTGGTCAGCTTATTCTGAGGGCAATGGGGAGGGGCCAATGCAATTGGTTTTTTATGCATGTGATGAACAGAGATGGACATGGCCCAAAAATTGCAGTCTTTTTTCCAAGTTTTTTTTTTTTTTTTTAATTTATTTTTTCCAAAATGCCTCATTTTTAACCTTAACTAGGAAAAGCAACCTGCAATGAGAGGGTCCCATGTTCCATATCAATCAAATTAATTAGAACAAAAAGTTACAACTTTTTACAATTTTTTTTTTCTTCCCCATCTCTTTGTACTAGTTGTTTGAGAAGCCCTAGGGCACGTAATCATTTTAAACATGATTTTCATACGGTTAAAATTGGTTTTGAATGATTAAAACACATATTTAAAAGTAATTTTGAACCTCCAAATTTGATTTTAACCATTTGAAAATCATTATCAAATATACTTTAAATGTTTTAACGACTGATATATATCTTTTGAGTTTAGGAACGAATATATTTTAATTAGTTTGTGAATAAACGAACTTCTTTATATTTGATTTAAAGCGTGTTAAGCTTTTTATTGAATTGAAGGGTAGGGGATTCAAACCTCTAACCTTGAAATTGATAGTACAAATTTAACGTTATGACAGTTGAGCTACATGTAGAAATACAAACTATTTAGACTATAATAATTAAATGTAATTATCTAATGTATTTTCAAACATAGAGATACAAGGTTTGATTTAGAAAATTCAGAAAATACTTTCTTTATTTTTGCCCTTGCTCTTTTAATTAATTACCTTCTTCACTTGTTGTTGCATTAATGAGAGGCTGGTCTTGATTCTTCTCCACCACCCTCACTCCCTCTGCACATCTAAGCACATTTGCCTGTTTAATCATTAAAAAAAAAAAAAAAAAAAAAAAAACATTTAGTATTTTTTTTTAAAAAAAATCTTAGTTATTTCTATTTTGAATCATTTTTCCAAGACTTTTTTTTTAACCATTTATGTGGGAAAAGAAAGCTGAAGTTAATGTGTCTTTTCCCTTTTACAAATCTAAAGGCTATCTTTCTTTTCCTTTAATAACAAACCAGAAAAGAAAAAAAAAAAAAAAAAACCAAGTAATTGTTTATTTTAGGACCGTTTGATAAATATCTTACATTTAGAAATAAGGGTTTCTTTATAAATTAATAATTTTCTTTAATTTCTAATTTATTTTCAACAAGATTTTTTAAATCTAAAGTTTGAAAAACTAAACATAATGGTTATTAAAATTATTATTTTTTCTTTCGTTTTTATACTTTAACATATTTGACCCAAAAATAGAAAAAATAAAAATTGAGGATTTGCTTTTTGGGTTTTTGGACTTTTATATCTTATAAAATACTACTTATAAGTTATATCTCCATTTTCTTTTCCACTATTTATAAACTTTAAAAATCTTAACAAAATGTTAAAGAAAAAAAGAGCATATTAATTCTAAGAACTATTTCTTAATTTTCAGAGTGGTTCAATGTGATTTCAAAAAGTAATTTCACAAAGAAAACATGATTTAAAAAAAACATCATTTTTTTTAATAATTCTTAAAATGATTATCAAATGAAACTTGAAATACCTGATCTTCGGTAATCTCGACCGAAAACCCGTCAACGATGAGAAAAGACGAAATTTTTCTGTAACCTCCTGGCTCCAACCACCTCTCCAGAACCTCATCGTGCTTTCTACTCAGATACACATCAAGCTCATCTGCCCCTTCCCCAGATCTTCATACCAATAATATCAATTTAAAAAAAAAAAAAAAAAAAAAAACATCGTACAACTTACAAAATTACAACAATAAACCAAACATGTTAAAGAAAAAACATGTTTTTTTAATTAAAAAAAATGATTTTTGATTGTTGTGCAAAACTTTTACTGACCGATCAGCCCGAAGACGTTCGTATTCAGGATCGTAGTTCATGAAAACGAAGTAACATTCGCGGCCGCCGCCGCCACCACTGCCACCATGATCGTGTCCACCGTTGTATCTGTTCTCCTGCATTGTGGTTTTCTTATGGGTTTCCGGCAAAGATAGGGAAACTATTGAGCTCTTTAATGCATGAACTAAAACCATCGTCGGACATATATATATATCACAATTAATTTAGTTTTCCAAATAAATCATATATTTCCCATTTTCTTCAATTATTAAAGTATAATTTAATTAGGGTCGGTTGGATATATTTTTTAAAAAATATAAAGTTTGATTTTGGTTAATGAGGGGGAGGCATCGAGTTCCCAAAAAAAATCAAATGATTAAAGAAAGTTAAAAAAAAAAAAAAAAAAGTTGAAATTTTGTTAGGGGTTTTCTGATCATCTTCTAGGGTTTCGTGTGTTCATGAACTTGGAAAATCTCTCAAGTTAAGAGCTAATTGAAAAATGGGAAAATATTAGTTCTATTTATGCTTTTTTATTTATTTTTATTTTTTTAATATGAAGGGTCAAACCCTAATTAACCATTAGTTAATTAAAGTGGAAAAAAAAGACCCCACATTTTTCAAGATATATGGAATATTTGGATCTCTACGTTAATTATTGCTATAAGTTTAAGTTTGGATGGATAGATTTGTTTTTATATTTTGTTTAGATTGTTTTGTATGTTAAAAGTGTTGACTTTTTGTATAAATTCTATAATTTTACTTACTCTCATTATTGTCATTTTTTTTATAGCTTGATATTTTTTTTTTTTAATTTTAAGCACATTCAACCATCTCAAGATGGAGTGAAAAACGTTTTGGTTTATTGAGAATTTAATGATATCGTACGTGTATTTTTCTAATTAACTTCTTATTATCTTGGTTAAAAAGGGCAAGTCCTTTCTTATTTTTGTATAATTGTGTTTATTTGTTGCATTCTTGAGAAAAAAATTTGATCATTTAAGTTTGAAAAAGGTTCAAATTCGTCCTTAATTATTGTTTTGGCAGTTAATTACATGATAATTTGTGTTTGCATAGTATTTTCTTTGTCAATTTTTAATGACTTATAAATTTCTAAAACTTTAAAGGTAAAGAGAGTTTTTATTTTCTTAGATCTCTTTAAATTTTCAAAGAAAATGATAAATTTAATTTGCTTTATTTATTTCATTGTAGCTAGGCATAATTAGAGCATGCTTTGAAAGTTTAAAATAATGTCTTTGTATCAATCTCAATATAATTAACCATTCATTTTTGAAAAAAAAAAAAATAAGTTTTATAAACACTATAGATATGAGAGTTTTTATTTGTTTTTCTATTTTATTATCTACTTTCTAAAAATGTTTTCAAAATTCATGTCATGCTTGAAAAATTAAATTTGTTTTTGAAATTTGGTTAAGTATTTAAATGATATTTAAAAAATTGCAAGAAAATAAGTACAATTTCAAATACCAAATGAGGCCATCATTATTAAGTTTAACATATGTATTTTCTAAGTGAATCAAATTTGTATTTACATTTATATGAGGTTTACCTCCAAATAATAATAATAATTATTATTAATGTGTAGGTGATGAAAGAATTAAAAAAAAAAAATCACACTAGAGAGGAGGAATTGAATATCTGATTTCAAAGTCGATAATGAAAAAGAAAAAGAGATAAAGCTAAACACTTTTTTAAAGATGGTAATTATAAAGTTTGGTAAAGAATAATAAATATTATTAATTAAATTAGGTCATTATTGTCTCATGGGATCAAATTTAGTCCGTCATAATAAATAAATAACATAAATACCAAAAACCATAAAAAAATTATGTTCAAAACCTATTTTGTTTCCTGAATTTTCACTTATTTTGTTGGCAACTCCTGAATTTTCACTTAGTCATGATGTTATGATATTCCACTTTAAAGTAATCATCATGAGTTGACTTAGCAATAAAAGAAAAAAAAAAAAGACAATCTCAATAAATAGTTAAGAAATCATGGAATTCAATCGATGATTGTCACCTACTACTCAAAAATTAAAATATTATAGGTTCAGACATAAAATTACATTTTTTAATATAAACTTGTAATTAATTATTTTATGAAGTTGTTTTTATGTAACTTGCTTTTTTATAATTATTATTTATAATATCATGTAATATATAATATATTATATAATACATATTTTAATTTAACAAAAATAATTGAGTTTTTATTTGTTTTTGAAACTTTGTAGTTGTTTTTATTTTTTCTAATATAATTTTACATTTCAAAACTTTTGTATTCAAAATCTGGATACACAGCAAACATAAAAAAATTGTTTTTAGAATTTTTATTGTTTTTATCACAGAATCCGAAAATAGAATTCAGATTGTTTACCAAACGCAGATTTACTAAACTAAGTGAATTTAAAAACATAAAACAAAATTTGAATCGTTTATCAAGCAAACTCTTTTGAATCTATATTATTATTATTTTTTTATCTAACTAAATGTGAAACTTTGATTGCATTTCCCGGAAATAACTTTAGTAATTGACTAATTAAATAATCAATTGTTGTATTAAATTAAGGCTGGAAATGGTATTAAAGAAAAAATGAAAATGTGAGTGAGAGGGAGGATGAAAAAAGCCTGTGTGTCAGAGCAGATTTCTGTGGCATTGAAGGACCAACATGTGTCACTGTCGGAATGGTCATCCCGTTAGAACTCCCCACGTGTCAATACGAGAGGGGACAAAGGTGGGGGACCGTGGAAATAAACAATGGGCCTAACCACAGGGAATCTCTGACCAACACGAGAACCAAATGTTTTTCTTTTGACTACTTTTGCTTAATTTTCCAACTAACCAAAACTAACCTCCTCTTCCTACATTTTCAACCAATTATTTTGAAAACTTTTATTTATTTCTGTAATTAAATTATAAATTTCGAAACTATAATTTCAATTTAATTTCAATTTCATACACCTCAACTATTTTTTTTATCCCTTCAATTTTCTTTTATTCTTTTAAAATGTTTGAAATTACATTGAAAATTATTTTCGATTTCATAACTTAGGATCCATTTATTTATTATCTTCCTATTAGAAATGTATGACAATATATATAGAATTTATTAAAAAGATAAAAGTTTTCGTTTGATTAGGATTTCATTTTTAATTTTATATTGGTTAAAATTGTGTTTGCTTCCTCACAATTTCTCTATAATGATTTTTTTTTCTCTTAAAAAATCCATGTAAATTTTTAGCTAAAATCCAAAAATAAAACCAAGTACTTCGTTTGTAGGAAATAAATAACAAAACAAAGAAATGAAGACTAGAAATAGTGTTATGAAACAAGACCTAAGCATTTATATTTTGTTAATTTCAACTTAAACTTAAACCATTATGAAACTTAAACAAACAACTGATTAATCTATGCATATTATAAACTAAATTTACTATCTAGTAAATGATACAAAATAGTCGTCAACGTGAACATAGCTCAATTAGTTTAGGTATATACCCTTGATGATCAAGAAGTCAAATATTTAAATCTCCCAACTTTACATGTTAATATCAAATTTCAAATAATAATAATAATAATAATAATAATAATAATAATAATAATAATAGTTTTCATCAACCTATTTGGTTCAATTTGTTTCTCTCTAAGCCTTTGAGTCAATAGGGTCCTTTTACAAACACCTATTCTAAACCCAAATTTACATCTAGTTAATATTAGTCCCATGCATATTAACCAAACCATTCATTTACCCTTCATGCATTCATTTCATTTAAATCACATATATTCCAACAACCTTAATCATTTTAATCATTTTAACAAAATATTACAGGGGTGTTTGGGGGACTGTATTCGAATGAGTTTAGAGTGTAATGTAATAAAAAAACCCATGTTTGGATTGAGTGTTTTAGGCCTGGTTTGTAATATTAAACTCATTCTGTTCAAACAGTTTTTAACCAAATCCTCTTTTTCACCGTTTTCACGTTTCACGATTCCATTTCTATTTCGCCCTCGATACTTAACGCATTCCAACACTCCTCTGATTTCCAGTAATTCTTACGAGAGTGTCAACCATGTAAAATATAATTTCTCGAAAATGAGTAGTATTTACGATGAAAAATATCAGTTACATACATATACAAACAACACAGCACATTATTTCTCGATTAAGAGTGTCAATTACATTGAATAATTTTTCGAAAAAAAGGTTTGATCGGATGGTGTCGTATATCCGCCAAAGTGGCGGAGGGCAGAGAGGAGTCAGAAATGGGTTAATGTAATATTAGTGGTCCTTTGGCATATATCCAAAACAGTGGGTTATTTTTAATCAGTACTGCAAGAGAGAAACACCTGATCAGCTGAAGCTATTTTCATGGATTCAATGAACAAAGCTTAGTTCTCAGAATACACAGCCACCACCTCTGCCTCCTCTGCACCATATTTCATGGTCAAACTTATTTTGTTCCTCAATTTTATGGCCGATACTCTTTTAAGATATATTACATTTAACTGTCACTTTCATACCTACTTTAATTTAATGTTTTACTAAGACAAATTTTTTTTTTTTTTTTTTGAAACAATGAATAATGATTTTTATTGTTTATTTTTTATTATATAATAGATATATTTATTTTTCAAATGGTTGATGCCAAAAAATGAATAGACTATAAATTTGTATTACATGAGGAAAATAGTTCTAGTGTCTACCAGACAAAAAAATTTGAGAACCAATGTGATGCCAAGCAACACACACTCTAACGCTCAAGTCAACTTGGGATTTGTGAGTAATTTGATAGCAGAGGATTTTAGACGTTTCTTAGACCAATGACTTTGGTTGTTTATATAAGAAAGTAATTATAACTGATGCTCATGCTCATAAATGTCCCTCTTAAATTTTCGAAACCAATGAGTTAATACTCTTTAGGCATTTACACTATCACGGTAAGCAATGCTTAAATGCATCACCCACTTAATTTCTCAAAAGTTCCTTTATGGACTGTCTATTGAGAATCTAGAGAGTTTCAAACTCAATTACTCTAAAGTCTTCAATAGGTCTTCTGAGCTCCTCCATGGGTCCTCCGTGTTCTTGGACCACTAAGTTCTCCATGGGTCCTGTAGAAGCTTTCTATACTCTCAGGTCCTTTATGGGATCTTTGGTCACTTTAGGCTCCCAATGGGTCATTTGAGCTCACTCTATACTTTTCATGAGTCCTCTAAGCTCACTTTAGACTCTCTCATTGGTCCTCTAAACTAACTCTAAGCTCTCCCATGGGTCCTCTTGGCTCACTTTAAGCTCTCAAATGAGTCTTCTCAGCTCACTCAGCTTCTTCATCGGTCATCTGAGCTCACTCTAGGCTTTCCATGGGTTCTCTGAGCTCACACTTTAGCTCCTTCATGGGTCCTTTGATCTCATTCTAGCTCCCCCACTGGTTATCTGAGCTCACACTTTAGGCTTCCTCGTAGATCATCTAAGCTCACTCTAGCTCCCCATGGATCCTTCGAGCTTCCTCTAGGTTGGTCATCTGAGCTCGCTCTTAAGCTTTACATGGATTCTTTGAGCTCACTCTAACTCTTCAATAGGTTCTCTAAGCTCCCTCATGAGTTCTCTGAGCATGCTCTCCCATGAGTTCCAGTAAGCTCTCTCTAGCCACCTTTGTCCATAGGTCTCATCCCTCCAATCTCTCATATCTCGATAAATCTAACCAAACTATTTGGCTAGTTTTTTTAAATGGATAGTGAGGAAAGAATTTTTAGCCTTTCCATATTTCTTTGACATTTTTATAATGATTATTTTGTCCTCACAATCACATCTCTTCATGGTATTTTATACTATTTTTAATGTGTGTCTCTTTTCTAATTTTTTTTTTTTTTTTTTTTTTTTTTTTTTTTTTTTGTATCTAAACAATTCTATTATTTTATTTTATTTTTTATATTATTAATAACTAATTTTAAAATCTATGTAAATGTAATTTAACAAATCTCTATAATGTACATTTATATTATTATTGATATTATGGTGGTGTTAATTATATTTCTATAATTGGATGGTGGTGACGTCTCTCTAAATTCCACTTTTCTTTCCTTCATTTTTATTTTATTTTACACATTACATCGTTTAATCCTTTTTTACTTTTTTTATTCTTTACCATCATATGTTACAACTTAAGTATTTAATTTGCCCTCTATCGTCTGCTTTTGATTTGTCTTATTTAGTGATGTCCACACGTTCTCATCAACGTAAATTAAATAAAGAGAGGAAGAAATTCGAACCACAAACTTTTTTATTACCAATATATTTTATATGCTAGTTGACTTTTTGACTTATATATACTTCTAGTAACTTAAAAAACTTTAATGGTCTTGTTTCTATTATTATTATTATTATTAAGGTAAAATATAGATTTTAGTTCAATATTTATTTGGTATCTAAAGTTTTAAAAGGGATATTGTTAATCTCTAAATTTTCTAAAATGTTTGTGAATTAACGATGTTAGATAAGTAGTGAAAAGTAATATGGTCAATTTAAATGATACCTACACGTTAAAATAAATAGAGCAATGATTGTTGTACCTAACCTATGTGCTTCCCTCCTTTTTACTACACAAAAAAAAAATTAAGGAAAAAATTATTTAAAAAATAAAATAAAATTGTCACTTGACAGTTTTTTATTGGGTGCAGTTTGGGCTGCATAGATGGATAAATTCCGGCTGCACCTAAATTTTTTACAAACAAATATATATTATTTTGCTCTGATTATTGGATTATAACGTGGGCAAAGTGAGATGTCTTCTTTTGCATGGCACTATCTTCCCTTTCTCCTTCATTTTTCTCTCTTCCTTCTCCTCCAATGGACATCATCTATGGACTATTCAAAATCAAAATTTGAAATCTTAAGGATTAAAAAATCTTCTAACTAAACTTCTGGCACAAACTTTGAATCAAAATCACCCCAAAGTTTATTTTGCCTTAAAATATAAAATTAAAAGGAAAAAATACTTTTTTAATCTCCGAATGGTGAAAGAATATATGTATTTGGTCCTTAAGTTTTAAAAATGTACCTTTTTAGTTCCCTAAATATTTAAGAATAGGTGCATTTGATCTCTAGATTTTTAAAAGAGTTGTTTTCAATTATAGAAAAATGAGCTAAACTATTTACAAATATATAAAAATTTGCGATAGAATTCTATCGCTCTGAGCGATAGACAGTGATAGAAGTCTATCGCAGTCTATCATTGATAAATAGTAAAATTTTTCTATATTTGTAAATAGTTTGATATTTTTTCTGTTTACAGTAATTTTCCTTTTTAAAATGTATATTTTTAGTTTTTGAATTTTCAAAAATGAATTTAAAAGGTACTTGAAGCATTTTTTTTTAATTTTTCTAAAATTATTCTGCGTTATTTAAAATTAGAAAAATAATTTTAGAGAGAAGAGATAATTTTTAAAAATGATCTTTTCTAATTTAAAATGTCATATAATTATTTTAAATAATAATAATAAATTATTTGAGGGATCTTTTAAACTCATTTTTTAAAAATTTGGGGACTAAAAAGGAACATTTTTAAAATTTATGAACCAAATATATCTATTTTTAAAAACTTAGGGACTAAAAATGTACATTTTGAAAACTTAAGTCCAAAAGTACCTATTTTTCAAAATTTGAGGATGAAAAGGTAATTTTACCATATTAAAATAACTCTATGGGCTAGGCTTCCAAGGGATGATACTTTTACTTTATAATGAGCCTAGAAACAGTTTTGGGCCTTTTGAGGAGGAAAAATGCTTGAATCGGACCTTATATTATAGTTTTATTAAATGTCATTAATTCTTAAACTTACCATTTTAATGGCTAATAGATTATTGGATATTTTCTGTTTTGTTTTAACAAATTCTTGACTAATTTGAAATTTACCTTAGGCCTAAAATTTAATCTTTTAAATTTATTAGGCATAAATTCAATTTTGTTTTCATTAACTTACTAGTCTTTTAATCTTTTAATACATATGTGAGAGTGATTTTGAAATTTTGAAAATTAACTTTTCATAAGTAAAATTATTATAAAACACATTTAATTACTTAAAATTAATTTAATATTTAATTTTACAATTTTAAACGCATTATTCATACTGTTAAAATTAATTTTAAATTATTAAAATTATTTTTTGAGTGATTTTTATTGGACACTTTTTCAAGTTGGTTAACAAAATTAGAAATTAAACTGGTAATAAATCCAAAATGGTCCAAAAATGCCAGCTGTCGACCAGAAAATCTTTGCAAATAATTAACCATGTAAGTCAATAATTTCATTGATTAATCTATTAAATTTATTAAAATTACGTCCTCCATGACGTATCGCATATCTCTACAAAATATTGTTTTCTTTTAATAAAGATATTATTGTTTAAAACCATTGTCGATTTACTCAAAATGAATAAAGAGAAATTAAACCATCGTCCATTTTACAATGCATGAAATTTGAAGAAACAAAATTAAAGAATATCCTCAGTTGACTTTTTTTTTTTTTTTTTTTTTTTTTTTTTTTTTTATCAAATTAATGTTAATTCATAGAAATTGCATATATAAGAACTCCACGGGTTCTTCTCAAAATTTAGTATAAGAAATGAAATTGACAAAAATCTTATATCACATAACAAATCTAAATTTTCTATTGATAAAGTTTTTTTTCTAAGAAAATTTAATATAATAATATATTATATAAAATTAAGAAAGAATGTTATATTAATTATCATTGAGCTAAACTTATTTTTACTAAAAATAAATAAAGTTAATTCCAAAAAATTTAATCAACGAAAAGATATTCAAAATTAATTGACAAAAATATCGAAAATAACCCCAAAATATCTAATCTTAATCCAAAAAAGAAGGCAAATGAAGTCCAAAGCTTACACCAAAATTTAAGCTTAAAAAGCACTCAACGCAGTTATAAGAATAATATTTTCCACAACCGCGTCAAAAACATAACTACAAATTGTTTATTAAAAAATAGGGGAAAATATAGCAGTTTGGTTCCTCACTCTAGTTTTCATTTAATTCCAAATTTTCAATATTTTAAACTTGGACTCTTGATTTTTTTTATTATCACTTTAATATTTAATGTTAACTTTCGAATAATTTATTTCAAATAATTATGATGTGAAATTATTTTTATTAACTTTAATTGTGGTAAAAAATTAGTGAAAATTAATTTAATTATAATTACTTTAGTTCTTTTAAATTAATTAATAAATATTAACACAAAGAATTGAAATTCGAGGACTAAAAAAAATTAAACTCAAAATTCATCGATAAAAATATAATATTTTTGAAATTTAGAGACCACAAACTAAACCCAAAACTTAAAAACTAAAAGTGGATTTAATTTTCTCCTTTAAAAATTAAAAGAAATTTTTAGATAATTATTTCAAATTTTGTTAAATCACAAATAAACATAAAAGTTTAAGCTGATGGATTACGATAAATTTAATTATCATGATAATACAACAAAGTATAAAATTATAACAATAAATTTTTTATTTTTTATTTTTTTATTATTATTTCTTGGGTTTACTTGAGTCTAGTTCAACGAAGTGAAAGATTAAATAGACAATGCTAAGAAAATCCTGCCACCTCCACAATCAAATTATTGTGGAACTAAAAAGAAAAACCAAAAAATTAAATAGACAATGCTAAGAAAATTAAGGTTGCCCGTTGCCCGCGTTTCAAGTTAAAATCGAAGTCAAGTCAACAGTTCAATCCTACCCCACCTGCCCGAAGTTTTCTCTCCGTCAAACCCTATAAATGCCAATTCTCATTCTCCCCTGTTCCTTGCAATTGCAGCCATGGCGAAACTCACCATAACCTTTCTTCTCTTCTTCGTCGTCATCGTCTCTTCCTCACACGCTCGCGATCTCGCGGACCGATCGGAATATGCTTCCATCCCCGATTCCGTCGCTGCACCCGTCGAGGATTCCGATTCCAAGGCCTCGATCGTCCTCCCGAGCGAGAAATTATCTGAATACGAATCTCCAAAATCCATAGCAGCGCCCGATCAGTTAAGCACCGAATCCAATCCTACTGAAATTACTACTGTTGATGCGGAAGAGACTGTTTCAGATCCGCTAGTCATGATCACCTTCCGTCCAATCAACCGCCAATTCGTTCGGCGATCGGTGCCGCTCATGTTCCGTCGAGGACGCCGTGGATGTCACCACCGCCATAACATGAAGCCGTGGAGATTAATCGATCGCGTGGGCGAAATCCCATACGGAAACGACATGATCATACCCGATGAGCGATCGAGCCCTAATTCTGGCGCTAATTGGGGATCGAATGGCGAAATTGAAATTCCGTCGAAGTGGAGTGAGTTCCGACATGTCGAACGACCGTGGGAGTCGTACAGAACCGATTGGAAGGAGGAGGCGCAGCATCGGCACCATCACCACTTCCATCACCATCACGAAGAAGATGAAGAACACAAAGAAAAGAGCGGTTTCTTGAGGAAATTCCGGAAGTTCTTGAAGCATTTGGAGTTCTGAAGATACAAATTAAATTACAAAGGGAATGTTTATCTTTGTTTGATTTACATTACAATAATTAGCTTTACATAGCTCCATAGAGGATTTTGAATCCTTGTGTGTAATATAATAGTGTCGTTTTTGTTATGAGTGTGAGTGTGTGACTTCCCTTAATTAATAATTACGCATATATAATGTATCTTGATATTATATCTGTCCTTTATGAATTATGTTTTTGAATGCTTTTATTCATTTATGTGAGAAATTTATGAATTAGATATGATTGTTGTAAATTTAATTTTGTATTTGTATGTGTATAATCATGAGAAAATTAAATCTATATTTAAATTTAAATTATATTATTTCTCAAGAATCAATAATGGCACATCGATCAAAACAATGCCATAAACTTCTCTAATGTGCAGAAAATTACTAGATACAAACTAGTAAAATACATTTTTGGTTTCTGAGGTTTGAAATTGATGTCTATTTGGGTCTATTTAGTTCCTGAAGTTTCAAAAAGAGCACTTTAGTCTCATGGTTTGAGAAATGATTCTAAATAGTTCCTAAAGCTACCTAAATCGTTAGTTGACTAACGGTAAAATGACGTGGATGTTAAACAAAAAGTTCATCGGAGAGGAGAGAACCCATCGCATGATGACACACAATGAAAGATTAGATCGAAAAAGAGGAAGAAGGCGCACGATGAAAATTAATACTTAAAAACAACTCATGGCGCTCAACAACGCACGGTGAAGAATAGATCTGGAGAAGAGGGAGAAGGCAACACATAATGAGCCTCAGATCTAAAACTCTTTCTTCTTCGTTCTTCACTTGGCAAAGAACAACAACAACCATCCTATTTTTCACTGAGTGGCGACTACAGCAACGAGAAATGCAAGAGGCAAATTACCGAAGATTCACTGAAGAAGGTTGAAGAAGATTGGGAGTGAAGGAAAGAAGAGGGAGTCCACGTGATTAATGAAAATAATATAAAAGTAATATAATTTATAAATCAACTATTTGACTCATCATTTAACATCCACTTCATTTTACCATTAGTCAACTAACTTTTCAAGTAGCTTCAGGGACCATTTAGAATCATTTCTCAAATCTCGAGGATTAAAATGTTCGTTTTGAAACTTCAGAGACCAATAGACATCAACTTCAAACCTGTATTTCGTCAAAAAAAAAAAAAAAAAAAAAAAAAAGCTTCTTATGTGTTGGAAATTATTAGATACAAACAAAATTGAAATTTGTAACATGTTGGTATAGCAAATTTAGTGTCTGAAATTCAGCATGGATGCGATGGTAGTTTTAGTAGCACACTATTATAACCTACAACTTATTATAACTATCTACTATAATAAACAACTTAGCGCTTCAAACACCTCTTTAGAGACTAGAAATTGGACTATAAAAATTTGATAAGGACCAATTGGAATAGGTTTGGCAATAGGGAGTTTCGTATTTTAAAAAATGGCAAATAATTGTTTGAAATTGGATAAATGGTAAAATGATTTTTTGGATAAGTAATTACAAATTATGAAAAAAAAAAATAACCCCAATCAAATCGTAATTACTAGATAATTCAAATAAGAGATTAAAAAACGATCTTTTTCACCCTTTCCTACTTTGAAAGTGTTTCTTAGAAAATATAGTTCTACTTGAAATGGACGAAACTCATTTACATGTAATATATGGTATTTAATAAAAACATTCAAATTAAAAACCTTATACAATGTATTTGCAGACTATTAATATTCGTATACAAACTCGATTATTTTTAAAAACACATATACCTGGTATTTACAGGTAATTCATAAAAAATCGAATTGTCCACCAAAACACAAATACCTAAATACCTAGTATTTGTAAGTCATACACGGTATTTCGTTTCCTCAGCCGATAAAATCGAAATTTAAGCTTGTTTAGTCTCCTTCTTGAATGAACCATAACAGAGACTCCTCGTCGATCAATTGATAAGTTATATAATAAAGCCCATCTTATATATACTAGTGTAAATTAGTCAACAAATCAATAATTTACATAGCACAACAATTGCGATAAATGATTAATGATTGCTAAATTCATATTAACCAACCATATTATGATTAATAATAGTCGAATTCACATGCCCAAACAGATACTCAAATTACAATACAACAAAGAGAAAAACTTAGATGCTCCTTCGACCGCACTTATTTTTGTGTAGCACATATAGTTGGCCTATAAAAAGATTGCTACGTTGCAAATAATTTTTTTTAAAAAATATATGTGAAGAAAGGGAAGCATGAGATTAGATGCAGCGTAATCATTGCTATATAGCTAATTTTAGCCCGCTCTTTTTCTTACATTTTGTGCTCCTTTTTATACACATGTATTTGTAGCTTGCATTGTTTTGTACGCAATGATAATGTGAATGTGATTTGTTCTCCCTTTTTTCACATAGCATTTTGACATTTTTTTTTTTTTTTATAATCAACATAACAACATAGAGTTCACCGCAAGACTCCACCAAAGACTTTTGATTACCAAAACCACCACACAATCCTATAAAATGTAATTGATTAGATAAATCGTTTAAAATCAACGATAACAGCAAAATGTAAACGGTAAATCTGAAGAAAAAAAATCCTATAAAATGGTTAATTGATTAGATAAATCGTTTAAAATCTTAAAATTCTAGTTGAAGAATAGATTTGAAAGTAAATCTGAAAAAAGGAATGAGAATTCCATTGCACTTGCATTGGGTGAGTTAAGGATCAAGAAGGCATTTTCGCAATGCCTTCAAGACCCTAGTACGTGAAGAAAAGGTGATTTGGCATAATTTAGAACATTTTCGTCTTCTGCCATTTTTCAAAATCAAAGTTTAAAATATGTTATTCGGTTAAAATTTTCATTGGACTGGAAAATGGGCCAGCCCAGTCTTTGTAGGCCCAAGAGGGGTAGAGCAGATCCAATAATTGGTCTCACAGTTCAGACTGGAAATAGATTAATTTAGTTGCACAGGACTTGCTATTTTCAAAATGAAACATTGAAGCCAAAAATATAACACTCATGAACTTCAAAAATAATAATAAGAAGAAGAAGAAAGAAATTTGGATCTCGTTTGGGTTGGGCTTCATTGCAAGTGCCCATGTGGCTTTCCCTTTAAACTAATATTTTTTTTTTGCGTTTTTAAACTAATAAGAAAATCACATATTCAATAGGGTTATTTTCAAATATAGAAAAATCAGTCAAACTATTTACAAATATAGAAAAAATTCATTGTCTATTAGCGATAGATCGTGATAGAATTCTATCATTTGAATGATAGACATTCAAATTTTTCTATATTTGCAAATAGTTTGATATTTTTTCTGTTTATAGTACTTTTCCTATTTAAAAACTATTAAGAGCAATTCAAATAATCACATTATTATAAAAATTACATATTCTTCCATTAAGATTGATCCTTCACCAAAAAAACACAACGCACTCTTGGAGAGTTGGGGTTATGTTTAAAAAAATAATAATTTTTATTAATATTTTCCAACCATTTTAACTTTGATTTTTGAAACGGTTCTAAAAAAAATCTTTAAAATTTCACTGTTAAAATAAAAAATAAAAAAATGAGAATTGATAGTCGAAATAAAATGTATAACAAAAAAAAAAAATTAAATATTATTTTCCGTTCCATTTCACATAAAAATTGTTAAAAAAAAATACGAACCCATATTTATTAAAGTATAGAAATATTATTAAAATGTAGTGGAAAAAAAATTAAAAAAAAAAATTGCCAGCTCGTCGGGAACGCATCCATGAACTGCCGGAAGGAGATAGGCCCCTCCGCCAGTGAAGCAAGCAGGTGTTTTGATTTAAAAATGAAAACTAGTTTTTAAAAATATCTTTTTTTTTTATTTTCAAAATTTCTTGACAATTTTTAAAACATTTTTAAAACTGAAAAAAAACAGAAAACCTAATTGAATACCAAATAGACTCATTCTTGAAAAACTAAAACCAAAAAATCAAAAATCAAAACCCACAATTATCAAACGGCTTGTATGTCCTATTAAAAACACAATTCAATTTTATGCCCACTTGAACTTATGTAAACGACATGTCGATTCAAAGAATAAACATCATTCTAGGTCTATATCCCAATAGGTCTTATATAAAACACTCACCTAATTTTACAACATTTACATTAGAAAGCTCGTAAATTTAAGTAACTACCATGGTTCTACATGGAATTAAAGATATATATTGGTTCTTAGATTTTGGGACTAATTTCTATTTGGTCCTCGAGGAGTGTTTGAGGCGTTGAGTTAACTATTATAGTTTTTGAGTTATAGTTAAAAAGTGTAAAATTTGAAACTCGAGGACCGAATTGATACGAAACTCAAATTCTAAGAGTAGGATTGTAACATTTTAAAACTTAAAAGACTAAATTAAAATCGATCAAATTCAAAATTTAAGCATTAAAAGTATAACATTTTGAAAATTAAGAATCATATAAAAACTAGACTCAAAATTTAGGAACGAAAAAAAAAATATATATTTTTCCTATATTATGATTGATTGTTGATAGTAAATGCACAATAAAGTTTAGGAGGTGGGTCTTGATAGAGTAGTATGGGTGCTTAGAGAAAGTTACATAGGACACTGTGGACATGTGGCTAAATATGAATAGGACCACCTTCACTTCACATACCTTTCAATGTTCTTCATTGACATTGCCCAAGCTTGGAATGGAATGGAATGGATAAGGCTCTTTTTATCTGTTTTTTTTTAAAAATAAAATATACCCCTATTTTTGTTTTTTGAGGGACACCCTTAAATTTATTGGATCATAAATTTTTCTCTTATTTTTTTTAATATAATAGGAGTGGAAGATTCGAACCACAGACCTTTTAATCGTTCAGGACATACTTGTAGCAGTTGAGTTGAACTCATTTTGGCTTGCTCCTTTTTTGTTTAATACAACAAATGAGGATATGGAAGATTTGAACCTCCGACCTCAAGAGAGGTAATACATGTCAATTAATGTTGAGCTAAACACATTTTGACAAAACCATAAACTTTTCAAAATAAATCAATTTGACTATTCCTTAATATTTTGTTTTAAAACAATTATATTCTTATTTTCGTTTTCATTGTTATAAGTGATGTTTTTTTTCAAATCTTCTCGTCCGAAATAACTCTATTTTAAGTGATTTTGAGCTCATTTTAAATGGAATATATAAACTTTTAACTATAAATATACGTAGGGTTGAAGTTCAAATTTCTAAGCTTTTAGTTAATGATATATATTTAACTAGTTAATTTAAACTTAAATTTGATATCAAAGGATAAGGTTGATGTGTGAATGGTAAAGTCAAAATAAAGGCATGAAAGAGAAGAAGACAGACACATAGTCATATACACATTATATCTCTTTTATGTGTTGTTTCTTTCATATTCACGTTAGAAATATGGGTGTGGGTATGGCATTTCACCTAATTTTTTTCTTTCTTTTCTTCTCTTATACACATTCCTTTCCAACTTTTATCTTCCTTCCTATTAACCATTTTTCTTTTTCTTCCCTTGGAAATCACCACTCTAATAGCTACATCGATCCAATCAACTTTTATCCAAACAAGTAGAAAATTGTATTATACTCGAGGTGTCATTACTTCTCATGAATGTAGAGAAAATTGAATGAATAAGGTTAGCTAGTGTTTATTCTATATATATAAGAGTAGCTTTTTTTATTCTCTTTGTTTGTTAATATATGCCAAAACGAGCATATAGCTCAACCAACATATAAGGTCATTATAAGAATTTTTGTCTTAAGAAAAGCATGCATCGTCGGCAGAGGCTTTGCTGACGTTTTTATGTGTGGGCATAAGTTCATTGGTAGGGATAGCAAAATTCCCCGCGGGGAATCTCCGGTTTGACCGAGTATGGGAGTCGAACCGGGAATTTTAATCGGATCCCCAGTCGGGGACGGGGCGCGAACGAGGAAGGGATCCCCGCCCCGTCCCCGACTCCGCCCCGAATTTTTTTAATTGTTTATATATATATATATATATATATATATATAACTCAAACCTTTTAATTTATACCTAATATATATAATTATTATAATTATTATTATTATTATTATTATTATTATTATTATTATTATTATTATTATATAAACAACTAAAACAGTAGCTTGTTTAAGTTAATTTTTTTCTAATTTTAATTTTCAAATATAATAAATTAAATTGTTTTATTAAATTTATAATAAAAAGCATTAAATACTAACTTCTGGCTTAAGTATTTCTATTTTTAATATAAATTCTAAATTCTAATTAATTTTAAATAATAAAAAGAAAAAAAGAAAAGAAATTTATAAACGGGGATTAAAAATCCCCACGGGGACGGGGACGGGGAGTACATCCTCGGCCCCGCCCCGTTGTCATCCCTATTCATTGGTAGAGCTTCTGCCAACACATATCACGTTGTGTCGATATTTCTGCCGAGGGAAATAAAAAACGTGGGTAGAAATACATTTTTGCTCATGCAACGTACATCGGCAGAAAGCTAACCTTTGTTGGAAGAGTCTTCTACGGCCATGCAATTTCCTTCGTGGGCGGAGATCACTTTCTGCGCATGTATAATATGCCAACTGAAAGTATATTCTACCCACGAAAAGTAAATGTGGGCAGAAGTTTCATTTTTTAGCACGCACGAAGCATGACCATCATATATTTCTAGTAACACAAAAAAGCATCGGTGGAAACTGATTCACTTTTTTGCCCACATTTATATGCTTTGAAAGGTCAATATTTTTTTTAGAATTTATTTGAATTTTTTGCAACAAAACATATTCAAAATTCCAACCTAAAAAGTTTCTAAAGAGTGTCTAAGTGGAACTTTAACTCTCAAAACAACCAAAAAAACGGTTAGGTGTCATTTTGACTCTAAAAACCAACTTAAATTTTTTTTCAAAAAGTGTGTAAATGATACTTCAATTCTCGTAGTAACTTTAAAATGTGTAAGTGCCACTTTCACTCTCAAAACCAACCTAAAAGGTGTCTAAATGACACTTTTACTCTCAAACCAACCTAAAACGTACCTAAAAAGTATCCAAGAGACAATTTTACTCCCAAAACAACATAAACAGTTTCATAAGAGTCACTTTGATTCTCAAAACTAAATATAAAGTTTCTAAAAAGAAGTGATACTTTAACACTCAAAATAACCTAAAAATGCCCAAAGTGCCACTTGAACTTTCAAAACCAACCTAAAAAGTACCTAACAAGTGTCTAAATGACCCTTTCACTCTCAAACCAACCTAAAAAGTATCCAAGAGGTTTATGGTCGGTACAACAAAAAATTCTTGTAGTAGGTGTAGTGACCAAGAGATTTATCGTTCAAATCTTTTCGCGCCCCTTCTTGTAGATTCTCTTATTTTTATTTTCTAGTAATTTAAAATAGTTTGGTCAAATGACTAAGGGTGCATTTGGATTAATTTTTCAAGTGTTAGATTTTGAAAAAAAATTGAAGTGTTTAACAATCATTCAAAATAGTTTTTGAAGTGTATTTTAACTAGATTTTATCAAAAGTAAATAAAAATGAATCTTTTGAAAAATATATTTTTTTCCTAGTCAATCCAAACAGGCTCTAACTCGTTAGTGAAAGCATTCATGTATTTTTTTAAACTTAAAAAGTTTAATCTCCAACTCTACCTTTATTATACTAGTATCGAATATTTTGTTTTTGTGTTCACACTTTTTTATGTTAAGTTTAGAAATCGAAAGAATATTTGAAATTATGAAAATCACATGAAATAAACGTTAGTATTTTAATAATTTTAAAAAAAATTACCTATATCCACTGTCTAAACATTCCCTTCATATGGTTGTTGAATAGTTTCAAATTCATAAAAAAAAGAAAAATTATTGTAATTAATACTAATGTAGTCGATGGGCAATACTTTGTAAATCAAAAGAATCACCTAATGATATGGACCTTTGGAAATTCTAAGGAGTAGTGTAGAAAGGAAATTGGCCCAAAACAAAATAAGAGAGTTTTTTCAATGATTGTCAAAAATAAAATTAGGATTTCGTTTTGCTGTTTGTGAAATTTGGATAGAGTAATGCACCTAGTCTCACGTGTTTTCAACAATAAATTTGTAATTTTTAGAGAAAAGATGATGAGTTGTAAAACAAAAAGAATTGCAGATCGATGTAGTATTTATCACTTAAGGTTGAGTGAGAAAAATAGACTTACTTCTCTTTAGTTATATTTATATGGAAAATCTGACCTAGGATTTTTTAATGTGCGAATTTTAGAATCGAATCAAGTTGGCCTTAGGTCACTCAGGCTAGGCCATGCAAAAGCATGCCCTATTCAAGGCCTAAATCCTTCTCTTCCTCAAGTCCCATTTGGGTCTAGAGGTGTAGCTTTGCCTGAGTCACGACCTTTTTCCGTTCAATTGCTTTGAAACTTGCTTAATGTTGTTTATGTTCTCAAGTTCGAAATTATCAAAACATGTGTCGATTGAAATATTGGGGCATTTGCAATGAAAATTTTATTAAAGTCATAACTAATTTTCTGATCCAAGTTATCCAACCATGGAAAATTATTAGTGTGGAAGAACGTATCATTATTTGGAGTTCTAAGTAAAAAGGGAAGAAAATATACCCATTAAAGAGAAAATAAAGAAAAGAAACTACAAATTTCTTTACAAAGCTAAAGAGAAATTTCACTATATAATTTTTATTACTTAGATTGAAAGAAAAAGAAATTTAATTTAATTTAATTTGCAAGAACTTCCCAGATCAAATCTGGATCAAAAGACGGCATCTTCGCCAATGAAGAATACCCTTCACAAACCCCTTCCCCTACCACCGTCACCGCCGCCGATGACTCCGCCGAGCCTGATGACGACGAAGACGGCGGCGGAGAATGCTCCGACCTCCAAAACCCATCTTCCGAAACCACCGACGAACACACCATTTCACCACTCCAACACCACTCTGCCACTGCCGGCGACGGCGACGACATCGAACAGGATTCAGAAACGGCGTCGTTTTTGGGTTCCGATTTCTTGGCATTCTTTTTAGCCCTTTCCTTCTTCATCTTCAAACAAATTGCTTGAATTTTATTATCCACAGAGTTCTTCAGAGCGTTCAATCGTCCGCAATCGGCGAACCCCAAATTCCTAAAATCCTTCAAATTAGGAAAATTCAACCTCGCATATTCTCCTCTGAGCTTGTACGCCGCCCTGTCGTAGGCATACGCGGCGGCCTCCGCCGTGTCGTAGGTCCCCAACCAAACCCTCATTCTGTTCTGCGGAAGTCTAATCTCCGCCACCCATTTACCCCAATGCCTCTGTCTCACTCCCCTGTATAGCTTCTTCTTCACCGCCGCCGGAAAACCCCCATATCCGGCGGAGATTCCAAGTGGGTGGTGATGCAGATTCGCCGAGGAGCAGGCATGGTGATTCTCGACGCAGAATTGGTGGACTAGATCCCTCTGGCGAAGATAGACAGAGGAGCCAAGCGCGGGCTCCGGCATAGGAGCGGCGGCGGTAGTGGAAGGGAGACAGTGGGAGAAAATGGAATCGAGAGTGTTGGTTGATTGAGGAGAGAGGAGGAGATTGGAGAGGAGAGTTCTGATGTCGGTGAAGCTTTTGGAATTGGAAATCAAATGGGGATTGTTTAATCCTTGTTGCATTTTGTTGTCCATGGAGGTTTTTTTTTTTTTTTCTCTCTTTCCAGGAAAATGGGAAAGGAGAAGATGGGGATTTTGAGATTTAGAGTGTAAAAAATGGTGGTATTTATAGAGAAATTAGAAAATGGGTACTTTCAGTTCCCTTTTTGTTTCTGATAAAGTGTGAAACTTTATAACACCCATTGAGGATTCTCAATGATTTTAAAGATTTTTTATTTTTTATTTTTTTATTTTTTTTATTTTTGGGGTCTTGCATACAGATACAGCTAACCCTTGGGCTTCTTTCTTCTTCTTTTTCAGTGCCAAAGAGAGATAGAGAGATATTTTGAACCATATATTTGTTGAAAGATTTTAAACTTGGGAGTATTCCATAGACTTGGTTGTTTGTTATCTAATTTGGGTTTTTACAAATATTATCAAACTTTTTATAATGTTTCTTTTTTCTTTTTCTTTTTTTTTCCTCTCAATTTTCGTTCTATTTCTCTCTTTAAATTTTCATCTCTTTTACTTATTTTTTTAACTAGATTTTTTTCTCTATATTTCATCTGCAATGACAATACTCCGTTTTCTATATTTCACCTCCAACTATGACAATGAATGGAGTTGTTTCTTCTCTTTCCAACAACGTGTAATGATCCGTGATAATAAATAGAGTTTTTTTTATATATATCAAATAAACTAAGTGTAGAAGATAAAAGTCTGAAAATGAGCCAGAAAACCAAAGTAAAAACTAAAATTGAGTTAGAACCCGGATAAGAATTATAAAATTAAAAAAAAAAAAAATCGAAAAAAAAGTTTGGTAAAGCCAACAAGAAGTTGGAGCTTTATTTTGAAAAGCTAGAAGGAACCAAATTTGTCATTAGAGGGGAGGGTGCTGAAATTTTTATAAAAATAGAGAAAAAAAAAATCTTGTGACTTTGAAAACTTGAAGGAAGTAGTATTAGAAAGAAAACTTCAAAAATGTTTTAACAATTAAAATACAACTTTTATAACATAACTACACATACAAGTTAAACAGGGTCCTCTTTTTTTTTCTATATGTGGGGTAGGGGAATCAAACTTTTAACTTTGAAGTTGATAGTACAAACACTATGTCAGTTGAGCTATGCTCATTTTAGTTACATAGACATCTATTTCGTTCTTTGTTTGGTACTCTCTTTGAATATATTTTTAATCACTACGCCCAAAATAAGTGCGACGAATGCAAAATCTATAGTTTTATTTATTATATAGAAGAAGAAGTTTACTAGGTACATTTTAATTAATGAAATGGTCTTTTATATTGTTTGACTGGAATAGCTATAACTATTTGGAAAGATAAACAAAATAGAAATTTATGAAAATTAAAAGGATAAAGGATGTGATTGTTCGTTCAAATATATCTCCTCCACTAGATCGTTATTTTTTTTTTTATCTATGGTCTAGATCACGCACATATATGAATGGTTTTCCACAATGTAACTACTTCGACTTAAATAGTTGTATCGAGACAAATGACACAAGTGTCTATTCAAACATATATTTCCATCGTTAGATCGTTATGTTTCAATCACTCTCATACACGAAAGACTAATGTACCACTTAGAGTATAACCACTTCAACCCAAAATGATTTTCATGGAGAAAACTTTTAGGATTACTAAGAGATGTAAGAGCAAAATGAAAAGGTAAAAATTCTCCCGTCATAGTCCTTTTTATATATAGTATAGAGAAATATGTATTCCAAATAGATCCCTTCAAAGGTTAAATTACATCAGTCAAGTATTTTTTTAGTACAATAACTATTGTATAGAGGGGAGTCGATTCTTTAACTCTTAGAAGTGGAAGTGCATGTCAATTACCATCAAATTAAGCTCACTTTAGCAAATTACAACTGTTAAGTTAGCACAATAATAATGAATTTTTAAAAAGTTGTATCGGACTAATTAAAGATTGTTCACATCCCATCTTAATGTAATAGAATATTAGTAAAAATATTTATGAAAATATTATTTTAGTCCTATATTTTAAGACTTTGTTTTATTTTAGTTGTGTTTGCTCTTTCAAATGTTCAAATTTAGTACTTTTAACTTGTCTCACCAAATAGTTCATTGATATTCCATCTGCAAATTTTGTAAACATAATTGCACGACGTGTTTTCTTGAATGAGAACTATTATTATTGTCAATATAATTTAATTTAAGGACTAAAATGGAATGGAATCCAAAGTGTTGAGACCAAAATGACATTTTTAAGATTAAAATACTATTTTAGTCTATATACTTCTAAGTTTGTTCAATTTAGTTCATATACTTTCAATTGTCTAATTTTAGTCCATATACTTTTAGTAAATCTTAAATTTAGTAGCCAGTGCAAGTTTATTGTTGATATTTTAAAAACTTTTTTGTTATCTGTAACATTTTTACTATAAGTTTTAAAAACATATTCACATATTGTATTATCTTGCATGGAAATTATTATTACTATTTAATCAATTTTGATAAAAAAAAAAAAAAATTAATTTTGAGTAACTAAATTTAAGATTTATTGAATGTACCAAAACTAAAATTGGACAATTGAAAGTATAGAGACTAAAATTAAACAAATTTTAAAGTATATGGACCAAAAATAGTATTTTAACTTATTTTTAATCTTAAACATCTCTTAGTCAAAATTTTAATATATACAGTCCTCCTATATCTCACTAATATTTGTTTTTACCATATAATTTTGTGATTTTAAAGAAAAATCATTATTCAGATTTAATTAAAATTTTCAGCCCCTAATTTTGAGATGATGCCAAATCAATTAACTTCTAATATATAATATTAATTTTCTGTTTATATTATAGTACTATTTTCATCATGTATTTTAAAATTTGTTCAATTTTAGTCTCGATAGTTTTAAATATTTAATTTAATTTATGTACTTTCAATAAATTTTAAATCTAATTCTTATTTCTAATTTATTGTTGAAAATATCTTCACAAATCATATTTTTTATGAAAAGTATTGTTATTATTTAATTTTTTTTACAAATATTAACTTTAAAATTTATAAAGTATAGAAACTAAAAACTAAAATGGAACAACTTCTTAGGATTTTTTTCAAATATAACAAAATGAGTCAAAATATTTACAAATATAGCAAAATGTCATTGTCTATTAGAGCACTAATAGTCGTGATAAACATTGATAGTCTATCTATCACTAACTATCAGTATCTACTAGTATTTATCCTTAATAGACAGTTACATTTTGTTATATTTAAAAATATTTTAAGTAATTTTGTCATTTAAAATAATTTAGGAAATAGTAATTTAAATATTTTTTTTAAAAAAAATGGTATTTTAAAATGAATCCGTGTGGTCCAATACTTTTCCTTTATCCAATCAGCATAGGTATGAAAAGCTACTTTTTCGATTTAATGTCTATGAGAGAGAAAATAAAGTGGGCAAAAAAATCTTCAAACCAAACTAGGAATAGGATCACTTGCACACGTGTCTTCCCCTCATTGGATTCATACTTTAATGTGATCAAATTAAATTGAATGCCATTTAAAGTTTTTTGAGTTTCTTTTGTTGTTTGCTTTTAATATTAAGCTTCTTTTTTTTTTTCACTCAACTTGATTATGTGGAGGATTCAAATTTTTTATTTTTGGTCAATTCAAATATTTTTAAGTGAGTGATAATTCAAATATTTAACAAAAATTACTACAAACGGAAAAAATATCAAACTATTTATAAATATATAAAAAATTTGTCTATCGCTCGAGCGATAGAATTCTATCGCTGATAGACAATAAATTTTTTCCATATTTATAAATAGTTTGACTCATTTTTCTGTATTTGAAAACAACCCAATATTTTAAGTAATAATTCGATTGATTTGATTAATTATGGTTAAATTGTAAATTTAGTCTCTATGGTTTAAAATTAGAATTTAGTCTTTATAGTTTGATAAAACCATGATAATAGTCCTTAAAGTATAGATTAAATTCTAACTTTTTCCAAATTATAGGGACTAAATTCTCATTTTCTCACCATATGGATCAAATTCTCATTTTTAAAACCATAAGAACTAAATTCTAACTTTTTCCAAACTATAGGAACCAACTTCGTAATGTAACCATTAACTAATTATCAAAACTAAATCATATTTAACATAAAATCTTTGTACATATAAATTTTAAAGCATGGAGAATATTTCTTTAAAAAGATTATTGTACAAGAGTTACTAAAATAACCAAGTCTATTGGGTAATCCTAAAATATAGAAGCTATCTTAAGGAGCTATGTACATAATTGAGATTGGTAAATTAATGTCATTCAATTCAATTTTGCTCCACATGGTTGCCTTTAATGTCCTTCTATATATACTTCACTTCCCCCCTCCCGATATGGCTTTGGTTTTTCATATTGTATAACCGTTATTAATTTAACCATTAATTTTTAATTATTAATTATTAATTAATAAAATAAATGTAGAGTTTCATTATAAAGATTTTAGTCCTTCCTCATTTTAAAATTAGTATCAATGAAAACATAATAAACAAACAAAAGCATCATCCAAGGACTCAATAGTAATTATTTATTTAACTTTTATCAAAATTTATTTTCTAATTTTAAGAGGGACAGAAAGCTTTATTGATGTATTAATTAATAGCTTCCCTTAGTTTACCAAACAGCCCAAACTTACTCCCAAATCTTTTATACATGGCCACTATGCATATTGAAAGTTATATTAAATGTTATAGACTTCACTCCTATTATTATTGAAATGCATTTAAGTACACTATGCATCCACGTGACATGTTATATGCTTTTAAGAATATGATAGATAACTTCCATTCTTGTCTTCTATATTTATTTTTACCTAAAATAAATAATTTCTAAATTCAACTTATTCATGATTTTTTTAAAGAAAATTAAAATAAAGAGAAAAAAATACCAAATTATTTACAAATATAGAAAAATTTCACTGTCTATTAGCGATAGACAATAATTTTTTTTTATATTTGTAAATAGTTTGGCTCATTTTTTTTAATATATCTTTTTAATTTCTGACGTAATGATTCAATCGACAAAATTCAATTGATAATTTAAATTTTAAATTTGTTCAAATTTTTCTACCTCACAAATTTTTGTTAATTATCATTTTATCTTTTTCTTCATGAAAAAAGAGAGAAAAAAAAAACTATCTTTACAGATAAATAGCCCTTCATTACCTATTTCACATTACTTCTTATTCTAATTTGAACGTGAGTTTATTTGGAGTCCTATTTAAGAATTAGATTTTTCATTTATCAATTCTTACAATTTGACCAACTAATTTATTTTATTTCGTAAGTGAGGTTGAGATTCAAATATTTTTCTTAATAATATCACCATTAATTATTCAACCAATTTAAATTATTATAAACAGAAAAAATATCAAACTATTTACAAATATAGAAAATTTTTATTATCTATTAATGATAGACTGTGACAGAATTCTATCGTAGATTGCGATAAAATTATTACCTTTGAGCGATAAAATTCTATCGCGGTTTATCGCGGATAGTCAGTGAAATTTTTTTATACTTAATATTAGGGAAAGTTTTAAAAATAAAAAAATAAGGGAAACTATTTACACAAAATAACAAATTTTTTAGATAATTGTGATAGACGCTGATAGAAGTCTATCAGGGTCTATCGGTGATAGAAATAATAGAAGTCTATCATTGATAGATGCTGATAGAAGTCTATCCATGTCTATCAGTATTTTTTTTTTTTTCCTATTTTCTGTAAATAGTTTGACATTTTTCTATCGGAATTTCCCTTAATATTATAGTACTTAACCTTTTTTATATAAAAATGATAGAGAGTGCCATTATCAACTAAATAAAACATCCATTTCAACAAATAATTAGTGAGAAATATTCCAACCTATATACATTAATTATGAAGGAAAATGATTTGCCATTAAAATAAAAAGCAATCGACTTTAATTTTTAAACCTTTTAATTATAATCTTACACCGGCAAAGGTTAAATTTGACTAACAAAAAATCTAAATAACATGATACTTGACGAGTTGGAAATTTTTTAAAAAAATATAAGCCATCTAAAAATAATTAGATTTCACAATTTTTACCAACTCTCTTGACAAGGAACAAAAAAAAAAAAAAAAAAAAAAAAAAAAAAAAAAAAAAAAAAGCTAATAATCAACTTTTCTCATTGTTTTAAAAAATAGATCTATTCTTTTCAAAGTTACAAAATTACTCTTAACCTTTCACGCGAGACATTGGGCATTTTTATGTTTTTTTTCCTACTTAAAACCCCAATTCTTTCTTTAAAAATTATATCAACTTACTAAGTATCATATGATCAAGTGATTAAGCTTACTATCAACCATTTTTTTATGCAACTCTAAAAGTATTAGACCAAACTAAATTCATAGCTAAACAAAGAAAAATTCATCCCTGAAATTTGAGGGAGAGTTTTAGTATAGGCTCAAGGGGACTCGAGTCTCCCTCAACTTTATGTTATATATAAGGAATTTTTAAAATAGAAAAATAAGAGAAACTATTTACACAAAATAGCAAAAATTTTAAATATTTGTGATAGACGTTGATAGAAGTCTATCAGGGTCTATTAGTGATAGAAATGATAGAAGTCTATCACTGATAGATGCTGATAGAAGTTTATCAATGTCTATCAGTGTTTTTTTTTTTTTTTGTTATTTTTTGTAAATAGTTTGACATTTTCTCTCCGTGAAGATATATATATCAATAACTTTAGCTTAGCCCAATGGTAAATGTGTCTCTTAACCTCCCTTAGACTCAGGTTCCAATCTCATTCTATTAATTTATTTTTTCAAAATTTTCTTTCTTTAACGGACTTTCGAAAAAAAAATCTCCCGTCAACAAAATTTCTAATATGCCATTGGTGCCTAAAGAAAATAAAATAATATGAATTTTACTATTGATAAAATGAAATGTTGTAGAGAAATAAAAAGTGAGAAAAATGATAGTATATGGTCAAAGAAGGTGTGGGTCCTAAAATAGAAGTGTAGGGTGGGAAGGCATTAAATATGAAAAGGTAGGCAATGGCATAAGGAAAAGAGGTTGGCCAAATATCACAATAATGCATAATAAAGAGGCTCGCTCTTCTTCTCGTGAAAACTACCATTATTTCTCCTCTATCTTCAATTTTTTTTAAAAAAAAATTAAAATTAAAAAATCTTTAAAAAAAAAAATCTTAACCCTTCTTCCATTTCATTCCATGTGAAAAAAAGGTTTAAAGGTAGGTATGCCCTTTGCAAAGTCAACCTCCCCTTCATTTCTTCTTCCTTCATTCATGTTTTGCATGGGAATGTATATCTTCTTATCACCCCCTCCCTTTTTAGACCTCCCACTTTTTGGGATACCCCTACTTTTCTATATTAGAGATTATTGCTTAGGTGTACTAAATTAATTAATACACATTATTCAATTCAAACACTAATGTGTGGTGTTTATATTCTCATATAAAGTATATGCATATTAGATTTTCTATTTGTAGATGGGAAGGTTTGAGTAATAATTATCTTACTTCTTATTAATAACAACGTTCTAGGAAATAAATAGAAATTATCGAACTTTTTAATGGAATATCTACAATGAACAAATTAAGCTATTTAAAGAGCTAATTACGTCATGTGGGTCGAAAAAGGACATGAGACAACTAAACTTAATGTTGAAAATGAAATATGCCACAAATCAAATAATATTTCACCAGATTGTCAGGTTATATTTGATCGAGACCATTTAGCTCAATTACATATAGAAGAGAAATCATAACTTTAATATTCATATATACAATAAATTAAACATATAAAAACGTAAATCAAACATCTTATAATATCAATGCTCTAAAGAGAGAAAATTTTGTTGACATTATTTAGTTCATATTATTATCCCATTTAAAGGTAGAGATAAAAACTAAAAAGAGAGGCCAAATTTTATTGACATCTCATTAAAAGCTGTCAAAGACAGACAGAAAATATGATATTTTTTAATATAAATATATAAATATATTTGTTGACTTTCAAAAAAAGTGGTTTTTTGGAGGTTAGTGAAGGTGTATAAATATTTTAGGGGTCAAAAAATGCGGCCGGCGCCGGAGCCGACGAGGGATGTGGTCCCTGGCTTCCGAGCCCGACACGTCAGCCGTCACAGTTGTAAATCGGAGCATTTTCGTGGTCCCACGTGTCAACTTAACATTACCCATCAACGGAGAATTTTTCTAAATCTCGTGAATGCCCTTTCTGGGAGACCTGCCCACGTGAAACAAACTACAACTACACGGCGTCGTTTTTCTCTTTTTCTTTTGTTATTTTTGTTAAATTCCTTTTAAATTTTTATTTTTAGCATCACATGTGACGTCGTGATGACACATCCCTTTCTAAAAGTTTGTTTGGAGACGTGATTTGGAAAGATTTCAATTATATTTTAATTAATTTTAATTGTTGGTTACTATATGAAAGAAAATAATTTTAAAATTCGAAATGATTTTAAATCATGTTTTTATTTTAAAAACTTTATTTTAATTTTGTAAGATTTTATAAGATTTAAAAATAAATTATTTAATTAATTTTTGTCATATTTTAATTTTTAAGTAACACATTATAGTTAAAAGTTTATATTAATAATTTTTAAATTTCTTTTCTTACTATGCAAACACAAATTTTAAATATATTTATTTTAAATCTTTTTCGTTCCAAATAAAGTAATTAATTTAAAACCATTTTTCAAAATCATTTATTTAACTTTTTTTTAGATCCAAACGAGAAGTAAAGCAACTAAGAGCTATATATATATATATATATATATATATATATATATATATATATATATATATATATATATATTTTAAGATAAGAGTTAGTAGCCTTAAAAAAATATTTAGATGAATGAAAAAGAACAAAAAAAAAAAAAAAACAAACAAACAAACTAGATTTAATTTTAAATTTTGTTCAAATTCTTAATCCTATGGTTTTTTTTCTCACTCTCTTTTTAGAGTTGTCACCATAACAGTTGGAAATTATAATGCTTATGTTTTTGGCTAAATTTTAAGATAGGTTTTAGGGAAGATTTTGATTTTAGAATTTTGTGAGATTTTATGTTTTAACTTAAAAAATTGGTTAGTGAGAAAATTGGTGTAAGATGAAACTTGAAAAGTTAAAAAGAAAATGAGAGTATCTATATGAAAAAAATGAGGATATTTTTATAATTTATTTTAAAGTTCATTCTTTTCGAACTTAAGAAAACTTCAAACAAATTGATCACTATATTAATGTTAGGAGCAATTTTAAACCTTTGTTTTATTTTAAAGTTATTTTTGGAACGAGAGATTAACGTTTATGTTCATAAACTTACGGTGAAAGTATTTTTTAACTTTCTTTTAGTTAAGGGTATTTTTGAAATTTTTGAAAAATTCAGAGGTATTTTTGAAACAAAACTTTAACGGTTTCCATCCAAAACTAACGGTAGGGGTATTTTTTAACTCTTTTTTAAAGTTCAGGGGTATTTTTGACACAAATTGCATAATTCAGGGCATTTTTTTATAATTTAACTTATGTTTAAAAAAAAATTAACAAAAAAACTGCAAAATAAAGATATGTAAGACTTGAAGTATCTTGTGATATATCTAGAGACTCAAGTGTCAAATGTCATTTTAAGAATATATTATTCAGATTATCTTTTAATTTAATTATATTGATAATAATATTGACTTAAAAATAATTCAATTTTCGTTTATTTATTTACAGGTTCAGTGGCAGATTCATAAATCTTCATTGATAATATGTGAGGGTTAATGGGAGCTTTTGGATGTTTTAACCAATTAAAGAATTTTAGTTCATATGAAACAATTGATGGAGGAAATGTTATGCTTAGCAAAGACGTAATTTTGGAGGGAAAAGTAAATGGATTCTATTTTCTTTTTATAAATAATATCTTTTTGTAGAATATATTTGTAATGAAAGGCTTTAATTTGGACACGTGTATGGTTGAGAATGGTTCAAAACCAATCATTCTCTTATCCTTAATATTTTAAAATATAAAACATAAAGAAAAGACATTAAAGTCAAAATTTGGGGAACCGACCATTTGAGATGAGACGGCCTGTGTCTGTGTGTTGGTCGTGATTTGAAACTACTTTGACTTTTGACTTTTTTTAAATAGGGTAGACAATAGAGTAGGGCCACGTATAGGTACAAAAATATAATGGCGCCTTTATTTAAACACAATTATTTTAGTACAATATGGTAATTAATATTTAATAAATAAATAAATAATTTAATGATGTGTCAAATAATCCATAGAAGTAGTATGTACTACTGTAGTACTAGAAATTTTCTCGAAAATTTGAACTACATATCTCATGATTACTAATGCATACTATACATTTTTTATTAACTTTAGTAAAACAAAGTTATGGATAAAAATAAGTTAACCAATGCATAGATTAACTATTCGATAACTTTGTCAAAATCGACAAATTTCAACCTAAACATTAACTTTATTGCTCTAATGCTATTTTTCTCTAAAATTTTCTTATCAATTGCATATATTACATATGTCTTATAATTCATTGAATGCATAAGAAAAAACTTTTTTTTTATGATATTTGCAGTGAGAACTCAATAGTGGGTTAAAAATTGCATTACCTTTTTAAAGTTTACAGCTTAGATTGTTACACTTATCTAAACTTGAGGTTCGATTTGATGAAATCATGTTTAGATTAGCTAAAATTGATACAACTTAACAAGTTTCACACCCGCGCACACACAATAGTTTAAGATGAGCAGATATGTGTATTCAATTTAGAATCTTTAATGTAACTCCAACTTAACAAGCATAACTCCTAGAGGTGTTTGGGGCAAAGAGTGAAGTTATGAAGTCTGAAAAGTTGTAAAATTCTAGAGTCTATTGTGTATAAAGTTAAAATTAATATTGTTTAGTCGTGGAGCCCAAAAACTCCTTGGACTAAACAAATAGTCACTACAACAAAAACAGGTTTTCATGACTCTAAAAAATTGTCGTTACCACATTTCTTGACTCTTTTTTTTAGTCTTTGAATCCACCATCAAAGAAAGTGTATAGATGACACATGAAAAATCTGTCATTATTGGTTATTTCATGACTTTTCAATTTAGTCAATAATAAACATTTATTGACATTTATTACCTATCATGATAACATTTAACAATTTATCATTGTCAATAAAATACCCAAAAGTTGACTTCTACCTATAAGTTCTCATGTACGTTTCATTGTCTATTTTTCACTAATATTTTCAAGAGCCAAGTCAAGTTTTGATTATTATAAAAAATAGTTTTAAAAAATATATATTTTTTTTTTATTTTTAGAATTTGATTAGGAATTCAAGTGATTGGTTAAGAAAGGTGAAAATCATAATTAGTAAAGTGAGAAAAAAAAATAACTAAAAAAATCATTAGGTATAAAACATTATCCTCTCTCTTCCACTAGTTTGACCTATAAATCAATCGTTGTCGATATTTATATCATAATAATAAACAAAATTCTACAATTCTTTACTTTCATGATTAAAAATTACTTACGTTGATGATTTTAGACCAATTTAGAATGACTTTTTAAATACTTACAAAGAAATTTTCTCATATTTAAAAAATCATTTCAATAATAGACATGTAAAATCAATTTTAGATAATTTTTTGGGATGTTTGAATTGATAACGAAAGAAATGTTTTTCAAAAAAATCATTTTCATTCCAACACTTTATAATAACTATTTAAAATAAAAATATTTAAGTTTTTGGTTACATTTTTTTTAAGTATTTTATATACAAATTTGTTTGATTTGCTAAATAATATTCTATTAATATCAAATTACTATAAGGGATGACTATTGTTTATATATGAACAACTACGAATTTCAAATTTGTATTTAAAAACACTTTCATTGGTTGAGTTTTTTGTTCGTTTGTTTTGTTAGCATTTGATTGATCTATTGGTCATTAGAGTTAAGTTGTTAGGAGGGTCGTTGGAGATAATCGATACAATTGGTCAACAGACAGAGTTGGTCGCTGGAGTTGGCCGTCGAAGGTAATTATTATCGAAGGGAGTCATCAAAGTTAGTTGTCGGAGTTGATCGTCATAAATGGTCTCAAGTGATGGTCGTTTGAGTTTGTCGCCGGAGTTTGACTTTTTTTTTAAAAGATAAACACTTGAAAAAAATAAACCAAATACACCTTTTAAGTGCCTAATTTTTTTTTTTTTAACTTAGAAAGTCGATCTAAATAAACTCTTAAGATGTGTTTGAATTGACTTTCTAAGTACTTAAAAAATCATCCTAAATGTACCTTTTATATATATATATATATATATATATATATATGAAAAATAGTGGCCGTGAGTGTGAAGTGATTGAAGTGACTAATAACATTTTTAAAATAATAAAAAAAATCGAGTGATTAACAACTAAAAAAAGCTCAGAAGACAACTATTGCTAACTGTAGCCAACACGAGCAGAGTTTAACTGATAAAAAGTTTGTACTATTGATATAGAGGTCGGATATTTGATTCATCTACCTTATATATTGTCAAATAAAGAAGAGCTTACCTTCTTTATTTTTATCTTCGTTAAAATTCAAAATTCAAATCTAGGTACTCACTAAATATATTTAAAAAACAAAATAAAATAAAATAAAAAAGACTGCATTTATTTCCGTGAGAAAAGCATCGCTTTCCTCCAATTGGGTTTCAGAGTGACCCCATAGCGACGGCCACCTCATCTTTTGACTTCTCATTTCTAACTTTATCAATAGTTAAAAGATATATTAAATTATATATTTAATTTCTATGCTTTAGAATTTTTGTTAGATTTAGTTTTTGAATATTAAAATTGTTGGCACACAAATCTCGTCTAGACTGCTTGTCTCATAGAACTTTTCTTATTTGAAGGTTTTGTTCAGACTGACCTACAAGGTACCGATGTGATGTCGAACCACTCCGTTATCTAAGTTATTATACAAAGTGTTCAATTTAGTTAAGCACACAAAATATTGCTTACACTACAAGATGGTGGAATGAAACTATTTATAGAGTTCGTCATCTGATATCTGCTTCGGACGTGTGTAATATCGGTGGTATCAACATAGGTGTAGTCCTCGAGGTTGCAGGGTTCTAGTCAATGAGCACAACTCAATTATTACTCTTTCCTATTTTGGAACGTTCAGACTCCCAAGTATCTTTGAGCTTGGATCTACCTATGGATAATTCAAATATAGATTATGTTTTTATCCATATTCTTGTAACTAATACTTGAAACATTAAGTATTATCATATCAATCTAACTAAAATATTATGAATTAATTAATCAAATCAAGTTAAGTTCATGATTGTGTACTCCAAAAATAACTTCTTCTTTTTATAGTAATGGTTACTAATAGCATAGTTTTAATAAAAATGCAATCTAAAATTTTGGTTGTCTATAGAAATTTATTCCAAATTTAAATATTAACTATAAATATATAAATATTTAACCTGAATTATAGATGTAGATAAAACCTTCAACTTAAAAAACTAAATTAGTAAATAATTAACCATTAAAAAGAATATTTGTAATTAATTATTTTAATAAAGTATTTGGATATTTTGGTTGTCTTCATCTCCATCATGCCCTCGTTTATGGGTAAGTTTGACTTTAGGAGTCATTTAACCGACGTTTCATCACCGACGCCACTTATAGTACACGTGGAGAATTCTAATTGGGCCGTTCTTTCTTCCCATTTGACTGTCGCTTTCCTTCTAATCGCTTCTTTCTTCTTTTCAATTACAATTTCTACCAATTATCGTTGGAAGAGGGAGATTATAGATAATTTATGGATTACTTTTTTAGAAAAATAAATTTGAGCCTGATTTTTTAACCTTTACATATTTGCTTTGACAATATGAACTAAGTTGAATACTAACATTGGGAAAGAAAAAATCAATTTTATTTGTGTAAATTAATTTTTATTCTAAACTTTTTAATTTTATACGATCAAAGTTTAGATATAAGTATATGAGAAATTTTCACATATAGAGAAGATGTCAAACTATTTACAAAAAATAGCAAACAAAAATTTCGATAGACATTGATAAACTTCTATCAACATTTATTAGTGATAGACTTCTATCATTTTTATCACTGATAAATCTTGATAGACTTCTATTAGCGTCTATCACAATTATCTAAAAATTCTACTATTTTATGTAAATAGTTTCCGTTATTTTTATATTTTTAAAAATTCTCCTAAGTATATTTTAATGGCTAAGCGATATCCATTTAAATTTTGACTTAGAAGTTAAAGATTCAGTCTCTTACGTCTTACCATACTAGTTAAACCCAAAAATCGCTATTTTAAAACAATATTTTAAATCTAGTTAAATATTACAAGGCCTCTATTTTAAATCTATTTCACTACCGTTTCCATCTCCCATTTCTTATTTCTAGCCTTTTTTCTTAATTTTTTAAAACAATATTTTTTTTGTTTCTTGTCTTTTTTTTTTCTCCTTGATAATCATTTTTTTTCTTCAAAATTTTCCGTTAAGTCAAGAATGATAAAATAATATTTTTGTTCAAAACTGAAAACACGAACAATGATAAAGAAATGATTTTTTTGTTAAAATAGTTATTCATAATCCATATAATTTGTAACTAGTTATTCATTGTTACATCCCATCTCATCAAACACAATCACTTTATGATACACTTATTCCAAGCATATATTAATTTTATCCGACATAAATCAACTAATATAAAATATATACCTCGATCAACAGATCAGAGATTCGAATTCCCTACTTTGCATATATGGTTGAGCTCATAAAAAAATGAAAAAATAAAAATAAATAACATATTATGAGTTGTACGTGATAGAGAACTAATCTCTTGACAAAAAATAATAAAGTGAAATTATTATCGTATCCTTGTTAGAAATTGTAAAAACTATTCTACGAGAAGAAAATATATATTATGTTCTGATCCTTCACATTCCTCGCCAATTCAATAGTAAAATGTAAGAGAAAAATTGAGGGGAGATAATAATTACAGAAGTTGGATGCAAATACAATAACAAACATATGCTTGTTGGTTTAAAATGATAGGGCTGTACTTAAGAAAGGGGTAGCTGGGTCTACCAATGTACCTTGTATGACGAAATTCTGACCAAAAACCACAGATAATCGGATTCGCCCTCGAGTGGTTTCGTCTATGTGTATGAATTTCTGAAGCGAATAATGGTGACTAATCTTTCCAGCCCTCCTTATTCAACCGTCGTGAGGCAAGACCTTTCGACGAAAGACTTGGAGTAACAGGCAAGGAAGGTGTGTGTGGTGTCTCATCATCCCAATTGTCATCCCAACTGTTTTCCCATCCGTCGTTATTGTCAGCAACGGATTTGCCTCCGATGGAAACAGGGAGCTCCATGTCCAGCCTTTGATATTTAGAATTGCTACTTACGAAATTCTTACGACGAATGCTAATGAACACTGAAGCAGCTGCAATTGTCAGAATTATAGCAAAAGCTACAATTGCAATAATATGTGGTTTTGTGAGGTAGCTGAACCGTGAGGACTTAGGAACATTATCGTCATTATTGTGCGCAATCAGATCCCTAAAATCAACACTACAACGGCCGCTACCTGCGGTTAGAACAATAGCACTTCCATCTCCTCCATCATCGATTGAAACTTTTACCTACATAATTTGATTATTTGGATGTGTATATTACGATGAAACTTTAGCACATGTAACTTACAATCAGCAGATATTCCATATTACTAGTAGGCATATGTTACTAGAATCTAACTGTAATTGGGATACTTGAAGAAATAGTAGTCAAACATTATCAAAGAAATAGATGAGATCTTTTATTGGATTTTAATAGCGGTCTATAATTTGTTGACTGTTTCTTCAATGAAAACCTGTTAGCTGGATTGTCAGAGAAGCATAAGAACAGTATGACCTCAAAAATGTATACAACGTTCTGGTTGTTCTGACCGACAGGGTAGCTGAAGCTCGAGGCAAACCAAGTCATCGCTTATCTTCTTTAATGTGTCAGAGTTAATAGAAGAGCCTTGTACAAAGTTCTTAAATGTAATTTCAACGAAAGTGCAGAAGAAAGAATTTTCAACTTTAGGTGATGTCTTCTTCCCTTCAAATTACAATATTTTATTAGGTACTTAAGCACCTTGGAGAACCACACCCCATATTGAAGTTGGAGAGCCAAGCCACTTAAGTACCACATTGGTCATCCCATTCTAACCGATGTAGGACAAAGGTAGCCCATACTACCTTGGTTCCTAACATATTTCTAGCACCATAATCCACACTCTTGAGCTTGGCTCGAAGTTTAGACAATATTCTAAGGTTAAGTGCCTAGCCACGATTGCAATCCCTCGATGGGAGAGGAAGCATTGTATTTGGAAGTTCAGATATAAGAACGATTTTCATTATACTGAACTAACTGAACTTTTGAACCCTAAATGGAGTTCTATATCCAAACTTTTTTGTATATGTTCCCTTTTTTTCTTTTTCTAATTGAAGTCAATTGGAAAGCTCCACTGCTACTCCTTTGGCTCTCTAGGGAGAGTACATTTTATCCTCCCATTTCTGTATTCTTTCAGCTCTTAGTGAAATGCTTCTCCTATCTCCTCAGAGAGGAGGGAGAACCTTTCTATTCTTGCCAAGAAATTTCTATTATCTCTTGTAAAAACCCTTGATCCCTCAAAGCAAGTGTGCTTCCATTGAATCCACAATAACTACATAGATAAACAAGCACAATACTAGTAAAACCAATTCACAACCAAAAATTATTAAACTGGAAACATTTCAGAAAGGTGGAGGATGTGTCGTTTGCCTATGGTCAGAGAGAAAAGATATGAGTTTTATAGAGAATGGACTTAATTTGTAGAGTTGAATATCAAATAGATGGAGCGTCCGTTATTGCCTGTCGGTGGGGCTTTCATCTAGGGAATGTCATACTACTCTCCTGCCTCCATATTCACTAGCTAGAGATCTTTCTTGTGACACTTGGGAGTTTAAGGAGGATGTCTTATCATCCATCTTTTTTGTCTAAAGAAAAAAACAATTGGGCGTGGTGTATGAAAATTTGACATATAATGTAACAAGGAGCGAAAGACCCAGCAACAAGTATTAAAGGAAGAGAAGATTGGGGATTGGTTAGTCATTGATCTTTTCATCAAAATAACCAAGCATCTAACTTAAATATCTCACTATGTAAGGCTACATTTTCTTAAGCATCAAATTGATAGGAACGATATTAGGGATTATTAGGGTACTAAGGGCATATTAGTAATTAGATAGGGAGTTTGTTATATTTGTTGATTATAAATAGAGGGAGAGTGGAATTTAGAAGATAGACAATATTGTGGTGTGTGAATTAGGGCTTGAGTGTTATCTCAAGATTGGGAGGGTCCAAGTACCTCGAATTACTTGGTTTATCTTATATTTTGGTTACCTATTATATCTCAATATATTTGGGTTTTATCACAAATGAAATGATCTAAATACCTTTTTATCTTCTTTCTCTTGAAGTTGAACTTCACTCTTCTCCAGATGAACAAAATCTGGCGCAGAGATTTTCACAGTGAGAGGACCTGTTCCCTTGTTCTGGATTAGCAACAAAAGTTGAGGAGATTCTGCAACATTGTATACATACAAGAACGTAAGATTTGAAAATACACACACGCACACACATACATTAACTGAAAAATAGAAATGATTTATAATCTGAGAGCTTCATTGTGATGAAGTGCACTAAGAAAAGGTAATAACAGCTGAAATATGTTAGGTTCGTGCATGGTAAGCATACGTAAATTTCAATCTGTAGAAAACCCATTGGCCATTAGTTTATCACAAAAATTCCTCCAATATTCTCAACATACATTTAGGTTCAAAACACAGAACCCCCCTAATCCTTCAGAGACCAGATTTGATATTGCAATAGATATCAATTGGTTGACGCACATTCATAACGGCACCCAGACGCCAATTAGTCAGAGGAAAGCACATCTAAGATTTGAAAGATTTTGGTTGGCTAGGTAAATTTGGTTATTATTCAGAGAAGTTAGATTGGAAAATCATGTTCACAGAGGAAAACAACAATGAAATAGAAAAAGATAATCTACAACTATCAATTATCATCTTAACAAGTCCATCTAGCTTTTGACTTAAACTCCATGGACCTTGGAAGGAAGAAGGGAAAAAAAAGTTTTCATAAGAAAATTTTCTTAGGACTTCTATCCATGATTACAGAAAATATGAAGCTCAATACTGGATGTGCCTTTACAGTGGTTAAAGTCCTAACTCAACTCTACCTTGAACCTTTAAAATTTTACGAGGTGCTTAAGTCAAAATTAAGATTATGTTGTAAAAGAAAATCTAAAATTTTTAAATGTGAAGATCAAGATTCAATACAGCATGTGCCTTTACGGTGGTTAAAGTCCTAACTCATCTCTGCCTTGAACGTTTAGAATTTTGCCAGGTGCTTAAGTCAAAATTTAGATCATGTTGTAAAACTATTACATATGCAATCCAAACTTCATACTCATGCATGCAATCTGATTCCAAGTTATACTGTGATCAAGATTATGTACCTCCTATCCCGCCCAGAAAGCCCCACATTTTAAATCAAGAATATGGAAACCTATTAAAATCATGATCACATATTCAGACTAGGGGGTATAAAATAAGAGCAATATTTTAGAGAGATTAAGGAACGGCCATCTGCAGAAATAAATAGGACAAAAAGTATAGGCATCGTTACAGAAAACAACTGAGAGCACCATATTTAGTAAGAAAATTAAACTCAATTGCTGTAAATGCATACCATTTCCTGGAACTCGCAAGCAAGCAACCAACTTATTTCCCTCATCAGTGCATTTATTTGATGAATCACAATCCTCACCCGGAGAGCCATCCTTTCTTTTCGATGCTGAAGATACTGTACTTTCGCCCTTCCCACTACTCTTAGACGCTTCCTTTGAAACTGAATTATCTACCTGCTTCCCCTTTTCTTTCTCTCCCTTATTCCTTCCTTCCTCGCCTAAACCACCGTTCTTCTTTACTTTATTTGCACCTTCCTCCGATACTGTTTCACTTTCAGGATCCTTCTTAATTTTATCCCCACTGCTCTTAACACCCCCCTTTGAGACGCTTACTTGGTGTTCATCCTTCTTTTCCTTACCAGCAGAAACAGAATTAAGATCCTTATTAGATTTGGTGTCCTTGCTTGCATCATTTGCTCTATTCACTGTTTTCGAATCTAAACCGTTGTTTGCACTGTCTTCCACCTACATTCAAATCCATCGCCAACGAGACGCTAAACAGAAATAGTAAATTCAATCCGACAGAAGCGAAATGAAGCTCTCGTACCTTTGAGTCAACACAAGTGCAGTAACAAATTAGTAGCACCAAAAAGAATCCAACCGAAATGCGAAACTGAGTCTTCATAACGTCAAATGTAAAAAAACAATAAGATTTCTTGTCTTTGCACAAGCACCGAACCCTATTTCCTAGAAACAGAAAGTAAAGTAAAATCAAACAACATGGATCAGCGAGAGTAACAAGTAACTAAAAACCAGAAACAGAAAGAAGAAGAAGGTGGACAATAAGTTGGCATCAGCGGAGCAAACTAAAACATAGCTCACCTAATAGAAGACGCCAAATGATTCCGTGGCTTCGTTCGATGATTCATAAGCACGCAGGTCACCATATGCTTCTGAAAGAAGCAAGGAAGAAAGCTGAAGGAGCTCGATCGTAGGGCTCAAGTTCAACTGCAATTTTGAAAAGTATCTGGAGAACGAAGATGAATGACGTTGACTGACCAGTCAACGCTAATGAATGGAAGCCTATTATCGGCCCATTTCCATAGGCCCAAATGTCAAGATAATAAAAGTGGGCTTAGGGACTCCAGGAAAATGAAAATTTTGCATTCTAAAAGGTATTTATTTTTTACTCGTTGCAAATATAGTAATTTGGTTCAAAGTATAAGTAGATATAGCACTATATAAAAAAATTTGTGAATTTAGATCCAGCTCTCTTGGTAGGAGTCTATTTGCAATAGGGTCTATCAGGAGTAAATCTTGCTATTTTTGCAATTCTTTAAAGAAAAATTGCTATGCACTAGATTATTATCCCTAAAAGTATTACTCATTGTAATTACTCTTTACTTTTTAAAAATAATATTAATCAAATAGTATGTTAATAAAGGGTCTCAAGTCTTGAGTCTAATTTCAATTTGGTACCTAGATTTCATAATGTTACACTTTTACTCCTTAATTTTTAGTTTAATTTCTATTAGTTCCTTGGTTTCAAACTGTTATATGTTTACACATGAATTTTGAGTTGTATTTGTTCCTATCTGATCATAATTTTTCATTTTCATAATTAGTGGGATGTTCTCAAATATAGAATAATGAGTTAAACTACTTACAAATATAGAAAATTTTTACAGTCTATCAGCGATAGACCACAATAGAATTCTATTGCAGTCTATCGCTGATAGATAATGAAATTTTTCTATATTTATAAATAGTTTGATATTTTTTCTGTTTATAATAATTTCTCATTAATAATTGATCTAATCATAATCTCTATTAAGATTTATAGACTTTGTCGAGCCTAATATATTTACCACATCCACAACAATCTACATAATTTTTTATCTCTATTAAGATTTATAGACTTTGTCGAGCCTAATATATTTACCACATCCACAACAATCTACATAATTTTTTTTGTACGTCAATTTCAAGCATTAGAGATTGAACCTTTAAGTCAAGCTCACATTGTCAAATACCAATAAGTCAAGTTCACTTTGGTAAATTTTATATATTTTTATTTTTATTTTAGTTTTTTTAACACAATAGAAATAGAGAAATTCGAACTATAAACCTCTTGGTCACTAATACATCTTATATCAGTTGAGCTATACTTATTTTGGTAAATTTTGCATATTTTTAAATATGACAAAATGTTAACATAATAATCTAAGATGTGACGATATAAGTTATGGGTGATTGAGACTAAACTTTTCTTTTTGGCACAAAGTTGGTTATAATAGTATATGAGATTATAACCGTATGTGTCCATAATATTTTAGTTATAAAATCTTTTCGGAGTGCTTATTTGTTTAACATGGAGTTCTTAAGTATGAGACATGAGTTTAGGTTATTTTTTATTTTTTAGAAAATATATAAGGAAAATTATTATAAATAGAAAAAATATCAAATTATTTACAAATATAGAAAAATTTCACTATCTATCAGATTGCGATAGAAGTCTATCGCATTCTATCGCTCAAGCAATAAAAGTCTATCACGGTCTATCGCTGATAGACAGTAAAATTTTCCATATTTATAAATAGTTGGACTTATTTTTCTATATTTGAAAACAACACTACTCGTCCTGTTTCATTTTATTTTTTAGAAGAATAAAAGAATGTTGTAATTATGGATTAAATTTTGCATATTTTTAAAGATAACAAAATGTAATTAACATAATAATGTAAGATGTGACGATATAAGTTATGGGTGATTGAGACTAAACTTTTCTTTGTTTCATAGAGTTGGTTATAATAGTATATGAGATTATAACCGTTTGTGTCCATAATATTTTAGTTATAAAATCTTTTCAGAATGCTTATTTGTTTTAACATAGAGTTCTTAAGTATAAATTTAGGTTATTTTGTATCTTTTTAGTATATATAAATAGTGTATATTAAATATCATATTTTGCAAAGAGAAATAAAAGTTAAAAAACGACGTCGAATTAATTTGATTGTTTTCAAATATAAAAAAATAAGTCGAACTATTTATAAATATATAAAAAAATTTACTTTACTTTTTATAAGAATAAAAGAATTTTGTAATTATGGATTGAATTAATTGAGTAATTGTTTGAGAAAAGTCACTCTATTCTATTTTTCTCATAAATTATTTCAACAAATACTACTATATCCTAACAATCTAACCTTTTTTTTTTCTTTTTTTTAAGAGTACAACATATTTATCCTTATTTATCATATATAAATACGAACCAAAGATTAGTTTAAAAATATAGGAATCTAAAACAATCCTAACTAATTATGCGATGATCAAAGAAAATTTAGGTCCACCATATAATTAAAAAATATTTTTTTTTTATTAAAAACAAATCCCATAAAAACTATACGCCAAATAGAGAAAGCAGAATCTAATAAGGTCATCAAGACTTTTATTGGATGCCAACCTTATAATACATAAGATCCAAGAGACAAATTGCAAATTATACAAATACTTTTTATTCCATAATGTCACAAAGATCAAGGGATTTCTATTTTATTTGATTTCAAAAATTATTAGGTTACTTCAAGACAAACTCCATTACATCTTTTTAATCATGTCCTCTCATTGCTTTTTATTATTCTTCTTCTATGGTGTCATTTCACATCCTCGTCATTTATTTTCTCTTCAAAATTATCTAATATAATTAGCCATTTTTATCTTTTTCTTCCAACAGAAAAAAAAAATGTTTAACTTAAAGATTTCGTAACTCTTTTAACACTTTTCAATCACTAATTAATCTATTCGATGTAATTTATCTCGTTCAATTGAAAGACCTATAAATATATTTTTAATGTTCATTAAGTTTGAACTTTTTTAAGCTAACGATCTTTTTCATTGTTATCTTAGACCAATCAAGAAGTATATGACATTAGACGTACACCATTCTAAACCATGTATGAAGCTTCTTAAACATAAATTCTTCCTTTCAATTTTTAATTCTATTTCTTAAAAATTCAACGGATAATCATATCTCATAGATAAATGGTGTAATTATTGAGATATTTACAAATAATAATAATAATAATAATAATAAACACAATGGCAAGTTACATTAATTGTTAAGAAATTTGGTAAAAAAAAATGATGATTTATTTGCACATTCGTATCTTTGTTGGATGGAGAGAGTTATTAAAAGGATATAAATTAAAATTAATCCTATTTAATTTAAATAAATCAAATGAATGATTAATCTAGAATACAAATTAATCCATAATATTATTTTTTTAAAAACAATAATGTATAATATTATTTAAAGTTTATATTTCCCTGCTCTAAATATTCATTATATATTGAATTCATTTGTATATATGTGTACACAAGTACGTGGATATACATACACACACTTGAATATTAATGGGGGATTAAGGTACTCATGAAAAAAAAATGTTTGAAAGAAAAGGCACGACAACAATTATAGAATAATTAGTAAATTTTAGTTAATATTTAGTTTAGTTGTTTAACTTGGATTAACTAGTGTTTAATTAGAATTTTATAATTAATTAGTTAATTCTATTTTCTTGTAAGACTTTTAAAGATGGTAATAAGGAGATTTTTTTTTTTAAATTATCATTTGATTATAGAACTTTAGTTCTTTTGAGAGAGTTCTCTTCTTAGAGATGAATTTTCTTTGTTTAGATATAGATTTGGTCTAATATCTATTTCGTTACATCAATAGGTCATGTTTAGATAAACATAACAAAAAAAAAAATCAAAGTAAAACTTAGAGTTCATATATACTTATATACGCATAAATATGCGGCTTGGGTTTTGAAATATGTATTTTATGTATTTAGATGATAAGTGGACTTCTTTTGTCTCTAGAAATTTAAGTTAATGAAAATGGTACAAACCATTCCTGTAATATGAGGTTTGTTATGATTACACTCTTCAACTTTTAATTTAATCAATTAATCCTATTGAATTTTGTGATTGGTTACAATAAGTATACTTATGAACTTCTAATTTGATCAATTAACTATTTTTAGTTTGTTAATTGTTGCAATCTATCCCTTGTAATTCCTTAAGATTTTACATTTATTATTGTTTGTGAGTTATATAAATATTTTTTAGTTTTTTTTATTAAAATAACATTGGATGAAATTTGAAATTTATAAAGAAAAATAACCAAAAAATAAATTGAACTAGAGAATGTAAAAATAAATTTGAAAATTTCTAGTTAAGTAATAATTTTTTTAAAAAAAAAAATAGAAATTAAGATTAAAGTTTTACATTTGCCCTTATTCCTGAGTTATTAAGATATATTTTGAATTTCTCATTAAGATACTGATATCAACATCTATAACAAAAATTTAATTTTACAAATATATCAATGGTAACATAAAGTTGATGGCAACAAATAATAAAACTAAAAGTCCAATAGTGTAATCGTAATAAATCTCATGGTTTAACAAATAATAAAACTGAAAGTCCAATAGTGTAATCATAATAAATCTCATAATTTAGGAATGGTTTGTACAAATATTTTTTTAAATATTTATTATTTATATTATAGATTGTTTCTTGCTTTTTTTAATCTTTAATCGATTTTTTATGACATATTAGAAATGTCAATTGAGTTTTTTGTTGATATTAATTCTATAAACATCTAAAAATGTAATGAAAATGTGAATATATTGAAGAAAATTTATTCTCATCGGTAAATTTGACATCTTAAAGTAACTTATTCTATATCATATTAAATTACCAATTGATCAAAAAACTTAACGGTGAAGAAAAATTTTAATATATAATATAATATCTCTGGAAGAAATAATAAATAAAAATAAAGACAATTTTGTATTTACAACAGTAACCGTCATAAATATGGTTTTTTCTTTTTTTCTCTTTTTTTTTAGGCAATATGGTGGAAAATTATTCAAAATACCCAAAAAGCAAAAACTTTTCTATGACTGACCTCTTTCTACAAACTTGTTTGTTATTGACCCTTTGGCATGTGAAATACCGCTTTTACCCTTAATATTAAATACTCACCTTCTCCTCTATTTCCTACCTCTCTTTTACTCTTTTCTTTCAACAACCAAAAAATGAAAATTCAATGTTATTTAAAAGTAAATATGCTTCAATATTTTGCTTAATTTCTAAGCATAGTTGGAAAGAACATGAAAAAACGTATAAAAACGAGTGGTCATTTAGCTAAAACGAAGTTGTATCGACGAAGATATGACAAAAATAAAATTATCGTATGTGCAGAAAAAGTGCGTGATCGCTGACATCATGGTACGCGATCGCTTATGTTATGGTGCGCGATCGCTTACCTCATGGTACGCGATCGCTGATGTCATGGTGCGCGATCGCTTACGTTAGGGTGCGTGATCGCTGACCTCATGGTGCGCGATCGTTTTGCAATTTTATTTTAATCATATATCCACCAATACAACTTTGTTTTAGCTAAACGACTGCTCGTTTTCATACGTTTTTTCATATTCTTTTCAACCATACTTGTAATTCTACCAAAAAAAATTAAACAATCTTCAACTCTAATACTCCAAAAGTAAAATTCATCGAAGTTTAAATGTTATAAGGTCATTTATATTCAATATTATTTGACATTTTTTTTCTTTTTTATAAACATTATTGGAAAGAGCACAAAAAAACGTATGAAAACGAGTGGTCATTTAGCTAAAACGAAATTGTATCAACGAAGATATGACAAAAACAAAATTGCAAAGCGTGCAGAAAAAGTGCGCGATCGCTGACTGGTACGTGATCACTTTGCAATTTTGTTTTGGTCATATATTCGTTAATACTACTTCGTTTTAGCTAGATGACCACTCGTTTTTATACATTTTTTCGTGTTGTTTCTGATAATGCTTATAAAAAGAACAAAATTTAAAAGAATATTGAATCTAAATGGCCTTACAACATTTAAACTTCGATAAATTTTACTTTTGGAGTATTAGAGTTGAAGATTGTTTAATTTTTTTTGGTAGAATTACAAGTATGATTGAAAAGAACACGAAAAAACGTATGAAAACGAGTGGTCATTTAGCTAAAACAAAATTGTATCGGCGGATATATGACTAAAACAAAATTGCAAAACGATCGCGCACCCTAATGTAAGCGATCGCGCACCATGACATCAGCGATCGCGTATCATGAGGTCAGCGATCGCAAACCATGACATAAGCGATTGCGTACCATGATGTCAGCGATCGCACACTTTTTCTGCACATACGATAATTTTATTTTTGTCGTATCTTCGTCGAAACAACTTCGTTTTAGCTAAATGACCACTCGTTTTTATACGTTTTTTCGTGTTCTTTCCAACTATGCATTAGAAATTAAGCAAAATATTGAAACATCTTTACTTTTAAATGACATTAAATTTTTGTTTTTTGGTTGTTGAAAGAGAAAAGCAAAAGAGATGTAGAAAATAGAAAAAAATGTGAAATATGCCAAAGGGGTCAATAGCAAACATATTTTTGGAAAGAGGTCAATCATTGAAAAGTTTTTACTTTTCCGGTCATTTTAAATAATTTTTCCAATATGGTGGCTGTATTAAATTGGGAAGAAAAATAATTAATTTAATTTTTTTAAAGAAGAAATCCCGCAGCTGTGACTGTGACAGAAGGTTGTGAAACGGCGGTTTCATCCCTCGTGACCGCGTGGCGCCGTTTAATTGGTGGTGATTCATGGAGCACGTGCATTGAACGGTGTCATTTTTTGAAGGCTTGAGGTCGAGGGAACATCACGTGAGGGGCCCACTATTAATTGTCAGAGTGCACGTGCTTCCACATGATCATAATTTGAAGGTCGCTTTAAAATGGGCCACGTGTCCTCTAATCTCCGTGATCAGCGGCACCCTAGCATTGGCTTTGTGACTCGTGTAAATAAATAACACAAATGAAAAATGTTTTTTCTTAAGAAGAAAAAAACAACTCGTTTTTAAATTTTACCAACCAATCCTACCCAAACCAAACTCTACTTTAAAAATAAGATGATAAAATTAAAGATTTGTAATTTAAAAAAAAAAAAAAAGTGATTCTTTAAAGAGATAATATGATATAACATTATCCCAAAGTTCATTTTTTAATGGTTTTGTTTCTTAACCAAGTCATTGTATTTTTGCCTAACATGGGATATTTTTGGCAGTTGTTCTTGTATAGGTGAAGAAAATATTTTAGTTGAGTTGGGTTATTTTTGTAATTTGGTTTTGATTTTTTTTTTTTTAGAATTTTATGTATTGGCCTATGAGCAAGATCTTGTTATTTTTTGTGTTAGAGCGATGATGAGGTGTAGCACCTAGTCCTATACTCCTCATTCCTTTACACACAAAGAATTTGTTTTAAAAAAACCATTTTTAAAAATAAAAAATAAAAACTACCACATGTCAATTTTTTATTTGATAATTACCTAGGTTGCACAAACATAGGTGCGTCCCAAGTAGCACCTAACTATTTTCCTTTGTGTTATAAGAGAAATTGAACATGACAAAATATACAGGGGATCAAGAAAAAATTATGAAGAAATAGCTCGAAGGGGAAAAAACTTAATTGAAATAAGCTAGAGTCAATTAATACTCGAGTTTAGCCTACCGTTTCGAGAAAATGAATCTCTATCATAAATTGTCACAAGTCACACACAATGTTACAACGAAAGCAATAACTAAATAGTACAAATAGTAATGATGGTGGAAAGAGACACCAAGTTTGCTAATCTAATTCAGTGCAATATCACCTACGTCTATGGGTAGTGTGTCCTGGGAAAGATAACTTAAGCTCCCCCTAAATGTGAGACTTCATTTCAACTATAACCTCGATCTTTCCTTGTCTCATACGAAGTGCCCTTCACTTGAGAAACTTAGGTTCCTTCTAAATGTGAGAATACCTCTCACAAAAGATTGCTTCACTGCAAGATGGTCATAAAAAGACCTCTTAACTAGCTATTAGATACTCAAGCCTCTCAAGAGACTCAAGCACGAACAAATTAGAATAACTTATTCCGTACACCACTCATATCGAGTGACAAACCCTTGTTTACACAGAACACGCTGCAACACAACAAAAACAATCATTTTAGAAGAAAAGTGACAACCCTAAAGCAATAAGAACGTTATCACCACACATGACTCCATCTTCAGAATGAAGACAAGATATCTCCCATATAGCTTGTTTTGAAATAGATTTCTAGACTAAATGGAGACTAACTTGACCAAGTTTCTTTTGCAAGAGCACAATTTCACCGTGCTTAGAAAAGTTATAGACAAAATTAACACCATTAGAAATCCACAAGTAGCAATTATTAAAAGAACTTATATCTGGCATTATGAGATATTTTTCATTGTCTATAACCAAACATTGGTCTTTCGAGAAACTAACATTTAAGGCTTGATCACATAACTGACTAATGCTTAAATTCATGCATGTCATGGCATGAATCACAAACCTTCCACAAGCATGACATCTTGGGGAGAATGGTATCAGAGTTAGTCACCATTACTTATAATATTTTGATCCGTATTTCCACAAATGGAAAGAATCAAAGAAGGTGGATCTACCACACATCTCCCAGTGCTGGATGGAACAAATTGTACGTAGTGGAAGGCTAGAATGATAGTTTTTTTAAAGTCTATTGATCATAATACTTGGATATTAGTTATGACTGGATGGATTCCTCAGCAGACTGTTGTTGTCAATAGTGGAAATGCTCCTAAACATGAAATTGAATGGACTGAAGCTGAGGATGAAGCCTCACTAGGGAATTCTTTTGCTCTAAATGATATTTAATAGAGTTGACAAGAATATCTTTCAATTGATCAACACATGTGTTGATGTCAAAAAATGGATCAACCGTGAATTTGTTTTCTTTAGGAGAGATTCGCCCGAGTGCCTGCAAGACAAAAGCAAATGAGTACGGGTGTGGCGTCTAGCCACACACACTCCGACACTCAAGTCAGTCTTGTGTTTTTGAATAACTAGACAGTAAGGAAATAATAGGATCTTTTTAGCACAATTTTGAGTGTACCTTCGACCAATGGTCTCAGTCTTATTTATAGGTAGAAAAATGTAACTGACGTCGAGAGTTATAACGCCCTTCTTCAATCCACGTAACAGCTGAGTTAATTGATTGAGCAGTTACGTCATTATTGGTGCATCATTTGAAGGCTCGCCCATTATGAATATCGACGGTTTCAACCCCCAATTGCCTCTCCTAAGCTTTCTGTTTAGCTTAGACTCCTCTTGGCTTGAGCTCGACTCTCCTAAGCTTTGTAGGCTTAGGCTCACCTGAGCTCTCTTAGCTTACCTCACGGATCCCACTAAGTTTGAGCTCTCTCGGGGCTCTCTCGCGGGTTCTCTTCTAAGCTAGAGCTTGACTCTTCTAAGCTTGCTTGTAGGCTTAGGCTCACCTGAGCTTTCTTAGCTTACTTCACGGGTCCCACTGAGCTTGAGTTTTCTTAGGGCTCTCTCGTGGGTACTCTTCTAAGCTAGGGCTCGACTCTCCTAAGCTTGTAAGTTTAGGTTCACCTGAGCTCTCTTGGGGCACTTCATGGAGGCTCTTCAGCTCACCTCCACCTAGGCTCATGGAGTCTCTTCCGCCCACCTCCACCTAGGCTCATGGAGGCTCTTCAGCTCACCTCTCTTAGGGCAAACCATTTTATATTAATATCAATATGCTTATTTTTTATTATTGGTAAATTTTTCTACAATATAATAAAAATATTAATTCACCTCTCTTATTAATATCAAACCTATAAAATATAGAAGGAAAATTTAATACTATGCTTACCGGTTACCACACAAAAGCCGCAGGTTTGATTTGGCTGTTCCCGTCTGCCGACGTAAGGCGACAAGCAACCCATTGGAAACCGCCACGTGTATTATTAATTTATCACATCCTCTTGGCCCCAAAATTTATTAACTAATAAATCTTTTTGGCTTCTGTTACTTTTTCTTTTTACATTTAATTTAATAAATAATAAAAAGATAATGCCATTAATTAAAATGGTTTGTTCTTTCTCTGGAAGATTTTATGACTTTATTAAATTGTGCCCTCTCAACGACCCTACCATTAAATTTCGTTGCTTTTTCCCCCTTTTTATTATTATTATTATTATTTTTTGGATGAATAGCCAAAGTCCAAAGAGTAAAGACATGCCGTTTTCCAATTTTTATTTATTTTAAAGGCGAACTTGCAATAAATATAAAATTCAATGGGCCGTACTGCAATTAACTGCCCGAAAAATAGCTTCCCCACTCACTCGGAGTTTTGTTTTAAATCCCCAACCGTGACGTGTATTATTTAGGTTTTATTTTTTTATTTTCAATAAATTAAAAGTTAAAATATTATTTTCATCTTCATATTTTTGTTAAATTTTAATCCATATATTTTTAAGAATAATTACGTTGGATAGCACTTTTAGAGATAATAATTAAATATATAGTAACATTTTTTAAAAATTGTAAATATAGCAAAATATATCATATCGCTGATAGACTTCTACCAGCGATATAATCTATCACCGATAGACTCTTACTAGTGATATGGTACTTCAAAAGCATAATTTTAATTTTGCTATATCTACAAATTCTTTTGCATTATACTATATCTGCAAATACTTTGGACCTAATTGCTATATTTGCAACTGCCCCTATTTTTAATTATTCAATTTTAGAAACTAATCTTTCAATAAATCTTAAATTTAGTCCCTCGAAGTTAAATTTTTACCGAAATTGATTAAATATTAATAATTTTCATACCAGAAATTACAATATGTGAATACGTTATCCAATTTTATAATAAAAATTGTAAGTTTTTTTTTTAAAAAAAAATCAACAATAAACTAATATTGACACTAAATTTAAATTTAAAATTTATTGAAAATACAAAGGCTAAAATTAAACCAACTCTAAAATATAGGAACTGAAATATTATTTTTAACCTAAATTAAATTATGGGATCAAGGAATTATAATATAAATAGAGAGGGGGAGAGGGGAAAGGAATCAAATTGCAAATAGAAACAAAATCCACCCTTCAGAGTTGGATTTTATATGAAGAACAAGAATTTTGGGCCCTCCAAAATCAATGGCAGTTAAAGTGGGAACAATCTTGGAAGCTTAATTGAAGGGATTTTTCCTTTTTCTATTTCCTTTTTTTTTTAATTTTATTTTTCATAATGGGGAGGAACTTTTACAAAAGATCTCACTTAATAAAGATATTCCATTCTTTAATTCACTAAAACTTTAATAAAATATTATTTTGATATTCATATATGTTTAATTCTATTTTAGTCAATTAGTATTGATTTATACACAATTCTTAAAGAAATTATTAAAGATAAGTCTAAATTGATTCATTTATGAAAATTTGGAGTTTAATTAATCAAATTTAAGTCTCATACAGTAAATTATTACATTTACAAACTTCTTTAGAATTGTTAAAATTATTAGTTTAGAGGATATATTGCTCTGATGCCATATTAAATCATTGATTGACCCAAAAATTAAATTGATGTGTGAAGGTAAATTTAATATTATATCAACACTTTTACACAACAGTGACTAATTAAGTCATGTCTCTTTAAAAATTAAACATTTTTTCTATTTTTTAAAAAAATAGAATTTGAATTATCGAGAGCTTAAAAAGTAAGAGAAGAAAAAATGTATTGTAATGTATATAGTTGTTAATATAGGAAAAAGTTAGTTTTTCTATTAGGTTTTTTAGCTTTCGATTTTTTTGTCTAATAACTTTAACCAATTCAATATTTTCAAAATTCACAATAAATTGAAAGTTATGGTTCTTTAAGACACAAAATTCACAATAAATTCACTACTTTTAAAACTATTGAAAGATATAAGGGACAATGAGACAAAAAGTTTAAAGTTTGAGGATTTATTAAACAGTTTTAAGATTTAGAAATGTATTAAATGCAATGAGTACAAACTTATGAGTCTATTAAATAATTTTTAAAACTGAAAAACTTACTAAATATATATGAACTTACGGGGTGTTTGATTGAGGCATTAAATATAATAGTGGCGCACAATTATTTATAAACTAAATACTATTTCAAAATTCTCTTTACTACGATATTTACTTTTTTTTTCACACATTCTCTCTTTTATTATTTGATACAGTATTTACTATTTTCTATCCAAACACGTATTATTATAACTCAAATTAAAATAGTTTGCACTCCAAACACAAACTATTATAACTCACATATTATTATAATTCATTGACTATAATAATCAATCCCACAAATTATTATAACCATTGATTATAATAATCACTACTATGCCTTTAATATTGCAATTTAACCTAAAAATTAAATAAATTGTTCCCTACTTTAATATTATGGAAAAAATAAATAAATAATTGTTCCCTACCTTAATATTATGGAAAAAAAAGTAAAATATTTATAACTTATAACGAAGAGAAAATTAGTTGTGGTTGTGGGGCTCAAGGCGTGTTGTTTTCACCAATTTTGAACCAATCACATTCAATTCCTATATCGCTTTTTACTTTTTGGTTTTTGTGTTGTTATAATTATAATAAAGAGCCTACATCTTCCATATTTCCAACCAAACCCCCACACTCTTCACTATTTATATTATTTCCTCTACCTTTTAGGTAAGAATAATTTCGGTCCCCCTTCGACATGCCCCGATTATTATGATTCAGCTTCTTTCATTATTATGATCCTCTCTTATTTTTATTTTTTATTTTTTATTTTTTATTTTTGTTAGTTATTAATAATCTTTTTTTAAAATATTGTAATCTAATCTTTGAAGACGAATCCAAAAAATCTTAGATAGATTTTTAGAACTAAAGAATGTTTTTCTTATTAAAAAATATATATCTTTTCAAGCTTTGTTCGATTTTTTAAATGTATCTAAAAAACACAATAAAAACCCTTCTTTGTAGAAATAGGAAACTAAGAAGCATTTTTTTCTTTTACCAAATGGGACCATGATGATAGGTTTGAAAGGCAATGTTTAATCTCAACAAAATAATTTTAGGTTGTTTAAATTAAACTAAATATACCTAATAGTCTCTAATCTTTTTAAGTTGTTTTCAATTTGGCTTTTAATTGTGAGAATTTATCAACTTTATCTTTGACACGTATAATAAATTATCAATTTAAGTCATTTAAAAAATGTTAATAAAAAGTTGAAATTATAAATTAATGTTCTATTAGAACATTTATATGTACTCAAATGCTATTTAATACTTGAAATTTAATTTGGTCATTATTGTGTGTACATTTACCGAGACAAGTTGAGACTGTGAGTTGAGACAAGTAGGAGGCATATAAATAAAGGTAGCTTAGAGGACCCCTTAGAGAGAGCATAAAGTGAGCTCAATAGATCTATGGAGAAAAACTAGAGTTAGCTAAGTGAGACCCATGAGGAGTTAGAGTGAGCTCAGAGGATCTCATGGGGGAGAGCGTAGAGAGAGTTGAGAGGACTCATGGGAAGAGCCTAAAGTGAGCTTAGAAGGTAACTTAGAGCACCTATGAGAAGAGCCTAAAGTAAGCTCAGAAGACACATGAGGGAGCCTTTTGAAACTTAGAGGGAGCTTAGAAGACTTATGAAGGAGTCTGATAGAGCTCAGAGAGAACCAGTGAAGGAACCTATTAAGCTTAGAGGACTAAAGAAAAAAGCCTAGAGTGAGCTCAGGAAAAAGCCTAGATTGTTTTCAATTTGGCCCTTAATTGTGTAAATTTCTCAACTTTACCATTCATGTATAATAAATTATCAATTTACGTCATTTAAAAAAAGTTAATTAAAGGTTGAAATGATAAATTAATGTTTTATTAGCACATCTGAACGTTAATATGTACTCAAATGCTATTTAATACTTGAAATTTAAGGTCATTGTTATGGGTAGATTTACTGAAACAAGTTGAGACTGTGAGTTGAGACAAGTAGGAGGCACACAAACAAAAGTAGCTTAGAGGACCCATGAGAGAGAGCTTAGAGTGAGCTCAGTAGATCGATGGAGCTTAGAGTGAGCTAAGTGGGATCCATGGGGAGCTAGAGTGAGCTTAGAAGATCTCATGGGGAGAGCCCAGAGAGAGTTGAGAGGACTTATGGGAAGAGCCTAAAATGAGCTTAGAGGGAGCTTAGAGGACCTATGAGAAAGCCTAAAAGTGAGCTCACAGAGGACCTATAAGGAACTTAATGGAGCTTAAATGATCCATAAGAAGAGCGTTGAGTGAACTCAGAGGGACGACCCATGAGGGAGTCTAGTGGAACTCAAAGAACTTATGAGAAGAGCTTAAAGTGAGCTCAGTAAACACATGAGCGAGCCTTTTGAAACTTAGAGGGAGCTTAGAAGACCTATGAGGGAGTCTAATGGAGCTTAGAAAGTACCAATGAGGGAACCTATTAAAGTCAGAGGACCCATGGAAAATGTCTAGAGTGAGCTTAGAGAATCTATGGGGAGACTATGACTCACATGAGGGACCTTAAAGGACCCTTGGAAGATCTTTGTAGAACCTTAGAGGACCCATGGGAGGAGGCCTCAGAGTGATTGAGTTTGAAACCATCCAAATTTTCAATGGACAGGTCATAAAGGAAACATTGAGAATCTGCGTGGGTGATATAGTGATCGTGTAACTGCCCAACGAATATTAACTCGGTTGTTCCAAAAATTTAAGAGGGAAAATTATGAGCTCGAATGTCAATTATGTATTACTGTCCTATATAAACAATCAAAGTCATTAGTCAAAGGTGGACATAAAATCCTCTACTATTTTCTACTATCAAGTTACTCACAAACTCGAGACTGACTTGAGTGTCGGAGTGCATGTGGCTTGACACAAAACTGATGCTCACTTTCTTTTTTTCTTATAGGTACTTCAACTATTTCTTCATGTATTACAAATTTATGGTTGATCCATTTTTTGACATCATCATCCATTAGTAAAATCGACTTGTATGTCAATTTAGCTTCTATTTTTTCTATGTTTTCATGTGTCTAAACATATTAATAAAACAATTACTTAATCACACATCATTTTTGTTACACAAACTATAACATGATTTTGAGGAGTGTGTATGTGTATTGTATGTCAATTTAGCTTCTATTTTTTCTATTTTTTCTATGTCAATTTAGCTTCTATTTTTTTGCGCGTGTGTGCGTGTTTGAAAAAAATAAAGTTGTTTGATAATCTATTACAATCTAGTTTGGTGATCATATTAATTTTAATTTTTGAAAGTTAAACTTATAAATACCACTCTCAAGTCTTATCTATGCTTTTCTTTGTTTTTTTCTATCTACTTACTAAAAAATATATTGTTTTTAAATTTTTGTTTGTTTTGACTAAAAATACAAAAAAGTTTCTTTAGGAAATGTAAAAAGTAAAGAAGTTGTGAAGTTGACAATTTTAGAATGAGTAAAAAAAATTACATACCATAAATAAACTCGTCTGACCCTACAACATTTAGGTGTCAAGGAAATCATAGATTGAACTTATGATCTCTTTTAGCTATATATTGAGACTTTGTCTCCTTTTTTACCACTAGGCCAATCCATGATGTTTCATACTAAAAATATATTTTATAATTCATTTTTACTAAATAGAAACGAAAACAATTATTAATTCTTAGGTTTTTTTTTCTTTGATCAATATTAATTCTTAGGTTTACTCTTCATAGAAGATGAAACTCCATATTCATACAAAGAGAATATATTAATTAATGAAAATAGCCTCTCTAAGAGTTGCTTTAAATTAAAGTTTCTAAAAAAAAATGTTGATTTAAATTTTTCTGTTATGATTCTATAATAACTACACAAACCTTGTTCAATTAAATCCAAAACAGTCCATATCACTTCTTATTAAAACTTATAAATAGCAAAAATTGATCCTTTCCCACTTTTGGCTTCTTAATATTTGATTTGTATTTTTCTTTTTAGATTTATTAATACCCAATTGATTCTAATTTTCTTTTTAAAAAATTGATAAGAAACCAAATTTTGTTTCATTAACCTTTTGAGTATCAACATGAGTATAACTTAACGGTAATTGATATATACTTTTTTTAGTGAGAAGTTTGAATCTCATACTCTCATATTTGTTGCATTGAAAAATGATTTTTTGAGTAGATGTTCGACTTACCATTTTGATCAATGGAAATTTATCTAAGTCAAATTGAAAACTCAAGTATATGTAAACTTGTATCTGACAGAAGTGAGTTAAAATGAATAACGCAAGCTTATATAATCTAGATTCGTAATATATATATATATATATATATATATATATATATCTTACTCTCTACAACAACTTGCATTTACAAAAGTCATAGAATGAAGTTGTTTGGTATGGAATTGTTAAGTCTTTTAGTTGTGGGACCCATATTACGTTAACTAGTCATGAAATTGACTTTGTTTAGTCGTGGAGTTCATGAACTCTTTGACCAAACAAGGAGTTTAGTTAATAACTTCACTCCCTCCAACCGCTATTCCTTTTGCCAAACATGACCCAACTCAAAACTCTGGGAGTTAATAACGCCTTTTATATGTTAACGAAATTACCAGTATCTCGATAAAATTCTAGAGAATTTGCTTTATGGACAATATTTTTGTTAAAATTTTTAGATTTTGGCAAAGTTATTCCACAGTTAATTTGTGTATCGGTCAAACTTATTTTTGTACAAAAAGATTATTTTATTGAAATTAATGAACTTATAAAGATTTTTCTTATTAACGAGATTATTAAAGATCATTTCACTGTTTTCTATTAAAATTAGTAAGCGAATTAGCAAAATTGAATTGATGGTAAAAAAAAATTACAATACTTATTTGAATTTGAAGCCGAATTTGTTGAAACGAAAATTTAGTTTTGAAAGTATTATAACCAAAAAGTTTATGGTGAAATTTGAAATCTTTTTCCTTCAAAATTTTATATGCCATTTTTTTTAAGAAAAATATTTTTGATGAATATTTTGAAGAGTCTCTTTAATGTGAAATGCAATAAGAGCTAGCATTGAATCATTGACCACATTTTTTTTAAGGCAAAGTCATTGACCACTGTTACTTCCAAGGCAAAGGCATGATATGTGGAATAATAAAGGGCATTAATTAGCTAAATAGCCTTTCAATTATTAGTTAAATAATTGTTTGGTGAAGCATGCATTTAATTATTTAAGCAAAAATATGATTTGCTTTTGTAATGATATTGTGGTTGACTCAGTCAACAGTTTCTTTCAAACTACTCTTATGGGAGTGAATCAAAGTGGAGAATGTTGGATATTTATAGCCAAAAGAAAGTGAAATATTAAAATATTAAAATGTACAAAAAAAAAAAAAAAAAAAAAAAAAAAAAAAAGTAAAGTGAATTTAATCATGTAGATTAAATTTATGGTTATAAATTTTTAAATTAGAAACTTTAAATTAGATGATCTTTCATGTATAAATTTGACATATGTGAAAGTTAAATTTATAGTTTCTTCAATTTGAATGAATTAGGTTTGATTTTTGTTAAGTAACAATTTAATTGAGTTAATTTTGACAAATGTTTTAATTTTTGTTTTTATTTAATTTTATTTTGTATTTTGAATAGTTACTAAGTTTCTAGCTCATAAATAGCAACTTATTTTTTCATTTGTAACATTTCATTTTAAATTGAAGTGTTCTCTCATTTCTTTCTTTCTTTTGGTCTTGAGTTGAGTTGAGAGCAAGTTTCTAACAGTTTTGTCAGATTCGAGTAGTTCGAGATTGCAGTTCTACCAGAGTTAATTGTTGTATCATATTGAGACGACCGTTGTAGTCTGCTTACATCCATACAAAGTGAATAATTGTAGTCAGGACAACGTCTATCATAAGCATGTCTCGACTACCTGACGTCTCTAACATATCTTAAGTTTCTTAGTTATTTCAATTCATAAGTCTTGTTATACTATTTGACTTAATTTTGACTTTGAACATTATTATTATATATAACTTGTGTAGAGTATCTAATTGTGGTGTAATAAGTTTGCTAGTCTATTCAAATCTTATGTATCATTTTCTTCCAACAGAGAAAACAATCCTTCGATCGACAAATTAAAGATGAATCATTTTTTACGTATTTTATAAAGAAATTAAGGTCTGTTTGATAATCATTTGGATTTTTATTTATTAGTATTTGAAAATTAAACCTATAAATACTCATTTGGATTTTTATTTATTAGTATTTGAAAATTAAACCTATAAATACTCATTCTACCTCTAAATTTCTTATTTTTCTCTACTTCTTGTCAATGTTTTAAAAAATTAAGCCAAATTTTGAAAACTAAAAAAGATAGTTTTTAAAAACTTGTTATTTTTTAAATTTAACTAAAAATACAACTCTTGTACTTAAGTAATATGCAAATCAATTACAATAAATTGAGAAAAAATAAACTTAATTCAAAAATAAAAAACGAAATCGTTAGTAACTTTTACTTCTATATTTTTTATTGGAAAAAATATACTTTTTTTAACTGTTTAAATTTAGAAGAAAAAAAACATATAATTTTATATATAAGAATTTTGCGGTTAGTTATTCGTTACCAACCTACCTATACAAATGAAGTGACATGTTAGATTTTGAAATTTGAGTAACTATAATTTTATATATATATATATATATATATATATATATATATATAGTCTTTATCTCTCATTTTTCATTTTATTTTTATTAACAAATATTTTATGGGTCAAAACAAAATAATAATTTAGTCCATAAATTTTAATGGATAATGATTTACTCATTTAAATTTTATAAGATCTAACAATTTAGACGTGTATTTTATAATTTGTAACAACTTAGTCTTTGTCAAAAAAAATTTTTTTTGTAAAATTTAATAAAACAAATTATACTTGTAAATCAATAAGATGATCATAAACCTAAACTATAAATAAAATTTTATTACGTAATGAAATTTGACACTTAATTTTAATGAGATATTTAATGATAGAGACTAAATTGTTACATATTTAAAAGTATATAGAGACTAAATTGTTGCAAATTTAAAAGTACAAGGACTAAATCGTTACCAACTATAGTTCACAAACTACATTATTATTTTCATAAAAGTTGAAGGGATCAAAATGTGTTTTTTCTTTTTAACTATTTTATTATTACTACTACTATTTTCTATTAAATTTATCTTATTTAGGTCGAATAAATTATTGTGCTTAAAAAAATACTGACAGTTCTCTAAATTTAGTCATTAAATATATTTTTTCAAATATCTAATAAATTTCTAAATTTTAGTCTTGTGTCTCTCTTCCAACTTTACAAAATATTTAATATGTAGTTAAACTTGTAATTTTATTGTATAATAGATATCTAATTTTGTTGGTGAAAAAAATATCTAATTTTATTTTATCTTATATCTAAGATATCTATCTAGAAGGTTTAAAATTTTATTGGTTACAAAATTAAAATTTATAAAATATATCTTTATAACTTCATTCGATATACTGACACAAATCTAAAACTTTAAATATTTAAGATTTGGAGAACTTTTAAAAATAAAAATATAAGGAAAACTATTTACACAAAATAGTAAAATTTTTAGATAGTTGTGATAGACGCTCAGTCTATTAGGGTCTATCATTGATAGAAATGATAGAAGTCTATTGCTGATAGATGTTTATAGAAGTCTATCAATGTCTATCGGTAATTTTTTTTTTTTTTTGCTATTTGTTTGTAAATATTTTGACATTTTTTCTATTTGTAAAAATTCTGTAAGATTTTAATTAACTTTAACATCACTCATATGATTTAAGGCCACGTTTATTTGAAGATGAAATGTAATAAATCAATGGTAATTTAAAAAGTGGACCCCATTGAATTACCTTTGTTGTTGTTTACATGTTTTCTGTAATCGTAAAGAATTGTGGGACTCGCCTCTAAATCTATAATCAAAGCATGCAATCTAATTGTGAAACAGATGGTGCTCAATCAAATTGTATTTGGAAATTATGTGAGACCCACTAGTTTTTTTTTTCCAGATACTTTTGAACGATTTTCCAATTTTTCCCAACAGATACCGTATTGTTACTGTTATCGTTACTTTTGGAGAATTATGAATCTATCACTGTTACGTTACCTTTATCATTGCATTTATCGATTGACCCTAAACAATAAAGGTAAAGTTAACGATAAAAAGAGAATGCAAGGTTAACAACATCTCAATCGTAATTAGATTATATTTGCAAAATGTTTAAGTAGATGGTTGTGACAACCCAACGACAATTTTACGGGAGCTGTTGCTGAAAAACCGAACTACACTGCATTTTTTCTATATATATATATATATTAAATTTTTTTTTACTCCACCAATTCAACTAAACAAATTAAATCTCCAAAACTAAAATTGAATTTAAACCCAAATCTTTATTCCGTTTAATTTAAATTGAATTATCTTATCAAAATAATTCAATTAAATCTTAAAAATTCAAAATATCACCTAAATAATTTAAGATAATTAAATTAAAATTACCTAAAATTTTGAATTGTCAAAATAGTATAAAAACAACCAAATTAACTCATTACGATTCATCCATCAATAAAATTTTATTATAATTATACTAATTTTAGTTACAAATTGAAAAACGTGGCCTATGTATACATCACTTATCCATAAATATAAAGTTCAAAATTTACTCGACATGTTTGAATTGAAAAAAAGTATTTACGATTTTCAAATAATAAGAAAAAAAAAAAATATATATATATATATATATGTGTGTGTGTGTGTGTGGGGAATATGGAGGGAGTTGAGAGGGTGGGGCCCGTAGCATTAAAAAGCATTCGTGGTCTATCATTCCCCAAAAAGTAACATGGCACGTATCTTTTTCCAAATCCTTCTGGGCCCCACCCTTTTTGTGAACGATTTTCCATCACGCGCCTGTGGACCCCCACGCGCCTCTATCTCCAAAATTTTGGGATTTAGGTTTCAACTTTAACTTCCAAACAAGAAAAAGATTATATATAATTTCAGTCTATATTTCTTTTAATTTTGTTTTAGCTTAGTTCTTAATACTTTCACATATTTAATTTTAATTTTGATGTAAATTTCTAGTCAAGTAATTAAAGTTTATTTAAATCTCTAATTGATGTATTTTTAATTCTCTTAAAATCATCTATCTTTATCTTAATTTTATACATACACGAATAAAAATAAATTACATTTTTCGATGTCTTTAAATTCTTACTTAATTTCAATTTAATTCTTAATTTTTTTTAAGCATTTGGTAAATTAAACGCTTTTAAATATTTAACCCTTTTTTTTTAAGGATGCAAGATGGGACACCCATGCCTGAAACATTCTTGGGACTTATGTATTTCTATAACATTTTTGCTTCACACTTTAAATGTGTGTGTATATAAATAATATACACAATATTTTGTTATATTCAATTTAATTTAACTATATATTATTTATTATTATTATTTTTAATTTCCTGCTTTTGGTCTCTGAAAGGTGATTTAGGGAAAAGTGACACTATGTTTTTCTAAAACTAGTAATTAGTAAAAATATTTTTGGGGGATAATTATTAGTTTGTTGTAAGGTTATTACAGTTATCCATCTCTTTCGGAATAACTTTGTTCTTGGCTTTTATCTAAGAAACTTTACCCATATTCCACCCAAAAAAATGTTATTGGTTTAAATATACCAATTTGGTCTCTAAATTGTTTACTTGCATCTTTTTTATATATGTAATTTCAAAAATTTTATTTTGAGTCTTTTCTACCTTCAATACTTGTTTATTTGAGTCTTTGTACTTTTAAAATGTTTATTTTAGTCATCGTACTTTAAAAAAAATGACCATAATGTAAAGAATAAAATGAATCAAAGTTGAAATTATATGAATTAAAATGAAAATTTTGCAAGTACAAATTAAAATGAAGGTATATTGACCAAACTAATATTTGTTGATAACCCTTTTTTAAAAAATAAAAGCCAGAAATCTCAAACTTTACTTAGAAATTAAAAAAAAAAAAAAAAAAAAAAAAAAAAAAAAGAAAAGGGTTGGTTCATAGGTTTGAGAAAAATTACATTTTATTTTTGAATTTTAAATTTAGTTTTTACGTAATCCATAGATTTAAGTACTTTACACTTTTACTCTCGAAATTTTTCTAATGCTCACTCTAGTATTTGACATTAGCTTTTAATTAATTAGCTTAAAATAATGATGATGTTACACTTTTTATTTAATTTGAAATCTATTTTGATTATAATTAGTTTAATTTTTTAAATTAAATTAATAAACATTACCACAATGACTAAACACGAGTATGCAGAAACAAAACTCAAAATTTAAACGTAAAAATGCAACATTGTGAAACATAAAACCAAATAAGAATTGAATTCAAAATTTGAAGAAAATAATTTTTTTTTCTCTAAAGAATAATTGAAATATATTTTGAGAGCAATTTTTTAGTGTGCTAAAAACTGTTGCTAAAGAAAGCTATACTTTTAACCGAACTTTATTCGTAAGGCATCTAAATATTTGAAGTATCAGAATTCAGAAATTTAACGGCATCATCCTTAATTCGTTGACATTTAATGTAGATTCTCATATATCTTTAACTTTATATATTTATCAGATTCCGAAACAAAACCACCCTATTAAAATTAAATAAATAAAAAGAAGTTTAAAAACCTTCCCATTTCCCACAGCAACTTAAAAAGAATAATAACAATAATAAACAAATTTATTTAAGAAAAAAAAAAAAAAAAAAAAAAAAACCCTAATCTCGTGGGCCCCTGGCCTTGGGGTTAGAGCGTTAGGTCCCTCAAGTCTCAACAAACAAATCACGAAGCTTCCTTTTGAAAGCAAACCATCACTTTTCTTCCTCGAGACTATAAGAATCTCGTACATATTACCATTTAATCTATAAACTTTTAAATTTATGTTTGTAAAATTTTATGAATTTAAAAGTCAAGATTATAAAAAATATTTATAAACTAAGTTTGGTTTCAATTATAACTTTTATCTTTTGAAAATGTTTAAGTTAATCTTTTAAATTTGAAGTTTTTATATCATATAGTGTATGAGATAATCTCGATTGGTAATATTACTAGGTTCGTTTTTTCTTTATCGGTCGTATTTTTCGTCTTGAGTTTTTATATCATGTAGTCCATAGAACATTATTAATTATTTTTAGTACAAAAGAGGTTGGGAGATTCGAATTACATATATTTTGGTCACTAACACATCCATATTATTTATTAGGAAAATTTTTAAAAATAGAAAAATAAGGAAAATTATTTACACAAAATAACAAAATTTTTAGATAGTTGTGATAGACGCTGATAGAAAGTCTATCAAGATCTATCAGTGATAGAAATGATAAAAGTCTATCACTAATAGATGCTGATAGAAATCAATGTCTATCATTTTTTTTATTATTATTTCTATAAATAGTTTTGCATTTTTTTCTATATGTAAATTTTTTTTTCTATTTATTATTATTTTTAATTAAAAAGTCAAATATGAAAGGTAATAAATAAATTTCCGTGGCATGAAATGTAAAAGTAAATGTAATTCAAAAAAGAAAGAAAGAAATTTATTGAGAAAAAGGTGAAGCGCCAAAGGGAAATTAAATAGGAGGAAATTTATTAAATAGGGGTGAATTAAAGATTCTTAAACATTTAAGATGATTTACTAAATACTAAAAGACAACCTCCGACAACAGGTAAAAGTAGCGGCAGAAATGGCAGCCAAGACCGTCACACAACCGGCGCCAACCGGTCATTACGGGAGGTTGCCGCTTTTTGACCCCATTTGACGTGTCAGGTGATCTTGTTTTGTTTAATTAAAGTAAAATTAAATTAAATTAAATATGTTCACTAAGTTCTGCATAATTAGAAAATTAGTAATAACCCTCCAAAAATAAAAAATAAAAGATTCTTTTAAAAAGTTATATTGTTAACCTCTTTTTTCGTGTAGACCGTTGATTGCGGTTAGGAATAAAGCAATCTGACAAGCACCGATCTTTTTGACCGTATCTTCTTTTGTCATTTTCCTTCTTTGCCCCTTATCTCCCCCGCCCTTTTTTTTTCTTTTCCTATTCCTAAAAAGAAAATCTTTTTGAAGTGGTTGAAATAAGTTTGGTTATTTTATTTTTTTCGTAATTTTGTTTAAAGTAGATTTAGTCATGTTTATTTTATCTATGATGTAAAAAAAAGGGGTAATTTTTGCTAAGTTAAAATATATAGTATTATTTAATTTTTATTGTTTTACTTTTTATTACAAAATTTTATGTTCATATATTTTCAATATGTCATGAAATTGAATAATAATTCTTATAAAAAAAAAGAGAAATTACTATAAACAGAAAAATATCATCAAACTATTTACAAATATAGAAATTTTTTATTATTTATCAGCGATAGACTGCAATAGAAGTCTATTACTCAAGTGATATAATTATATCTATTACTCAAGTGATATAATTCTATTGCAGTCTATCGCTCATATATAATAATTTTTTTCTATATTTGTGAATAATTTGGTTCATTTTTCTATATTTGAAAACTTTTTAAAAAAGATCTGAAAAGATTTTGTTTTAGAAGTTAGTTGTTCTAAAACAAATTTGACAATAAATATAAAATTTCATTAAGATTTATGAAAAGTTAATAGACTAAAATTAAATATTTAAATAAAAATATAGAGATGAAAATGGTATTTTTTTAGTTTTTTTTTTTTTTTGTTATCACTAAAGGTTTGCTATAATTATTTTAGGACGGATAAATACATGATTTTGAACATATATTGGGCCACAATAAAATAAGGTTTTTTTAGAACAATAAAAAAATGGATTATGTTGGCATTTGTATATATTAACGACCACAAAATTTATAGTTCGAGTTCTCCGGTATCTTTTATATAAAAAAATGATAAATAAATAAAATAAAATATTGTTAGACTGTGGAATAATATCAATAACTAAAATTTGGGGTTTGATTCTTTTAACGGGATGGTCGCCTTTGTTTTGTTATTGTGATTTGTTCATTCATTTATAATTAATTTTAACTTAACGAGTATTTCTTTTTTGTTAGGCTTACCACATCTCAAAATACATATATTATAAAGAAATCGTAATTAATTATCCAAGGCAAAAATGAAAATATTTGTTAAAATAACAATATAGTTTCTCTTAAATTCTAGTTTCTAATAATTCAATCTTTGCACTTTAAAACACGAACAATTTATTTGTTAAACATTACTGTATACTAATATAGACACTGTACTTTTTAAATGTGTATAGGTATAGCCTCTATCATAAAAAATGATGTTATAAATTACAATTGCGTGGAGGTTGCTTGCTTGTACCAATCAACACTAGAGACTAGATGTGTTTATAAACCATAAAACTACATCGTTAAACCATAAAAATTGATATTTGATCATATTTTCATTATGAGACTAAATTATTTAATTTTATTACAAATTTAGAAGTACATTAATTGGTTATTACATACTAAAGTTCACGAAGATTCAATTCTCACATTTATAAGTACAAAAACTTGATTATTAATTCATACTAAATAATCAAACTAAAGTTTAGTTATTAGTTAAATGTGACTACAAGTGCTTTGAAGAAAAAATAAAATAAAATAAAAGTGCAAATCATTATGAGAGTTGGACTATATAATGGTATATTTTAAGAAAGGAAAAAAGTTGGGTGAAAATCACTTCCATAAGGTCAAGCACACGATAATCAATTCGTCTAACTTTCCACTATTCATACATGAATTGTTTTAATTTTATGTCTACTTTTATTTTTGTCATTTTCAAAATCACCGTAAAATATGTTTTTAATCCTTCAAAACTAATTTTGATAATTGAAAATTACATTTAAAAGTGTAAAATTGAAAATTAAATTAATTTTGAGTGATTAAAGTGTGTATTATTAGTGATTTTAATGATTTTAAAATCACTTCCAAACATATCCTAAATGAGTTAAATTATATTTTGATATTTGAAATTTCTAATTTAACTTATTTAATTTCTTAAAATTTACATTCAACTATTATTTTTAGCTTTGAACTTCTAAAAAAAATTATGTTGAGTAGGTCTATATGAACTTAACTTTAAAATTGTATCTAATTTTTTTTATTTAATAGTATGCCTATGTAGCACGATATTCACTATATATCGTTTAAGTTTTATATAAATGTTACGTGATAAATTTAACTTAGCTACATATAATAATTTGGAGATTGATTTTAGGATTTTTAAAGTTCATAAATATTTTAGAGAAATTTTCACATATAGAAAACAAAATGTCAAACTATTTATAGAAAATAGCAAAAAAGTACTGATAGACATTGATAGACTTCTATCTGTATCTATCAGTAATAAACTTCTATCATTTATATAACTGATAGACCCTAATAGACTTACTATCGGCGTCTATCACAACTATCTAATTTTTTTTTCTATTTTGTATAAATAGTTGCCATTATTTTTCTATTTTTAAAAATTCTCACTATTTTAAGCAATTTTAATTAGGTTGTATTAATGTAAAATTGAATTTTCTAAAAATAGACAAGCAAATAAAAAAAAATAGATAGTTTCTTCTTGCTTGAAAGCTTTGTGGGCGTTTGTCTTCTATCCTCTTTTGTTCTGTTTTGGTAAACAAACTTTTCTTTAAAGATGCTTTTTCATTTTCCAAAATTTGAAAGAAATTAAATTAAAATTTATTTCACTAAATATACAGTTATTTGTAGAATATATTCACGGCTCAAAATAACAAAAATTATTATTTAATATTTTTCACACCACATTTTACTTGAAAGAAAAATTTGGAGTCAACCTGTTGATTATATTTTAAAAATATAAATATTTAAAAATGTTTGTAACGTAAGAGGAAAGAAGATGAGGAAATGAACAAATTAGTATGGTCATTATTAATTTATTTTTGTGCTGTCGGTGGAGTTGTATAATATTAAATCAAAATCAATATTAGCAAAAATACAATAAATGTGAATAAAAAAACAAAAATAAAAATAAACTTAGCGATTGAGAAGCGATGATTTGTCGGGTTGTCGGGCTATTGAATCCTGAATACAGGTCATCCTTCGTGTCCGGAAGGCAATGCCAAAATTTACGATAATAGCCCTATTGTGGAAGAAAATTACTATATTGCCACGTATAAAGCCGGACTTATTTTACTGCTCAATAAATATGTTTCATTACCATTTCAAAAATAAATTTTGTTATTTTATTTTTTGGGTTTACTTTTAAATTTTTTGTAATCTTTTTTTCCACATGTAAACTGGATTTTAAAGATAAAAAAAAAAAAAAAAAAAAAAAATTCATTTCAGTTCTTAATTTGAAATTTAAAAGATATTTTTAAAATCATGTTATAATTGTTAATAGGCTAAAATATTAATACTCAGTTTGAATTGACTAAATAAGAAAATGTTTTTTAAAAAATCATTTTTATTTAATTTTATTTTATAAAAATTGGTAAAAACATGATTCGAAAGCGTTTAAAATATTATTTTTAGTGGTTATTAAATGCTTATTTTCAAAATAACTTATTTTTAAAATTAAACACTTGAAAAGTTAAATTTAGGATGATTATTAAACTTTTCCCTTATTTTATATTTAGTTGGTGAAATTTAAAAAGGTTTTAATAGTTTTGTGAATTTAATCCTCATGGTCTAATTTTTTTTAGTTCGACATTATGTGAGATGAATTTGAATGATTGACTTTTTGGTCAAATTAGAATTGATTTTAAAAGAATCTTAACTACATTTTAGGTTTGGTAAAACACATTTTTATTAAATACACTAAAATCACTTTTACAATCCATATTTATTTCACTAATTTTTAAAATCATTCCCTACCCGCTTGTAGATTTTTGTAAAATTATATTTTACTTTTTCGTAAAACTTTCAATTTTCAATTTTTCCTCTTCAATTTCTTTTCTTTTCAATTTTCAATTTTACCCTTCAAAATCAAGATTTATATTATATATCTAGTATCTTCCTCACATAACCATCATTTCTCATACAAACACAACTTTTATTTTTAAATCATACCATATTTGATTTTTAAAAAGAAAATTAAAGCTTTTTTCCCTTAATACTTAACAATTAATTTAGAGAAAGTATAACATTTTAAATTATTAAAAAAATTGCAAATTTTGATAGTGGGTTTATTCAAATATTATAAATTATTAAAAAAATTAATTTTAATAGTAAGTTTATTTAGCTATTATATGTAAAACACAATAACATAGTATTTATATATCAAATATCATAATCAACTTTTTCAAGTCTAAAGCTGAAATTCACCAAACAATAATTTACTTCATAGTACAATTGATTTTTCTAAAAGCACACTTACCCGCCATTATTATAAAAGCTTCATAGTATTTTGTTTTTTTTTGGGTTATAACTTATACTTTTTTGTTAATTTTGGATTTTATTTAGTTAAGCATCTAAAATTGTTGCAAACCTGAAGACAATTGCCTTGTAAACTTTATCTTTTATGTGTAATTATGAGTTGTAAAAAAGCTGCAGGAATTTTATTTTATTTTTATTTCCCCAAACAATTAAATTAGACATTAATTCCACACCGACCTTACCCAGTAAGAACTAAGAACGCCCACATGCCCCTTTCTTTTTCTTTCAACTGTTTCCAACATCCTCAAAAATAAATTACCAAAAAAAAAAAAAAAAAACCTTACAAGTTGCATTTATTCCTACCTTTAAAATGTGTATTTTAGTTTTTATATTTTATAAATTATTCATCTTAGCCCATATTAAAATCTTCAAACAAAATTTGTACATAATAAATTCCTTTTATACAAGGTTGGAAAAATACTAAAAATAATTTATTTTGAAAATGTGTCATAAGTCATAACAAAAATGAAAACAACCTAATTAATTCTTCTATCATATAAGCATATATCAAATGTAATACAAAGTATAAACGTTCTATAAATAAAAATTGAAAGTGAACCAAAGTTAAAAATATTATTATTGGCAATCTAAAATATACGTTGTGAATGTGCTAACCAACATGAACATAATTCAACAATTACAACTTATAACGTATTCATATTTCTTTTGAAATCAACCACGTTTGAAATGACTTTTTAATTGTTTAAATCATGTTTAAAAAGTCTTTTCAAACATGTCTTAACTCCTCCCGCATATTTATTTACTAAAAGCATAAATAATTGATTTTTTTTACATAACCATGATATTAATTTTTTATCGACATCGAAATATTTTCACATTTCTATGAGTTTAACGTATAAATTTATGTTATAACATACAAAAATTTATGAAAAATAAAAAATAAACCTAACTGGTTTAAAAAGCATAAAATATTTATTCATTAATTTAAATTTTTTTTTCTAATTTTTAATTTTAATAATCGAGACTTCAACCTACCTAGAAAAATTGAGAACTCCGCATTTCCGTTCACATCAACATTTTAAACCTAACTTTTAAATCCATTTCATATATATATATATATATATATTAATTGATTAAAATTATGTGGCATTTTTACCGAGTTGGGGGTCCTTCCAAGTTTCCTTCAAGCTTATATAGTGCCTCCATCTTCTCTTCCACTCCCCACCCCACACTCCCCTTCTCTTCATCTCTCTCTTTCTTCCTCTGTTGGGGTCCTTCTGTTTTCAGGTCGATTTATCAGAAGTTTTAGCCTGATAAATCCCACCGGCATTGTCATTTCCCTCTCCCATTCCTTCAAATGGAATATCCCATCTCCGTCATTGCTCTGTTTCTGGTACTTTTTGCTCCCACTGCCCTAGGCGGCCATGATTACGGCCAAGCTCTCACCAAGAGCATTCTCTTCTTCGAAGCTCAGAGATCCGGCTACCTCCCCCACAACCAGCGCGTCAATTGGCGAGCCAATTCCGGCCTTCAAGACGGCAAGGCTAGCGGGGTAAACCCTTTAAACTCTGTTTGGTTACTCAGAAAATTGATGTGTAAAATTTTCTCGAGAAAGTTAATTTGGGATTTTGTATGTTTGTTTGTATTGTAGGTGGATCTGGTGGGAGGATACTACGACGCCGGCGACAATGTGAAGTTCGGACTTCCGATGGCGTTCACGGTGACGATGATGAGTTGGAGCATTATCGAATATGGGAAGCAATTGGCTGGTAATGGCGAACTTGGCCATGCCCTAGACGCCGTTAAATGGGGCACCGATTACCTCATCAAAGCCCACCCTGCACCCTATGTTCTCTACGGCGAGGTATTTTTTTTCCTTCTTCTTTTTAATTTGACAATTACAAATTAATCCAACCATCAAACTTTCATATGTATTTTTTACCCATAATTTTAGATTTGACATATTTTCACCTAGATGAATATTAAATAGGGATGTTTCTTAGTTGACTTGATTTGAAATGATAGTTTTGTGATTTTATTTTTTTGTCCTAGAAACTATTTGGATTTACGAGTACTAGTAAGTTAGAGAATATTTGTCATGTTAGCACAACTATTGAGAGTGAGAAATTTGAACTACATATCTCGTAGCTACTAGTACACTTGATGCCAATTCACTTTGACTGTCGTGTTATTAGCTGTTAAATTGATAACAATATAAGTGTATATATTTTGGAGGAGATATTTAAATTGCATAAATTAGAGGGACTTGAATTTGTAAATAGGCAATTTACCTCGTAAAACTTTGATGATAAATATGCTTGATTTTTGTTTTAAATTAAAATTATGAAAAGGAGACTAATATAATAATGAATGAAATGGGATTTTAGAACTTGTTTAATAAATTTTGTTTGATTTTTTCTGTTATTAAAATTAAATAAATATTTGGAATTAAACAAGCATTATCTTTTAAAATAAAATATCACAATTGAAAAAGGTACGTTAGATTCTAAAAATTTGTGATTGGTTAGTTTGTTTTTTCTAAAATTATTTTGAATGGGAAAATTAAAAGCAAATTAATGTACGGAATTGTTAGGTGGGAGATGGGAACACAGACCACTACTGCTGGCAGCGGCCGGAGGACATGACGACGGACCGGCGGGCTTACAAGATCGACCCGAGCAATCCCGGGTCGGATCTTGCGGGAGAAACCGCCGCCGCCATGGCTGCCGCCTCCCTCGTCTTCCGCCACTACAACCCTGCCTATGCCAATGAGCTTCTCTCCCATGCCCGCCAGGTTAGCCAAATTAATCATCTTTTTCCTTTTCTTTTTTCTTTTCACCAATTATATATTCTTTTTTCTTTTTCTAAAAACAGTTTTAATTATCCACAATAAAAGAAAATGAAAAATTTTACAATTTAAAGCGGCTAGCGATACCCCACAGCACATGCTACTGTAACTATCGCAGTTAATAGATTTATTTATTGCGATATTTTTGTTGAGTAATATTTATTGCGATATTAAATGCTGTTATATATATATGAAATTTTTAAAAATAGAAAAATAAGAAAAATTATTGACACAAAATAGTAAAATTTTTAGATTGTTGTGATAGACGTTATAGAAATCTATTAATATTTATCAGTATTTTTTTTGTTATTTTCTATAAATAGTTTGACATTTTTTCTATCCGTGAAAATTTATATATATATATATATATATATATATTGAAAAAAGAAAGTTGAAGAAATATTTTTGTTAACTCATAGATATGATAAAATTATAAATTTGATTCATATAGTTTAGAGGAAGTTATAATTTAGTTATTATAGAATTAAAAATTTCTCGTGTTTGCCCTTGAGGTGTTTATAAAAAGCATTATTTTTCAATTTTTTTTCATAAAATCTTTCTAAATAGTTCCTATTGTAGGAACTATTTATGAAGTTTTATCAAATTATAAGGATTAAATTATACTATAAGTAGTAAAAAAACTATAATGCACAATTTATCCTAGTTAAAATAATCATTTCAAAATCTCTGTGTTTTTCTTTTTTTTCATGAAAATTATTAGGACTAAAATGATTTTAAATTATTATAAAAAAATAGTAAATACCATAAAAATAGTCATGTGATAAAACTGTCGGTGGGAACTGTTCGGCCATGTGCATGTAGGTGTGAAATTACGCGAATGCCATTGAAGAGATTTACTAATTTAGATTTTATATTAAAAATCTATTTTGTTTTTTTTTCTTCAGCTATTCGAGTTTGCAGATAAATACAGAGGAAAGTACGACAGCAGCATTACTGTGGCTCAGAAGTACTATCGATCTGTTAGTGGCTACAATGTGCGTAAGCGTATCATCGTCCCTTATTTTCTTTTTGGGCCTAATTATACCAGCCCATTACTAATGGGCTCAAAGAGCCCATTACTTATTGATTCTCACTCACGTACCCCTTAATTATGGGTTATTTTCAAAATTACCCCTATAATGATCAGAATTCGAATTATTTGCAGGATGAGTTATTGTGGGCAGCTGCATGGCTTTATGAGGCAACAAACAACCAATATTACTTGAATTACCTTGGAGAAAATGGTGACTCCATGGGAGGAACTGGTTGGAGCATGACTGAATTTGGTTGGGATGTCAAATATGCTGGTGTCCAAACCCTTGTTGCCAAGGTTTGTTTTCTTTTCCTTCCTTTAATTTCATCTTTTACAAATTTTTTTTACTCAAACAAATATAATTCTTTAAAAACTTGTGATTTCAATTTATGTCAAAGTTGGTAAAGCATGCCTAATCTAAGAGCTTTCAATTTCATATCAATAAATCCATTTCAACTTAGGAAGGTATCTAATAAATTCATAATTTTGATGTTTGTGATTACAGTTCTTATTGCAAGGAAGAGCCGCTCACCACGCGCCGGTGTTCGAGAGGTACAAGGAGAAGGCTGAAAATTTCTTGTGCTCTTGCATGAAGAAAGGCACTCGCAATGTTCAGACCACGCCGGCCGGTCTCATCTTCCGTCAGAGATGGAACAATATGCAGTTTGTTACCAGCGCTTCCTTCCTCGCCACCGTCTACTCCGACTACCTTTCTTCCTCCGGCGGTAACTTGAGATGCGCCGCCGGCAATGTCCAGCCTTCCGAGCTTCTTCGCTTTGCACAGTCTCAGGTTCCTACTATCCCTTAAAAATGGGAATAGCTGGTTTTTGATTTTGAAGTTCAACGTCTATTAAGTGTTCGACGAATTGCCTAAATGGGGTTTTGATTTAAATTCAACCAGGTGGATTACATTCTTGGGGACAATCCAAGAGCTACGAGTTACATGGTGGGATATGGAAACAATTACCCACGACAAGTCCACCACAGGGGATCTTCCATTGTTTCGATCAAGGTCAATTCTGCCTTTGTCAGCTGCAGGGGTGGCTATGCGACATGGTACACAAGAAAGGCAAGTGATCCAAACCTTCTCACCGGTGCTCTTGTGGGTGGACCTGATGCCTATGACAACTTTGCTGATGAAAGGGACAATTATGAGCAGACTGAGCCTGCTACTTATAACAATGCTCCAATTCTTGGCATTTTAGCCAGGCTCAGTGGTGGCCATAGTGGCTACAATCAGCTCCTTCCAGGTACTTACCTCATTTTGATCATCAGATTTCTTTAAATCATTTAATCATGGCACTGATCATTATTTTGTTCTTTCTCCAGTGCTTCTTCCTCCAGTTAATCATCCTGACCCATCTGCACAACCCAAGACACTTCCATCTCCAGGTATGATGGCTTTGCAATTATTTGGTCAGCTTAGAATACTTTGCACATTTTTTCTCAAGATAAAAGATAATATTTGTATATTTTAACTTTTAAGTTGGCTTCTATCAGTAAATCTTGGTAGAAGTATATCATATGAACTGTTTGATACTTAAGATGTCCATAACAAAAAGTTCTCCATGCCAACCAACCGAATTGGATTTAAGAAATAGTTGATGAATGACTAAAGTTTCGCATAAAGCTAATTTAATGTAGAAATAGAAACTGATTAGGATGGGAATATAAAGATCAGCCAATTTTTATTGATCAGAGAGGGGCAAAATTTGACTGAAGAGCTTGTTTTTGCAGTGTCGTCTTCCACCCCGATTACCCTAGAGCAAAAGATGACGACTTCCTGGACTGCTAAAGGAATTACTTACTATAGATACTCTACCAAAGTGACCAACAAGTCACCAAAAACTCTCCAAGACCTGAAACTTTCGATATCCCAACTCTATGGCCCGCTCTGGGGGCTGGAGAAATCTGGTGAATCATATGTCTTCCCATCTTGGCTTAGCTCATTAGCTGCAGGAGAAAGCCTTGAATTTGTCTACATTCACACTGCTTCTCCAGCCAACATTTCGGTTTCCAGCTACACTCTCTCCTAAATAGGAGGAAGAATCTTGTAAACCAAACCAAGGTGATACAGCATACAAGCTTTTGCAGTTCATGGAGTGGTGTAAGAATTGTGCAGTTATAGATAGCAAAGTCCCGAACGGTCTCTTTCTCACCGTTTTTTTCCAAAAGAAAGTCAATATTTACGCGTGATATGGATTTGCTTAGGTTTTTTTAGATGCAACTAGGCCAAATAATGGTGCTGAAGTTGGGGGAAGAAAGGAGAGAAGAGTTTGAAATGGTGCTCATCCTCTTTCTCCACCCTCTTCAACGCTTTATAGACAGAATGAACAGCTGAGAGTGTCAGAGAAGCAAACAAAGATGGCTTCTCAAAGGATTTGCAAGAGTTATCATTTCTTTCCTTGTATTTTGAAGTAGCTTTGTGTATCTTTTTAGATGTGTGTTTTGTAGCATTTTCTTGATTCACACTCAAATATAGTTTGTGAAACATGGTGTGCTTTTGCTTATCTTGATTTTAAGATATTGTAAATCCATCACTATACTCAAAACTTTTGTGTTACTTTTATGCTAAAGTGAGTTTAATAGTTTGATATATTCTTGAACCGTTGGTTCTTGGCATTTGTACCTTGAAAACAATGGATGTCAAGACAACTACTTTTGAATTTTGTTTCATTCAATTTTAAAAGAAAGATTATATCAATTGGGGAAGATTAAATCTTCGATGTCCCAATTTTACTTACATGGAAGCTAAGGGTATATACAAATGATGAATTGAGATTTTTTTGCTTAGTTTATATGCATGATTCAAAAGAACAGGAAAAAACGTATAGAAACAAGTGCTGTTTAACTCAAACGAAATTGTACCGAGAGAGATATGAACAAAACAAAATTGCACACAAGCTTTGCTTGCTCGCGCTTTGTGATCATGTACCTCTTGATGCGTGATGTTGTAGCTTGTGCTTTGCGATTGTGTTGTGCAACTTTGTTAAATTTTCAAAGAAAGATTATGTCAATTGGGGAAGATTGAATCTTCGATGTTCCAATTTTACTTACAGAGAAGCTAAGGGTAGATACAAATGACGAATTGATGATATGGGGAGAGACCACGACTAAGCAAACAACGTTCGAGATATTTTTGTATAGTTTATATGCATGATTAGAAAGAACATGAAAAATGTATAGAAACAAGTGATCGTTTAGCTCAAGCGAAATTATACTGAGAGAGATATGCAGGAATAAATAGAATAAGGGCAAATCTGGAATAAAATAATAAAAAATTCAGACTTGATGTTTTTGTCATAGCTGACACACCTACAAAATAGTATATTCAAATTGCCACTCACTGCAAATACTCTTAAAAAATAACAATAATCTCGCTATGCAATCTTAAACCAAAGTGAGAAGTACCAATTACATATGGTTTGAAGGAAAAAAGTCTCATTGTTAGTGTGCGTAGGTTTGGTGGCCATGATGATCCAAGTAGTCCGCATAGGGCCCTTCTTCCTCTAAGGTATTTTTAGTTTTTTTTTTGGGGGGGTTTAATTTTGTTTTTGTGCATTCCAAGTGTAATTTGGTGGGAAAAGTTTTTGTATCTCTATTTCTATTTCTATTGGGTCATCAATGACTTTCGTGTTATCATCCACGTGTGTTTTTCCTTAAAAAAAACTTAAAGAGAAAACAAAGAAGAGGAAGAGGAAAAAGCCCAAGTAAGAGCAAAAAGAGTTAGGAGAAAAGCGAGGGAATCTCTCAATGTTACGGAGCAAGAATTGGAGCGAGAGAGAGATTAAGCATGAGCAAGAGCAGCTAGGATAGAGAGCGAGAGAGTAATTGATTGATTAAATCATGGATCAATTGAAACTCGAATTCAAGATTGGAAGAGAGAGAATAGGGAGAGTGCCTTTGTTTGAAAAAATTGGTGTGAGAGAGGGAAGAGTGAAAGCAAGGGTGTGAAAAAGAGAGGGGAAGTGAGAGAGCTAGAGAGGGGGAGGGAGAAAGCGAGAGGGGAAACGAGAGAGTGGGAGTGGGAGAGCTAAAAAAAATGATAAATAATAAAAGATAAATTGTAAATATTGCAAAAAAAAAAAAAAAAAAGGTGTGGGTCTCATGTAATCAGTAATGGTAATAAGAATAACACTTATCTTTGAGATGAATCAGATCACATGATTGAGTGTAATAAAAAATAATGGGACCCATAATTGATTCTCATTCAAGATTTAAGTAAACAACTCCAAATAGAATCGGGTGAGACTTGCTACCCTGAATTACGTTGGATTAATTACATTTATGGATAGGTAACCAGTCCTTAGATCATTTTGATTTTTGAGTATTAAAGTCAAAGATCTTTTAAATTTTTGTTAAGTTGATAAGCATGATGATAAAGAACATGAAAAAAATATATGAAGACGAATGATTATTTATGACTCGTTTATAGCCATTTAAATAGTTCATTCATAAAAGAAAATGCAATCCATAAAATTGAAAGGTTATCATCGTAACAAAAAAAAAAGTTACATATGATTTATTATTATTATTATTATTATTTTAAAAAATACATGATCAAATTAGTATTTTAAGCTTGAAATTTTTTGGCATAAAATGGAAATGGAAGCCATGTGATGTGCTGACTAAAAATGTAATTTAGTATCGTCTCCAAAAAAGAGAAAGAAAAAGAAAAAGAAAAAGAAAAAAGAAAAAAGAAAAAAGAAAAAAAAAGTAATTTAGTAACAAGTAGTTTCATGGTTCCTTCCGTGGATGAAGCAAGAAATAATTGACTCGCCGTCTTGCGCCAAATTCAGCAATTGAGAACTGTACAGGACACAACAACAGCCATCTCCGATCAAACGGGAACCGAGATCAATCTAAGAAATGGAGAATCATCTGGTGGAACTCTGCATCAATTCGGCCTGTCGGAATAAGGAAAGCGTCGAGAAATGGCGGAGGCAGAAGCGGAGCCTCGAGCGCTTGCCCTCTCATCTCGCCGATGCTCTCCTTCGCCGTCTACATGCTCGTCGTCTCCTCTATCCTTCTCTTCTCGAGTATGTTACCGCTTTTATTTTTTTCTTTTCTGTTTTGGTCCAAAAATCCAAATCGAGAAATGTCTCTGTTGAACCGCCGAAAGCAGATTGAGAACTTTTTGGCCCTCGTTTCGTCCATTGGAGACCTGAGGTCTATCATCAACACGTAAAACTTCTTTATCGGATAGAATGCCTGAATTTTGTATGAATTCTGGTTTGATTAGTAAGTGGAGCGATTAATCTGCCTTTCTTTGCTTCAAATTGAATCCTGTCGCTTTTATCCTTGAGTTTGTGATGTTTATGTCGAAATGATCCTGTTGCTCTTGATACTTTCTAATAGAATTGTAGCTTACTTAGTTGTGATCAAGTTCAGTTTAATCCTTGATTGAGATGCTGACAGTCGACCTCAATTTTGTATTTGACTGGCTTTTAAAACGTAGCTAATGAGGTCGCTACAGCTTATGCTTTTGGTATTCCTTTCCTTTTTTCCTCCATTATTGCGTATCGAAACGTTATTCTTCAATTGTGTTAGGTGAAATACTTTTGGGAGTGCCGATAAAGTCTACGTTCTTTCTTTCTTTCTCATTGTTTTTCACCTGTAGTTGAGTGGGCTTGGCAAGTTATCGTAGTTTTTCACTAACATTCTGCTGAACTTAGATGTTTTAATGCAGAGTTTTCAAATATACCATAGAGGTGGTCGATCTAAGTGGTGAAAATGCTGTTGATTCAGAATGGATGGCCTACTTAGGGTCATTTCGTTACTTGCGATCATTAAACGTTTCCAATTGCCACAGGCTTTCTAGTTCTGGTATATGGACTATTTCAGGTATGTAATAGAGAATGATACAAATGTGAGTTTGAAGGCTAAATTGTAAGTCACAGAAGGTTCTGTGTCGAAGTGATTTTAGCCTATTGTAATTTATCCACTGGACTAATTGAACCCTGAAAACTTCGTGTTTATTTTTGATGAAAAAAATACATTTTATAATATCTTTCTTCCCTTATCTACTCTGAACGTTATCTAGTTCATCTAAATTTAATAGGCTGCAATTTAGTCAAGTTTGATCGTTATGTCCTATGCTTTTATATAGGGATGACTACTTTAAGGGAGTTGAACGTTTCTAGATGTTTGAAAGTTAATGATGCTGGAATTAGGCATCTTTTGTCTATACCAACCTTGGAAAAGCTATGCATTGCCGAAACTGGCATCACTGCACATGGAGTTACACTCCTTTCTTCGTTAAAAACATTGGTGTTCTTGGACTTAGGTGGTCTACCCGTCACCGATCAGGCCCTGAGCTCTCTTCAGGTATTTCCTTTTGCCTTCTTTAATCGAGACAATTTGTCGACAAGACTTACTGTGAATCCAATATCTTTTGTCCATGGACCTCCGGCTGCATGGTTCACACCTTATGTTTCTTTGCAGTGCTAACTCATAGACATTCTCTTCCCTAACTTGCACGCAAACAATTCTGGATATTTTGATTGTCCATTGGTCCTATTTGATTTGGTGTAAACCTTCACAGATAATGTATTACACCACTTTTGGATCTGTGAATGACATAGGACACTCAAGATATGTTTTTTTAGTAACGTTTTGTTCCACTTGATATTGATTATTGGATAGAATAACAGCTTCCATAACAATCTAGTATACAGATAATTAGATTGTTATTTCTTTACTTAAACTCAAGCTGACTATTTATTTGCCGAGTAAGTTCTGTTTATTTATTATTGAATCGATAAAATTTTATTGCCTTTCCTTGCAGTTTATATTCTTTAATTAATAAATTTTAATTTCATTCCTCGGTTTCTGTCCCACTCTCTTTTAGGGGCTTACGAAATTACAATACCTTGACCTTTGGGGTAGTAAAATATCTAACAGCGGATCTGATGTTCTTCAAATGTTTCCAAAGTTGAGCTTCCTGAATATAGCTTGGACTAATGTCACCAAGTTCCCGAACTTGCCTCACCTAGAGTGTCTGAACATGAGTAACTGCATTATTGACTCTACACTTAAAGGGCCTGGTGCTAAAGTTCCTCTAAGAAAGCTTATTGCCTCTGGAGCTACATTTTCGAATGAGACTGAAGATCTGGCATTTGTTGGATTACCTGTCCTATATTATCTGGACTTTTCTAACGCTTCTCTTCACAGATTCTGCTTCTTATCTCATATGCAAGCAGTAGAACATTTAGACCTTAGCTCTACTACCATTGGAGACAATTCAGTTGGATTAATTGCGTCTGTTGGAGAAAATTTGAAATATCTAAACCTCAGCTGCACAGCAGTCAGCTCTTCTGGAGTTGGAATTTTAGCTGGAAAAGTATCCAATCTGGAAACTTTATCACTATCTCATACTATGGTTGATGATGTTGTCCTATCATATATAAGTATGATGCCTTCCTTGAAGTGTATTGACCTCAGTGAAACAGACATCAAAGGTATTGCTTTTGTTCCAAAAAAATGCTTTGAGTGTACCCAGTCAGTTCATATTTGCTGCATTTTCCCCTTGCTCCATTTCGTGTATGTTAAACACTCACCAACTCCATTGCCATTCTTATTTGACCTCCTTTCAGTAGGATGCCGAATCCTTTTATACTCCTGCGGGGAAAGGTAATGTTACATCTTAATGGCAGCCCACAATAACCATGTGCAGGTTTTATGTGGGTGGTTTCGTTATCCAGTGCATTTAATTCTATTAGCATTTACATTAACTGAATACTATTGGAAAATATTTAGCCTTCATTCTGTGCTATTAGATAGAAACAGAACAAAATTTGTTCAGAAACTACTCTCCCAGGATATGGAAAATGGGAAAACCAATTGGGAAATTATGACACCTATCGTCCGCTGATACTTTTCACCATGGTTCTTAAACCATCTGAGAAGTTCTCTGTCTTCTAATTTTTTCTTTTGTTCTGTAAATTCCAGGTTATACACACCTATCAGCTTCAGAGGAAATCAAATTTCTCTCATTGACAGAATTGCAAAACCTTGATTGTTTAGAAATATTGAATCTGGAGCATACTCATGTTGATGATGAATCTCTACGCCCATTATCAAGATTTCGAAAACTGAGTCACTTGATGCTTAGAAGTCCCTCATTTACAGACGTGGCATTGAGCTACTTGTCAATTTTGCCCAAGCTGAAAACTCTCAGCATTCGTGATGCAGTTTTGACCAACCAGGCATTTGATACACTCAAGCCTGTGGCAACTTTACAAACGATTGACTTGAGAGGTTGTTGGCTCTTAACTGAGGGTGGTCTTTCGGGATTTCACAGAAGGTTTCCACAAATTGAAGTTAGACATGAACTTTTTCACTTCTCATCTGATCCAACGTCCTCTGATCGACCTTCAACTCATTTTACTCCAAAGAAATTACAACTGAACCAGAGGAGCACATCTACGAGCATGTCACCATATTTTGTAGGTATGTAACTCAGAAAAATAATACATGGTATGATTTAATTTTAAACTAGAACATAAATAGAAACTTGGGATTAGTTCTCAGTCATCATATATATATCATGTATTCATATATACTTATTTATTTGCTCTATGTTATTGGCAAAAGAACAGATAAAGACATTTTTCTTTTATGGTGAAAAATTTGATGTTCTGGTTAATGTTGAATTTGGAACATGCAATTTGAATTCTTTCTAATCCTTGATTATGGAAAATAATGCAAGAGTCAAGAGATGTCAATATCTAATCCTTGATTCTAAGTAGGCTACTGTTTACGAGGTTATTTGAATTATTTCTTTCTTTCTTCCCCTTTATCAAATAGATCAAAGGTTGAAGTATAGCAAAGAAGAGCTACTTGCCCTACAGTTTTCTTCTCTGTCCCACGGTTTGAAATCTGCTCCTCAAATCGGTCAGAAATCTGATAGCTAAAGACGTGGTAAGAAGAAGTTGCATGAAGTATTCTAAGAATTGAATTATTCGGTAATCCTATTCACTATTGAGGGCTTAGTTTCATTATATTAGATCTTTATGTTGACTTACTAATTATGTATTCTCAATTGGAATTGTAGTGAAGTTTCCGTTGGAACATCTCAGTTTGAAACTTAATTATTTGGACGGGGACAAATAACTTGTTTCTGGTGGAGCTCAGACTTGAAAGATACGACAAAGCTTGGGGTAGAAACATTTGAGGTAACATTGCAGAAGAAGGGGAGAAAACTTTCAGTAGAGGACATGGATAAGAGGTTTAAACTAGAACAGAGGTTCTTCAATATTTATTGTGAGAAAAGTAGAATTTTGCAGTGTAGTTAACTTGTATGGTCTTGCAATCTTCCATAGACTGTTAGATTCTAGGAAGGTTTGAGTCAGTGTTGTAAAAGAGAAAGGCATCAAATAGGAGAGATTGAAGTTCTTTTGTAATTATTATATTTTTTGTACAAGTGAGGTAATGAGGATTTGAACTTCTGACTTTAGGAAAAGAGTAAAGGGTAATATTTAGGGTAATATTTACCGCTGAGTTAAGGTCACTTTGACAATTGCTTCTGTAATCTACACACCAAAGACAATCATGGGAGTTTTATTCTAAAAGATAGAATTACAAATTGGGAGGCTCATTGCAGTTGAGGAAAGCAATCGGCCTGAAAGAGTTTCAAGGTATTGGGAGAATTTGAATTATTTGTAATCCTGTTTTACTATTGATGGATGAGGTTCATTATATTTAGATAAAGTTAACTTGCCAATCATGTCTCATGTATTGGAGGTGGGAAGGTTGGAAAAAAAAAAAAAAACTGAGTTGCATCTGATATGTACTGTGAAGTTGTTATTCATATCACATCTTCTCCCACATTTTAATTATATCTAACCTACTTTTCTTCTTATAATGGACGTTTTCACGAGTTTGTTGATGTCTTGTGTTCTATCGCGAGAATGGAATGAATGAGTATATGAGATTATTACATAAAAAATCATCCTTCGGCCAGATATTTTTTAAATGTTTTTTTTTAATTTGAATTTTTTCAAAGTAGATTTTTAATGTTAATTTTGGACAATTTTACCCTTTTATTCATTTATTTATATTCGTTTTTTATATATATTTTTTTATTTATGAAGCTAGAGAAAATGTATTTATTATGAAGAGAGAGAATGAATTTATTATGATTTTTTTTCATTTTCAATTAGAGAGAATGCATATAATATGATATATTTTTCAATTTTTACATCAACTTGTTGGTTTCAGGTGTCTTCTTCATTTTTCATGTTTGGTTTTTGATATTATGTTATATATTCCATTGTTTGTTTTGAGTATTATTTGTTTTTATGTAATATATTCTATTGTTTATTTGGTGTATATATCAAATGTATTCTGATATGTATGCAATTTTAAGTAGGTATTGCTTGTGCCTGTAATATATTCTCCGATGTTCTGATATGTATGTCAATATAGCTTGGAACATTGTCTTAGATATTTACAAATATTCAAACAAATATATCAAATATACTGGTAAGATTGACTACAAGTTCAACGTAAATCACAATATATATCTTAAATTCTATTTATATGACAGTATATATCATAAATTCTATTTAAGTAGCCATAAATCCTAATATAAATCACAATATATATCATAAATTCCATTTATATCAAAGTATATATCATAAATTCAAAACAGTCGAAAATAAACAAAAATATCTATCGCGGTAAATATATCACAGATGGACTCAATGTTCAACATAAAACATATATACATAGGCGTATATAAATTAAAAAACCATCTTCATTTATATAAAATAAATGATTATATATATCATAGTATATATATGTAAATTTATTCCTTGATTTGCATGCGCAAGAACCCTCTCCATCTTCATTTATTCTTCTTCATGAACCGCTTACCGTTGCTCCTGTTCATCGCCGCCACACCTTTCGTCGTAGCCACCTTACTCGTTGTCGTCGACTCGCCGCCCTACCTATCGCCATTGACAGTCGAGTTTGTGCACTGCAGTCGACGGAACCCTAGTCGTGTCGCTCAGATCCACTGTGCCCCGAAGCCATCGTCTGTTTAGTGACTTCCCAAATTCAAATTTGCCTAGATTCGCCGCTCAGATCCACTACGCCTAGTCGTCGTCCAATGTCTATCTCCCGTCGCTAGTTGTTGTCCACTCACGCTGGCGGGAAGAAGAAAAAGAGAAGGAGGAGGAAGAAAGGGTTTCATTAGGAGAAAGAAGAAAGTAGGGGATTCCACATTTTTTTTCTTTTTTAAAAAAGAACACCAATGGGCGTGAAACCTAAGCTATGCATGGGGGAGAGAGATACGCAAAACCGTAGGTTTTTTTTTATATTATTTTTTGTTTTATAAAAATCATGGATGAGGCCTTATTGGTAATTAAACACCAACATTAGTGAAAATTTGTAATTTTTTGGGCTATTTATGAAATAAATTGAATGTAGAAGACAATAATGTAATATGGACCTACAATTAAGGCTATATATGTAGAAAGTCATTTTGACATCTTCTCACACCTCTTAATGTAATATATGTAATATGAGCCTACAAAGTCTATCAGCAATAGAAGTCTATCGCTGATAGACTTTTCTATATTTGCAAAATTTTTAAAATGTTGCTATAGATGCTAATACTTTGAATCTAATTGCTATATTTGCAACCATTCCTTGCATAAAAGTAAGTTGTATAAAACAGTAAAAAGCCAACTAAAGCTGAAACTATAAAAATGGCGTATCACAATTATTTTTAGGGATTTCTACGCATATAGCCTAAATATATAGGTCTAACTATACAATTGTTTAAACTTTCCTATTTTTTACATGAATAGTAACCTAATAGACAATAATTTTACACAAAGGTCTAGCTCAATTTACCTTTTCATCCCTCCTTACCATTAAGGTTTTTTTTTAATTAAATAAAAATAAAAATAAAATAATATTAATATAAAAAAAAGTGTGTAAAAAAAGTTTCTTGCGATTATAAACTTCCAAAAACGATTTTCTTTTCAAAACCTACACAAGAAAGAAAAGTTTCTCTAAACAATTCAAAAATTGTTGCCCTTATAAATGAAAGCAAAAATCGTAAGAAGTTTCGAAGGAGAAAACACGGTATATATGATAAATACAACACCATATATTTGAAATAAACCATGACATATTTGATAAGTGCACGAATAAGACAATTTGTGCAATATACCGTCTTATATATTGAACAATATATGAGATATATATTTACATGTTCCAGTAAATTTGTAAACACAAAAAATAATAATAAACCATGGTATATGTGATTGTTCGACGAGATTTTCAGAGAAATTTGATTCGTTGAATTTGAACTTTGTATTTTTATTGATTTCAGTATAGTATAGTGAGTACACTCTCTAATATATAATTCTTTGATGCTTTCTCTCAAATGTTGAATGAAGTTTAAACTTAATCTTCAAGAAGTTTTAATCTTGAGATCGATCAGAGCTTTAGTCTTCTAGAATACAAGAAAACTTTAGTCTTCCAACTCTTCAATCTTCAAAAGATTGTAATTTTAAAATCGATCAAAGCTTCAGAGTCTTGAGAACTTGAGAGCTTCATCAATTTGAATGAATGGTTTGACCAATAAGTCTCCTTGCATACCAACATGTTCACATATTTAAATGAAATGAGCAACATTTTGCTTTGGAATATCATTCCCATCAAATTGTTGAAACTTAGGTTGTTGGTATCCAGTTGGCATTTTCAAATTATCAATTCTCTTTGTATATGATTTGGAATACAAGAAATAATTTTGAAAAGGACCGTCATACTGAGTTCTTATGGAGTTTGTAATCGTACAATTGTTGGACAGACATCGAAGCAATTGAAGTTGAATGTTGCAGTTGGTCTTCTTGCAGGATCGTCTTTCCTTTGTCATTATTCTTGACAGTAGGTGTTTGACATGATTCAGCAGCATCACGACCTTCGATGTGATTCTTTAAAGATAAGATTTCATAATCTCTCTTTTGGATTGCCTTCACTAGCATGCTCACCTTCTTTTCTAATTCAGTCATTCTTTCCTTCACTTGAACTCACGTCGGCCATCATGACTGACGTTATATTTAGGTTTGATGCCTCTTTGGTTGATTGTTCAAAAGATGAAGTAGATTTGTTTATAAAGGATTCTCTTCGATGACAACCACACCTTTTGCTAGTTTCGTCATTTGCTCCCATATATTCTTTGTCATGTCAAAGGCCTGCTCCTCTCCTAAATGCTGGATTTTTTTGGAGCAACCACAAGTAATTGGTCCTATGTAAGCATCACTTGAAGTTTTGGAAATGTTGTCTTTAGATGTCATTTGATCTTATATGAGAGAAAAAGATAAAAAGTAGAGAGGTCCCACTAGGCGTGCCAATCTGTTCGACAAGATTTTCGGAGAAATTTGATTCGTTGAATTTGAACTTCATATTTCTATTGATTTCAGTATAGTATAATGAGTACACTATCTAATACATAATTGTTTGATGCTTTCTCTCAAACGTTGAATGAAGTTTAAACTCTTAAATACTTAATGTACAGAAAGTTGTAATCTTGAGATCAATCAAAGTTTCAGCCTTATGGAATTCAAGTAAGCTTTAGTCTTCCAAGTTTTCAATCTTCAAAAGATTGTATGAGATCGATCAGAGCTTCAAAGTCTTGAGAGCTTGAGAGTTTCAATTTTCAAGTCTTCAGAGCTTTAGCAATTTGTTGCCAATTATCCTAACCTCTTCAGATGAAGGGGCACGACGCCTATTTATAGAGTTTGCATGGGGCTTACAGAGCTTGGGTCTAATATCTTCTTTGACCCAAAATTTTAGGTCTCATCGGGCCACTAGCCATTTTCACCGATCGTGGTCCTGGCGTAATCACTATTGAATTTGATAAGCCTATTGTTGTGATCATATGGCCAGAAAGAAGACACATGACATTTTTTAGTTTGCGCCATTTATTTGTCTCCAAATTTTAATTTAGGGACAATAATTCTTAATGGTCCTAAATTCAATTAATGAGTTTTGTTGTGCTGACGTGACAACTTGTGATTAGCTGAAATTTCTCATTCAATAGTAATGTATATTTACATTTTCCATTATAGTACCAATATATTCGACATATACTTGAGATCTCGATGGAGAGGTCATCGAATTTCAACTAGGATTATGGAAGAATACAAACAAAATCTCCTCAAATGAAGAAAATATTAATTAAAAATATCTTGCATTAAATTAAATGAAGAAAAATTAATAAATAACAAAAACAAAAACAAAATTCGAAATACTGTTAACAAGGAAAGAATTAAAGATTTCGAAAACTTATTGATGAGAGATATGATATTTCATAAAATCAAATCTATATATAATTAATAGTTAATCTGAAAATGATATATTTTTTATTTTAAAATAGGCTAAATTATAAGAAATGCCCCTGAACTATGCAATTTGTGTCAAAAATACCCCTGAACTTTCAAAAGTTTCAAAAATACCCCTAAACTTTCAAAAAGAGTTCAAAAATACCCCTACGGTTAGTTTTGGATGGAAACCATTAAAAGTTTTGTTACAAAAATACCCCTGAACTTTTTAAAAAGTTTCAAAAATACCCTTAGCTACAAAAAGTTAAAAAATACCTTTGCCATAAGTATATGAATACAAACCATTAATACCTCGTTTCAAAAATAACTTTAAAATTAAAAAAAAAATTATAATTGCTCCTAACATTAATATAGTGATCCATTTGTTTAAAGTTTTATTAAATTTAAAAATAATGAATTTTAAAACAAATTATATATGTATTCTCATTTTTTTTTCATATAGATACTCTTATTTTCTCTTAATTTTCCAATTCTTAACTTACACCAATTTTCTCACCAACCAAAATTTTAAGTTAAAACATAAGATCTCATAAAATCTCACAAAATTCTAAAATCAAAATCTCTCCTTAAACATACCAAAACGATAAAAAAAAAAAAAGCGTTAGTAGTTGAGTGTGTATTAATAACTGAATACTTTTTTTTATTTGACTATTTATCCTTTTGATATGTTTAAAGAAAGATTTTGATTTTAGAATTTTGTGAGATTTTATGTTTTAACTTAAAAAATTGGTTGGTGAGAAAATTGGTGTAAGATGAAAATTTAAAAGTTAAGAAGAAAATGAGAGTATCTATATGAAAAAAATGGGGATATTTTTATAATTTATTTTAAACTTCATTCTTTTCGAACTTAAGAAAACTTCAAACAAATTGATCACCATATTAATTTTAGGAGCAATTTTATACATTTTTTTTTTTAATTTTAAAGTTATTTTTGGAACGAGAGATTAACGTTTATGTTCATAAATTTACGGTAAAGGTATTTTTTAACTTTTTTTGAGTTAAGGGTATTTTTTAAACTTTTGAAAAGTTCAGAAGTATTTTTGAAACAAAACTTTAACGGTTTCCATCCAAAACTAACGGTAGGGGTATTTTTGAACTCTTTTTGAAAGTTTAGGGGTATTTTTGAAACTTTTGAAAGTTTAGAGGTATTTTTGACACAAATTGCATAGTTCAGGGGCATTTTTTTTATATATAATTTAACCTTTAAAATATTACAAAATTAAAACATGAGAGAAATAAAAATATTTCAAAATGTTGCTGAAATCTAGTTATAAAATCTTATTAAATTTTAAGACATTTGTGAAATATTAGTTTTGTAATAGGCTAATCTTCTAAATCTTTCTTACTTTTATTTTTGTTTACTTTAAAAAACATGGTCTAGAATTGGTCATTTTTCTAATTTCACCCTTTGTGACAGTGTACAATCACAAACTTCTCTTTTTTTATTCTTTTTTTATTTTTATAATATATATATTACTCTTTTGTGAATAGATTTATTAATATCTTTTTGAGAAATTTTTAAAAATAGAAAAATAAATAAAACTATTTACACATAATAACAAAATTTTTAGATAGTTGTGATAGAAATAATTATCACTATTACTGATAGAAGTCTATCAATGTTTATCGATTTTTTTTTGTTATTTTCTGTAAATAGTTTAACATTTTTTCTATATGGAAAAATCTTCCTATCTTTTTTAATATAGTTATTTCATCTATATATATTCATAAAATTAAATATTCAATAATGACATGGATATTTTAATGGTTAGGTGTCAGTGAGAAGCATTCAATTCTCCCGTCATTGTCATTTATGGATATCATTTTAAAAAAGAGTACTTCACACCAATAAATTCCAGAGAAGGACGTGCAAATGCAAGTGCAACTAATTGATTTAAAACTCCTTATGTCGATTTGTACATTTAAAATGCATAAACATCACATCAATTTATATTCCTAACCCCACTTATTAATGACAAACACTGTTAAATAAAATTAATTGATAACAAATTTTAGAAGTACAAAAAAACAAAAAAAAAAGTTCCAAAATAGTACATGTAGAATTGAATGTAATCTTCTATGTATTTGTTTTTAATTGAAATTGATCCTAATGAGCCAAGGGGAAAATGATTTCATAGTTGTACTAATTTTCGAGGCATCCCAATTTCAACTGCTAATCTGTCTATAATAATACAACTAATTAGATTTAATATAATAGAAATGTTTGGGTCAATAATTTCCATGTCCCCCTAAAACCAAAGCTTTGTCATTCACATAAATTGATTGATTAGGTGGATTAGTAACCCATATGTACAGTAAAAAAAAGGAGCATTTCATGAGAAATAGTGCAGTTTGGATGGATTCCATTAATGTCATCTTCAATCATTAAGGCTTCTTTGCATTCTTGTACATACTGTCAATAGCATTCTGCCAACAAAAAAAAAAAGGTTTCAGTATCAGGCAAAAAACTGAATGCCAATGAGCAAAAGAGACATGTATGAGAATCTTTACCAAGAAGAGAAAAATAAGCACAAACAATCATGTAGTTTAGATACAATTGAGTTGTAATGCTTTATTTCTAAGTGTTTTATGTCATAAGAATAAGTTTGGCAAGTTTGGGAAATTTGACTAAATTGATAAATGAGATAGGTTGTTATTCGAGTACGAACCTGATAATATTTTAGCAACTGAGGCCTCTTCTTCTTGTATGTTGGAGTTATAAGGTCGCGTTCCATATCGAATGGTAGAGGATCAAGGTGAATGGCTTTAATAAACTCAAAGCCTTTCAACTGTCAAGAACAAGAGTTGTGAGCTTCATGTTAGTTTTTGACCATTGAGTAATATTTGTTTAGTCAAAATCAAAAGAAGACTGCAGCAAATTGGCAGAAATAGAACCTTCTTCTCTTTTGCAATTTTGTTGAGCTCCCCAAGCAGGTAGTCCTTAGCCCTCTTATCTTCACAAAGTGAATCAAAGTCCTCTTCGATACCGTTTTCGTTTGCCCAACGTTCAAGTGCTAGCTTGTTGGGGTTAGCAACTGCAACTAGAAAGGACTCGAAACTGTTCCCGTAGACCCATATCTAAATTGAGCATCAGAATATCATGCATCAGGAATAAGTAACTGAAGCTTTCTTTCTAATGTGCATACAAAAACATTGTTATTAAAGCTAACAAAAGTTCAGAAAATACCATGTCTATAGAAGATACAAGACCATAAATATTCTCCAAATTTTCCACGGCAACATATTCTCCTTGAGAAAGCTTGAAAATATTCTTCTTGCGGTCAATAATTTTCAAGCTTCCATCCGATTGCCACTCACCAATATCACCTGAAGAGAAGAAAAAGAAAAGGTAAATTTATGATAACAAACCACAGAAAAACAGAGCAAATAAGTTTTATCACAGGGATTAAGATTTACCTGTATGAAACCATCCGTCAATCATGACCTCAGTGGTTAGATCATCACGCTTGTAGTATCCAGAAAACAATGGGTCTCCCCTAACACATATTTCACCTCGTGGTGTGGTCGAAAGGGCATCATATCCCATTTCCGGGACAGATTCTAGGCAGACATCCACATTTGGCACTGGAGGGCCAACTGTTCCCAACATTGAGAGTTCATTTGGCAATGAGACAAAAGTCCCAGCACAGGTCTCTGTCAAACCTGCATTAGCACGAACATAATCATCATTGAAGTATGGGTGAAACAGAAATGGAAGGAATGCCAAAAAAAAAAAAAATATAAGAATGAGTCCATGAAGGGCAGAAACTTCAGAATGTACTGCAGAGATCATTACATACCATATCCTTGTAGAACATGTGCACATGCCACAACTCTCAAGAAAGCTTCAACATGAGTAGCTAGAGGTGCGGCTCCAGATAGAATAAGTCTCACATTACCTCCCAACCCTTCCTTTACCTGGTCAAGAACCCCAAAAGGACAAAAATATGAATTTAAAGTTCAGTAAATCTGAGGCTCATGTCAAATAGGAGGTGAGTCAAGAAAGAAGAAAATGTTTTTCACCTTATTAAAGACAAATCTGTCACAAATGGGAGATGCCTCGCCATGTTTATGCCCCTTTTGCATGTTACCATATTTACTGCAACAAAGAATAAGACTAATCAGATTAACAATAAGAGAAATAATGAACAAGAACTGGTGTAAATTCATAAAATTATCCCAGAAACACTGTGTCTATGATCACAAAGTTGATCGAATTATCATCAAATTCTAAGGCAGTTAGTGATCCATGCCTAACATAGATGAGTTTATGTATATAAATACCACATATCATTAAGTACATTTTGTAAATATGCTCATTTTAAGTAGTTTTTACTCAGAAAAATCTTCCTAAAAGGAATAGGATGAGATTTTATAGAACTTTCTTCGTTTGATCAAAATGTATATGCACTACAATGCATATTTTAAGAAAATTAAACCAACTTGGAATTGACTCACCGTGTGTATGCAATATTGAATAATGTCTTCTTAAAGATGCCCCCTTCATCTAACCTCTGAGTCAAACCTGGGAAAATATAATAATTATTATTTTGATCATGGGAGCTATAAACTTGCATTCACATCAAAATAGTAGCATCCACAGACCAAATAGATAAAACCAGATCAACACCCTGGATAATTCCTACTTCAATTCATATAACTGGTTTTAGCTTTAGAGACGCTTGTTCTCAATAATTATTAGGCAAAAAGGATTATAACAACATCAAAATCATATAGTTCACACATGGTCAGCTTACCAGCATAAATTCTATCTAAAACTCGAGGAACGGCACAGAAAATACTGGGCTTGAGCTCCCCAATATCTTCAACCAATAATTTAACATCCTGCAGAATGCAGATGATAAGAAAATTTTACAAACCTTATATTTGGCGCACAAAGAAAATCAAATGATAACTCACCCCTCGCCAAAACCCAATGGAAGCACCATGTAAGATAAACAGCTCCTCAATCACCCGGTCAAAGATGTGTGCTAGTGGAAGGTATGACAAATATACATCTTTTGGACTCAACTGTATGAGGGTGAGAGAGAGAGAGAGAGAAGTAAGAAATTGAGCAAATAAATACAATGTATATCAATCTAGATTGCTGTTCCATAGGGTATATTAGTCAACTTTTCATTTCAAGGCTTTCATAAATAAAAAGGAAAACTACCTCTTCATTTACACTCTCTAAGAGACGCTGGACACCAGCTATAAGTGAAATTATGCTTTTGTTTGATATCATCACTCCTTTGGGATCTCCAGTAGTTCCACTTGTATACATAATAGTGGAAATATCACTTTTCCTTTTCAGAGGAAGATCAAAATGTTGATTTTCACCCTGTTTTAAGCAGATTCCAAAAAGATCAGATTCAAGAAATGACAGCTTAAGTTGATGACAGTAATTTGTACTTTTTTCTTGTGATGAAAGATGAAGGAAAAAAAAGGCTATTACCAGGTTAACAGCGCATATTTACACATATACCAATATTATCTTAATAAAAAAGTTTTCAGTTCATCATCCATACCCAGAAGAGGAAATAACACTCCCAAACAAAATGTTACCATGGAAAACTTTATGCAGTTGAGATAAAGAAAGTTCTCAGGCTAAATACTAAATTATTGAATAAGGGAGACCCTATGCAGGATCAAAACTTACCAGAAGCAAAAATTCATCCCAAGAAAATATTTCAACCTCATACTTCTCAAACTCCTCTCTTAGATTAGGTGTAACCTTGCCAAAACTCACAATTGCTACAAAGAAACAAATGAAACATTTTAATAAAAATAGAAATAAATAAATAAAAATGTGCTTCTATAGACACATCATTGGAAAAATAATCTAAATAGTATTAAAAACTCACTTTTCAAGTATTTTGTTGTGCTCGGAAATGTTTTCAAGACCTGGAAAGAAAAATATAAAATTCATATGATCAAAACTATCCGGGACAAGTACCTTACATATTGTGCCACCGAATCACCATTCTCAGAGAGTAAAGATGCATAGTTAATAACCATATATATAATTTAAAAATAAAGATTCTAAATTTATGGCTTCCACCATAGGTCTGTACCTCAGGAAGCTTCTTCTCTTCTACAAAAGCAACAGAAATCTCTGCATGGCAAATAATAAATTCCACAGCACCAGCACCTAAACATCGAATCAGTATGATAGAAAGTTCATCAGCTTACTCTTATTTTGCTAATGAAAGAGATACAGAGAGCGTTTCAGATAGTACTTCAACCACACAATACAATTATAAATTAGAGGCACGATGCAATTTTTTATTCCAATCTCATTGTGATAATTAAGAACTTGGAGGAAAAGGCTTACGGACATACCTAATGTGTCGTACAAAGGAACACAATATAGTCCATGAGCAATACATGCCTGCAAGTGTTCTTAAATGTCATGCAATATTTGTGTAGGATAAAGTAACAATAACTTAGAGAAGATAGATGGAAACAAATGTGTCCTGTGAAAGTCATCACGTTTCTGAAACTCCAAAGAAAAAAAAACTGGCTTTCCCTTGGAGAAGATAAAAGATGAACGATATCAAGAAAGAGAGGAGCAAAATTAAAAGTCTACCTCCATGCTTATTATCCACTCTGAGCAATTGGCACCATAAATACCACATTTTGCTCCCTATAAATGGAGATTAGTTAAAGCTTTAATCCACAAGATTTGCAGAGATGAACTTGCACAAATGAATTGAGTATCTTAGTGAGGATGGAAACTTACTTCCTCAAAACCACGAGTGCGCAAAGAATTTCCAATTTTTACGACTATATCGTACACTTCCTTATATGTTAGCCAGACATATTTACCAGGCTGCAAAAAACAGATCCAAAGTACAACTTATTGCAAGGTCTTAGTGGATGATAGAGAAAAAAAACACACACACTTTGGGGCGTTTGGATTATCTACAAGATGCATATACCTTTCCATTCACAATCTCACGGCGCCCGAGCATTCGATTACCAGGGCTTCTTTCCACTGATAACCTGCAATACAACAGTAATCAATGGAAAAATTGGCGCATTACATAATATCCCAAAACCTTTCCCCGAAAGGATTGCACAGAAATAGAAAAGCATCACCATGATCGCATTATATTAACTATGGAAATAAAAACAACCCATAAACCTGCAAGCAAAGGTCTACTATAACCCCACTGCACAGCTGAGACAGCCAAAGAATGGTATTGATCAGTTCTCAAAAACATGGAAAATTGGAACTTCCAAAAAGGATGGAGCTCAAATATGACAATAAGAACAGAGGAAGCAGAACACAGACACCTAGCATGATACAATAATTTATATCTAAAGAAAAAAAAAAGTATATTGATCTCAAGCAATTTGAACTACGAGTGTTCCAATTAAAAGCAGCAGAGCCAAGTACTTAGAAAAACAACAACAATGAACTATGAAACATTTGATAAAAACTAATGGAACTCATATTTCAATATACATATATATAGAACAGTATCAAAAGTAGGGGCAAATCTTGCAGAATACACAAAGCAGAACTAACTCAACTCAACTCAACTAAAGATATCAATAAAACCGGAAAGCATTTCTACTTAGCTTTCCTTCCACAACTGAATACCAAAACAAAAACAGGCACAGAAAAAGCACAAAATGCAGAATCTAGTGGCGGTTTTTCTCAGCAAACAAGCAGAAAGTGAAGAAATCGCACCGAAATATATCCCAACAGCTATCCAATCCTTGAATGGGCGGCGGAAAGCCATCCTTGGCGAAAATGCTTCTGTAAACGGGTCCGATCGAAGGCCTTCCATCAATGGCAGCCTTGGGCTTCTCCACCTCAATCAAATACTTCATCTGCGACATCCTCCGGCCTCCGTTACAGAGTAATAATCCTGAACCAGAGTCTGTGGATCCTTCAACTTCAAAATTTCGATGAATTTGAGAGGAAGAAATTGGTTTTATATATACAAATCAAAGTACAGAAGTCATGAAGATTGGTGGCTATGGGTGACCTGACCAAGTGGCGTATATTGTAAATACACCCACTTTTTCTCTCTTTTTTCCCTTCACTGAAAGTAAAACAATTACAATAACATATTAGTCCCTCACTTTTGTAGTATTGTGTGTTTAGTCCCTCGCTTCTTTAAATTGTTAGTGGGAAAATTATTATAAACTGAAAAAATATTACATTATTTACAAATATAGAGAAATTCTCCTATCTACCGGATAGACAGAATTTTTTTTCGATATTTATAAATAGTTTGACTATTTTTCTATATTTTAAAACATTCCTTTTTAGTTACATTTTTAAATATTTTATTGTATTTTTCCTTCTTATTTTTTCTAGTATAACAATAGTGGTGGTGAGAAAATCGAATCATAAAAAAAAAAAAAACTAAATACGTCTGATTTTTACTAAACGAATTTCATTTTGATTGTTTCTTGTTTTGTAATTTTCTTAATAGTATTGTATTTTTAATGTAATGAGTAGAAAATATAGAGAAATTACTCTAAACAGAAAAAATGTCAAACTATTTACAAATATAGAAAAATTTCACTGTCTATCAGTGATAGACTGTGATAGAATTCTATCGCTTTCTATCGCTCAAGCAAATAATTCTATCGCTTGAGCGATAGAAAGCAATAGAATTCTATCGCAGTCTATCATTTGATAAACTGTAAAAAAAAATTTATATTTATAAATAGTTTAGTTCATTTTTCTATATTTGAAAAGAACTCAAAAATATAATTGGCTAATTTGAGTATAGTTGAATAGGTTAAAATATTATAATTTAAACTCTAAATTGTTAGAAATTATCATATCATTATGTTAAATTTTAAAAGCTTTTGTGATTAACCGAGACCAATGCTCAAAGTTTTTCCTTTGTTTTTTTAAAAAAAAATTAGTTCGACATGTGGCATGGAGATCAAACATATGCACTTTGGTCATAGATATAATGTTTTAACAAGTTAAATCTTCATTGTATATTAAAAATGAGTAATACTTTAGTACATTTTGAGATGTACCTATACTTTATACATTCCATTCTCATTACACACAAAAATAATTAAAATATTTTTTTTAAAAAGAAGTAAAGTGAATTTGTCACGTGGCAAATTATTATTAAACAATTTGGTGGAATGCACAAAGATAAGTATAGCCTAATATCTACAAGTAAATTACATTTTTGGTATTTGAGAATTGAAACTTAATATCTATTTGGTCTATAGGATTATTTTTAAAAAAATATTTTTTTTTGTCAGAACCATTTTGAAATCAATTTGGCTATTTGAAACTAAATTTAAATTTTGTAAACCAATCATATCATTTTTAAAATTTTAAAGACCAAATATTAACTAAGTTAGAAATCCGAATGAATTTTTTAACAGAAATTTATTAATGGCATATGTGGGAAATTATCTTTTAAGAATTATTTTCTCCCCCTCTTGTTTATTAAAGTATAAAAAAAAATAAAAATATAAAAAAAATAGAGCTTGAATTAGAAAAAGTAAAGGTCATCCTCCTTTGATAATTTATCACTTCATGCTTTGAGCTAAAAAGGTCAAAAAGTATGTTAACCAATGAGTTTTCATTTCATTTGGTTGTAAAATAGCTTTGCATTCTTATCTTTTAAAAATTATTTTAAAATTTGAGAACTTTAAATCAGAATTTTTTTTATCAATTCTTTTACGATAAATAGTGATGGTATATAAAAGACAACCTGAACATAATTCAACTGATTATAAATTATTCATTTCTCTCAAAATCGAATGTTTGATTCTTTAAATCTTTCTAATGAAGTCTAAAAAGATGACTTTAAAAGCATCATCTTTAATATTTACAAGTTATCCATCATGATCATTTAAATATTCTTAAAAAAATTATTTTGTCGAACTTATTATCAAAATAATAGGTTAGAACTTGAAACTTTCGTTCTACTCAACTTTAGCCTATTTGAGAAATATTGAATGTTATGAGTTTTTTTTCTTCTTTTTGGGTATTACGTTTTTACACACAAAATATAAATTGAATACAGCACGTAACACGTAAAGAATGATGTTTAAAGGGTAAGGAGTTTAGCTCATCATTAATTGATATGCAGAAGAGGTTTTGTTGAAAAATATGAATAAAATTTATTTATTTTTTAAATTTAAAAACCATAACTCTTCTTGAAGTGATTTTTTTTTTTTTAAATGACACAACTTTTACGAAAGGATATGTTTTTTTTTCTTCAAAAGACTCAATTCCATAACAAGGGATATAACTATTTCAATGGCCGCAACTAAATAGTGTATTTACCTTATGAGTTTTAAATATACACAAAAAAAAAATTGTTCCTCCAATTCTTTTTTATTATTCTTTATTCTCATTTAGTTTATTCCAAAAAAATCAATCTCCATCTCCATAGTCATGTAAGATTATGACAAATTTTGTTTAGATTAAGTGTTACGCATATAAATAATTGAATTATATTTAATTAACTATTCAATTTTGTTATATTTTTTTAAAAATAAATTTGATATAAAAAAGGTTAATTTAATTTTCTTGAAAGGAAAAGAACAACAAATCCAATAATAAATGCTCTACGTTTATTTAAAAAAATTATTTAATATAAAAATTTATTGAAGCTGAATGGTAAGAAATTTAATTCTATGCTTCTTTTATTATTATTATTATTTTTCATTCGTTATGTTTTGTGGGCCCCGCTGAGGTGGTTTTTATTTATTGTACTATACAAAAAGAGAGAGATTTATTTCTTTCTTTCTTTTTATTACTTTTTGTTTTAAGAAAAAAATGGAAAACTCCAATCCAATAGGTTGAGAATTGGTGACCAGGGATTGCCATTGATTTTCTACATTTAAGAGAACGGTCGCTGTCCTACATTTTTTACTTTTTTTTCTCAATAAAATAAAAATAATAATAAAGAAAAATTACTCTTTTGACCTTGTAAAATCTAACACTTCTACCCCTAAAATATTAATGATGTCCAAGTTAAAGAAACTGGTATGAAATTAATGTCTAAGTAGGTGTCTATTATAAATTGAACCCATGACTTCTTTAGTCAATTGTTGAGACTTTGTTTTCTTTTTTACCACTAGGCCAATCTATAATAATAATAATAATAATAATAATAATAATAATAATAATAATAATAACAAAAAAAATCAAAACGGAGGGTTTATTATGTATCGTATTGTTTCAATAATTAAAAGAAGAAAAGAAGTGTGAAAACATAGAAATAATACTTTATTTTTCAACACAATAAAAGTAATAAATTAATAATACTTTATAATGAGGTGGGCAGAGTCTCGTGACTCGTGGTATTACTATTTTTAAGGCCAAATTACCAAATTCTTTTTTATAGAAATTATAACAATTATACGAGTTTAAAGGTTCAATTTTTATCATTTGAGATCTAATTTCTACAATTAATATAAATTTGCAGGTCCAATTTTAATATCTATAGAAATTTGAGGGTATAATTGCAACCACTACCATATTTTAGCAGTAATTTTTGCAATTTACCCATTTAATTAATTCATTTTTTGTACCAACAATCTCTTTTCCAACCAAGTAAATTAGGTTAAAATATCATTTTTAGTCTTTATATCACGTTTGTTCTTTTTTTTTTTTTTTTTTTTGGAAGGGGTGTATTCTTCCATTTTAATTCCTATATTTTCAATATTATCTAATTTTGGTCTCTATATTTTCAATAAATCTTAAAATCAGTCGTACTTTCAATAAATCTTAAACTTATTCATTCACAATTAATTTTTATTATAATTGGTGAAGATTAATAATAATTTTCATGCAAGAAAAGAAATTGTGTTCACAATTTATAGAAGAGAGAATCACAAAGACAATCTTTTTGGGAACAATAAACAAGATTTATTAAGAGTACTGTGACTAAAATTGTACAATTCAAAAGATAGGAATCAAAATATAACAAAATTTAAAGTACGGATACCAAAAAGGTATTTTAACATGTAAATTATTGTTACAAGTCAAGTCATGTGAAGTGGAATAAATTGTTTATTTTATAGGCAAACATATATTTTTTATCTATGCAGTTTGTATGTTAAATTGAATTTAATTTAGCGATAATTGGTATGTATTTCTCTTATTAAGATCGGCAATAGTTAAATTTTTACCTCCTCACTTAAGTGTACTAGTCGAATACTACGTGTGTTGCACATGTTTAATAAAAATAAAATAAATACTTGAATAATTTTTAAAAAATATGTAGTAGAATATATATTGGTTAATTTATTTATTTTTCACAAAATTACGTCTTTTAAAGTTAAGTGATAATTGTCTTTTAGTTAGAAAAAAATCTTTTTTATTTTTATTTGAATAATATAATTCTCTCTTAATTTCAAATTTTAATTTAAATTAAAAAAATATATACCTTTTCAAATTTTCGTGATAACTCTCTTTTAGTTTTTTTAATATATATATTTAATATTTTTTTCACTCTTTTTATAAAATTCATGATAATCATCTCTTAGTTTAAATTTTTATTTATTTATTTATTTTTATTTAGATGACTTTATTAATCTCGTTAGTTTCAAAGTTTTATTTTAACTAAAAGATCATTATTCACTCTATTTTTTTAATTTCATTATAATCCTCTCTGAAAAAAATACACTATTTTTTTCGTCCACAAAATATTTATTTATTTAGAATCAGATGATTTGATTATCTTTTTAATTTTATTAATATTTTTATTTCGTAATAATTCACGTAGTAAAAAAAACTTTTTAATTTAGATTTGGATGATGTGATTATCTTCTAGTTTCAAACTTTATTTTAAACTAAAATATTTTGTTTTATGTTTTTCAATATTATTTATTTTCTTAGACATAAACTCTAAAAAATTATTTACAATACTTCTTCTTAATTTTAAACTTTATTTCAAACAAATATTACTGTTTTTTGTTTTTGTTTTTTTGTTTTTTTTTAAAAAAACAGAGATATTATTCACGTTAAAATGATACTAATTTTTTTTTAAAATATTTATTTCACGTTTGATGCTAAGAAATAGGAGAAAAATTATATAAAAAAATTTCTTTTGCCTGTGATGCTAAAAAACATAGGGACAAAATAATTTATTTAATAATTTTAAACGTAAAACTATCTAATATATCCTATAACCATCCATTAAAAGGGGTAAAAGGAAAAATCGAATATTTCTCCTCCATAGCTCATTTTAAATAGTATAGATAAAGATGTCTACGAGTGTGTGTTGTGTATGTGTGGTTCTATGTTAAATATTTTAGGATGTGAATTGAGATCATAATCTTCTATTTCGTGAGTATTGACCATCATTATTTAGAATTTTTGTGGACTCCGCCACAAAAATTGGTTAGAACTCTTTTCTTAAAAAATCCTACTAATGGTTAATTAAAATTTAAATATAGTATCTATTTAGTCTATAGTTTTAAAATGTTTCAATCATGTAGGTGAACTTTAGCTTACACATCTATTTATGTCAATAATATCATTGATGAAATATGTGGATGTAGTGCATACCCATTAGTATATTCTATCAAATTGTTTGTCACGTCACAATATTATATATGGCTCTACTAAAATTAGTCTAATAAGAAGTGTCAAATCAACATCTAGTTGATGATAATAATAGTAAGAACTTATAATTTAAAGTATAGAAATTTACGTAATTGAAAATTTTTAAAGTTAGAGAACTCAATAAAATAAATTTGAAAATTGAGGAACCAGATTTATATTTTAACTTAAATGAAGATAATGAATTATTTCCAATTCAATTAATTATAAAATGTATTCCAATGTTATAATATCATTTCGTTGATGAATTTAGAATAAAATACATTTTTCGTCCTTCGTATTTGGTCTTAGTTTTTATCTAATTCGTTAGTTTTCAAAATTAACACTTTTAGTACTTGAGATTTGAATTTAGTTTCTGTTTGATACTTGAAATTTTTAAAAGTGACATTTTTTTTTTCTTTATAGGGTGTTTGGGGCGTTTTTGAGTTGAGTGAAGTTGGCTTAAGTTGGATTTTTAACACAACTTAGCGTTAGGTTTGTCAACTTCACGAGTCGATATTTTCTTTTTTTGAGACGACACAAGTCGATGCTAAATAATTAACTCCACAAACTTTGACAGTGTTGTTGTGTTGATCACCATTGAAGTTTGCACATCTATCAAAGAACACTCCATCTTCTCCTCTTTCTCTCTCCTTCCCTCTCTCCAATGTTTCCAATGACTTCACCCACTGGCTACTACCAACGACCAACTCTGATGACAATTATCTTCAACGACATACTTCGACGACCACTTCTGACAACAATTATCATCAGCAACCGTTGCTGCCTCACTGCAGTGGCATGCTTCAACGACCACTTCCGACAGCTAAATTCTGACAACCACCTCTGATGACGATGTGGCAGTTAATATATCCATTGGATTTATATATATTCTTTGAATGACCTGGCAGTTGAAATACTACTTTTGATATAGTAATGATAATGTAATGATGATTATATACATACACAACCAACTTTTAGAGAGATAATAATAATAAAGCTGAAAATGATTGTAAAACTAATCACAATTATTTATCAAATTAGGTAAGAAAATGATAAATATCATATGCAAAAGTATAACGGATAGTTTCACTAATAATAGTTGTTCTTATGTTGCCATTTAGGTTTAAAAGATGATGTTGAAATTTATTCGATGTCAAATAGATATTTCTCATAAAATTATAAAAGTAAAAGATCAAAAAATTAAATTAAGTTTTTCTTTAAAAAAAATCAAATTTATTATTTATATTATATTTACATCAATGACATTTTTTTTACTTTTTTGTTTAAATTTTTTTTGCACGATATAAAAATATTGATTCAAGACTCATGTTGAAATCGAACCTATAAAAATATATAAATATTGATAAAAATGTAACAATCGATGAAAATTTAATATACGAGTATCATGTGTTATTATGTTCAAAATTTTACATTCTCATTTTTATATAAATGTAAAAGAAAAGGAAACATGTTGTTTGAACAAATCTCTTCAAACTTAATTACTACAAAAAAAAAGATTTGTTTCTACCCACGCAAGAAAACGTTGACAAATTCTCAAAAAAGCATTTTGCCCACGCATTTTGACATTGCGTCGGCAAAAATGCTCACGCAATAAAACGTGTGGATAGAAAAGTCTTTCTGGCCACGTAACTAACGTCGGCAGAAATCGCTTTCTGCCCACGTATTACGCGTGGGCAGATATATTTTCTACCAACGCTACAACTTTCGTCGGTAAAACTCAATTTTTACGATCTATCGGTAATTTGATAGCAAAAATAGAAGGGAATCATCCCTAATTCAAATAAATGTGCAGCAAAAAAATAATAAAAAATATATTACTATATTTTCGTAAATTTTGTTAAATTACTACAAATTTATAAATATTTATTAGCAATGGGTCCTATCGTATATGACCATTTCTAAAATATCTCATCTTTTCCTATATATACATGACAATATTTGGATTTCTTAATTTTTTTTACGGGTCATATATTCCTTTGAACTTTTTTAAACATTTAAAAAGTCAATTCAAATGAATTCAATATATAATAATTTCTATTTTTTTTTTTTTTATGAATTCTTTATTTAGATAAGTACTTGTTAACTAAATCATTTCAATAAAATAAAAATAGTAATTAGAAAAAGAAAGATAGTTGAGCAATTTATTGTAATAATTTTTGAAATAATATATATATATATATATATATATAGAAAAATGTGGTCTCACATCTCACTAATTTTGTATTGGATAGGAAGAAAATTAAAAATTGGATACATAATTGAATAATTGAATAAAGGAGAGTTCTAAAGGTTGGCCAAAATGGTTGTGAATTTTTGTGGTCCTAAGGGTAGTTGAGAATTGGAGAGCTTTTAGATTTAAGAAGAAAAGGACATCAAAAGAGTTTTAAAATAATTAAACTATAGAATTAAATTTTCGTTTCATAATCATTTGATATTTTTATTTTTGAAAATTAAATTGATAAATATTACTTTTATATCTATTATTTCTTTATTTTTTTTTTTTTTGAAGTATTTCCAAAATCAAAGCAAAAATTTTAATATTGATAAAAAAGTGTAGGCCCCGTTTTGTAAATCAATATAAGAAATAAGGAGTAAATAAGTTTAATTTTCAAAAACAAAAACAAAAAATGAGATAATTACCAAATGGGTTTATAGTTTTTAAAACAACTTTTTATTGTTTTAAAACAATCTCTTGACTTTTAAAAATGGTTTTAAAAAATAGGTAACATAACAAGAAAACTATAAGGAATAGTAGTGGTTCTAAACTTATAAACTTAATTTTTAATAAACAGAAAATAAAAAATAAAATGATTGTCAAAGAAGTTTTATTACTTAAATTTATTATTTGAACTTTCAAGTTTGTGTCTAAAATTAGGTACTTAAACTAATTTGTGTTTAATGAGTCTCTAAACTTTCACTTTATGCCTAAAAAATCACTAAATTTTAAAGAATATCTAACCCTAGAACTTTCAAATTCTTGCTTAATAAATCTCCCAACATTTAAAAGAACCTAAAATTAAATACCATATGAAATAAAAAAAAAATAATTGAAATTTGTGTCTAATTAAACTCTAAATTTTTAATCCAGATTCTAGAATATCCATGAATTTTAAATAATGATGAATAGATAAAAAGTCTATAGGATGACACAAAAATGAAATTTGAGTAGTTATTAGATACAAAATTAAAATATTAAGAATTTATTAGATATCTTGTAAAATTTATATAGATAAAATATACACAAACTTAAGGTTTATAAATTTATTAGACATTTTTAAGAAAAAAATTATTATAAATAGAAAAAATATCAAACTATTTACAAATATAGAAAAATTTCACTATTTATATCGCTTAGTCTATCTAAATTTTTTTTATATTTATAAATAATTTGACTCATTTTTTTATATTTAAAAAATTTAAGAATCAAATAAATACAAATATAAAAGTTGGGAGAGTAAAATTTATAATTTAACAAAATAATATCATAAAATTCAAATGTCCATAATTGTGGCGAAACTTCTGGTAGTTTACTTCCAAATTGCACCTTCAACTTGGCATTTTTATGGCACGGAAAGAAAGAAAGAAAGCGACAGTTTTGGAGGCACAATTTACGTGTTTTTTTTTTTTTTTTTTTTTAAAAAAAAAACAATAATTCTCTTTGAAATTAATAATTTCCAAGTTTTTTATTGAAAAAAATAATTCAAAAGATTTAATACCGACATTCGGGATTAATTGATATTTTTTGTACATCATTCAAAAGATTTAATACCGACATTCGGGATTAATTGATATTTTTTATACATCATTTAAATGTCAATGAAATATAGAAAATAAATAAAAACTCCCAGATTAAAATTTATAATTTAGAGCTGAATTACTTATTTATTAATCATAATAATATTTTCTAAGTTCATATTGGATATTTCCCTTGCCTTATATTTTTATTAATATCATCATTTTAATATTTAGTTTTTCTCAAAAAAAAAATTTATAGATTGAAAAAATGTGAAACTACTTATAGAAAATAAAAATAAAAAAAATTGATAGACTTCTATCAACATCTATATGTAATAGATCTGATAGATTTCTATCAGCATCTATCACAACTATCTAAAAATTTTGCTATTTTGTGTAAATAATTTTCCTTATTTTTTTATTTTTAAAAACTCTCCTTTTTTAATTGACATAATCAATATGAGAATCGAATTAACTGTAGGATTCAAATTGATTCAAACTACTACCTATTTTATCAGCTTTATACTTTACCCAAAAAAGGAAAAAAAATCAAATTAAAGGTTGACTTTGGCTTACACCCGTTGATATTTTGTTCCAATAACAAAATTTGATCATGAATGCAATTAAAATGGGATATTTGGCTAATTAAAAAGAAATTGAAAATTGGTACCATAATTAAGATTTATTATTAGAATATTGAATTGGCATTTAATGATCCCACAAACAATTATTACTATTCTCATTCAATTGGATCATTTGTTGTTAGTTAGTTGGGTGTTTGGTACGCTTCTTTAAATGGTTGTGGTTAAGCATTGTGATTTCATTCAACTTGTGTTAGACTTCAAATATAGAGTTTGTGATTAAAGCATAACCAACTTCTTGACTTTACAATTTCTTTAGGAAGTACATAGAAAAAAACATGAAATTTAATGACTAACTATATATCTTACAAATATTGGCTTCCTATACATATAGCTTAAATAAATATGTCTAATTACACAATCGTCTAAACTTTCCTTTTTTTTTTTTTTACATGAATAGCCTAATAATCTATTATTTTACACAAAAGTTTGACTTAATTTGCCTTTTCAGTCCTCCTTACCTATAATTTTTTCTTTTAAAATATATATAATAATAATATTATAAAAAAAAACATATAAGAGAATTTTCTTGCAGTTACGAACTTCTCAAAACAGTTTTCTTTTCAAAACCTACAAGTAAGGAAAGTTTCTCTTGTTGCCCTCGTAAATGAAAGCAAGAATTGGCAAGAAGCCTCAAAGGAGAAAACAAGGTATATTTGATATATACAACACTATATATTTGAATTTTCTAGAAATAAATCAAGAGATATTTGATAAGTGCGTGAACAAGATAATTTGTACAGTATATCGTCTTATATATTGAACCGTATATGCAGTGTATATATACATTTTTAAGTATATTTGTAAACACCCCCAAGAAATAAATCATGATATATGCAATGTATATTTACATTTTTAAGTCTATTACTAATATATTTGATATATACTTGAGATCCTCAATAGAGAGATGATCAATTTTTAGCTAGAAATATGGAAGAAAATAAACAAAATATTCTAAAATGAAAGAAACATTAATTTGAAATTACCTGCATTAAATGAATATGAACCGAAGCTAATAAATAACAAAAACAAAGACAAAATTTAAAAATGATGTTAATGAGGAAAAAATTAAATATTTTAAAATTTTATTGATGAGAGATAATATAATTAATGATATTTCAAAAAGTTAAATCCTTATATAATTAATAGTAAATCAAGAAATAATATATTTTTTATTTTAAAATATAACAAAATTAGAAGATGAGAGAGAATCTATCAAAAGATTAAAAAAGTCCCAAAATGTTGCGGGAATCGTCAACACTTCTGATTTATATAAAGACTTTTTACGTAGTCTAGATTAGGAGAGATTGACTCTCTCTATTTCATACTATGAGTTGAAATACTGCTTCCTTATTAAACAAAAAGACTTTGTTCTAAAAATGTCCATTCAAGCAACACCTTACAACACCTAAGAAATCGTTAAGCAATACTTATATTCAGTTTTTGCGAAAACATAATTGTATGAAAAATTTCCAAAATTGTGTACAAGTTGTGAACATTATTTCATTATTATTTACTTGTATGATGAATATTAAATAATGTAAAATATAAAATATTTAAATTTTAAAATATATTTTTATGAAAACCTTTTATTTTTATCTGTATTTTAAAAGGCAGTTATATATATTTTTGGTTATCAAACAGCCTTCGACAAAATAGTTTTAATATTTTGTAGAAAGAAAGAAAATAAAAATTAAATGTGGACCGTGTAAGTGTGTATGTATGGGTTGTCGCATACATTTAAATACAAGCCATTCAGAGATTCAGATTCAGATTCCAAGAGAGACGCAATTAATTCCCTTTACAATAATAATAATAATAATAATAATAATAATAATGAAACAATAAAGTAATTAATTCATGACAGGTAAAATCAAATCAGGCAATTTACACATCTGACAAAAAGTAAATATCTATACTAACATATCTCAACTCTGTTTTACAAAGTATTTCTTTTTTTTTTTAGAAATCCAAAAATTCAGATCCAGATTGAACTTGTATTGTAGAAACTCTACAAGTAAAAAAATTTATTTTCTTTTGGCTGGGCTTTATCTCACTCTCTCTCTCTGGAGTATCAAAACTACCAATTGGAGGAAAATTATGACTAACTTAACTGGTTATAAATCAATAATACTACAGTCTTCCAAGCAGAAAAGCTAAATAAATATAATTGATGTCCCAATACATGTCTCACTTTTTCTTGTTCTTCAACTTTTTCCTTCCCTTCACTTCTTTCTCCAAACTTCTAAGCCTCTGGCTAATGACTGACGATGACGAAATTTTTCGGTCTTGGGACTGTGATGGTTGAGCGGTCAATGTGGTGGTGGTAGCTTCATTGGATGCGTCTGTTACTTGTTTCGAGAAGGCGGGTTGTGTAGTGGTGTTTGTATTGGCCACTGGTATTTCAGGAACACCCAAGGCCTTCTTAACCCCAGGAACTTTGAGAGCTGAAAATTATCAAATGTCTATATTAATCAAAGGAAAACAGTAAAAGATTAATGGTGACGATACGGCGCTCAAAGGACTCACCAGCCCCGTATGCAAGTGAGAACAAATTAGATGTAACCCAGTAACAGAATATTGCCTGCATAAAATACCAGAGTAAGTGACCTGAGTAAAGTTGAGTGAGGCACATTAGGGAAGCTATGCCTTATGAAATGACACAATTCAATATCCAGATGTTATGAAGCTTGTAAGGAAAAGGAGTATCTTGTAAGACTATACATGATGCAGAATTAGATGACTTTGTATGAATGTTAGATACTCTCTCTTCATACTATGATGAAATTTATCATTTACAAATTACTTACTGATTTTATTTCCACCACTATAATATATGATCCCTAGTCCTACCAAATACATGTAACAAACTGTTGGGCCCCCAATTGTTAAGACTTATGTGAGGGGTAGGACGGGAAATTAAGTCGGTTTAGGTTATGGGGAGGACCATTTGAGCTGTACGTTTACTCTGTGTTTATATAGTTCCTGAGGGAGTATGTGGGAGGTATATTTTTGGTAGTAAAGTGTGTCTATGGGAAAGGGAACCAGCCCTCACTCTAGAGTGTAGGGGATTGTAGCTTGTCCTCTAAGGAAAGGGAGTTAGTTCCTCTCTCGGATGCATAATTCCTCTCTGCATATACTGAAGAACTCTCAAGTCTCAATAAAACAGTGAGGCTGATGTAATTTCATCCATCTTGTGTTGTTTGGCTTGTTTGTGTGTTGTTTACTTGATTTTGCAAGAGATATCGTGTTAGATATCTAACACAAACATTTTATCAAAATAAAAAAAAATAAATGAGTACATGTTATTTACACCATCAACCTCCTTCAGATCTTATCATAAAGTTACTAGTAAATTTCAGAAATCAAAACTTGAAAAAGACTTTAAAATGGGAAGCAAATAACAAAAATGCAGGGTAGCTGCAACTAACCATCAACAAAGTGCAAATATTAAAAGTAGTAACAAAGTTGAAAGCCAACATGAGGTAAGGACTGCTTGATGTCCGGTGCTTGCATTCAACCCAAAAGCAAACAAACAAAAACGATTTTACCGCCACAAAAAAAAATTACAATATACCTTTGGAAAATTCATGGTCAAGGGAACCGTAGCAATAGCAAGACCCCTCATCACATTTTTCATTGTGCCAGCTATAGGATTACCTTCCATACCTTCTTGCATGTTGTACTGAGAAAATGGAAGCAGTCAGAATGTTTAAGATTAGCTGTGTAATATAATAATAATAAAGACAAAAAATAAAATAAAATAAAAATTAGAAAACCAATCAAGCGAATTGATCTGCATTGGCAGACGTGAATATAGATGAAGAAAAAGAAAAATAATTCTTAAGTGATTAGTGAAGCACTTTTGGTTCAACCAAAGCAAATTAGGCTTGGTTTCATGCAAGGATTAAAATATCGATGCTGAAATCAATATTAAAATTTCTATTTTATAGATATATTAATGGATATATTGATATTAACGGATATTTCTATAAATGAAAATATATATATATATTCCAATTAATAATTAAATTATTTTACTTCCAACTATGTTAGTGTGTATCTTCATATTGGAATTAATAGCCATATTGAGATTAAAAGATGTTTTTTAAATTAATATTTTATAGGTCTTTATAAAAGATATTGGAGATATCAATTAATCTTTTATAGGTATTTAGAAAAGATATCGGAGATATCAATTAATCCTTAACATTGTTATTGATATATTGACGTATAGATGTATATTTTAAACATTGGTTTCATGGGAATCAGTGATCACTGCACTACATATGCCTATCAAAAAAAAAAAAAAAAAAAAAAAGGATTACTCCTGAAGACTTTGCTCGATTGTTTACTGATTTATGTTACTTTGTTTGAGTACCTAGCTTACTAACGATTAGTCTAGTACAAGTTCCAGGAAAAAGAAAAGAAACAAAATAACATTAAACATATAGTAAACAAAAATAAATTTACGAATGTCTACCTCCACTGTGATCCAAAATGTCAGCGCGGTTAAAACTGGGAAAATGTACATTGTATCTGGAGTCGTGAGATCAACAAACCAGTATGCTCCACCATTTTTAAATGAAGGCATTTTCTCTGCCATGTTTGAAACCTGCCAAAGAAAATAATAATTGAGAAAACTGAAAGTAATAACAGTATACGTCACAATACCTAAATGCTTTATCCTTAGTCATTTATAAGGTAAAAAAAAAATTACCGCGAGGAAAAAGCTGATGAAGACAGGACCCTGAATAAAAAGTCCCTTCAATGGGGTAAATGGGCTCACACCAAACCTGCGTGATCAAAACTCATGACTGATGAAACTGAAAACCAAGAAAATACGTCAAAACATTCAGAGAGGTCAAAGATAATATCAAAAGCACACTGATTTACCAAAGAAAGGTTGCTGGAAGAAAAAGATCATCTACAATCACGTTTTATCACTTATTAATATTATTCCGTTAATAAACCCCCTGGCCACCACAAATAAAAATAGTTCTGTTCATTTACCATTTTTTTATTAAATATAAAATAATGATTTCACAGACTAAAACTTCCGGCTTTATTCAAGAAAACAAGAATGCTATTGTATTGTATATATTAAAAGGACAAAAAGACATTCTGACACGTTTGAGATGTTATACATTTAGAAAAGGGAAATTGTTGTGTATAGAAAAAAACAAAACTAATTACACATATAGAAAAAAGTGCACCCATACTTTTGTATTTCTCACTTTTTTTTCTATATGTGTAATTAGTTTTGTTTTTTTTCTATTTGTGAAAAGACCCATTTAGAAAACAGAATAACATTTTGTTTCCCTGTTCAAGAGACCACAGCCGGATCAAGAAAAGTAATCACTGCAATTTTGACATATTTAAAAAACCTATGAAATAATTTGTTGGAGGCTAAGGTTGGACGAAGCAATCAAAACTAATCAAAATTCCAATTCCATAAAAATAAAAGTTCAAGGGCAAAATTAAAAATATAAAGTAAAATCGATAAATTGTTACCAGGCATTACATTTTGTGTAAGGATACTTGCATTTCGATTACCAAAACACAAAGTTCACAACAATTACAAAATCAACATCACGATAATCAGCAATTATGAGGGTGCTGATAATCTCTCCTAACCCTAGAACCACTGTTCTGTCCAAAATAGAAAAAACTACGTAATAATATACTACTGCTCGTCCTAATCAACCATGCTGACGGACTCCCCATGTCCCACTAACAAGTTGTCCCCAGGCTATTTCCCTTTTTACCTCTTCTAGAGTGAGAATTCACTATTGGGGGCCTAACAGCTAGCTCTTTCCAAAAACCTCCTGATATGTATTTTTTGTTTGCAGGAGGATCTATCTATTCCGACTTTCAATTTTGAAGGCAATCCTGATCGTGAGATTGAGAAGTTAGCATCAATGGTCTTTAATTCAGCTAGTTTTCCTTTCCTTTCTCTTGTTTTGGTTTTAGAGACCATGGTTTATGGGCCCTCCAATCCTTCTCTGCATGATCCTTGTTTCTTCATTATACATTTATCTTCTTATAAAGAGAACCTCTTGAATACTATACAAATTAACCTTTCTTCTCAATTTCCCTCACACACATAGAAACGCACGTGTGCGCGCGGACACAAACATAGGCACGCGCGCACACACACACACAAGAAAACAAAGTCTTGCTTTCCTTACTGCTGCTCATTTAAGCCACATAGGGCCATTGCGATTTAGTCTGTCTCAAGTTTTAAAAAGAGAACTTACTCATTAAAAAGTTTTTTCATTTTTTGTTGACCCTCAGCAACAGCCCTTGGATCCATACCCTGAAAAAAAAAAGGAACAAAGGGGGGAAAACTATATAACTTCATTACAGTTCTTCAAAGAGTGACTAAAGTGGTGCATAAAATACAATTGCCTTTACATTAAAGAAATTTTTTTATATGATTAATGAACCAATAGATGATGCTGATCGCATTTAAATCCAAGAACTGGAAACAATACCTTTTCTTGCATTTCCTTCTTAACTTCCTCCAAGTGAGGCCTTAACAACTACACAACAAATGAGACTTGATTCAAACTTTAATCAAAGGCCATAATACCCAATTAAGTTGCAAATATTTCACAGTAGAAAAATATCAACAGATAAGTTTGCATCACATTAAAACTGATAACATGATAAAGATGCAGAACAATCGTCAATGGTGCACTGGACTCCTTTTTATTTCCAACTCACATAGAGATAGATGCAACAAAAGCCAGAGTGAAGATTCAATGAGCTTCAAGGTTAAGACTAAGAGTTAACGGCAATGTCACAAAATAATTCTATCACAGACGGTCACAGCTCATGCCATAACAAGAGGGTAAACCATAAAAGTTGTGGAACCTCTCCATTATTTAGCCGTGGTGGCATGAGCAAATGGCACCATCCAAAAATTAGATTGTTCAAGAATAAGGTATATGGAAGGTATCGTTTCTCCTTTCTCTTGGTCAATGGAAAATCCTCAGAAGAGCTTGCCTAGGGCAAGTTACAACACTCCTCGATATCCTCTGATAGTCCAGTCCCTCCTCTCTCACTCTCAAGAAAGAATTCAGCCAGAAACTAACTGCCCACTACTTTCCCCCCATACACATATGAACTCCTAATAATTTTGCCCATCGCACGCCCCCTTAACCTTGGAAAGGCCTTGCTCACTCCAAGACCTCCTCCAGAAAACAAGGACAATAAGGATTTCAAATTATTAAGTTTTCAATCGGAGGCTACAACCCAAGACCTTGGAAGCTATCTCAAAGCATCCTCAGAGCCATACCAAGTTACCACCAAGATACCATGTGGTGTTAAAGGATGCATGTGTCTTAGAGTGAGAAATAGAATCTCATGGAAAATATTACCTACAACAACCGGAAATTGAGTCAAGTTAGTATCAACTATTTATTAAAAGACTGCTCCTTGATTGAGAATGAGGACTACGAGTTGAATTAAATATTGTTCTTCTAAGGTTTAAGGGCCAAGACACTGGGTGGAAAGCTTAAATTAAATCCCTTAATGATAATACAGTAACCCAAAATAACAACAGATTATGAACAAGTGCACAAATGGAAGAATTTGCATCTAGAAGTAGGAGTAGGAGTAACGTGAAAAATAAAGTGCATCAAAAACTGACATACAGTAAGCTTGGCAGTAGATTTTAGTTGATTTATCAAAAGAGGGAATGTTGCACCACGAATCAGTAGGGTTGTTAATACAATGCAAGCCCACCTGATGGATTCAAAAAGTTAGATCATCAGTGAACAGCTAGCTATAAGAAGTTCATGACACAATATATAATAAAGTTATCCAAGCGTGAAAATAGGGATCCTCACCAATTTAATCCAGTAAAAGAATGAATACCATCTATAAAGTACTGCACACCCTTAACAGGGAGAAAAGAATCGGCAGCAGCAAGGACCACTTCATTAGCAGCAGTAGCCTGAGATACTGCTGATTGAACTGTTGTATCTGTGAGAACTTCCGCAACATTACTCATGAATTCAAATTTTTCAGACCCTTCACCAATAGTACTTGACATGTAGCGACAGAATAAGGAACCAGCGCTTGACGAGAGGAAAGTGTTTGGATATTGTCTATCATGAGCAAAAAAATTAGACCTGGAGGATTTATTAAAGCTGGTTCCAAATGATCTCCTTTGCAGGAAACGATTGATTTTGTCATGGGAAATTGAATCTTCATCCAACTGTTGCTTTTTACGGTCATCGGTTTGACCAAAAACACCAATCGATGGATGACACTGTCGAGCTATAAGATTTGCTCTTGTGCAAAGGCTGCGCCTGTAAGCCATTGATACTGTGTACCGACAAGCAACAAGCAATCATATTAAAAAAATTGATCGCAGAATTAACCATGTAGCAATGAAGTTGGAAAGCAATTTATTATAAAGCCATATTAAAAGACAGCCAAGAGATTCTAACATGATAAGAACAAACTAAACACCATATCTAACCCTGTATGCTTAATTAATTGTTTTCTACATTACGTTCTTCTTAAAATGAATTCAACTGAAAAGGTAGACTCCGTATCTTGTCCAAATTAATGGGGGCACAGACCGGAGAGCTCTATGAATTTAAATTTTTTTCCATCAAAATCATGCATTGGCCGAACTCTTTTTTCCACTAAAATAACACCCGTCTACCTCAACTGTTCACTCATGGAGCAACCTTCCTCCTTGTTTTTCCCGTACTTCCAGCTAATTGAATAAACTCTCCTTCCCAGAACTACATGTTTATCGCAGCCCCCATCCCCTCACTCCAAAATAATAATCATAACAATAATTTGATTTTCTTTATTATCGCGGGAACATTTCTCAAGTGTATTCAAAAGTTCATCAGATCTATAAATAAGAGTCAGAAATCAATATCTCGAACTCCAAATACTGCACTAAAAAAAATTCGAGTGTGTCTATCGGGAAGGGGACTAATGTATGCGCACCTAACATCTTATTACCTCCAAATTGAATCTTAAAACAATTTTTTCTAAGAGGCAAATTGAAATTACCTGTCTAGGGTGCAGTCATGTAATTGATTAATTTTCTCAGATTGCTCGCTTGCTTTTCAGCTGCAAGTGATAGATTAGTTTGGTTTGGATGTTGCTTTAGCCAGAGAAAGGTAAACAATGAAAGGAAAAACAATGTGTTTAGTGATTCGAATTAGGTAAATCTGCTTAAAACACACATCGAGAACGAACACTAGTCAGATTACAGGGTGATTAACAAGATAGGGCACCGAAAATGGAGAAGAAAAAAACAACAAAAATAAGTACCTGACTGTTAGCTCGCCGGCGATCGCAAGGACTGAAGCGGAGAAGGGAGGAGGCCGGAATCGAAGCGTGGCGCGTACGAAGAGATGCGAATGAGGGGTTTTGGGTTTAGAAGGGAAAAGAATGAATTTAAATGTCCTTTTTGCCCTTACAAAATAACTAAATTTTGAGGTTTGAATCTCATCACTCTACATATTTAACTGAAAAAATATATTTGTAATATATTTATAAGAAAAAGTATACTCTATAAATTGGTTTAATTTTGTGAATATTGGACATGACATTACTTCTGATTTCATTTTAAAATCTCATAATATTGGAGATAGTTGTCCTAATATGTACATCATAGATCTTCTCCCATCAACGTGGGACTTTGATTGCACTCTAATAGAGAATATTTAAATATTAAACATAATTAATATTTCATATCAAACCATTAGTTATTACCAAGTCTTTATTTAAGTAATATTTAATTAGTATACATGAATTTCATAGTACAGGTGGAGTATGAAAATTTTTATCCCTAGCATTAGAGATGAAGTATATATCAAATACTATTGAGTGGTACTCACTTTGTGTATATATGATTCTAGGTTTAACTAACTTTTAATATATAATGAGAAGACATAATGTGAAAAGTGATAAAAAAAAATTGTAAGGAGTTACAAATGTAGCACAAGAATAATATATTGCATATATGGCACAATTCGGCCGATCAACTTAATAACTTTTTTTCCTTTTTCCAAATTTTCCCTCGTCAAGGCTTCTTTCACTTCTCTCTCAATCATCCTCCTTCTATCTCTCACTTTCCTCCTATTTTCTCCGACAGAATCTCGTGATGCCACCGTCGACAGTCAACCCAACTCTCTAGAGGCACTAGTAATAATCATCGGCGATGGTGGAAACAATCCCAACCCAAATCCTCCATAAACTCTAGAGTGTCTATCGCTGTCATGTCTGCCACCGCCGCTAAAGATCGAAAAATGATTGGTTAAAAAAGGCATACTTTGTGATACAGAGACAAAAAAAGAAAATCATGAGCAAGAGGATGGACGTGGGCGTCGACACGGGTCTCATATCTGTTCGTGGGTGTTCGAAAAGGGTTTTCATTCAACATGAGAGAGGGAGAGAACGCCAAAGAGGAAGAGGGTTGCAGTTATAGGGAGAGAAATAATTTGTAGCATGAGATGCTATCACTGATAGCATGATATCAGTGAGACCATTAATAGCATGTTATTACTGGTAGAAGTTATCACTGATAACATATTATTAGTGATAGAAGGTATCACTGATAACATGATGAAGAAAGGTGGAGACATTTTGTTTGCTGATAATTTTTTAAACGTGGGGTTTTAGAGTGAAAGTTGAAGAAGAGATTTGGGTAGTTGATTGGTTTTGTTTGAATTTCGTTTGGGCTGGTTATGGGTTGTGGGCTTTGGGCTTTTTAGTCTTTTCAAAAATATGAGTTTAAGTTTGTGTTATATCTGCAATATTTTTTCCCTTATGCTATAAATGCTAATATTTAGGGCAAGTATACTATATATGTAGTAAGCGTATCCCCAAAGCATGGTGAACTTTAGAAGATTGTATTTGTAAGCCTACTGAACTTGTAACCTAAAATAAATGGTCTCATATGTTAAGTATACTATCAGTAAGCTAAACATGATTAGATGAAGGAAGTTGTCAAGTGATACTATTAGTGGTATCACTGATAGTATACTATCAATAATAGGAGCTACACCAATAACATGATATCAGCGAGATCACTAATAGCATGTTATCAGTGATAGAATCTATCACTGATAAACACGATGAATAAAGAGGGAGATGTTATTTTTGTCGATAATTTCTTAAACGTGGGGCTGAACTGAAGTTTCCAGGTGAAGAAGCTAAAAATTGATCATGGCTGAAGATTGAGCTTTTTGGCCTTTTCAAATATATGGCCCTAATTTTATGTCATATCTACGATATTTTTATCATTGTGCTAGATTTGCTAATATTTTGGGCATGGTTGCTATCTATGCAACCAACCCAAAATAAAATAAATATGTGTGTGTGGCACTTTTTTAATTTTTAATTTGTATCACATTTCTTTAAGCTATTATTTTTTTTTCTTTTAGCTCAACCGTTGTGTTAAATCACTAATCAATTTAAAAGTTTAAGTTGTTGACTTTTGGTAAATTTAATTATATCAACATTTTAACACGTTGTAAGAGGTAGAAATGGACTCATCAACTTTTTAGATGTTAATTGATGTCTTATATATTGAACTGTGTTCGGATTGATTTTTTAAGTTGCTTTGAAATGTTCAAGGGTTTTTTTAAAAACATAACGCAATTGGAGATGAGAAAATTCAAACATCTAACCTCTTCGTCGCATGCCTTATGCTAATTAGGCTATGTCATCTAGACAATCACTATTAAAATTACAGTATACAACTCTAACTATTCTCATAACTTAGAGTAGTTATAAATATTGTTTATTATTATTATTATTATTATTATTATTATTATTATTATTATTTTCCAACTATATCAGGTATATGTGAACATCAATGATCAAAATAAGTTCTTTTTATTGTTAAAAAAATTAAATATTAAAATGTTCAATTTTTAGCCCAAATTGTTGTTTCGCGATGAAGGGGTCCACACTATTGCATCTACAAACACCCAATGAAAATTGTAGAACTTTCAAAAACCAAAATTTCTGAAAGGGTGTTTTTAATATAATAGCCTTGTTCTCATTCCATCCCATTTCCTACAAACAAGGAGAAAAAATCAGGTGTTTTTAAAAAAGTCTATCATACAATTTTTTTTTTTTTTAAACAACAAAACTCAAAATAAAAACTAAACCTTGTCAAACACTCAAAATTATGCTAAGATTCAAACCATAAACCTCCTTTTCATATATACATAAAGTGCAAACTATGCAACAACCATACTCAAGAAACTTCACTAATCATGACGTGGCAATGATGCTACCGATCGTGGTGATGTTGGCAAGGACATTGACATCGACATCGATTGAGAAGGTGTGGAGGTGGCAGAGGAATCCTCTGGTGAGGTCCGACACACTGGACACGTGGCATTCAATTTAAGCCACTCATCAACGCAGTTGGCATGGAAAAAGTGACCACAATCTGGTATAGTTCTGATTGTCTCCTTTGACTGGTACTCTGACAAGCAAATGGCGCATGTGGTGTCGTTGGACTTTGGAAGTCGTCGACTCTGCCCCAATATCGTCTTGGGAAATGATTCAATTGTCGGGCCATCAAGGCCTGCTATGGTAGAAGTGGGTTGGTGGCCCAATGAAAGAGAAAGGTGTGATGTTGGACGATTGGGTCGAGCAAAGACCTTGCACCTACCGCAAATGTAACAAACCAACCCAATTATAAAGAGGACGCCTGGGATTCCCACACCGATGATCAAACCGTATTTTGCTCCTCGTGGAATTCCTAAAAAATCATAAGTTAATATGTTATTATCCAATCATTGGTCAAACTTATTTATTTAATAAACATTATTAGGTTTATTTATTTGTTATTTGATTTAGTCAAGGGAAAAAGATTAGAACATGCTTTTTTTTTTTTAATACACATTTGATCTTTGACTTCTTAAGTTTAAGTTTGATATTATTTTAGTCTTGAAGTTTTAAACGCGACACTTTAGGCTTCATTTGATAACAATTCCGTTTTTTGTTATTGGTTGTTAAATTTGTGCTTAATTTCTTACCCACTTTTTTATCATGGTCTTCATTTAATTCTTAATTAAATTCTAAAAACAAAATAAGTTTTTAAAAAATAGTTTTTTAGTCTTTAAAATTTGATTTGATTTTTGAAAATGCTCCTAAAAACTAGACAGCCAACAAGGAAATAAAAATTAAAATTTTAAAAAATATATGAAAGTAGTGTTTAGAGCTTAATTTTCTAAAAACCAAAGGATTATTAATACGATATTTTTAAATAAAAATTAAATTTTAAATTATTTAAAAAATAGAAATACTATTCTCCCTCCTCTTACTCATGCTCGTTGCCAATGCCTCGCTGTTTCCTTCTCCCTCGGCTGAAACGAGGGTGATTTCTCATTTTCTATTATTGTTTGTTGTTCATATTTTCCATTTTCTATTTGAGTAATTTAAAATTTATATATTCAACATTATCATCTCATGTTTTTTTAAATATTCGTTGTCCATTTAAAAATAATAATGATCACGAATGACAAAAAAAAATTATAAAATACTTTTATTTAGACTAAAAAATAGAAATAAAAAGAAAATCCAATGATCCTGATGAAGGTGATATAAATTAATTAACATGAAATATATACTATCGATCACAAATTCAGAAATTTAAATCTAAAAGAAAATTTCAACAAACAAGAAATAGGAAAAAGAAAAAAAATTACCAAAAGTTCTTCTTTTCAAACTATTTTTTGGTTTACATTTTTTTAAAGAATAAGAAAAAACATAGAAAATTGGGTAAATGGCAAAAACTAACCTCGAGTATGATGGTAGTTGCAATTATATTCTAAACTTCTAATTGTAAAAATTATGCTTCCAGATTTATACAAGTATTAAAATTAGACCATAAAATTATATAATTATAGAAATGGTAATAACTATATAAGTTTAAAGAGTCAATTTTTATCATATGAGGTCTAATTTTAATAAAGTTTAAAGGCTTAATATTCCCCATGGAAAGTTTGAGAGTAAAATTGTAAATACCACAATACTTAAAAGGTAGTTTTCGCAACATGTCCTAACAATAAATTTTGTTTAAAAAAAACTGGCTATAATTATTGATAGGATTATTTCAAATATAGAAAAATAAACTAAACTATTTACAAATATAGAAAAATTTTAATGTCTATTAGCGAGTAATAGATTTATATGGTCTAGATAATTAAATTTTTTTATATTTATAAATAGTTGAATTTTTTTATTTATTGTTAATGTTTTGTTTAAAATATGTTTAAATTTGTTAAAATTTGTGGAGGTGGACAATGGAACACAGGTTTCTTCGTCTTAAGAAATAAGAACCACCAGCCTTTCCCACTCTTTTTAGTTGACTTCTTCCACAGTTGACTCTGCAATTTCCGATTCACTAATCCACCGTCGCCGCCTCCTTCGATCACCGGTAAATCGAACAAAAACCTCACTCCTCCTCTCTATCTCTCTCGACTTCACAAATATCCCGGCCGGAATCAAAATTCAGAAGAGATACAGAGAGAATAGAATAATCAAATTCACATACCGCTCTTTGGAAGATTGAAACACACGACTTCACCACTCGAATTGCTTTTCAATCCACAATCTCCACCGCGCGTCTCGCAATTTCCGCAGTCTGGCTCACTCCACTTCACCACCATTCCTTCTTCAAGCTCCATTCCTGTCAACGGAAGCTTCTTCGTCGCAATCACCTAATTACAATCACCATCACAATCACAAATTACGAAAATAAAAAAAATTCAAACACTACGACGTTTTCGATTTCGTACTTTACACGGCGACTTTAGAAAATCCGTAACCGCCTTTAGGTCTCTGTTTGGAACATTGATTACAGTGTGGTTTCTGCCGCTCATACATTTGATCTTCCGGACGCGATTGAACGGTAGCGTTTCGACGTAATAGGAGCAATTGAGAACGGTAAATTCATCGAATCGATAATTATAAATGAACGGCGAGTTTTGTAGATCGAAAGAGTCTATTAGTATTCGTCTCGGAAAGCATTGATCCGGATCGTTGATCCACATCCTCTGAAACCTGTAATCGATAATCTCCACCACGAGGTCTCCGGCGTTCGGGAGATTCAGAATCGTCTGGTTTCGATTGTTGCAAAACAGGTCGAAATCTGGCTGATATCCACAACGAGAATCTTGCAAATTCTTCAGTCGAAACGGGAATCGAACGTCCGGCGAGGAAACTCCACTGCAGGAGGAGCTTTTGCAAAGAAACTGAGATTCAGCTCCTTTAAGGAAGAAGCAGGCTAAGAGGAGGTGGAGGACGGCGACGGAGAATTTGGAGACGGCCATTTCAGAGCTCCGATCGGAGAGAAGAAGACGAAGAGCATGAGACTCTGGTTTTGGTCTCTCTGTTTATTGAATTTCAAAGTTTATGTAAATAAATGAATTTATTAATTATAATAATTAGGGGTAAATTTGTAATTTGATAGACTTGTTCTACCTGTTGATTTGGCCTCTCCCTCTATCAAAGAAGATTATTGTAAACATTTTTAAGTGTCCCATATAATAAGCTGCGTTCTAAAATAAAATATGGTTCCCTTGGGGAATATATATATATATTATATATTTATATGGTATTTTTAATTTAGCAAGTAGTATAATCAGATAATGTAAATATTTCAATTGATATATTTTTCCCAATGGAATCTGTTTTGAAGGATAATGTTTTTGAGTGTTACATGTATAAGTCACTGGAGTTTATAGGTAGGTAGAGTCCCAAATTGTTTGAGACGGTGAGTTGAATTTAAATGTCTCTAGAATTTATATGTATATAGAGTTCGTATTTCTGTGTTTGGAGTGAAGTTCATAGGTAAGAGGTATTTGGTGTAATTTCTTCTAACATAAATAATATGTTTTATGGTGATTTTTAAATTTTTTTTTTATTCAATACTTTTACATTTATTTTTTTAAAAATAAGTTATGGAATGCACTTTGTTATATTGTTTTTTTTAAGTACATGTGTATTGTTAGAAATTTTGCGAAATGGTATTGAGGGTTTAGTTTTGGATCATGCATTCTAATTTTTTTTTTTAATTTAGACAATTATTTTACAAAATTTTGCATGTGACATTTTAGTTAAATTGGACAAAATTATATTTGATTAATTGGAACAAAACAAATTTGGATTTATATTATAAGTGAAATATCCTCAAAATTTAAGTATATTACAACAACCATATTAATGGTCATGTTACATGATTGGCACGAAAAATATGTTACAAATGCCACATTCTCCAACCCAGTTTTATAATACCAAAAATAAAATAAAAATTACATATAATATGAGCCAACAAATCGCCAAGCCAACTTACATAAAAAGAAAATTACATAAACATCTATCTAAATCCTCTATCTAATAGATATGTTCGACAACTTCCTTCCATTTCCTAAACTCTAGCTCATACTTATCTTTTTGTCATGATACAAGCTTATGATCAAAAAACTGTTTTAAAATAAAAATATTCATGTGTCCGGTAACTATTTCTCAAAAGTGTTCTTATATACATGTTTGCTTCGTTTTTATATGCTCAAAGTGTTTTTATTAATGTCAAATTATTATAAAAAATCATAAAATAATATGAACTATGAAAAAAATCGAAAAATTCACTGTTTTGACGGAACCTACATACTTTTGTTTCAACAAAAGTATTTTTATTGACATTTTTGTGTGTCAACTTAAATATAAATATTTATTGACATTTCTATAACCATATGTATATGTATGTTTAAATTAATAGTTCTTTTTAAGTTCTACATTAAGGTTTTATTGACGATTTTATGTCACGAGTGTCAACAAAACAAAAAAGTCGTGTGTCAACAGAGCTCAAATTGCTAGTAGTAATAATTTAAAATAATGGTCGTCGGAGTTGGTGGAGGTCGCCTTAGGGCGCTGGAGTTGGCCATCGATGGCGGTGGTTGGATGTGACTGAAGTTGGCCACTGGAAGTGGTGGCCAGAGTTGGCCGTCGGAGGTGGTGGCCGAAGTTGGACAACATGGGCATCAGTGGTGATGAGGACCAAGTGCACTGTTAGTGGACATGAGTATAAAATATCGATGACATGCAAAATTTTATTTTGTATCTAGTACGCCATTAAACTTTCAATTTTATGTTTAGTATATTTATGAATTGGAAAAATCATTGAATACATCATAGAGAGACCTATTAAATACAAAATTTAAAATTTAGACATCTATTTAAACATTTTAAAGATCAAGTTGATATTATTTAAACATCTTAAAATTCAAGATCCTATTAAACACATAGTTTAAAGTGATCTTATTGAATACATTTTAAAGTTAAAGACTTTATAAGAAATTAGAAATTAATAATATAAAATAAACTTCTAATTTAACCAAATAATTTTTAGGAAATATATATATATCAATTTAGTTGTATCAATTAAAATATTGAACTAATAATTGGGCAATTTTAATTATAAAATTTTGTACATGTATCAACCTAATTATGTCTTATTTAGAAAAATAATTTTATCAATTAAATTCCTAAACTTTCACAAGCTTATCAATTTCATTTAGATTTTCAATTAGAATTTTGTTTGAAAATTATTCATGCATCATATCTAATAGTCCATTTTGTTAATCTGACATTGGAGAAGTCTACAAAGAATTAATGTATTAGTGTTTTTCAAAGATAATTTAAATAAAGAATCTAAATTGATTCTCTTATATAAATTTAAGAATTTAATTAAAATAATTATAAGTCTTATGCAATAGTTTTGAAACAAAATTTAAGAAATGGTGTAAATTGATATACTTATAGAAATATAATTTATATTAATATAATTATTAGTTCAAAATTTTAATCGATATAATTTCTAAGTTTTAAAAATATAAATTAATATTTTTATTTGGAATTTTAAATGATGACTTGGAAGAAGTAGAGCTAGTTTAGTTGAATGTAACAATCAACAAAATGCAGGTTTGGTTTGTGTCTTGACTTTCAAGGTTAGGAGTCAAATCAACATAATCAAGGAAAAAGAAGAAAGAAATATGCATTAAATGATTCAATTCTACATCAGTTTGTTGTATGATTTTTTGCCAACTTTGTTTGAAATTACTTAAATTAATTTTATGGTTCAACTAAATACTAATATTCAAATAATTTCATATTCATATGATCTAGTCATAGCTCAATTTGTTAAAGACATATTCTCTTGATTAAAAAGTTACAAGTTCAAATCTTCGCCTTAAATGTAGTTTTATATAATGTGAAATATATGCATTAGATGTTTTAATAAAACGAGAGCTTAACGAAATGTTTGTTTAAATCGATTTATTTATGAAAGTTTATGAATTTAATTAATATAATTATTAGTTTTAAGTTTTAAGTGATACAATTCCAAATTTTAACGATATAAATTGATTTTTTTTCATATTCATTACTTCATATCTTCCTGTCTTCGCCCTTCATACATAGTACTTTTTTAAAGGGAAAAAGAGAACTGGTTTCTTTTTTTAATTGGTTGGACTTTTGTTTTAAAATTTCAATAAGACTATAGCTCAATAGATAAGACATCAATTACTACTTCAAAGGTTTAGGACATGTTCGATAGGTAATTCAGATTTTATTTTATGTTTTCAGATTCACTGAGTTTAGTGAATATGCATTTGATAGGCAGTTTGAATTCTATTTTTGAAAATTATTTTCAGATTCTATGATCCAAATAATGTAAAATTTGAAAATACAAAATTATATTAGAAAAGATACAAAGAATAATAAATATAGTATTTCATGTTATAAACTCAATTATTTGTGTTAAATTAAAATATCTATTATATAATATATAATATAGTATATATAATATAGTATATGGTTGTTTTCAAATATAGAAAAATGAGCTAAACTATTTATAAATATAGAAAATTTTTACTGTCAATCACGATAGATTGCGATAGAATTCTATTACGGTCTATCACTGATAGACAGTGAAATTTTTCTATATTTGTAAATAGTTTGATTTTTTTTCTGTTTGGAGTAATTTTCCTATTTTATATGATATTACAAAATAATAATTATACAAAATTTTTAACCTAAAACAAGTTCATAAATTAATTAGTAATAATTTATATTCAACCTAATATTTAGTGAGTAACTATAATTACTTTGATGTTTTATAAATGTATTATCAAACATATTTTAAAAAATTATTTAAATTAAAATTTAATTTCTAAATCTACTATCAATCACATATTTGAAAACCAAAAATACAACTTTGTTTTCATTAAATTTCTTATTTTCAAAATTCTGTTTTCAGATTGCCAACCAATAGTTTGATATCTCACTCTATAATTGTTGAACTAAAAAATTAGTTTAAAAATCTTTTCTATTTTCTAGAGAAAAAAATCAATAAAAACTAAACATTGTTTTTCATTCTACAAATTCAAGTTTACAAAATAATAATAATAATAATAATAATAATAATAATAATAATAATAATAATAATAATAATTTTGATGCAGTCAGTAACGTAACATTAGATTTTCTAAAATGTTTAATTACATTTTGAAGAGAAAAAAATATTATTTAAACAAATTTTCTGACTTCAACATTCTAATATTTATTATATACAAATAAAGAAAAAAATAAGAAGCAAAGAAAATAAAAATTTGTAGCGGTTGAAGTCAATGTCAAGGCCGTGTTGAAATATGTGTTGCAGTTGCAATCATAACATCAATTCTAAACACAAGTAAAAAAATAATTAGATTTGATTATCATTCTCTAACCTTGAATTTCAAACTTCCAACATGGATTATATAGAGATTAAGAGGATGTCTTAATCAAAAAGATTAACTAATAAGTTTGTTAATAAGTGTCAATTGTCAATTTGAATAAGATATATAAATAATAACTCTACCATTAAGTTACCAATGTCTCTAAAATCTACTCTTACATGTTGTAGATTAGAAAAAGTGTCATTAAGTAGAATTGCGTTGAATTAATATCACTATTTAAGATTAGTTAAATGTTAATTTACCCAAGTTTCTTTGGAGTTAAGTTCAATAAGGTCCCTATTATATAGTTTTTTAGGTTAAATTATACCAGATGCCTTTAAACTTTGTATCAAAAAATACTCTTAAACTTATAAAAAAGAGTTCAAAAATATTTTTACCGCGTTAGTTTTGGATGGAAATCATTAGTGTTTTGTTTAAAAAATACACTTGAACTTTCAAAAGTTTAAAAAATGTCAACCTAAAGAAAAGTTAAAAAAATAATTTTACTGTTAATATATAAATAGAAACCATTAATATCTCATTGCAAAAGCTAAACTTTTGAGAGTTACATTATTACCCTTGCCTTAAAAAAATAAAAAATAAAAATACTCTTACCAATTATCCACATCTATCACATCTCTCTTCCATTTCCTCTCTCTATTCTACTTCATTCTATGACCTATCACTTCTCTATTTTCTCTAATTTTTTTCTTCCCTCTTACACTTCTTCTTCTTAATTACTGTTTGGCATTTTGTTTATCCCATTAAAAAAAAAAAAACTGCCCCTTCAGTTAACAAGATTGTACATTAGTAGTAGAGTATGTGTTAATAACCAAATACGTTTTTTTTTATTTAATTCTTTGTCATTTTTGTAGGTTTTAAGGGGAGATTTTTATTTGGAATTCGGTAGGATTTTATGCTTTAACTTAAAATTTTGATATATATTTTTTTGTGACAAAATTGGTGTAAGCATTGGACAAGTAAGAGAAAATTGAGAGTATCTATATGGAAAAAAAAAAGATATCTATGTAATTTGTTTTAAAATTGGTCATTCTTTTCAAAGTCAAGAAAACTTCAAATAAATTGATTACTATACTGATTGTAGGAGCATTTTTATAAACTTTTTTTTTTTGGTAAGGCTAAGAGTATTAATAAAGCTATTAAAAGTTCAAGGATATTTTTTAAACGAGTATTAACGATTTGTGTTCATATACTAACAGTAAATATATTTTTTTAAGGTTTAAGGGTATTTTTGAAACTTTTGAAAGTTCAAAGTATTTTTGAAACAAAATATTAACGGTTTTCATCCAAAACTAATGATAAATGTATTTTTGAACTGATTTTGAAAGTTTAAAGATATTTTTGAAACTTTTGAAAGTTCAAGGGTAATTTTGATACAAGGTACAAAGTTTAGAGGTATTTGGTATAATTTAACTTTTTATTTAAAAAAATGTCACTGATTTTTTAAGGTAGGGTCAAATCTCACAAACTCCTGTTTATCATGGTAATTTGTTTAATTGTCTGATCGTGTTAGTTAAGTGTATTAGTTACCAAGATAGTGATAAAATAAGAGAAGATAAAGTGAATTTTTTCCTCATATAAATAACAATTTGCTATTTGTGGGATTAAAAAAAAATCATAAAATTTAATTTAAAAATAAGAACTAAATTAAAACCGATCTACTTTGAGGCATTGATTGACTCGATTCAGGGTTCAGTCACGTTTTTTTTGGGTAGGATGACTGTGGGGTTGGGACCTGCAACTAGACGTTGTGGCTCGAGTAAGGAAGGGGTGTAGCGCGAGGGTACTTGAGTTGTGTGGGCCTATTCTCTGGAAAGTTGGATGGCATTGTCGTGTGATGTTGCGTGGGATGCTTTACAATGCAAGGGTGATATTGGTTGGGTGCTTCAGCATATATCATAGGGGTGTACTTGTTGCAATTGACTGGGGAGGTTGTGAAGGGGTCTAAACTATATGTAGAGGTTTGTGCGATTGTGGAAGGATCACATGATGTGGTTTCAAAGGTGCAGTTGACTTTAGTGGTGAAGTCAGATTGCACAGTTGTGCAGCTATTGACGAGAGGAAAAAGTACTAACTTCGAGTAAAATTGGTGGTAGAGGATATTATGTTCATGGGATGCACCACGAGGTTCAATTTTGTCATATCTGGCGTTGTGGTGAATGGGTTGGCTTACTGGGCAGCGGATGAGTCTTAATTTCAGTGTTGGCTGGATAACTTTCCTATTTGGTTGTGTCTTTTAGTTGAGGCCGATATGGCCTCGTTGGTTTTGTGATTGTCAAATGCTTAGCTTTTCTATTAAAAAAATCTAGTCCTGGTTGGGTTTCATGCTTGATAGTTTGAGATTTATACTCATGCCAAATCAATCTCTAGGTTTGTTCTTATTCTTATAGAAACATTGGTGATAAAAAAAAAAAAAAAAAAAAAAAGCGCTTTGTGCGGTCAATCTAGACTCCTCTCTTGTGATGTTTGTTGAGTCTGATTCTAGTGGGTGATGTATCTTGAATAGACACTAACTCCAAATCTCATCAAAATCAAGAAAAAAATTACACATCTAGGAGAGATACTAAAATTAGAAATTAAAATTAGAAATAGAGATTATAAAAACTTTATAAATAGAAAATTATAGATGAGTAGGAAAAAGCAGCGATAAACAATGATGGAGAGACTTCTTTTTTTTTTTTTTTTGGTTGAGAAAAATTAACTTTTAGCATAATTTGAAATAATAGTCATTTTAAAATCAATATTTCTCACAATCACTTACCAAAAATTACCAGATATCACCTCCCCAGCAATTGACTAAAAATAATCACTTTATAAGTGATTTTAGATTCTTCCAAAATCACTTATCTACCTTTACCAAACATCGCAATTTCAAAATAGTTAGAATGACTAAAATAACTCTCAAACGTGTTCTCGAACATAACAAGTTTTATCTACTTTCACAGTAAATCTTCAATTTCATCAAATTAAATTTTAAATTAAACCAAATTAAACCCTTGTTGCATTTTTTTTTATCATGTGTTTCATTTCCATCAATTCATCTACTAATTTAAAAAAAAAATCAAACTAATTTTTTTAAAGAAGAAAAATCTAACTTTCAATCTCTCTTCTTTTAGCTATCTTTCCAATAATTTGTGTTCCCTCTATTCTTCCACTACTTTTTGAAGTTTGAACTTTGATTTTTCCTTTTGAAATAGAGAAAAAAAAAAAAATCAAGTACTGAAAAATCCTTTAGGTATTTTCCCAATTTTGTAGCTATTTTATTATTCTAATGTTTGACTAAGACAATGGAATAGTCTACTCTTCCAAGTACCCTTCTAGACTCTCTATTTTTATTATATGCTTAATTTCAAACATTTAATTATCTATTAATTACATTATAATCCAGTAACTATTTGTGAGTTTTTTCAAAAATACTCCCAATTTAAAGTTGTGCAATGAAATGCCAATTTTCTCCTTAATTTATATATATAGCTCATCCTTCTTAATCATGTTCATTATATTTTAATATTATTACATTATTTAAACAAATAATTGATACAAGGATAATATCTCAATTTAAAAAATATTATAATGTGTTGTCATATGATAGACTTTATCAAGTATAGCATGATGAGTAAGTTTGAATTGTTTTTTTTTTCTTAGCTTAAATTGATGTGAAACCAATACATAAATAAGACAATTGAAAATCAATATCGAAATTGACTTTTTGAAAAGTTGAAATGATCAAAATTATGACCAAATTAAAACAAAATTATGTGATGCCGACAAAATTCTTTTTATCAAAATCAGTCGATCATTAATTTTTTTTTTTTTTTTGGAGAGCACAATTAATTGATTTTTTAAGTAATAAAAATATATTCGAAATTATTTCCGATTTTATCGTTTTTTTTACCGTTAAAAGGATTGTGGGGGTGGAAGTTGTTATTATTATTATTTTTAACTTTTATTCAATGATATATATTTAAATTTGAAGAATTTTTTAAAATAGAAAAATAAGAAAACTATTTACACAAAATAGTAAAATTTTTAGAAGTTTATCAGGGTCTATTAGTCATAGAAATGATAGAAGTCTATCGCCGATAAATGTTGATAGAAGTCTATCAATGTCTATCAATATTTTTCTTTTGTTATTTTCTATAAATAATTTAACATAATAAAAATTTTCCTTTAAACTAATTAAATTTTATTAGGTTGATTTTATAAATATAAAAAAAGATCAAGTAAATGATAAAGAAACAATGTCAACATAGAGATAACTCTAATTAGTTTCTTGAAATTTGAGTCTGTTTGAATTAATTAGAGAAAAAAAATCATTTTTCAAAAAATCATTTTCATTTAAGCTCTTTTTGTTAAAAAAAAATGTTTAAAATACACTTTAAAAGTGTTTCAAAAGCTATTTTGAGTAGTTGCAAAACACTTTAATTTTTTTTTCAAAATAACTTATTTTCAAAATTAAACACTTGAAAAGTTAAACTAAACAGATTCTAAATATATATTAACTTCTCACTCCTACCATTACTTAAGTTAAAAAAAAATCATAATACTATTTAAAAAAAAAAAAGAAAAAAAAACTAAAAAAGCAGTCCATCAATAATTATTATGGTCCCATTAATAACGACTAAGTTGACTATTAATAATTAAAACCAACATTTATAACAAGGTGTGAAAAAGGACCCATTGCTACCATTCATTACCTTCACAATAAATGGTTTCTTTTTTAAGAAAATGTATACTTTTTTTTCTTCCATAAAACTAGGAGAGTTCGAATAATAAAAATGTATGTTTGTATCTTTTTAAAAAAGAAAATTACATTGATGTGTGGCCATAGAATTCTACCTAGGCTCACATGGGCTATATTTGTAGTTGATCATATGAATAACATACATATTTACTAATAATTTAAAGGAGACCCGTGAAAAAGAAAGAAGGTTAAAAAAACATTTTTGGTCTCTAAATTTTCATGAAAATAACAATTTAGTCTCTAAACTTCGATTTGTAACGATTTAGTTTATGTACATTCAATGTTGTAACAATTTAGTCTTAGAACTTTAGTATGTAACAATTTAGTCCTTATACTTTCAAATTTGTAACAATTTAGTCTCCAACGTAAAAAAATTGTCAAAATTACATCTAATTTTGTTATTTTTTGATGTAGACCTTGTATTTCCTAAAAATATTGAGTTTCTAATTAGTTTATTAGTTTATTTAGGCAAGAAATCTCATTAAATCTTAACACTACTTCTACAATAAGGATTAAATTGTTACAAATTTTAGAGTACAAGGACTAAATTGTTACATAGTAAAATTTAGGGACTAAATTGTTACAAAATTGAAAGTTCAAGAACCAAATCGTTACAAACCACGGTTGAGGGACTAAATCGTTACTTCTATGAAAGTTTAGGGACTAGATTTTTAACCAAGAAAGAAAAGAAAAGTAAAGTAAAATTTCATATTGTGTTTCATTCATCATTTTATTATCAAAGTTATTCCTTACATGTTAATACGAGTCTAACTCGACGGTAACTGACATATATTCATTTTTTTAAAGGTGAGGTTTAAACCTTATATCCTTATTTATTATTGTATTTTTTTAAAAAGAAAAAAAACATCATCCATGATGCATGGAAGTTTTGATACAAGTTTTTTTTTTTTAATAAAATGTTGATTCAAATAAATGATTATTTTTAGTTCAATAGCATTCGGAGTTTGGAGACTTGAAACTCTGACACCTAATTAAGGGTATATGGTTCAGTGCTTAAATTTGGTTAATAAATTGTTATTTTAGGTTAAATAACACTAAAATGAACCAAGTCAAAAGTACAATGACGAAAGTAGTATCTAAATCTATATATATGATAAAATTTGAGGAAAAAGAAAGTCATCATGCGGCAAATTTAAGAATAATTGTAATGAATGGTAAAAACTAAAGCTTAGTAATATTTACAAAATAGCAAATCTTTTAAATAAAATTTCCTCATTCCTTTTCTACCCTTAATTTAAAGGAGAGGCAAAGTTTATGTGCAGTTTTGAGTTGCGGTGCATTAGTGGGGAGGCTGATTAGATTAAGAAGATGAAGCAGTGCTTCAGCTTCTTCTTTTCATTCATGGCCTCCTCTCAGCTTCAGTATTTTTTTTTTTTTTTTTTTTTTTTTTTTTCTAATTGTTAATTTTGATTTTCTGATATGGAGGTTCCTCTGTCTAATTAAAATATAGGTAAAAAAAAGAATTGAAGAGGTTGGATTTCAAAACTATGATTAGGAGAGTGCTCGATCATTTTTACAAGCCGTCAACACGAACCAACCAATGGTCAGGATTGATTATTAAAATTGAACGTTAAATATAAATACCAAATAGAAATGAAATTGAAAAAAATTACTTTTCTTCGTTTCTCAAATTTGGCATCTTTTATAGAAACAAAATGAGAAACGAAAACGTTATCAAATAGACTCATAGTTATTATTTATTTATTTTTTTGTATGACTTTAAAAGTATGAAGTTTATCAATAATAAACTTCTATCACAGCATGTGACTAAGTTTATTATAGTCTATCAGTGATAAGCAAACTACTTGAAATCAATAGTAGAAGTTTTATATAACTTATAGACTTTTATCAACTAATGTATAATAATTTATTAGTAAATATTTGTTTGGTAACACTTTCTCTTAAGTAAATGAATATTGGTGTAGAAGAATTAGTTTGGCTGATTGTAATTAGATATCCAAGATCAAATTAAAAGTCTAAAACTTATACAATCTATTAGTAGCTATCACTGATAGACTTTTATTATTATGACATAATAATATAAATCTATAGGTGATAGTCACTAATATACTTTTATATTAGTCACTCAAAGAATTCTATCATTGATTGAGGATTTCATTGACTATCACTCATGTCTTTAAGTGTTAAAAAAGAATTCATCGAAACTCTGTTTAAAATGTTAAAATCTGAATTTGGTAATTCTAGCGTTTAAAATCAATGATATTAGTGATGTAACTTAGGCAGATATCAACCATATCTCGATGTCTTCAAAAATTGCAAATCATCCCTCCAATCTTTCAATGTGGGATGAAGGTCCCTCTTCAATTATTTGTTTAAATTTTTTTAGACTAAATTATACAAAATACCCTTAAACTTTGTACTTTGTATTTATAGGTATTTATGCAACGAGGTATTAATGATTATGTTCATATATTACCAGTACATGTATTTTTGTATTTTTCTTTAAGTTTAAGGGCATTTTTAAAACTTTTGAAAGTTTAAAGGTATTTTTAAAATAAAACACTAACTATTTTCATCCAAAATTAATAGTAATATTATTTTTTTAAACTCATTTTAAAAGTTTAAAGATATTTTTAAAATTTTTAAAAGTTGAGAAGTATTTTTTTTTACATAAAGTTGAAAGACATTTTATACAAATTAGCCTCTTTTTTTTTTTAATTACCCTTCACCCACCGTATTACTTTTCCACTTTTCATTTTCAAAGAACAAAAAAAAAAAGCCTTTTCATTTTCATTCTTTTGCAACTCAATTTAACAATTTTTTTTTCTCATTCACACAATTAAAAAGTCTATAAATAATATATGTATATATAGTTCTTGAACCATATATTTATACTTTTTAAGTTTAATGTAATATTATGAAATTGAAAATATCAACCTAAAAGATTATGTGTATACATTAGATATAATGATAATAGTATATTTATAATCTAATTAACCACAATTTCATTTAATATTTAAAAAAAAAAAAAAAAAAAAAACTTTCGTAAACCTGTAACTTTTCCAAAAAATTTATTGGCATCAATCTTTTTTCTACATTTAGATATAAGTAACTTCTTCAACATTTTTTTGTAGTAGAGGATGACTTAAAAGAGCAATATTGTTATTTCTATTCGAATTATCAAGATTTTAGATTAGATGCTCTAATATCATTTTTTTTATTAGGCATGTACATTTAATAATAAACAATTTAAAATTATTTTGTTTGCAAATATTTAATTCCTCCTTTAAATTTTTATTAATTACAAATATTTAATGTTATTTCGTCTAAAAAAATATATTTATACAACGTCGTAATTATTTTTCATTTCTTTTTTTAAATTTATGCTCTTTTGCATCAATATTTACACAAATATTTACAATATACATATAAATGTTGTCTTATTTTTTAAAATGATGGTTAACAATAGTCAATTATAGTGTAATTACACCACGATCAAAGTTTCATTACCTAATTATAACAATTTCCATCAATTTTGATAAAATTTTCCAAAATTTCCATTGACATCAATATTTCCGCAAAATCGGGACCTCAATATTTCCATTGACATCGAGATTTCGAACTTTGGTGATATTAACGATATTAATTATATTGGTGATATGACTTAGATAGATATTAATGATATTCATGTATTGGTGATATCAATTATGAATGACATCGGTGATATAGTTTAGGTAGATATTGGTGATATCCATGTATTAGTTATATCTGTGATAGAACTTAGATATCTGTGTATCAGTGATATCAATGATAAAACTTAGGTATTTATTGGTGATATCAATGATAGAAAACTATCATTGATAAGAATTTATCACTAACACTATTTATAAAATTAGTCTATCAATGATAGACTTCAATCACTTATAGCAGCTATCACCGATAGACTTTAAAAATTGGGAATTTCGTACTTCTAATATTTTTTTCTGCCTTCAATGGATCTTTTATATGGGCTGAAGATAAATTTTACTATATTTGCAATATTTTAGTCCCACTCTTGCCCCGAATTTAGATACAAATTGGCTGTAGCTTTAATTTACCAAGGGGAAACTTTACTAGGTACAATGTAAGCCTAATAAGAAACGCTGTGGAGGCCCATTAAGTAAGAGATTGGGCCGTAAATGGATTAAGCCCATTTGAATGTTGGTTAATCAGGCCCAATAATGTGGAACCTGTTTTAACTTCTCAGGGAAATCTTCATGTATATCCTATATGGCAATAGTGTTGTCAAATATGGTTATTTCCCTCCAACTTAATTTTAAAAATTGTCATGAAATTAAAAAATATATATTTTTTTAAAATTGACATTTACTCATTTATTCAACCAATTAAATACCGGCAAAATGTCAATTTATACCCTTAAATCTTGGGTTGTATCAATTAAAATTCTAAACGGATAATTGTATCAATTTAAAGTATAAGCTTTCGTAACTATATCAATTTATACAATCTTCTAGATTTCGTTCAATCATATAGTGTGAACCTTATGATTCGAGTCAATTAAACTCCTAAATTTTCATTAGCCAACAATTTAATTAGGCATTTCATGACTATTACTTTTGAAAATAGATTCTCAAACGTGTGTAGATTTTTTCAAATTTTGGTTTTATGAAATAGACGATCATAAATAAATGCATGGACGATTCTAAAAAAAAAAATATTCCGACTAAGAGTCTAAATTGATCAATTTATGAAAGTTTAGGAGTTTAATTGTTACAATTAATAAGTTTCACGCAAGGTTTAATTTTCTAAAACGGAACATAATATAAATTGATAATGTCACAAAAGATCAAGGTTTAAATTGATATAATTATTAGTTCATGGTTTAAATTGATACAAGTCCTAAAGTTTAGGGGTATAAATTGATATTTTCCATTAAACATATCCCATGTTTGAAATCCAAAACCAAATTTCAAACTAAACCCTACACCGTCTAATAGTTTAGATCCTATAAATCTACTATTTTAGTGAGTACTTATTTATTTAGTACAATAGTTGTGAGATCAAACTTTTGATCTCAGGGGAGAGAGTGCATGTCAATTACCGTTGAGCTAAAGAAAAAATTAAAATTCTTATAGTCATATATATTCAATTACTATAAGAGGTAGACACTATGTAGCTTACTTGCCATATATTGTCTCTCTATATATATCAGATTATACTTAATTACTGTCTCTCTATACACTATGTAGCTTATTTGCCATATATTTCCTCTCCATATATATCAAATTATATTTAATTACGACTATGTATGTCAATGCGAATATAGGACTATGTATGTCAATGCGAATATAGCTTACTTGTTATATACTACCTCTCTTAAGATGGATGGTTCAAATCCTCCTACTCTATTTGTTGTATTAAAAAAACACTACATATAAATATAACCATCATTGGTAATAAAATAAATATTTCTATTCAAAAGTTATATTACCAATAAATAATAATTAATAAATTAACAAACATATATCATAGAAAGTTGTAAATAGGTGATACACATTCATATGAACTCCATGTAAGCATTAAAACATTGAAGGATAACAAGAAAGAGCTTTCATATCCTAACAGCAACAAAACAAAATAAATAAAATAGAAATATAGAAAAATTACATTTTTAGTCCTTAGGTCTTCTAGTACTTAAATTATAAGTTTAATCTTAAATTAGGGCTTAAACACTTAAAAGGTCAGTCTAAATGGGCCCTTAATCATCATAATAAACTATTTTCTCTTTTAACTTACCTAAGTTGCTTTAATTTCAGCTCTAAGTTGGTGATATCTGATGACTTTGAATATAATGTGAAATTGTCTCACGCCTTATATAATGAGACAATTCTAAAAATACGGTCCTAGATTCTTAGGCTTAGATGATATCGTTTTCTTGAAAATAGAAGAAGAAAAAAAGGGAAATTAAATATAGGCTAGATATTGAGAGAGTTAAAGATTAAGTAGAAAATTAGAGCAAATCTTTTGGATTTGACTCCAAAGTGTGAATGGCAATATTTTTCAAACATTCTGAAAGTGTATTAGGTAATACATCCAGGAGAAAATTGGTCACTTTCATGTATTCCAGCAAGAATTTTTACTGTTTAATTTACATCAAACAAAATAAAAATGATAATTTAAAAATAAATAAATAAATAAAATAAAATAAAATAAAAAAACTCTTTCCTTCCACAATTTTCTTTTTGGTCTTAATTTTTTTTTTATAAAACGATGTCGTTTTCCTACCTAAATTTAGTTGACTGTCGGATATTGACCTTGTGTGACCATAGGAAAAAAATCCAATCGAGCTAAGTTCTTTTGTGTGGTTACATTTTTAATTTTTTACAAGTTGTAACTTATACATGGAAAATTTAGAAAATTAAAAGAGGTTTCCATCCTTGAATTAGACAATTTTGTGTTTATTTGGAGAATGGTTAAATAAAATTTAATAAATATCATTAATTATATATTAAATATCTAGATCTAAATTTTAGTATAAATATTTAAGAGTGTTTAGGGTGAGGGTATGAGTTGAGATATGAATTATGAACTCAACTCATTGTTTGAGAGGTCAATTTTGTATGTAACTGATATTTTATACCCATGTCTACTAACAGTGCACTCAGCCCCTCATCACTGCCGATGTCCCCCATTGACACTTCGGAAACTTTCGTTGGCGGCCAACTTCGGCCACATCCAACACCATCGTTGACGGCAAACTCTGACGACCTCTAACAATGGCCACCTCCACCAACTCCGACAACCATTATTTTAAATTATTAGTGTTCATAGTATTTTATAGTAATTTAACATTAATAAAAATACTTTTAGCACATAACAAACTAAATAAAACTTATATATAAAAACGATTTTGAGAAAGAGTTAGCCAAACACATTAGTGTTTTTATTTTAAACAATTTTTTTTATCCAATGTGTTTAAATGAAAATGACTTTTTGAAAATATTTTTTTTTTCCAAGTTGATCCAAACAAAAGATTGTATATGACAAAAAGATAAGTATGAATTAGAGTTTAGGAGGCGAAAGGAAGTTGTCAAACATATCTATGAGATAGATGATTTGGATGGACGTTTAGGTAATTTTTTTGTGTAAGTGGACTTGGTCATTTGTTGGTCATATCATATATAATTTTTTTTTGTATATCATATAACTAAGCTGGAAAATGTGGCTTTTGTTACATATTTTTTGTGCCAATTATGTAACATGACCGGGAAAACGATCATTATAGTACAATTACATTTTGAGGATATTTCACTTACAATATAAATCTAAAATTGTTTTGTTTCAATAAATCCAATATAATTTTATCCAACTTAACTTGAAACTTTACATGGACAAATTTGTAAAATAATTGCTTAATTTTTTTTAAAAAAAAAAAATCAACTGAAATGCATGATCCAAAAGTAAAACCGTAAACCTCATTTTCAAAACTCCCAACATTACATGTGTACTTAAAAAACAATAAAACAAAGTGCAAACCATAGTTTATTAAAAAAATATATATAAAATTATTGAATAAAAAAATTTTTAAACAAAAATAATCACCATATAAATAAATTATTTATGTTAGAAAAAACTGCTATAGATACCTTTGATATATGAACTCAACTCAGCACCCAAACACCCAAAACAAAAACATATGAACTTCAGATATATGAACTCAACTCAATGCCCCAAATAGCTCTTTACTGTTTTCTTTCTATTATATCACAGCTACAACAACAATAACGAATACTCAAAAGCATCTTTCTCTCTTATTTTCTCTCATTAACGTTTTTAAGAGAAATTAGCCAAAAGAATAGTGTTCTTAGTTGTGGAACTTTGAGTTCATCCTTTCAGTGTATAGTGGTTTGAGTTACACAACATTTTAGTTGGGTTGTTGTATCTTGGAGAGGACAGACTAGAGAATATCAGTTGTACCTGTGGTTAATATAAAGAAATTCAATACACACAGTAGAAAACTTGAATCTCCTTAAAGAGAGCGGGATATCCATCTCTCCTTATTGTTTACGTGTTTGTTTCTCAATATTTACTTCAATTTTCCTCTATTATTTGTAATTCCCCCAAAATTTTGTTTGTGTCATTTCCATATTTTAATATAATGAATTAAACCAAGAAGCAATTAATCTCTCACTTATAAGCAAACATATAAGCATAACTTAACTGACATATAGTTTATACTATCATTCTTGAGGTCAGAGAATCGACTCTCCACCCAACATATTAGAAAAAAAAGTATCCATTTATTCAAATAATTGACTAACAAATAATTTACAATTGAGTAAACATTACCTATGTGAAATATTATTTTGTGATACCGAAATCTAGATAGGGCAACACCGGTAAATTTATTTGTGTGAAGAGGACAAGGAACTTGCAAAAGAGAGTAACCATGCCCACCCGTTTGGTGGATGCCACGACCACTCTTATGCTTAAGTCAGAAAACAAGTAAAGCTTAAAGTATTAAACTAGCTCTAACTCAAAGAATTCACTTATCCCCTAAGGGCTCTCATCGTAGATTTATAGGACTAGTTACCCTAAACCCTTTTAGATTTGATTTCGGAGTCGCTTTAGGATAATCCTACAACTTGATTGGCTGAGGGGTATGCCATGTTTCGAGGTCGAAGCTGACCATCTTCCTTTAGGCCCATTTTGGTTATAGGGTAATGCTTTAGGTCGGAGCATGCGCAGGACATGTCCCCACCGTTAGCTATTTTGCTTAGGCTCAATCGAAGACCAAACCTTGTTATTTTTCTCGCCATGTTGCTTTTATCTTTATTTTATGTCGAGTATACTTTTAGTCCAAAATTACCCACTATAATTACTATGCAAAAAGTAACTCTTATTTTATTTTATTTTAAATAACTCAATTAAGTCTTTGTTAAAAGTTATTTAAGTTTTGTTTAAAAAATGTTTATGGATAATTGAACAATTGTTCTATTAATATATATTTGAACACATAGACATATGACTTTTTTTTTTTTTTTCCTTTTTTTTTTCTTTTTTTTTTAAACGTCAACGACATGCTACTTGGCATATTAATGAATTCTAATTGTCATATACTCAAAATCTGACTTACTCTTCAACAAATTGAAATCCATTTTCTTTGAAGTGATGTCTCACTATGAGTTAAAATACAATATAAAGCAATAATTTAATAACACAAAAATTGTTCTTCAAAAGTAAAATTGAAAATTTTAAAAAGTTAAAGGATTAACTTAAGAATTGCCCTAGAAATTATGAGTCATATGATATATTTAGCTTATTTATTCATTATTTGCAATTCTAACTTATCTAATATAGTAAGCATGATTTATTGCGGTCTATTGCTAGACAGTAATTTTTTTTATATTTGTAAATATTTTAATATTTTTTTCTGTTTATAGTAATTTCTCTGATATTAATCAAGTTATTTTCAATACATATTGATAATATAATCTATTTATTTTAGTCTATTACTAAATATACAATTTTATAATTAAGATAATCAATCAAATATTAAATCATCAAGTTTTCTTTCCACTAGTGTGACCAAAATGTATCTTTAATAAATCAGCTTCTATCACTATTTTTCCCGATAACATTGACAAATTAGTGTGCATTTCTGAACTTTGGTCTTGTAAAAAAGTGTATTGTGAATTTTATTTTTGAAATTCTATTGAAAGAAATATTACCATAAATTTAAATATCTTTGAAAAAGACAAATTGTTAAGAAAATATGTACTTTCCCTTAAAAGTTGAAAATCTTCCCACCCCTCTTATGGTCTAAAAAACTGTTATATTCTTAAATATAAATATTATTAAGAATTAACCATTTATCATACACGTAGTCATTACTAGACTATAAAAATTACCCTTTATTTCGAGCAAGGATTAAAATATCGTTGTCGATATTGATATCGACATTTCAATTTTACAGATATATCGACGGATATTTCTACAAATCACGAATTTTATAAAATTTATTTAGATTAATAATTAAGTTGTTTTTACTCCCAAACTAAGTTATAAATATTGTTATTAGTATTCTTGTTCATATTGGACTAAATAAATGACATTTTTATGTGTTACAAGCATTAATAAAAGATATTGGAAATATCCAAAGATATTTAATATCGATATCGAACCCTTCGATTTACGGATATATCTATATATCCAGAGATATTTTCATCCTTGATTTCAAAAAACACATCTCAACTCTAATGGAATGTATCTCTTCTAATTGATTTACTAAAGAGAAACATTCTAATAAAGAGAAAAAAAAAATTATTTCTCTAATTTTTATTTTAAATCAACTCAACTCTCCATGTCAAAGACTCGCTTTTAGTAAAAAAAAATCAACTAACTAACAATCTTGAAAAATGTACAATGATGTCAATACTGTGTCATGGTGACCTCATCATTAGAGTTCCCAAGAGATAAAAAAGAAAAAAAAAACTTAAATGGGTCCAAAATCACGTAGGCCAGGGTACGAGTTTGTTTTAATCAATTGCAGAAGAAGAAAAAAAGTAAATAAAATTTTAATATATATACTTCAATAATTAGATAAATGTCCCTTTCAGTGGACCAAAAGGGTAGGTGCTTCTGCTTTCTTTATGCCAGTAATGTGCTGGCTCATGGGGACATTATTGGCACCATAAATTAGGTGCTGCTTATAACTTATTGCTGTTCTTAACATAATTTCTGAGTAAGAATTAAGATGACACATAATCATAACTTTAATTAATTTTTTCCATTTAATAATAGTTTCATAGTTAATTTTACGTTTATTTTAAATAACAATATAAGGTTTAACTACTTTGGTTCTTGTACTTTTGATTTTTGTTCATTTTGGTTCATCTATTTTTAAAATGTTCATTTTCCGTCCTTATACTTTCAACTTTGGTTTATTTTAGTCCTTATACTTTAAAAATGTTCATTTTTGTTCTTGTACTTTCAACTATGATTCATTTTGGTTCTTGAACTTTAAAAAAAGTGACAATTTTCATCCTTTTAAAAATAAAAATGAATGGACCAAAAGGACAACTTTTTTAAAAATATAAGGATCAAAATGAACCAAAGTTAATAGTACAATAACTAAAATTAACATTTTTAAGTATAGGGACCAAAATAAACCAAAATAAAAAATATAGGGACTAAATTAGTATTTAAACCATAATTAGTTTGCAAATGTGTAATCTATCATAGAATATTCCTAACATTATTCTCAATTACCATGATCACCTCCTTGACTTATGCCCTCAAATTATGCCTTAATTGTAAATTTAATTTACTATATTTTAATTATGTTAGTATTTGGTTTCATACGCATACAAATTATTTAAATTTAATTAAAAGTATTTTTAAATGATTAATGTTTATTTTCAAAAGTAGTTATATAATCATCAAATTATTAATAAAAAAATCAAATAAAAAAATGTTAGAGGTAGCAAAAATTTGAAAATAGAGAAAAAAAAAGTTATGGAGATATAAAAAATCTAGGAAGAATGGAAAATATATATATATATATATATACGGAGAATAACTTAAAAGAGAAAAGAAAAAAAGACTTAAAAACTAAAGAACAAAAAGTTAGAGAATGAGGTAAAGAAAAATTAAAGAGAGAAAAGGTAGAGAGAGTTAAACACGAGTGACAAAAAGTGAGAAAAATGATTTTTTTAAAAAAAATAATAATAATAAACATGATAAAAACTTTAAACAGAAAAAGTTAGGAAGAGGGTAAAAATGAGAGAGAAATAAAGAAAATTTTTAAGAAAAATACAAATAAAAAAAATTATAACAACATAAAGTGAATAAGATAGAAATTCTTTTTTGATATAAAGGATAGTCTTTTTAAAAAGAAAATTACTCGTAATCACCTAACAAAAATTACTTAAAATTACCTTTCAAGTGATTGATAAGGAATCAATTTAACGTCATTGTCAAACTTCATAATTTTAGAAGAAAATGATTTTAGGTATGTTAAAAGTGATTCGGGTAATTCCAAAATTACTTCTAAACATTCTTTTAATTAAATAGCTAACGTAATTTTAAAAAATTTATCATATCTATGCCATCAATTTAGGGTTGAAAGTCAATAGAGGCTTTAATAGCTAACGTGATTTAAAGAACTTTACCATATTTATTCTCAATTTAGGGTTGAAAGTCAATAAAAACTGGTTGAAGTAAAAGATCAAATCTAACATCGATATCGAGCATTAGTCCTGATGGGGGAGGTTTTGCCTTTTTGTTCCAATCCACACCAATTGCATGGTAATTAGTTGATAGAGATCTTGTTAAAAAAAAGTTATCATTTTTTTAGTAAAGTCAACTAAATCAGCTTAATTTGATTAAGGAACATTGATGTAATGATTTTAATTAACATCTCGTTTAATAATTATTTCATCTTTAAAATTCAATTTATAAATACCTACTTTAAATTGATTTCCTTGTATAATTGTTTATTTTTTAGTAGTGTTTTCAATATTTAAATAAAGTTTAAAAAAAAAAGTAAACAATAAAGAGTAGTTTTTATTTTTAAAATTTGTTAAAAAAATTTAAGGAAAATTTTTAAAAATAGAAAAATAAGGAAAATTATTTACACAAAATAGCAAAAATTTTAGATAGTTGTGATAGATGCTTATAGAAATGATAGAAGTCTATCACTGATAGATAGAAGTCTATCAATGTCTATCAATATTTTTTTTGTGATTTTCTGTAAATAGTTTGACATTTTTTCTATATATAAAAATTTCTCAAAATTTAAGGGGAGTTTTTAAAAATAGGAAAATGAGGAAAACTATTTACACAAAATAGCAAAAATTTTAGATAGTTGTGATAGAAGCTGATAGAAGTCTATCACTGATAGATGCTGATAGAAGTCTATCAATGTCTATCAGTGTTTTTTTTGCTATTTTCGGTAAATAGTTTGACATTTTTTCTATTTGTGAAAATTTTCCAAAATTTAATGTCAATTTTATAACTATTTTGTTATTAGTTTTCTATTTATTAAATTTGTGTTTGTTTTTTCTCAAGTTTCATAATGTTGTTTTCAATTTTTTTAAGAAATATCTAAATTCTTAATCAAAATCTAAAAACAAAAACCAAATTTCAAAAACTATTATTTTTACTTTTCAAAATTTGACTTGAATTTTATTAACACTTATAAAAAGTAAACAACATAACGAACAAAATTTAGAGATAAAAATGGTATTTAGAAACTTAATTTTCAAAAAACAAAAATCAAAACATTTAAATAATGACATGATGTGGTCCTACACAAGAATTGAAAGTGTTATTAAATAATGACCACAATATATCATAGGGAAAATTACCTTTTTAGTCCCCAAGTTTTGAACAATATGTGCATTTGGTCTCTGAGTTTTAAAAACGTACCTTTTTAGTCCTCAAGTTTATAAGAATAGGTTCATTTGGACCGTATGTTTTCAAAATATACTTCTTAGTCACTGAATTGTTAAAAATAGGTTTAAGAGGTCACTCAAATAATTTTTTATTATTAATTTAAACATTTTAAATTAGAAGAATAATTTTTAAAAACCATTTCGTCTCTAAAACTATTTTTTCTAATTTTAAATATCATATAATTATTTTTAAAAAATCAAAGAAAAAAAAATACTTTGAGGACCTTTTAGACATATTTTTAAAAACTTAGGGATTGAAAAAGTATATTTTGAAAACTCAGAGACCAAATAGACCTATTCTTATAAATTTAGGGACTAAAAGGTTACATTTTTAAAACTTAGGGACCAAACGCACATATTGTTCAAAACTTGAGGACTAAAAAGGTAATTTTCCCTCAATCATATCCTATGCAGTTTGTTTTATGGTATGTTTTTCCATTAAACGCGCCGTGGTTTACGCACATCAAGGTTATGTAATATCACATGACATTAAAAACTAATTCAATTGTTTTTTTTTCTTTTTCTGAATTTTTAAAGTAATTTGTTTTGTTCTAAAAGACTAATGGATAATAAGCTGACACGTGTAGGGCCAGGAATTAAATAACAAATAAATTCCTATTTTGATTTAGGGGACCGAGCAAGTGGTAGAGTAGAGGAAAATTACAAGCAAGCACATGGGCTGTAGGCTGTAGCATTACGTCTCCATTTACTTAATTACACCACAATTTTAATTTATAAAATTATTTTTCTTTTTCCAAAATTTGGTTAGAAAATTCCATGATAAAAAAAAAAACTATATGAAATTGATGTTGTGATCTTGTGTGTATATAATTTATTTATACTAAGAAATTGAAAAAAAAATCACTTTTTGCTTGATCTTGATAAAGTTAATTGATTTTCACTATAAAATTTTAATTTAATCTAATTGAATCCTAAATTCTAAAAAAGTGGTTCAAAATTAAACTATGTTAAATAACTCTTAGAAAGCTGAGTATATCGTAAAATTCAGATCAAACTCACATAAATATTTGAATAAAATTTCAATACTATATGTAAATTATTTTTGATGAACTTATACTTAGTTTTAAATTAATTTCTTTAGAAATTGTAATGAATTATTGTAGGACCACATATTTTAACAATTTCTTCACACACCAAAGGCTGCCATTGATCCAAATTTGAAGTCAATTCGATATGAATAAGACATCAAATTACTAGATTATAAAATTAAAATAATAATAATAATATATTTGGGTTAAAAAGAAAATAGCGGCGGATAATAAAATGGGCCAATTAAATGGAAGGGAAAAGAAAAGCAGGACCACATCATGTGAGCCGTGAGTAGAAGAAGTGCAACGTATGAATATGTATATAAGTCGTATAATAATAATAATAATAATAATAATATTATTATTATTATTTTTTTTTTTTTTAAAAAAAAAACTATTTTTTAATGCCTGAGTTTTGAAGAATATAAGCATTAATTGGGTAAATTTTCATAATTTACCATTTTAGTTTTCGAGTTTTTAAGAATATATAAATTTAGTCTCTAAGTTTTTAAAATATAATTTTTTAATCTTTGATTCAAAAAGTCATATAATTATTTCAAATTTTTTTTTATAGATCTATTCTTAAAAATTAAGAGACTAAAAAGGTAGATTTATGAAAATTCAGAGACCAAAATACAAATATTCTAAAAAATCCATCGATTAAAAAGGTATATCTCGAAAGACTAAATCCACCTATTTTTCAAAACTCATGAATTAAAAAAAAAAAAAAAATAGTTTACTCTAATTTTCTTTTAAGCAAACAAAAATAATATTTAAATACTTGGAAACATCTTATAAATCCTCCCATTTCCTTTCTCTCTTACTCTTCTCTCTCACCTTAGTCCCATTCTCAATTCCAAACCCAACCGGAATTAAAACCCCTCCGACCGACGACCGACAACGGTGGTGGCCATTTCGTAATTATATTTTGGTAGAATCGATGGGCAATTGCGTGGAAGTATTGTCGAGACAGAGGGAAGAAGAAGGAACGACGAAGGAGGAGATGGAAGAGAAAGAAAAGAAAGGAGGAATGAGAATAAGAGTAGTGTTGACAAAAGAGGAATTGCAGTGGCTAATGGAGCAAATAAAGGAGAGAGGAGGGAAAGGTTTAGAAGAATTTTTGGAAGAAATAGAAAGAAGAAGAAAAAAAGTAGTGAATTGTATTGATGAGGATCTAAATTATAATGCTTCTTGGAGACCTTCTTTGGAGAGTATTATGGAATGCCCTGAAGTTCCTGATCACATGCTGAGATAGAAATTATTTGGTACATGCAAATACATATATAATCTTTTTTTTTTTCTTCTTCGTCGGAAAAAAAAAAAAAAAAAAAAAAAAAAAAAAAAGTTAGTGGTGGGTAGTAAGAAATTTCTACTATGGACGAAAGTATTGTTGGAGTCGAAGGTGTTTCTTTTTGCATCCACCTCTCTTATTTTAGGTTTTCCAATTATAACATCCAAGAGCGATTTTTCTCCATTTTTTTTTAGAGCCAAGTTTGTAATTATACATTTTGTTTCAATTGGAGAGCTCCCTTTTAACTTTATGTTTACTTAGATGCTTTCTGAATATATATTAAGCTGACCTTAGCTCATTGATAATTGACATGTTCTTTCTTCTTAAATTTTAGCTTAGTAGTTCCTTTTATCTGTTTTTTTTTATTTTTTTTTTATTTTTTTTTTTATTTTGATTTTGTTTTCATTCGTTAATTTGGACCCTTGTTATTAAATTTTAATACTCTTAGTTAAAAATTTAATCTTACATGACATTTTGTACATTATTTGTAATCTATATATGTTGGCTTTGAAATCAGATCCGAAAACAAAATCTAAAGTAAAAATTGCCCATCTTAATTACATGAAGTACTAAAACTAGAGAATAAGTGACCGACATGAGCATATCTCACAACTAGTATAAATTTGTTCTATTAACCTCAAGGTTAGAGGTTTGATCTCCCAACTCCACATGTTGTCAGAAGAAAAAAAAAATGTTAAGACCAAAATAAAGTATAAATTTTTTGTTCTTTAGTCAGTGGGAGAAATTGAACTTTTGATTTCTTAATCACAACACATGTGTCTTTAACTAGTTTGTGATTTTGAAGAAAAAAAATTATTAATAAAATGCCTTATTTGAGGACCAAATTCGTAAAAGGTAATACTTGGGTGCATCCCGGTAGCACTCATCTTGATGCATCTCACTCTCATCAAAAAATAAACAAGAAGAATTTGCCACATGTCAAATTATGATAGAACAATTTAATTGAATGCACAAAAATAGGTGCTACCCGAAATATACTTAAGTATTTTTTATTTGTAAATAATGTCTCTCTATATATAAGTTACTAAATTAATTAGTGATAAGAAATCCAAAAATTGGGTGAGAGATTTGATGTATGATCTCATTAGTTCTATTAAATGGTTGTAAATTTTTTATTTATTAGGGTGGCTGCTATAGACTTTTCCCCCTTTATAGTTGAGGGTTTCCCCCCACAATTATTGGACTTTGTTTGTTTTCTCCCATCCATAAATGCTATAAATATGGTCTATTTGCAATAAATAATGAGCAACTCCTCCACCACCCCATGACCTACTTACGTATATATTAGGTCAACAATATTAAAGGATGCACCATAAAGTAATTAATTAATATTTTATTGGTGTATGTCACACTATAAATTTTTATAAACTATATATATAAATTTATCTAGAGTATTATACTACTATGGAGATAAAATGCTAACGTAAACATAGTTCAACTGATATGAATTTGTATTATCAAGTTTGAAGTTCGATCTCCTTGACCAACATATTGGTTAAAAAAGAGAAGAGAATGGAGATAAGATATTATTATATATACTAATGTAGAGTTAAGAGAGACCGAGCTTAAATATTTTTGTGTATGTTTGACAAATTTGAATTGAGGATCGAACATTGACATTTGATGTGGTAATTGATGTCTTATTACATAAATTGATAGTAGATTAATATTGTACTAATTCAAAAAGATAAAAGAAAGCATGTATTTGGCAATAAACGAAATTTAAAGAGAAGAAAGAGAAGATTATATCAAATTTACCATATGATAATTAATAACGTATGTCGTTAGTGATATGTATAAGATAATGAAGATGATGTGTACTTTTTTGTGTGTGTATAACATAGCATAATATAGTAGATCAGATCTCTAAATTAAAAGGGAAAAAAGATACTATACACCTCTTTTTCTAGTCTATTTCTTTTCAAGTCAAACTTTATACAACACACATATATAATAAACTAATGTACAATCAAACTTGATTATTAGCAAAGTAATTTGTATATTTGGCTTATGATATATTTTATATATATCCTTTAAACATCATTATTTATATGTATGTGGGTTTATATATGTATGTATAGATTTGTCGGCGCAGAAATTCGTACGGGTTCGTTGTTGCCGTAGGCCCTTCGTGGGTTGTCTGTCGGCCCACTTCTCTAGTCTAGTCTCATTCTCCGAGCAGACCTGCGTGAGAGTACTCACACCAGTGTAGTGTTGAGCTGACCACACTTCGATGCTTAAGTTAAAACAGGGAGTGTATAGTTTAGCTAAGCACAAACAGTAAGGCCAGAGTTCTCTTTTGGAGTTTACTTCTTTCTTTTGGGGGTTGTTGAATGAGCTAGGTTATTTATAATACTCGTTCTTTGACACTCACATATGGTTACGTATAACACCAATGATGTTAGGGTAGTTGCAACTCTCAAGGTCGCAGGGTGCTACGGTTGAGTTCGACTCGATTATTTCTCGATTAGTATTAATCTTTCGGCTCGACTAGCTGGCCCAAAATCCAAGGGTCTAATCTTTTTCCTTTTGGGACGTGTGTTTCTCCATGCAACTTCCCAATTCTCTTGAGCTTGGACCTGTCTATAGACTTTGAATCTTGCTAAGATAACCTCAACGACATCTATTTATTACTGTGTGTATAATTAACAAAATTGTAGTGTGAGATAAATATGCATGTCTACATACTAAACAATAGATCCAGTTTCTCACTAACCTCGTGAAAAAAAATAAATTTAACCCGTGAATCAAATACTTTTTCTTTTGACATTGTTTTTTTCGCTCTATGTTCAACCTTTGGATTAAGTGTGTACTAAAAAAAAATTAATCGCTCAATTAGTGCTATTAAAAATTTGATGAAAATGTAGGCAGTTCTAAAACTCTTTGTAAAAATGATTTTTTTTTTTTTTTTTTTTTTTTTTTTTTTTTTTTGTCTTTACTGAGATATATGTTCTTGTTTAGTGTGTTGTATCTCCCCAACAAATACAACCCAATATTTAGATGATAAGATCTCTATAATTAAACACTTAATCAGTTCTTAAAATTTTCTATTAATTATTCTCTTAGTTGCTTCAGAAACGACAATAAGATTCACGAGATTGCTTAAAGACTAGGACGATGTGGAAATTTACATTAATATATATATATATATATATATATATTTATTCTTAAAGACCAAACCAAATCTTTTTTAGATTAAAAAATGAATAAAATATTTGGCCAGTTTGCCTTTCATGGATGCGTATCTTTTCAATTGTTTGTTACTTTTTGAAAGACAATAAGAAGAATAATGAAGAATCTCAATCATTCACATTAATTTCTTTTAGTCCCAAATTATTTGATCACTATCCATTAGCTTAATTATAACCACAAAAAATAAAGAAATGACCATTCAAAAGTGTTTTCTTTATTCAAATTCAAAAAAAAAAAAAAAAAACTGAATTATAATACCATTTTGGACTCTATAGTTTAAATTTTACTCCATTTTGTTCTTATACGTTTAAATAAATCTTAAAATTAATTCAAAAAAAAAAAAAATAGTTTGTAGTGGTACTTTCTTTATAAATTTTAGGTTTAAATACTATTTTGGTCCCTATACTTTTGGCTTTGGTTCATTTTGATCCTTGTGCTTTCAAAATGTTTATCTTGGTTCTTGAACTTTCAATTTTGGTTCATTTTGGTTCTTGAACTTTCAAAAAATGACTATTTTGATACCTTAAAAATGAAATAAAAATGAAAATGGAGGGACCAAAATAGTCACTTTTTGAAAGTATAAGGACCAAAATGAACATTATGAAAGTATAGGAACCAAAATGAACTAAAGTTGAAAGTAGAGGGACCAAAAGGGACATTTTGAAAGCAAAAAGATCAAACTGAACCAAAACCAAAAGTACAGGGTTCAAAGTAGTATTTAAACCTAAATTTTAATAATATATTCATGTGGTATCTTTTCTTGTTAGGAAAATGTTATTATTATTTAACGATAAAAAATTTATTTTTGAAGGACTAGATTTAAATTTATTAAAAATGTGTAGAATAGATGTGACAATTTTTTTTTTTTATTTGAATAAATCGTGTGGTCACCGACATAAATCGAACCAAACCAATGAATAAGAAACATATGTCATAATTTTAGAAAAATACTGTTGGAAGTTTGATTATAGTTAGTATAGCTTCATTAATAAATGAATGGAATTCATTGCTTGGAATTCAATGAACTACTCAACTTTCAATATATTGTCAAACTTTCAATATATTGTCTAATAGATTTTTGGTTTATTTAACATTTAAAAAAAATCAGAGATATGTTGTATACTAAATTAAAAGTTTAAGTATCTATTAAACACATAATTAAATTTTTTAGTTTCTAGCAATAATTGAAATTTTTTTTCTTATATTAAAATTAAGAAATTTATAGAGTCAACCTTTTTTCAATCAATAAATGAGATTTAATAGTCAAAACAAATATAACTTAATTGATATATAATGTGTTAGCGACCAAAAAAGTCTATAGTTCGAATTTTCATATTCCATTATACTAAAAAAAATTATTAAAAAAAAAAAAAGGTTATCCTAACATTGTTGAAGTAAATTTAACTTATTAGGGAATATTTGATAAGGTACATAGAAAAAGGGTTATTAGTGTAAATTGGCGAGTCTAAAATCTTAATTGGGCTTTCTCGAAAGTTTGTGACTAAGAGGGCTTGCACAATGCTAGGCTCTTTGATCTTTGCATCCCGCCCTATATTCATAGCAAAAAAAATAATAATAATAAATAAAAATAATGTTATTATGGTTATTTTTAAATATACAAAAATTAGTCAAACTATTTACAAATATAGAAATTTTTTACTATAGAATTCATGTTATTATATCATTTTTGTCAATTTTTTTTATTAATATTGTTATTTTTTAAACTTATTAAGAATATCCGGTAATTTTTTTTAATAGAGTACCTCAACCATTGTGCCAAGTTGTAAATGTTGATATATTTTTGCATTCCTTGTCCCTTGAATGTGTAGGTTTTATTTTTGAATGTGTAGGTTTTATTTTTTATTTTTTAAACAAATTTAATGATTTTCATCTCTCGAAGAGACGATAATTCTTATGAAGATAGACCTCATCTCTAGATCAATAAACTACAATATTTTTTAATAAGTTTCAAAACTACATTTTCCTAATAAGTTTAAGAAATAACAATTTTAATTTTTTTTTAAAAATCTCATTTTGATCCATGCTCTTTTATATTTGTTCAATTTTATCTACTCTACTTTCAAATGTTCAATTTTAGTCAACGTATTTTTAATAAATTTTGAATTTAGTCTCTCCGACTATTTATCGTTGATTTTTTAACAATTTTTTTTATTTATTATCATTTTTACTATAGATTTTGAAAATATATTCATATAGTGCATTTTTGCATGAAATTTATTATTATTTATTTATTTATTTATTTATTTATTTTAAATAAAATTAATTTTGATGGACTAAAATTAGAAATTTAGAAATATTTAGGTTAAAATTCAACTAAGTCTCAAAAAAGTATAATGATTAAAAGTATTTTAACCTACCTTTAAAAAAAAAAGTATTTTAACCTAAGAATAATTAGTTAAATAGAAATGACCAACGGCTGGCTAATACAGTCATTGTATACTACTTTCTTACACTTTTATCACCACTAATTTTAAATTATATTATATAAAGTAGTAATTTAAATAACTCTGTAATAAATATGAGAAAAATAATAACATCAATCACTTTTTTTTTACCCTAATGCCCTTCCCCAGTAGGAGAAACAAAAAATTATATATTTGGAGAGATTTGCTAGTTTATAAAAGGTTATTTGGTTTTTATCCAAAGAAAACTTTTTTTTTTTTAATCTTTTAATAAAATTTTTAAAAATAGAAAAATAAGTAAAACTATTTATATAAAATAACAAAATTTTTGAATAGTCGTGATAGACGCAGATAGAAATCTATCAAGGTATATCAGTAATAGAAATGATAAAAGTCAATCATTGATAGATGCGGATAGAAGTGTCTATCAATATATATATATATATATATTACTATTTTCTATAAATAGTTTGACTTTTTTTATAGGTGAAAACTTTTCAACTTTTTCCAAAATTCAAAATATCATTTCTACTAATACAATTGGAGGTAAGTATTATTTAATAATTTATCCCGAAACTCAAAATATCATTTCTACAAAATTTTGACACAATGTGATCATATAATTTACAATCCTATAAACCAAAATTTAAAAAAAAAATAAATAATAAATAATTATGAATATAATTTCAGAAATCCCTAGAACTTCTCGAAGCAGAAGAAGAAGAAGAAGAAAAAGGGGGGGGGGGGGGGGGGGGGGGAATTTCAATTGGCCACCATAGATGAACTAACTCGAGTTGCAGGAATTCGCATGAGTTCACAAGCCACATCTCCAAATTCGAGAACGCCGCCATCGGAGCACCTCGAAAGCATCCGATTCGCTTCTTGTTTCGTCAATTTCACCGTAATTCTCACAACTTTCTTCTCTGTTTCCTCCTCTGCAATCCGCTCCTCTGTATCAGTAATGGCGATTATCACCGGTTCCGTATCGGCAAATCTCACTCTCTTCTTCACTTTCTTGATCTCCGGCTGCTGCTGCAACGACGGCGACTGCTTCTTCTTGCTCAGATCGTCTCTGTATACGTAAGTCGTCGTCTTCTTCTTCGTTCGTCTGCAGCGATTACTGATTTCAACCGCCTGCAGCTTTTTGTTCAAGCTTGAAATCAAGTTGCTGATCATGATTTTTTTCAGATCTAATAGAAAGAGAGAGAGAGAGAGAGATGAGTGAGATTATGGAGTTGTGTGAGGAAAACAGAGAGGGAAAAAGGAAGTATTTATAGAGGAAGAAGATGCTTGAAAATTCAAAGCCATCTTATTCACTATATTGATAATTGAATGTTGTGTAACAATTTCCTTTTCTGTTTTTTAATATTTAGTCTACTTTCTCTCTATCTTTGAGATTGGAATGTTGTTTTTATGTCTTGTTTTGTAACTATCTAGGCGTTATTTGACCATTTAATTTTTGGTTTTTAGTTTTTAAAAATTATGTATATTTTCTTACATTTTCTTATAATAGTTTAGTAAAGAGTTGAATTCTTAGCGGAATTCTAAAATTAAAAAAAAAATTACTTTTTATTTTTCAAAATTGACTTAAGTGAAAAATAGATTAAAAAAAAGATATTTAGGAGATTTTGTTTTTTAGAAAGGTAAATAACTAACATCTTAGATGACCGAAATTATAAATATACGAAATTATAGATGTATTGTATCTTTAGATAACTATGTTTGTTTTGTAGGAAATATATCTGAGAATATTTTGATAACTGTGTTTATTTCGTAGGAATTCTACTCGATAATGCCTTAAATTTATGTTTCAAGAATTTACGACTATTTATTAATTTATAATTAATTTGATATAATTTGAACCTATATAACGTCTTTGTTTCTACTAATTTAAATTTATTTTTAACTTTATACAATTTATATTATTTTTTTTCAACAAAATAATATATCATGATTTAAGATTTTTTATAAAAATAAATATTAATTTAAATATATTGCTAAAAAATAATAAGAATTACGATATAACAAAAAAATGATATATATGGTTGACACTATTTATTTTAATTATATAATGCAAATAAAGATTAATATATATATATTATGTAAAATTAAAAAAAAAAAAAGACAAAAATGTAAAATGAGAATGCTCTCAACTCAGAAATCTGGAAAACTCATGTTTCAGGAGGACATCCAAAACTCTTGAGATGCCCTTCGTAAGGGCATCATAGAGTGTCCGAGAATCTCCAGATACCTGCGCATATCACAATACCGCAAAACAAACACGATAATCTAGATTCCCACGATGTCCGCGAAACAAACTACCCCTTGGGCGGTTTGAGGGGTGTTTGTAGGCTTAATTTTCAAAAACTAAAAACCAAAAATCAAATGGTTACCAAACGGGTAGGAAATAGTTACCAAACAAGGCCTTAGTTATTGGTTTTTTATTTTTGAAAATTAAGCTTATAAATACTCCTTCTATCACTAAATTTCTTATTTTATTATTTATTATTTACTACTGTCTTAAAAAAAAAAAAGTTAATTTCTTACCCTGATTTGCATTTTTTTTAACCACAAGAGTTGAATTTTTAACTAAAATTAAAAAGAAAAAATTTTAAAAACTATTTTTTTCAAATTTCAAAACTTAATTTGATTTTTAGAAACATTAACAAAAACTACCTAACAAACTAACAAAAGAATAAATTGAGAAATGAAAAAAAGAGTTTTTATAGACTAAATTTCGGGGAAAAAAAAATCAAATAATTGTTTATGGAGCCTTAGTTCTAGATTTTTTTTTCTCTCTCTTTTCAATTATTATTGTCATTTGAAGTTCAATTATTAGATTCTTTTTATATGTCTTTTTCTTATAATCTCGGCATTCAATTGTTTTTTCCTTACTTACTATCAACAGAAAATTTGACTATACCAATTCTACGTTGAAAATAAATTTTAATTTATGGTAGAAAAAGTTTGATGAAGGGTTAATTTAGGAAAAATATTTTAAATAATAAAATTGCTGAAAATATTTATAAATATAGTAAAATGTCACCGTTTATCTATCAGTAGCGAATGTCTCAACTTTATGTTCATTATATATATATCAAAAACTTTAACTTAGCCTAATGGTAAATGTGTCTCCCAGCCCCTTAGACGCAAATTTGAATTCCATTCATTTATTTTTTAAAATTTTCTTCCTTTTAACAGATCTGCTATAATTGATAAACAATGATATTTTGTTATATTTGTAAATATTTTAGTTCATTTTGCTGTATTTGAAAATAACTCCTTAATTTATGGGTTAGATTATAAGCATATTTCCATAAGTTCAACATAAATATAGGGAGTGAATTTATATTTTTTTATATTTATTATACCGTAAAAGATTCATGAAACATAAAAAATAGTAAAATATCTAAATATAATATAAATCAAACATGTTAATTTGTTTTAAGAAATATAAAATATTTATTTATTAACTTAAATTTTTTGTTTACATAATTTTCGAAAACATCTATCGACATTGACATTTTATTAATATTTTCATCGATATCGATAATTTAAACCTCGATTAAAGATTATAGTTCTTGAAAATTTCAAATTCTTATTATATAGAATTCTAAATAATAGTATTTTATAGGCAATAAATATTTAATTTTTTATTTAGAACATCATTGATATATTTAAATAATTTAAGTAATAGATCTATTAAATTATGTGTATAAGAAATCATTAGATATAAACTAAAAACTTTAAAGCTATATATTATTCACAAAATTGAAAACGTAAATACTATTTTTGTAATTCAACGATGCAATGACAATGGATCAAACCACTATTTTTAAAATGGAAAATATATATTTTATCAACTATACTCGTATTAACATTTTAAATATTAATTTAAACCCTAAAAATATTACCCTTTATTTTCTTTTAATATTTTAATATAAAGTTTCATTATTAATTATTGAACTCGTGTAAAGGTGTTGTAATGGTTTTTACCTTTTTCCCAACACAAATTCACTAACCAATTTTAGCAGTAAGGGTAAAAAAATAGAACTTCAACGTTAAAGAACAAAATAAGTTTTTATGCAAAATTCAGAAATAGAGCCATTAAGTATATATAAAAACAAGATTAAAACATAATTGAAGACATTAATTAAAATATGCATAGACTGAATTGAATATAATTTTGAAAAACCATCACCTTCTAAAAATGGGGTTTTATGCAAATTTTAGAAATAGAATGATTGATTATATAAAATTAAGTGTGAAAATTAAAAGATCCCAAACCAAAATTTAAGACATTGATTAAAATATACAAAAAAAAAAAAAAAAAAAAAAAAAAACTTAGTTGAATATAATTTTGAAAAATCATCAATTTCAAGTCTAGCTTGGACGTATCAATTGGGTCAAGTATTTGTTGTTGTATTGTACATTGCAAAGTCTTTATATATGACTCATGACCAAGACCTTCCTCAAGAAAAGGAAAGCCTTTTGGTTTTGACTCTCATATACTTTCTTTGTTAAAAGATATAAAAGCAAGTAGCTCTAGGGAGTGGGACCCAACTTTGCATTGACAAAAATACCCATGTTTGAGTTGGTCCATACTCTTTTATCATAGGGGTAACGTGGGTATTTCATTGTATATTCATATTTTCTACTACTTTTGTAGGCAATAATAGTCTATTTTAATCATACGTACTCGACTAAAATGTTAAAGGTTTAAATCTCAATCTAATTGAACCCAATATAGATGTATGTGTGTTTATATATTTGTATATATGAAACAAAGTATTTTATTGAGTAGTGTTTTTTTTTAAAAAAAATAATAAATAATTATTATTGTATGAACCATTTTAATTATAGAGTGATCACACAGTGTTTTGTAAAATAGATTTGGTGTATGTCTTTTGGAGAGAGATTAGTTAATTCAAACATATACTGTACTTAGGAAGTAGACTATTTTAATTTAAGTTTAGATAATTAACCTATATTTTGGGTGCAAACTATTTTTTTCTGGGTTCACGGAATTTGTGTTTGGGATGCAGATTATTTTAATACGAGTTAAAGGTTTTATTGTTTGTGTTGCTAATTTGTTTAACATTATGAGTTTAGGGTTTTGGGTTGTTTTAGATTTTTTTTTCTTTCCTTTTTTTTGTATTGTATTTTACAAATACTTGTACCTTAAATATCATATTTTGTAAATAAAAATAAAAATATTTATTCCACCAATTTTTAAAAGTGTGTTAGATTTTAAGTTACGTTATTGTTCGCCCATTTATTCATTTTGGGACGTATCAATACTATTAAACATACACAAAATATATGAGATTAGACAAAAAATTCATATCATTGATTAAGTTCGAAAACCCCATATTTAAATGTGTACAAAAGTAACTAATTCTCTAACTCCATAAAATTGTATATAAATGTAAATATAGGAGTGATAGTAGCCAAGTATAATAGCCACGGATAGGCCACACGACAGTGATACACATAAAATATTGTCCAATTAGATATATGATTAAAAAAATGGATAGTAGGTTATCATTTAAAAGCGGTTCAAGAAGGATTGATCGAGTGTGTTTGTCGAAGAGGAGCTTGCAATACTAAATTAAGTTATTATAGTATATGAATTGAGTTAAAATGTATAAATTGTTGTAAAATATTTATTAGGGAAGTTCTTATGATCTTATTCTCTAGTTCAATTTTATGAATGATTTTTTTCTATATATATACTCATTTTCGTACTTTAAACTTTGACGATGAGACTCGATGTGGGAAAAAGACACGTGTTTAACCTAGGGGAAAGTTTTATTTAAAGAAATGTTAATTGAAAAAAAATATATATTGAAAGACATTGCAGAAGAAAAGAAGTGGATAAAATATTTATGGGATGGTAAATGCTATAAAATCTTCCTTCTAAGTTCTAGCTGAAAATAAATTATTGAAAAATGGGATGTTGAATTTTTTTTTATGATCATGCCTCGGAAAAAAAAGATTTATATCAAAATCATTGAAAAATCTAGCGTAGTTGTTTAAATATAAAATTACTGAAAATATTTACAAATATAGCAAAATGCTACTATTCTATCAGTGATAGACACTGATAGACATCTATCAAAGTTTATCACCAATAAACAGTAGTAGATGATCGTAATTTATCAATGTCTGTTACTGATAGACAGTGACATTTTACTAGATTTATAAATATTTTAGCTTATTTTGCTATATTTGAAACCTAAAAATATAAGTAAGAATAAAATTTTAAATTTAATAATGTAAAATATCATAAAGTTGAAAATGGACGGGAAATGAAAAATATTCAATCACACTGTTCAATAACTTATCCTGGGGGAAAAGCCCATCAATTTGACCACATTAAAACCTCACAAATATTTCCAAGTTTAGTACAATTTTTATAATAAAAATACAAACTTATTAGGAAAAATGACCAAAATTCGAAGGAAAAAAAAAAAGAAAAAAAAGAAAGACAACTACCAAAGGATTTTCAAAGTATTTGGGTAACTTTTTATATCTCATTGAACAAAAACAAAACAAATGAAAATATGTGATTTATTCTAAAATATTAAACACTTTTGTATGTAATTGTGCAACTCTCCGGTAGAAGATAGAAACATGAATGAACCGAGACTAGGATCGAATAAGAGATATTTTAAGAATATGCAAGCTTGTCACGTTAAGAAAAACTTAATAACTATACAAATAAGATATACCTTCGATTTCGATGACTCAATCTTGGAAAAGTTCAAAAATTAAGTGTTATTGAGAATTTGAAGTAATTTTATATATGTTGGGTGATATTTAAATTTTTTTCTAAGAAGTATGTGAGTAAGGACAGAATACATGTTGAAAAGACATGTATTGGTTTGTGGATTATCTTCAAAGGCTAATTTGTATCTATCGTAAAAAAATTCCTATCAAAATGAACTAATTGAAGTCTTCATATTTCATAAACAATTTTTTGTACAAAGCAATTAATCGAGATCTACGGATGCAAGAAACTCGATCACACCTTAACTATATTTTATATCACTGAAATCAAATTATAAAAAAATTAAAAGTTCGAGACCAAAAATCATTAACAAAAAAAATTATCATTATTTTTATTAAAAAAAAGGAGAAATTTTTCCAGATAGAAAAAATGTCAAACTATTTAACAGAAAATGACAAAAAAAAACACCGATAGACATTGATATACTTCTATCAGCATATATTAGTGATAGATTTCTATCATTTCTATCACTGACAGACCTTGATAGACTTCTATCAGCGTCTATCAGAAATCAGGGTTTATCATAGCTATTTAAAAATTTTGTTATTTTGTGTAAATAGTTTCATTTATTTTTCTATTTTTAAAAATTTTCCTGAGGTTTAAAAAGAGGGGGGAAAACCTTAGATCAACCATGATCCATTTAATTTTATTAAAAGAAAGATATTTTTGGAGAGAAGAATCCAAAGTGAATAGTAATATTATTATAGTTGATGGCATAAGTGTCATGACCAAGTCTTGAAAAAATGACAAAATTGAAATTGAATTGTATTTATTCTTTTATTTTCTTGGAAAAATGGTTTGCGGTTAAGATGATAATTCCACAATTACACGCTTTTGTTTTGGAAATTTAGTGTTAAGTCTAAATCAAATCATGTCATAATAGAGAGAGAGACCGAGTCAATTTGGAAGTTTGAACAATTTTGTTTTAAATAATGTCAATTCGACATGTCGTCCGGATGTTGAATTCATGTCGTTATCCTTTTAAATTTCTCTCAACATCCTTAAGTCAAGATGATAAGTTTTTAATTGTCAAATTTCACGTGAGAGATTGATTCAAGAAGATTTTGAATTTGTTGTTTTTTTTTTTTTTTAACAATATCGATGTCACTAGTGTACAAATCTTATGTTGGTTAAACTATACTCATACTGACAAAAATTATACTCATACTGACAAAAATTTCCAAGTTTCAGTCTCTTACTAATGTATATGTTTCTAAATAAAGAAACTGATGCAGATTATTTAAATTAGTTGATGAAATTTCAATAGCTGCTTGATTACACTATTATCGATATTGTTAATCGTCATATATGTATAAAAAAAATATATAAGTAATATTCATATGAAAAATGTCGAGGTGGCCAAAAAAATCAATAAAAGTTATTATAGATAATATGGAAGTTGAAGAAAAAAAAAGTAAAAATAGATGAAAATTGTTTGAATTAATTAACTAGATTTTAATTATAACTTAAATATGACAATTTTTTTAATACGATAGGAGTAGGGAGATTCGAATCACATACCTCTTTTATCGCTATAAATATTCATATGTCAGTTGAGCTATGCTTACTTTATGATATTAATATATTGTATATACGGATAAATATTACAAAGATAGAAAAAAAAATTATGTTAGAAACATGTACAACTTCATATGAAAATTGCATTCAATTTTAAAATACAACTATACAATTTTAAACTTATATTAAAATGGGAGGTTGAAAGGGAGAGGGAACGGGACAGAGCTAGAGAAAGAAATAAAATGAGAAGGTAAATATTATCAAAAATTTTCGACATCCTTTAATATCAACATGATATTTCTTCTAACATCTTAGAGAAATAATATTTGAACATCTCTAATTTACATACATTAAGGAAGATTACCGAAGCGAACATATCTCAATTGACATATGAATGTAATAATAACTACGAGATCTGTGATTCAAATCTCTTTATCCTCAATTATACTAAAAAAAATTCGAAAAAATTGGCAGACAATGGCTAAAATAATTTTTTAAGTAAAAAATATGTTTTCAACCACAAATGGGATTGAAGGAGGTAGGAAAGAAAAAAGAGAGAAAAAAAAAGAAAGAAAAGTAAACGTAATTTTTTCTTATAAAAATGTTACCAAGTACAGACTTTGAAGATCAAAAGCCCTAATCTTTTCGATTTAAAATAAAGTTTTGAGATTAAAATAAAATATTTTAAAATAAGAGTTAGTAAAATTTAAGTATGAAAACAAAAAAGTTAAATCGGTCTGATTTTGACCGTCCCACCTAAACATAAATAGCTTTTAGATCTGCCACTTCTTCGATCCGGAATTCCTAGAAAGAAAAATCAGTCTGTGCTACTATAAGGCCTCTAAACTCCTTCGCCCACCACACGTTAAAAGAAGAGTTGCAGCTTTAAATCTTATCCGTATGCTATTATTTCAATCTCCTGTGATCGCAAATGACAGACAGGGGAGAAGTTCTCTCGTCATAAGTCTTAAATACTGAATTCACTTCTTCCGCAAAAGTGAGAGAATACGGAGCTTCACGCGATATTGCTGGATCCGGGCAAAAATGATATAAAAATTTATAAACCAAAATAAGAATTAAACATTTTCATAAAAAAAATTAAGAGTAAATGTTTTTTTGTATGGTTGTTTCTTGTAAATTTTCCCTAACGACTTTTCTAGTTTTCTTTGATTGAACTTTTAAGTTTTTTTTCTCTTCCGAGATCACGAGCTCTTTGAAAAACGAGTTTGAAATGCAACTTGAAAGAAGAAAGAAATTTTGACCAAAGTATGGTGTATAACTAATTGATTTTTCTTTAACAAAAAATTAAATAATAATTAATTAATTATTTATTTAGGGAAATTGTTGTGTATAGAAAAAAAAACAAAAAGTAATTACACATATAGAAAAAAGTGTACCCCATGCTTTTGTATTTTTCACTTTTTTTTTCTATATGTGTAATTACTTTTGTTTTTTTTTTCTATTTGTGAAAAGACCCCTAATATTTATAGGTTAAACTACTTTTTTTTTTTGTTGAAACTTATTGAAATCCCAAAGAACACTTCATATGATCTAAATTCAGGGAAAAAATGCATGTCAATTATAGTAGAGTAGTCTCACTTCACCTCATTCTTTACTATTAATTGATTTTATTCAAATTGATTTGGCATTCATTTAGGACACATTTTAGAGTAGTTCTAAAATGATTTAAATTACTTTTGTCATTTTCAAAATCATTGTGAAATATGTTTTTAATCCTTCAAAACTAATTTTGATGATATAAAAAGTACATTTAAGAGTGTAAATTTTAATATTATATTAATTTTGAGTAATTAAAAACATGTTTTAGAGTGGTTTTAAAAAATAGCAAAAATGATTTTTGGTGATTTTAAAACCACTTCCAAATATACACTTAGTTACATGATATTAAAGGAATGTTTTAGAGTGATTTTGAAATGATTAAAATCACTTTTGTTATTTTCAAAATCACATTAAAACATATTTTAAATTATTCAAAACCAAATTTGGTGATATGAAAGTTACATTTAAAAGTATACAATTAAATATTAAATTATTTTTTAGTGTATTCAACGAAATTTTCATAGAAATTTAATTTGTTTAATGAACTTTGAATTTATATGATTTTAATATTGTGAGTACACTATCTAATACATGATCATTTGATGCTTTCTCTCAAAAAGTAAACTTGTCTTGAGGGTTTTGTCGCTTGTTCTCAAGGTTGATTTGCCTTCAGGGCTTTGCAGTTTTTTCTCATATGCAAATTTTTTTTAAGAGCTTTGTAGCTTGTCATCGAGCTATAATTCTTGGGTTTGGAAGTTGTCTGATCTTTGAAGTACTTTTGTGTCTTCAAATACATGATTGATTCTCAAAAGTTTAGATAGTATCCTACTTTTTGAATTCTTGCTAAAATTTTCTATGGAGTCCCTGATGTTTGCTGTAGATCATCTATGGAGTTCCAACTTCAAGCGCATCAGAGAGTCTTCTGATTTTTTGTAAGTCGTTTGAGCTTTGGTCTTTAAATCTTCAGGAGAGCAAAAGTTAAACTCCGAAACTTAGATCTTTAGAGTCTTGAGAGCTTTTGAGAGTCTTCTCTTCTTTGCTTGCTTTTTTATCTTTAAAGCTTCAGGAGCTTTAAAGCTTCAATCTTTAGATCATCGGAGCTTGAAAACTTCTAAACTTCAGTTTTTAGAGTTTTAAAGCTTTGATCTTCAGCTCTTGAGAGCTTTAGAGCTTCAATATTCAAAACTTGAGAGCTTTTTAACTTCAATCTTTAGAGCTTCAGAGCATCCGTTCTCCCAATCTTCCCCTCAAAAGGAAGGGTATAACCTTTATTTATAGAGTTTCTATGGACTTTAGGTGGCTTGGGCCTAATAAGCTTTTGAGCTCAACAATTGAGCTTGGGCCAAAACTGAACCAGGGTTGAATATTTTATTTGACACCATTTTCCACCATTGGCTTAAAATGGGTTGGATTTTTGAGCTTGAGCGACTTAAATTACTTGACTTGATCCAATTTATATTTTCAGGTCCAATCGGCTACTTAGTCAAATTTATTGATCGCGGTCCATGCTTAATCACCGTTGAATTCAATAAGTCTATCACCGTGATCAAATGACGAAGACGCATTGCATCTTTTAATTTGTCGTTTGTTTGTCTCTAAATTTTTAGGGGACACAATAGTTCATAATTAGGCCTAAATTTAATAAAATTGACCTTTGTTGTGATGGCGTAATAAAATTTGATTGGCCGCAATTTTTCATTCAACGAAGTAATGAAATACATGTTTGGAGTAACTTTGAATTAAAATTGACTTTTGTTAAAAGTAATTTTAACAATTTCAAAATCACTCCCATACATACACTAAATAATAGAAAAAAAATAATTTTTACCTCTAAATTTATTAAATTAAATAACTTTTACTCTCAACATTCAATTTCATCATATTGTTCTCTAAACGTTGATAAGTGTAGCAGTTTACCTTTTAAACTTAAAAAGTATGACACTTCTTATCCTATTGTAAGTTTTCCATTGAAAATACATTAAAAATGAAAATGAAAAGTGCTTGTATATGCTATCAAATTATAAAACAGCACAAAATTGATAAGATTTCAATGAAAACTACATTAACTACATTAGTATTAATTTTTCTAAAAAGAAAATTGGTGAGTCTTTGATAGAATTATTCTATTGTTAATATATGTATTAAATTTATACAAAACTTGATTTGAATTATCAAATGCTCCCATCCCTTCACTTCTAAAGCTAATTTTACTTGAAAAGTTAAGAGCCACAATTATCTGACCTTACATATATTGTAGGGTTGTTTTCAAATATAAAAAAAAAAAATGTGCAACACTTTTTACAAATATAGAAAAATTTTACTGTCTAGATCGCGATAGAATTTTATCACGATCTATCACTGATAGACAGTGAAATTTTTCTATATTAATAAGTAGTTTGATATTTTTCTGTTTATAGTAATTTTCCTATATTGTAATTATTTAAAAAAAAGAAAAAAAAAGTTAAATTACAGTTTAGTTTTAGCTTGGGACAGTGGTAAATGTAGTAATCAAATTCAAAGTATTGTCATATATAACAACATTTTGAAAAAATTACAAATATAGCAAAGTCTATCCGTGATAGACTTCTATCGCTGATAGACTTTTATGGTCTAGGTGGTCTATCGCTTATAGACCATAAGAGTCTATCAGCGATAAAAATCTATTATTGATAGATTTTGTTATATTTGCAAAAATGTTGCCATATACTTAGTTATTATCCCTAAAATTGCTAGTCATTATAATTACCCAATTTAAAACAATTGAAACCTTAAGCCCATTTGATATCAATTGATTTCTTAGTTAAATTTTGAAAACAAAAACTAATTATTCTTTTAAAAAGTTGTTGAAAACATTTTAAAAATGTAAACAAAGAAATAAAAATATTAATAGAGGAAGTAGTGTTTAGCCTTAATTTTCAAAACCAAAGGTATATTTAAGAGACTAGATTAGTAATTTAAAATTTTCATGGATCAAATGACACAAACATCAAAGGTTAAAGACTAAGGTCACATTTACCAAACCATAATGAAAATTGGTGTAGTCGTAATAGAATTTCATTGATTGATCAATTGTAATGAGCATGAATAGCAAATACAATTAGATTGTTTTTGATCGCGTTTACTTAAAATTATAAATTTTGTCACTGTTATTGTTGTCATTGTTATCATTACATCGTTATCATTACTGTTACTTTTACCTTTTAGGGTCAAACGATAAAGGTAAATGGTCAAAATTCTGAATTTTTCCAATTACAAACGTAATTAGATTGAACATCCTCCGCTCGACAATCAATTTGCGTTTTTTTATTATGAATTTTGAAGTAAACTCTATGGATCAGTATGGATGCATAACACAAATAAACAATACCAAAGGTAATCAAATGAGACCCACTTTTCACATTACATAAAAAGTAATTAATCTTTATAAATAGTTTGATTCATTTTTTTATATTTGAAAACAGTTGTTTGAAAAACATTCTCTATTTTTCTATTTTTGAAATTTTTTTCTATATTTTTCTCTAATGATAACTCGTTAAAGTAAAAGTTAAAAAATAAAAGTGAAGTTGTTTCTTGGATGGGGAATATTCACACATTTTTCCAAGTCGAAATTTCAGGACAACAAACAGATAACTACAGGGAAGAAGAGAAAGAAATAATCACCATCGCCGATCGGAATCATTGGGAATCATTTTGAAGAAGCGGTTCAAGAACAGCCGATCTAGGGTTCTTCATCGGAGGTCCTTTTTCTCTTCGTTCAAGCTCCTCCAATCTAAACGTTATCAATCGATCCCAGTTTCCTCCTTCAAAAAGAACCCCAGCCTTTCCATCTGTGATTCTCTGAACGATTCCACAATACATGTAGTACGGATTGTTCGGATTCTTCACGATTGCGATCATTCCCGGCAGCAACAGCGGCAGATCCGGCGGCTTTGGTTTCTGCGAACTCAGAATCGCACTGGTTTCGCCGGGATTTGAAGCGGAAGGCTTCGGAGGAGGAGGATTTTCTGATATGAATTTTTTCAATCCCTTCTCTCCGCCAGGAAATCCACCGGTTAACCCCATCAATTCCTTCTCGAATCCATCTTCCGGAACCTTATCGACGGCTAATTTCTCGGAGGTTTCTGGAATTTCACCTCCATCGGCGTCGATTTCTGCGGGAATCTCCTGGACGTTTCTCTTGAGTTCCTCTTTCAAACCTCGCTCGCCATTGCAGAGGCCTCTTCCGCCTAGAAGCTGGGCCAAATCAAAGGCGGCGGAGGGCCGGAAAGCGTGATGGTTTGGTGATGCGCGGCGGGGAAAGGGGAATGGGCGGTGAAGAAGGAAGCGGTGGCGGTTTTGGCCGAGGAAAGTGGATTTGAGAAGCGGAGATTGGGGAGTTGGAAGGGAGATGGAGGAAGCCATGGGAATGGCTGTGCTGATTACAGAGATGGAGTTGATGAGTGTGAGACTGTCAGTGTAAAACCATGGGGATTGAGCCAACACCAGAAGTGGGTTTGGGTTTGTTTGGTATTCTTTATTATCTTTTTCTTCACCAATAATTTTGGTGCTTACTTCCTTCTCCTTTTAAACAGAAGGTAAAATATTATTATTATTATTTTTAAATCTATACTCTTAATAAATCTTAAATTGCCTTTTAAAAAATAAAATAAATCTTAAATTTAAATTTAGTAAGTTAATTTTTATCGAAATTAGTTAAATAATAATAATTTTTTTATAAAAAAAGAAATTAGACAATATATTATTGAAAGTGTAACAAACTAAAATTACACATTTAAAATATAAATCAAAGCGAAATGAAAACTAAACTCCATAGAACAAAATGATATTTTAATATTTTTTTAATAAGAAAATGGGAATTGTGGTTTTGAGGTTAGCTCCAACATTTTGTTTAAAAAATGTTAATCTAGCAATAATTGACGTGTTATATATCTCTTTCAAGCTTGGAGGTTTAAATTCTTGTCTCCTACTTGTACTAAAAAAAAATTAATTGAGCTTCATTCAAGGTTAGCTGATAGATTGGGTGTTCATGGGTTGGGTTGGATTGAGTTGAAACACTTTTTAACCTCAACTCAATTAAATGTTAGAGTTTGACCCATCATAATCACAATTTATTAAAATTTTTATTCTAAAAATAAGTAAATTGTTAATATGTAAAGATTTTATTTAATTATTTACATATATTGAATTAGGATTAACAATTCAATTTCAATTTATAGTATGAAAATTTTCTTTCCAAAGTGCTAAAACAATTATTTTAGGAGTTGTTGTAGAATAAATTTAGGTTTGTTCGGATTATTTTAGGTGAACCCATGAACCAACCCAACCCATAAAATTTTTATTTATTTGAACCCAATTCAACCTAAATGAGTTGATAACCCAACCCAAACCATATAGATTCGGTTGGATTGATTGAGTTTTTGGGTCATAGATCTTTTTGAACACTCCTAACTAACAATTTCAATTTTTGACCACTACAAAAATATGTTTAATTGAGATGACAATGAAACAAGATGGGTCATATATATGTTTTCTTTATAGTTTGTGATTATGATGTAAGTTTTTAACTTCATGATTATATAACAAAACTCTAATATTGTACAAAACAATAAATGTCAAGATCTTTGAACTAAATGATTTTCACAATAACATTAGTTAGAATAACATACCTTGATCCATGATAATAGTGAGATTTTGTTTCTCTCTCTTGACCTTCGTTTATAACTTAATTAGGTTTCTTGATGAGGAGAAAAGAACTACTTAATGAGGCATTTATATAGACACCTCCCATCAGAGCATTTAATTAGGGAATTATCTTTTACTTAATTTAAGAATTATCTTTTACTTAATTGACCTAATAAAATAATAGGCTTAACAGATAAATTAGTAGATAATGCACATGAGTCACATTAATGATAATATTAAATTTAAAATAAATCTAACATATGACTCAATTACCAAGTTTCGAGTAATTAGGACAAGTTACAAAATGTCATTTATCGTCGTTGAAAAAATTTAAGATTCTATCCATATTTCATTACTTGATTTTAGAGCATTGGGGGCAAGTTTTTACAAAATTTTCAAAATATGTTTAGGGAGATCAAACTTATGACTCTTATCAATTTATATTTTATTTAAACCAAAATACTTTATATCATTCCTCCTTCCCTCAAATAAAATACGAGTCTCCCCTCCAGTAATCATCAACGGTGGAGCTCTCCATATGAATCACAATATGGGTTATACTCTTCACTTTTGGTAGTCTTCCACTTATCGGGTCGAGCTACTTGATTTTAACTACTTTTTGTTCACAAAAATTAGAATATTAAACCTTTCTAATGGATTTAACCCACCCACTCTCTTTTTCACTACTTTGCATATTAAAGTTTGAGAGTAAAATTATTTGTGGGGATTTTTTTATTTTATTTTTACAGTAACCATATTATATTGGATAAGATATATAGTTAATATGTGGTTTATATTTCATTGGAATGTGATATGATATCTATCAACAGAAGGAAGTTAGTGGATATGTTTTGTGCAAAAGGGTGAATGTGGGGCTAAATGACATGGCTACCCTCAAATTCTCTTGGCCAACAAGATGCTTTTAAAATAAAAAAAATAAAAAAATAAATTATTACAATGACAAATAAACATGTGATCGAATATGATCAAACAATTTAAGTGACAACCTCAAAAAAGAAAAGAAAAAAGTGACACTTGTCAATCTATGTGTGATCATGCTCGATTAACAAGGTTAAGATGACTTGTCAATTTATGTGTGATCATGCTCGATTGACAAAATTAAGATGACTTGTTAATCTATGTGTGATCATGCTCGATTGACAAGATTGTATAACTTGTCAAGATTAAGATGTAGATCATTAATAGAAATGTTGAAATCTAGGGATAAAAATATCGTTCTTTAAGAATAATGAAAATTGGAGGGAGAGAAATCAAATTTTGCTCTTGAATTTGACAAGTTATACCAATTTTCACCTTAAACATTCCAGAGTTGTTTGGGCCCCAACTTCAAGTAGGTAGCCCACTCCATATCTGGAACTCCAATTATAATAGTTCATGTTTCCAACTATTATAACCTACAATTAACTACCGTAGGGATGTTTTCAAATATAGAAAAATGAGTCAAACTATTTACAGATATAGAAAAATTTTATAGTCTATCACTGATAAATAGTGAAATTTTTCTATATTTATAAATAGTTTGATATTTTTTCTGTTTATAATAATTTTCCATAAATTTAAATTAGTGAATAACTAATGCAAATATTAACCATTGAATAAATCTTTCGATACTCCCAAATTTCAACTAACTATTGACAATTGTGTTGTTTTTCTTAGGAACTTTATTATGTTTGTATGAGACACATGTTTTATATTTATTGAATATGAGTGAATATTTTTATGGACAATTTTGCAAATGAAAGTCTATGAGAGATGTTTGTTTCACAGGTATTGAATTTCAGATAAATATTTAATATCTTTATGTTATAAAACAAGAGAATAAAGAACAAATAAGGAGAAGAGAAAGTAGAGACTGAATGTATTATCTATTCAATTGTATCTATCAAAGGTCCCAATGACCACTATTTATATAGTTTACAAGATATGGAAAAGCTAAATATAAAGAGAAGATCAAAGGAAAGATATTGGAAATAATATTTAAGGATATAAAATCTATGGACATCTATATCTAATTCAAATATTCATAACACTCCTCCTTAGATGTCCATAGTGTATAAAATATATGCCTCATTAAAACCTTACTAGGAAAAACTCAATGGGATAAAAACCTAGTGAAGGAAAAAGAGTACATTATTCGTATACTTTAGTAACTGCCTCATTAAAAACCTTGCTAGAAAAATCCAGTGGGACAAAACCATAGTCAAGGAAAAAAGAGTGCAACACATTTACTCTCCCTCATGAAAACATCATTTGATACTCTTGATTGTCACATACAAAAGTTGTGTTAACTCCTTCAATGTTGTTGCAGAAAACACCTTCGTCGTCTCCCAAGTCGTCTTTTGAAAAAATTCGTTAAGTAGTGATGTTGGTACTTTATGCTTTATTATCTTCATATTGTTGGACCGGTATGGCAACCCTACAGGGGGTGAATAGGGTTTCTTTAAGCTAATGAAAACTTTTTCCTAATGTGGGCCCAATGAAACAAATTAATACACTTTATACTAACAAGTAATTTAAACAAGAATTTCATGCAAATAAATTCAACTCAAAGTAATCAAGAAATTAAAAGTAATACTTTAAAGCACTCTATTTAATTCTAATAATAAGATTGGTAAAGATATGCAAATTTAAGAACTACCAATCAAAGTAAACAAATATGACCAATTAATTTCAAGGAATAAAAGTTGCAATTAATTTCAAACAATAAACTATAATAGCAAATTAATTGCAAAATTAAATAGGAGAGGGATAGAGAAAATGACACCGGAAATTTATAGTGGTTCGGCACAACCGGCCTATATCCACTTCCCAAGCTCCTCTTGGGTATGTCACTAGAAACCTTGACTCTTTCCACGGCTTAGAGTCGAACCGCTACAATGTTCTTTTTCCGGGCGCAAGAACAAACCCGATCCTTTCTACAGTTGAGGATCAAACCATTACAACCACTCTTTTTAGGGATCAAGAGCAACCCTTACAATGAATTTTGGAAATGAAGAATAAGATGAGGAAAACTCTCTCAAAGAGTAAATGTACAAATTTAAGCTCTCAATAAATCAATCCTCACAATACAATAAATCTCTCTCAAAATGGAAGCTTAATGAATTATGGAGGATTGAAAAATAATAAAAGTTCTTAAAATTTGGAGAAGATGAAGTGTTTAAAAAGAGAGAAAAATTGTTGGAAACTACATTAAATTTGGACCATTAGATGTTGGTAAAAGAAAATTGAATGGTTGAGATTTAAACTCAACTAGCCGTTAGACACACATATAAAATAATATAAAATTCATTTTCTTTTAAAGGCAACTAGCCGTTAGACACAAACATATAATAATATTAAATTTATTTTCTTTTTAAAACCATTCTTTTTAAAATCAACAAAAATCAAAAGCTCCATGTGTCACTTATCTATTTCTCCATTTGTCATCCTCTAGTAGGTCCACTTTGATGATTTGGCTGCCACGTCATCGACATCGGGTATTTTTCCGTTAAGCTTGTTCCAGCCATATCTTCTTCGTTTGAACTCCGATTTGAGTGATTCAAATTGCGTTGGAACCGTTGTTCCAAGCTCTACACAATGGACACTTCAAAACACTCAAATTGTTAATAAATAAAAGCAGGTTTGTTATCATCAAAACATTAATTAATTAAAATTAATTAATTTGAGATTAAGGGCCAAAAAGCCAACACATATAAGGATACTATTGGCTTGCTTCGTACATTATCAAGATTATAACATGAGTTAAAGTAGTTATGATCTGCTTCATAAGTTGTCATAATATAAGAATTCTTCTTTCTGTACTAAGTAACTTGTACCTTCACAATCAAATAGATCACAAATAGATTTATGAAAATAAAATAAATCCATGTAAACTAATAAAAACATAACATACATATAACTCTACGCATAACATATTTATATAACCTAATATATAATTATGCTACGACAGATAGCGTATAAACTAGTAAAGATATAAGTGCACTTATTTATCAAAATTATAGTTCTTCGGGACCTAATGTTCTTCATTACCTTTCTGATATCAGATGTTATAACTTTTTCACACTAAGTGAATGAACCATGGTAGGAATGTTCAATGGTGAAACTAGTTCATATAAGATCTTATATGTATAAATTGATGCAATTCCATCTGCTATTTGCAAGTTAAGGCAAAACTTATCATCTCAATTTATTTCTTAAGAAACTCTATTTGTCTTTAAAATCTCTTCAGGAGTTCATGCTCAAATAAATTATATATAGTAAATCTCAAGTTGTAATTTCTTTAATCCTTCAGGGATATAATTATTAATAGATTCATATAAATATATAATGACTACATCCACAAGATGTATGTTAAGTTTTTCATACACAACCAAATAAATTAGCTATCTCCAGGTATTGTATCCACCATAGAAGATTATGTCTCATTATAACCAATACAATTTGCGAGAATTATTGTGGAACTTGTCTCGCATTATATAATGTGACCTCATTCTATTTGTTTTTCTTACAAATATTCACTTGTATCCCACATGTTTGACATTCTCTAATATTTGAACTACTAGTTCTCACGATTTGTAAAATAAGTTTATTTCTATTGGATTGTTTCTTTCCACAAAAGTCAATCCTTTCTATGTTGCGACATTTTTAATATATATATGAGTATACTCATTTTCATAAATAATATCGTGAGCAACATTGTATTAAAAAATGTTGTCAACTTATTTAAGTATGATTCCATCTTTTTCTTGTCATAACATATTTTATCGAGATCTCGTTGTCATCCTCTTTTACTTCAAGATTGTTATGAGTACTCATATTCAGGATTTCTTCTAGAATATCCATATTCTTAACTGAGTCATTTTGATCATTGACTGCCTTTTTTTCGAGGATCTTTATCTTTGGAACCCATGTGTCTATCATGGGACAGGCGTGTTAAAGACTCATTAGTATTGACAACTCGTTGCATTGGGATATTAATTTTAGATGGTGCATTTGCAACCATTTCATATAACTTGGTCACTTTCTTGCAACAGTAAATGTTGTTCTATAAATACATCTAGCATTTGATTTGCAATATTTTGCAAATGAATTATCTTTTGAACTTCTAGTTCAAATTAATCTGTATGATGATCGAAATGAGACAATACTTATACATTTCATTCAATTTCTTTTTCCAACTTCTTAATTCCTCCCTCTAATGTTGGAAAATTTGTCTACAACTAGCAAATTGTGTAGTAAATATATCACCCATCAGGGGTCCAAAGATTGATGTGAAATCAATTGCAACATAAACCTCTTTTGAGACTCATTTTAATTACTCCATCATTATAATTGTTGTTGTGGAACAATTTAAACATTTACTACACATTTGCACACATAAAATATATTTGGCTTCTGGCCATAAGCTCATAAGCTTATACATTGGCTTAGAGCATACACAATAACATGTTTTTAATTTGACTAAGAAAATTTCTAAGAAATGTATTATATTTATAATTATATATGAACTATATATTTGAAATATATAACTCCCAACATTTTTCTACATCTCCTGAAAATTGAAAACCTACTTGTCTCAAATGGCGGTTAAGAAATCACATAAAAATTTCAAATAATTTTTTTTTAACATGTGGTTTTAATAGAATAATTACTTCAATATTATTCTGACCTTAATTATTGAATATTGCAACATTCACCTTAGGGAATGATATTAAATTATTTGGTCATAGAACATATGACCAAATGTTTTAGCCTCAAAATATATTAGATAAATATTCATCACAATGTTTCAAACGTTCTTTTTCAAATTGCCGCAAGAGCATAGCATGTTTGATATATGAAAGTAATATATGCTTATTAATTTAAAATATGTGCAACTACAGGTGCAACGTAAAAACAAGAAGCATTAATTGATTCAGGTGTATTAAATCAAAATTAGGAAGAGTAATTAACTATTATAACTTTCAAACTTTGTCATGAGAGAATTCATTCAAATATATATAATCACTATATATAAAATTTTAAAGTTTACAAAATCTACATGAAAATAATTTAAATATTCAACAATCAAATAAATTTCAATATTAGCATGAAAAATAAAATTTGACTAATTCAACTCCCAAGTTAGTTCTCAAGTAGAGGTGTTCCCTTACGGTCTAAACAATCTTAGACAAAGTTCCTTTTATAGTCAATTTTTATTTCTAATTCATTAATCTTTTAATTAAAAGTTAATTAATAGATTAATGAATCTAAGTGAATTATTTATATTATTAAAACAAATCTACCTTAAGAAATAACTTTTAATATCTTAAATCTTTCAAAATAAAATTAAAAATAATCTTGAAAATTTATTTTCATATTTGAAAGATAGAATATAATATTTATCATAAATAGTCTTAACAAATAAAAGATAATATTAATAGGAGAAAATCGTATATTTATTTAATAGAAATTCAAATCTTAACAACAAATATGCAATTCAATTAAGGAAACAAATATCCTAATTTAATTTTTCACATATATAACAATTATATTCAAAGATATGAAAATATAAACTAATTAGGAAAATATCTCAATCAAACCTTTCAAAGATAAGATTAAAACTTAAAAATAAGATGCACGATTGCTAACAATTTTAAACATGCATAATATAGTCATAAGAGATTGAGGAAAATTTAAATTATCATAATTAAAATTCTAAACCGATTCGAAATTGACTAAACATATTTGGCAACTTTAAGAAATTGGAGACAATTTGAAATAAAATAGTTTAAAAATCAAGATATTATATCTTGCTTTGAAACGTTGGCCGGCAATTGCTACTCAAGCACCAATATATGCATATACTTCAAATAAAATTAAGTTGACACAATATATATTTATCCAACATAAATATGTCAAGTTGATATGCATGCACCCAAAATTTTAACAATGAATGTCATTCACAATAATACAATTTGACATCAAAAGATTGCTTTTCATTAACTTCAAACTAAATTCAGTTGATTTTCATGTTTTAATCAAACTGCAAACCCAATACAATTTAATTAAATCAAATCTATAACTAATGTTAAAGCAATCAATTAACTAATGTTAAAGCAATCAATTTGCAAACACATAAATCACATTAGTTTTAAAATCTAGTAACATGATTAGAACAGAGTACCCACCTTCTTTGAATTTTCTTTGAATTTTAGTTTTAAATACCTCGATAATATGTAGCCGCGAAGAGAAAGTAGAGACGAGATGTATTCTCTATTCAATTGTATCTATCAAAGGTCCCAATGACCACTATTTATAGAGTTTACAAGATATGTAAAAGCTAAATATAAAGAGAAGATCCCGGAAAAGATATTGGAAATAATATCTAAGGATATAAAATATATTGGAAATAATATCTAAGGATATAAAATTTATGGACATCTATATCTAATTCAAATATTTATAACACTTTATTTATTTTTTAAGAAAATTTACTTTTTAAATCACAAAATATTATTATCTAAGAACTTTAATTTTTTTTCATACACTCCATACAAGTGAAAGATGGTGAGTAAAAATATAACCTAATAAATAAATTAATTAATATCAGTTAATCATTATTATTAATTTTAATTAATTATTAAATATAAATATGTTATTTCGACCTAATAAATTTCAACTAATATATTTAACTTTAAAATTTTATGCTTTATTTTTTAAATAAACGTTAAAATTTTATGTTACCTTTATTAATATTAATATGAGAATTTTTAAAAATAGAAAAATAAGGGAAACTATTTATACAAAATAGCAAAATTTATAGATAGTTGTGATAGACGCTGATAGAAGTCTATCAAGGTCTATCAGTGATAGAAATTAGAGAAGTCTATCGCTGATAGATGCTGATAGAAGTCTATCAATGTCTATCAGTATTTTTTCTTTACTATTTTATGTAAATAGTTTGACATCTTTTTTATTTTTGAAAATTTCTCTATTAATATTCTAATTAATTTAAATAATTTAATTTAATTTAATTAAGAAAAATTACTATAAAGAAAAAAAATATCAAACTATTTAAAAATATAGAAAATTTTCATTATCTATCCGTGATAGACAACGATAGAAGTTTATTGCTCTTCTATCGGTCAAGCGATAGAATTCAAACACGCTCTATCACTGATAAACAGTAAAAAATTTTATATTTATAATTAGTTTTGTTCATTTTTTTATATTTGAAAACATTATATTTGAAAACAACCCTTTAATTAATGTCTAATTTTAAAATATTAATTTATTTTATTTTAAATGATTAAATAATTGATTATTATAACAAAATATTAAATAATGATAAATTTCAGTTACGACAATATTAATTATTTTTTTACATTTAATTAAGTAATTATTTAATTTTGATTTTTATCTACAAAATTGATAAATTAAATCTAACATATATATTTAACTTCCCGACATTAATTATCCTGCATATCTAAACACATATATTAATTATCCAAAAATATTTAAATCTCATGTATTTAACATCCATACCCATGAAACAATATATGATATTCAAACGGGTCCTTAGCGAGTAAAAGTTGCAACATCTATCAAACTTTAAGGTAAAACTATTTGAAAGTTTTTTCAAAGTTTAATTTGTCGTTTGATGTCAAAGCCAGCATAGGTCAACCGACACATACTATGTGTTAGTGACCAAGGTTTGAATTCCCTACCTCCTCCTGTTTTATTAAAAAAAAAAAAAGTATATCATTTGATGAATATTGAAAGGATAAAATTTGCTAGTTATATTAAATTAATAAAATTTGCTAGTTAACTCATACTTTAATTGTCACGTCATTTTACCATTAATCAACTAGTAAATTTTAGAACTATTTAGAATCATTTTGCAAACTGCAAAGAGTAAAGTATTCATTTTGAAATTTCAAGAATCGCATTGAGAAAAATAAAAAATAAAATAAAATAAAAGAAATGGAACCGTGTTAACGTGGATGGTTGTATCGGCTTCGATCAAGAGCATTCAACCCATCTCCTCATCTCCTTCATCTTCCTTACCAGATTCGTCTCTGTTCTTTTCTTCTCTACTCCATCATCAAGATTCACCGATTGGGCTATTTACTCTGTTCTTTCTTGATCTATCTAATCTACTCAGAGTATATAGCCCATAAATTTTATGATAATATAATATTGGAGGTTCATATGGTTCCTTTAAATTTCAAGCCGGCAAAGATTTTTTTTTTTTTTTTTTTTTTTTTTTTTTTTTTTTTTTTTAGCGAATGGAAGAAAAATATATGGAAGGTCTAATTCAATATTATATGGCATACAATCTCCTGAGGTTAAAAAATTTCTGCCTTGTTGAGGATCCTATATTGGAAAACTCGAGAGATTTTACACTCTTAATAATAAGATAGATGAATTACTCATTTCATTATCAATTAATTTTGAGATGAAACTCCATATGGTATGCCTTTCTTTTTAAAAAAAAATTAAAACAAAACAAAACAGATGGAATCGTGTTATTGTGACCATTAACAGAGAGAGCTTCGGTGATTAACCAAATATAGAAGACAAGGGGAAGAAAATATGGATGCACATTTTTTTTACTTCCTCGTCTTTCGTGGAAGTTGCCAGATTTTTTTAAAAAAGAATTTAAATACCTCTTGTGCATTTTTTAAAAAAATTAATACCGTTATAAATTTTTAATAATTAATGAAATTTCTAAATTGAGTTTTGAGCTTAAATTAATATAATTATTAGTTTTTTTTTTAAATATTGTTAAAAAATTAAGATGACTTTGTCACACAGACAACAGATGTTAAACAAGATGTCCAAACACTTACGGTAACAACAAAATAATTATAAACAGTGAATCAAGAAAGAACAAACACAGATTAGTAACCCAGTTCGGATAACACTTACGTTTGAAGGCAGTGTGTCCATGAAAGATAATCCACTAAAGAGTCAAGTATTTACAACGTAATACTTATCTATAAAGTAAAGTCATTTACAGTGACAGACATGGAGCTTAACTCACCGATTCCTAGACTCCCTCCTAATAAAACTTAGGTTCCCCTAAGTATGCTAATATTATTAAAGAACACTTTGGCTCCCCTCGGTGTAAGAGACTCCCTCTCTTTTGATGTTGTCTTTCCTTCTACTCGTGAACAACCTTCACTGATATAACTTAGGCTCCGCCTAAGTTGGAAAACTTGTTCTCATGTAATGAAATCTTAGGCCCCCTAAGGCAGAAAATCCCTTCTCAAAAGTAAAGTCTTAAGCTCCCCTAAGACCATGAATAACTTATTGTTCTGAAAGCTTCAACACCGATTTCGCACAACGGATTATAGACAAAAGTCAATACACGGTTAAAGTTGCAAAGTATAGCCACCACACAAATAAAAACTTCAAGTAAACAGAGTAGAAGCGGGAACCCTAGCAATGCAAAGACTTGCAAATAAATAGGCACGACAGAAAAAGGAAATAACCTCAAATGAATTCTGCAAACTACTAAAGAAAGAAAAAGATCCAGAAAAATATAACTCTACAGAATTTTTCAAAGAAGGAAAAAAATAAATTGCAGAAATGACATCTTGTAAGACATCTTCTCTGACAACTTCTAATAACAACACCAGATCATCTACGGAGCCAAAAATCATCAACCTTGAACAAATATACAACCAAAAACAAAACTCTAACCATTGTTTTCTTCTTAAAAAGAACACTAAAAAGTTAACTAAACTAAATACACGTGTTACAATCTTCATCATATAAAAAGAAGCTAGAATAATGAAATAGCTATTAGCTAGTAAAGAATCTTATGGAGAAAGTGGATGGTAGCAAACAAATAAAGTGGGCAGATAAAAGCTCATAGAAAAGAGATTCTTACTTTGTCTCTTTTGGTTCTTAAGACACCTCCTTGGAAATCTTCATATTCACATTGAATTTTAAAAGTTCCTTACTTTATGCTACTATTAGTTCTAGAAAATAAAAGGAAGAAAAAGGTAGAATAAAGGAAGGAAAAAAGAACATCCAACAAAAATAAAATGGAACATAAAAAAAGAATACTATTTTATGTAAAAATGTGGACAAAACTTTTGATATAAAGTGTGGGATAAACTTTTTTTTACTAATTATTTGACATTTTGTAATAAAAAACTTAGGATTATTTTTTATTTTTTTTACCACGATACATTTTTACTTATCAAGTAAATAAGCAATATATGTGTACCTCGTTAGGCTCTTTCATTTAATTTTAGAAAATTTCCATAGATAGAAAAAATGTTTAACTATTTACAAAAAATAGCAAAAAAAACACTGATAGACATTGATAGACTTCTATCAGCATCTATCAGTGATAAACTTCTATTATTTCTATCATTGATAGATCATGATAGACTTATATCAGCATATATCACAAGTATATGAAAATTTTGTTATTTTGTATAAATAGTTTTCCTTATTTTTCTATTTTTAAAAATTTTCCTTCAATTTTCTTTATGTAAATAAAGGTTGTGTCGTTTGCAATTTATAAAATATAATAGCATATATTTAAACAGTTGCAGTTAAAATGTCTTTAGTTCATCATTGAATCTTTAAGTAAACATGATCAATCAATCATAATATGAAAAGTGAGGTTATTTAAATATTAGTTATGAATAATAATAATAATAATAAAAAAATCTATTGTAATTGCAACAGTTTTGATTACGGAGCAGTGTAAACATGGCCTTAGTTGTAATAAATAAGTATGCATAAAATGAGCAATATACTCACTCAATGACTTTAGTAAATAATGCTCAAACAAATTCACGATTTGTATTTTGTAGGTACATGAGCATGAAATAACTATATATTATGAACTCTTTCAATCATCTTCTTTTACCCTTTCAAGTTCAAAATCATAGTTTTATGATTAACAAGGACAATAGAGAACTTTTGGATTAGAGTTCCAACTCAGTGAACAAAACATCAAAACTTTATATTAAAAAAAACTAATGAAGTAAGTAAAATCTTTTTTAGGGAAGTTTGGAAAACTAAATAAAATATTTAGAAAGTTAGTACGGAAATGGAGGATAGGATAATAGGATTTAAATTTAACATTTTGGTTTTTATAAGTTTAATCGGTGTATTTTTCATAAATTTTAAAATCAGTCAATATAGTTAAGTTAATTTAATTTATTCTTGATTTTTATATAAAAAATTAGTTTATTAATATTTTTTACAAATTGTGAAAATATATTTACATATTATCTTTATCTTATCAGACAATTACTATTATTAAAATTTTATAAAAGTTAATTTAAAAAGACGAAATCTAAAATTTATTACAGGTAGCGATACTAAAATATATAAAACATAAAATTTCATTTAATTTAATGTATATAGACCAAAATGAAAATTTAATTTTTTAACTTCAAATTGATAATTATTATTTAAAAAAAATTTACAGATAGAAAAAATATCAAACTATTTATAAAAAATAGCAAAAAAACACTAATAGACTATTATCAACATCTATCAATGATAGACTTCTATCATTTCTATCATTGAAAAAATATCAAACTATTTACAGATAGAAAAAAAAACACTAATATACTATTATCAGCATCTATCAATGATAGACTTTTATCATTTCTATCATTGATAGTTCTATTATTTCTATTATTGATAGACTCTGATAGATTTCTATTAGCGTCTATCACAATTATAATTTTTTTTGTTATTTTGTGTAAATAATTTTCTATATTTTTTTACTTTTAAAAATTTGAGAAATTTTCACATATAGAAAAAATTTTAAACTATTTACAGAAAATAAGAAAAAAAATACTAATAGACATTGATAGACTTCTATCAGTGATAGACTTCTATCATTTCTATTACTGATAGACCGTCTATCACAACTATCTAAAAATTTTACTATTTTGTGTAAATATTTTTGATTATTTTTCTATTTTTAAAAATTCTCCTAAAAACTTCCCTCATTATCATTATTTTGCAAACAACATTTAAACCAAAATGAAATGAACGTGCGGATTAGCGGAAGTTTATGGTCTGAATTTTCTTTTTAATAATAATAATATTCAAAAAAAAAAAAAAAAAAAAAAAAAAAAAAAAAAACACCCAAACGGCAGTCAGAGACGGTGACGGAAACGCATCGCATTGGGATTCGCATTTCTCCAAAACGGTTTTTTCGATCACCTTTTAACCTAACCACAAAAATTCAACAACCAATCTCTCTTTTTCATATAAACCCCTTTTTCTCTCTCTCTTTCTCTCTCCCTTCACTTCAGCTCTCTCAACTCAACGCAACAACCCCACTCTTTCTCTCTTCGCCCCTCAATTTCCCTCCTAATTCTTCAACATGAGTTCCAAGATCTGCAGATCTGCCTCCAGAGCCGCCAGGTCCATCCTCACTGCTTCTCGGAGTTCTCGCGCTTACTCCACTGGTAACATCGTTATGCTTATTGTCTTCCTTGTGAGGTCTCTTTTCATAAGTTTTTTTGTTGCAATTTTTTAATTTTTTTCGTGTTAGATTTCTGTAGATGCGGTGTTTTTTTTTTTTTGTTTGTTAGGCAAATACTCAACCTGAAATGGGATGGATCTTTGTTTTTGTCTGTTTTATTGGTTTTTTCTTTTTATGAATGATTTCTGTTTTCTAAGATGTGATTTGCGTTTTTATTTCAATGTCGGTTTTGTTTGTGTCAGATTGATGTGTAGACAGTGACAGTGAGTGACAGATCCTGAGAATTGAAATGAGAGATTGTAGCTTCGTGATTCAATATCGTTTTGTTTTATGTCTACAATGTTTGAGCTAGGTTGCTCTGACGCCGGATCTATTTGTTTGTTTAAGCAAGTATTCGAGCTGAAATGGCTGAATCTCTGTTTATGAATGTTTTATCGGTTTTTCTGAGCTAATTTCGGTTTTCTGAGAAGCGCTATTTGCTTTGCATTTCAATATCAGTTATCTTTTATGTCTGTGCGCAATAGACAGTTGTTGTGAACGAATAGCGCCGGGAGAGATTGTAGCTTCGCATTGTAATGTTGATTGTGTTTGACTGAATGTGATTTATCCACTTTATGAAGTGAGTACTATCTTTACCGGTTTTTCAATGGCAGGAGGCAGAGCCGTGGCTTCTGCAGCAGCAGTATCGCTAAGAGAAAAGTTGCCTTCTCTTGCTTCAATCAATGAGAATGCTGGTTCTGGATACGCATCTAGAGGATGGATTTCAGGACTTCTTGCCCTTCCTGCTGCAGGTTCAGTCGACATTACAAAACTCTTACAATACAATTGTCATTGATTCTGGGAAAAATGCTATAAATTTCTTCCATTTGGGGGTTGGATTAGATTTTCTGGATCCAGCAGGGAGGGAGCGAAGATAAGATGGGATATGCCTCCATCTTATCTTAGATTATGAAAATATATAATGGTCGTGGCCTCTGGTATTTTCATTTTTTATTTTCAGAACTTTAGAATCTAAACTTCAATAATAGTTTTCTGAAGTCTGGCACGACTTCATATTTTGATTGTTGCACTAGAATCATATTTCTAAGTAGCAAAAATATTATTTTAGACTTTTTTATAGTGTTTATTTTAGACTATTTATTATCCATATCTTATATGTCTTCTTTTACAATAAGAATTAAAATTAGGATGAGATCTCTACAGTTAAAAATTAAAATCGCTCTTTAAAAGTTCATCAAAATAAAAATGGCTAATGTTGCTGTATGTCATGATACAATGATGTACTGGATTGGGACGGTGCTCCACCTTCTCCACTCCTCCCATTATTTCTGTCCAGTGTCCACTGTCCACTGTCCCAACTGACGCTTAATCTTTTTTCTTTTAATGTAGCTTTCATGCTCCAGGAGCAGGAAGCACATGCTGCAGAGGTAATATAACAAACTTGGATTCTTTGTTCTCGTTTTCCTTGTCCTTCATGAATAGTTAGTGATCATTTTTAATTATATTAACGTACTTTCTCATAACTTCTCTCAGTTTGAGCGCACGTTCATAGCCATCAAGCCAGATGGTGTACAGAGAGGGCTGGTAAGACTAAACCTACCCATGCGACGTTTTTCTTAATGCCAATTCTGATTTGATATTTAGCAGCTCTGTTTTATTATAGTTGTATCTTTAAATTTGTTATAAAGATTGTGACTCTCGTAATTTTTTTTAATGGTCGATCTTCAATATGAATGATGCATTTTTTGGTTCACCAATTTTGGATCTAATCACATTTTTTGTTTTTGAAACGAATGCCCATTTAAATTTCATGGACTTTGATATCATGGTAGATAGCATGAAATTTTTTCACAAAACTAACTGACAATGAAAGGAGTAGTTCGTGTAACTTGTAAAAATTATGAAGTTCATGACTTTTTCGAGGTGAGATTATCCCAACCCCACATAAGGATAAAAGATAAAAAAAAAAAGGGATTTTTGTATTAATCTGTACTGATGGTTACTTTTTGCCTGATTGGGAAGGGTGTCCAAATATTTATCTGATCCAATTATCGTTATGTGCAACAGATATCAGAAATCATATCGCGTTTCGAGAGGAAGGGATTTAAACTCGTAGGCATTAAAGTTATTGTCCCCTCAAAGGAATTTGCTCAGAAGCATTATCACGATCTGAAGGAAAGACCCTTCTTTAGTAGCCTCTGTGAATTTCTTAGCTCTGGCCCCGTCATTGCAATGGTTAGTCAGAACCAGAAACTGCTGTGTGTTTTTGCAACCGCTTTTGAGCTTGGTTGAATTGAACCTAAAGTTTTTCTAATTCTACAGGTTTGGGAAGGCGAGGGAGTGATCAGATATGGACGAAAACTTATTGGAGCAACAGATCCACAGAAATCTGAGCCCGGTACCATTCGAGGAGATCTAGCTGTTGTAGTTGGCAGGTAATGTTTATTACTTCAACTATTCTATATCCTTTATATCCGTTTAATCCATACTTAGAGTGATTTTAAAATGGTTAAAATTACTACAAAACACATCTTTAGTCATTCAAAATCAATTCAGTATTTAATTTTACACTTTTAAATTCATTTTTCATTCTATTAAAATCAATTAATCATTTTAGAATCACTCTCAAATATGCATAGTTAGACCACGTACAGACATACTCCAAAGAAAAGAGACAGAGCATGAGAATCACTCTCTAACTCTAAGGCTAAGCCAACTTCCCCAGTTACTTATAATTATGTAACTCATTTCTCCATTGTAGATATCTCACTCCAAAATCTAGATATTATTAGACGTGATGCTGCTTTTAAACATTGTCACTCTTGTGCAGTTTAAGCATTCATGGGATTCTCATTTCAAACTTTAAAAAATTTATATAGTTAAATAATACAGATACTCCTCAATTTTAGGAGTATGTTTCAATGATGCCACTAAATTTTAAAACTTTTCATTTTTACATATGAAGTTTGAAATTGTACTAAAAAATATGTTTTCTATTAAAATAAAGAATAAAATTGATGTGAAAGTTGATGCGTAAGAATTAGAAAACGCATGTCATATTATTTTTAGGTTTTTGTCACTTATATCATTCCTAAATATATTGTTAAAATTATTTACGTAATTAATTTTTACACGTCAATTTTTGTGTATGATGTTGTAAATGATGTGATGTATGCATTCCAATTTTTATACTTTACCCATCCCATTAGTTATCATTTTTTTTAATCATAAAAACTTTGCAATTATATTTTTTAAACAAATTTCAAAGTTTGGATGATAAAATTGAAAATTTTTAAAGCTTAGAGGCATAATTGAAAACCTATCCCTAATGTTAAGGGCATTTGTACAAGAGAAATTTTTACAGATATAAAAAATATCAAATTATTTATAGAAAATAGCAAAAAAAATACTAATAGATATTGATAGATCAACATCTATCACTGATAGACCCAAATAGACTTCTATCAATTTTCTATTTTTAAAAATTCCCTTCCGTACAATGTAACCAAAAAAATATCAATGGTTATTCATCACATACCCTATCAACAAAAGACTATATTTCATGGAAGACACACTGAATGCTGTTGAATTCATTTAATTGACTTGTAAGGTAATGTTAAACAAATGATAACATTATACGCCAACATATAAAAGAATCCTACATTTTTATTAAACAGCTATTAATCTAATTATCTGTTGAATCTATGGTGGCCTACTTAAGAATTAATTTTTTACGAGTTTTTTGGACACCTAAATATTATAGAGTCCGTAAGCTGGCCCGAACACTTATGGATATAAAAAAAATCTAACGATGTTCTTGATTTAAATACACAGAAACATCATCCATGGAAGCGATGGACCAGAGACAGCGAAAGATGAGATCAAGTTGTGGTTCAAGCCAGAGGAATTGGTTAGTTACACAAGCAATTCAGAGAAATGGATCTATGGAGATAACTGATGAGTTTTCCTTTTCCCCTTTTTCTTTTACTTGTCATTCTTCCTTTGGGTTTGGGTTTTTACTCGAGCTAGGCAACAATACCCGTGAAGAGAGCGTCGGGTATTTTCATAATTATGCGAATAAAATTATGCGCTGAGCCCAGGCTATGAATGGCTCATTGATATGCTACAAAGCAAAACAAAACAGTTTTTTTAGAGTATTACCATAATAAATAAAAAAACAAACAGTTGAATAGTAGAACTTAGTTGCTGATATAATATCCAGAATTTTGATTCTTCATTGCTACAACTTTCCTTTTCCATTTCTCTTTGTATTCAATTTTTGTTTTATATTTTGATTTTATTGTCTTTACTTCATTTGTTTTAGTCTGACGAAACCACTTCGACCGACCAAAACTGCTATTGATTCAGATTAAAACCAGTTTGGTATGGGTTGGCAGTTCTAGTTATATACGGTCCAGTTTGGACAACGTCCAAATTGAAACATATCAAGCTTACCAATATTATTTATATTAAAAATTGCTAATTGGATCATATAACATATTTGAAGTCATGAGTTTTTTTTTTCCGACAAAATGTAGAGTAGGAGACCAAACCTTAAATATCAAAATGAAAAAATTTCATGAATAGAAAAAAGTCAAATTATTTATATAAAATAGCAAAAAAAAATACTGAAACATCTATCAGTGATAGACTTTTATAATTTCTATCACCGATAGATGATAGACTAAAAAAAAGAGAGATTGAAGTAATTTAGACGATTCAATAATATTATTACTTCAATTCGAAATTTTTATAATTCATTGGTTGTTTGTATCATTAACCATTTCTTTCTTTTGGTGTGAGGAACTTATCATGAATCTACTAATTTCTGCCGCTTCCGTTATTGCTATGTCGGTTGAGTTATATTTTCGTCGGGATAGATGATAGACTAAAAAAAGAGAGATTGAAGTAATTAAGACGATTCAATAATATTATTACTTCAATTCGAAATTTTTATAATTCATTGATTGTTTGTATCATTAACCATTTCTTTCTTTTGGTGTGAGAAACTTATTATGAATCTACTAATTTCTGCCGCTTCCACTATTGGTATGTCGGTTGAATTATATTTTCGTTGGTTTTTTTCCCATATATCCTCATCTTTTCCACCTAGCAAGTTCACGCAAGCCCAGAGGCCCATTTGCGAACTCATGGGCTGTACAACACGTGTGTCTACCATTAACCAAAAGTAAACAGTCCAACCAAACCATTTGAACCATCAATTTCTTACTTCGGAGTGGTTCGACTGCGCATTTTTTTGCGGTTTAGTTCAATCACTCGTATGTGGTAATTTTCTTGTAACAAGAGTTTCATTTTTAAAACCACCGTAAAATATATTTTTAATCTTTTAAAACTAATTTTAATGATTGAAAATTGTATTTAAAAGTATAAAATTGAAAATTAAATTAATTTGAGTGATTAAAATTACTCCTAAATAGGCCCTTAACGTGACGAGTCGAAGTAGGTTTAATCTTCAATCTTCGCATTATTGTACTAAAAAAAAGTTAATGTGACAAAATAATATTGACGGTATTGTACAACTTCAAACATTTTATTACCGAAAAAAAAGACTCTTTTATTCATATACTACTGTCGAATTTAGACAAAATTGATATATTTATAAAAGTAAAATGACAAATGAAATGTGTGGAAATAGATCTAAGCTTTGAAAATAACAAAGTTTCATAAACTTTGCAAATTAATTTGGACCAATTGAGTTAAATTGGCTACCTGGGATTGAAGGTTTTTGTACTAAAAAAAAATAAGTATTTACTATCAAATGAAGTGTAGTAACTTTATGAACATTTTTTCTCAAATAAAAGAAAAAACTTCATTTTTCAATAATAATTTCTAAGTTTCAACCTCGCTTTGTTAATGGGGTTTAAGCTAAATAATGATAAGAGATATGAATATAAATTTCCCCCTACATAAGTACCTCATACGTTTCATAATTATACTTAATTTTAATGTGGAAAATATAGGGAAAACTTTATGGTCTTTAAAAGTTCCTCCTAAATCGAAAGTTTTTCTTTGAAGGATTTGTCTCAACATACTTCTCATATGTGAGGTTCTTACATGTCGCCAGATTTTATCCATTCAAATGTGCCCTTTGTGTCATCACGAATCCGAATATAATATTTATGCCTCATGGTTTTGCGAGGGAAGTAGAAATATATGACCTTCTTGGATCCCTAGTTTGTTTCTCTCTAACATTTTTTACATTGACTATCATTTTCTCTTTTGTAGGGCAATCGAGACTCTTAACTCCCAATATCTTAGGATATTCTCCATCACATCCTCAATATGACATCATCACAATTCGTTTCTTTTTGAAACCTATACTCCCTTTTCCTTGAATCTTATTAGCTAGGCGTTTTCTACGGTGGAGTTATTTGATAGCTTGTCCAACTCCTTCACTGTGAGACAGTCAAATTAGGATCCTCCACCATAAATGGGGCTAAATGGACGAGCCCTCTTCCAGGGTCTTTTAGGGTGAATTATCAACTATTGGAAGTGGTGAGCTAGGACTTGGAATTGTTTTTTGTGGAAAAGTTCCAACCTCTCATGGATTATGTGGAGCTTGTTGAAGCTTTGACCCTCCATAATGCCATTTCCAAGACTTTGGATGTAGGTTGAAACTGATTCTTTTTTATACTATATGAGGCCTTTTGACGAACTCTTTTCGATATTCTAACGAGAACTAATTTTTTCGTAGATTCTCTGCATGATATACATCGTCATGGTATCATTGAGAGTTTCTTTTTTGTTGTTAAGTGTCAGTGTAATTTACTTGAAGACAATCCCTCATGAGGGGACTCGTTGTTAATTGCCGACTGTCGTTCTCTCCTTGGTTTTTTTTTGTTTCTTTTGTATTCTAAAAAAAAATGGAAAACCAAATTGCTCATAAGTCATAAGGGTGTAACTAATTTGAGGACAACTCAATAGATAAGGCACCAATTACCATAATTGTTTAACTTTTTTTTTTTTAGAAAGGACCAAACCAAACCAGAGTATAATACAAAAGCCTCCAAAAAAGCGAGGAGAACTAGCCAAGCAAACCAGAAGAATCCCTAACAACTTCTTCAAAGACATAAGAATAGAGATTACCAAAACAAGTCCCAAAATTATTGAACTCCACCGCTGCATGGACAAGACGATGCATCGTCCTATTTGCCGATCTCAAACACCAGACAAAAGACACAACTCGTACAACTTCAGACGCGAAGATAATCTCCTCCACTAAACAACTAAGCTCCGTCAAATAACACCCCAAATAATTAATAGCGGTAATAAGTTCACCACAGTTGGAATCGATTATTAAAAGGGAGGGTAACCATGAAATACAAATTACATAATGTGCCAATAAGGGAAATTTTTAAGAAAATTCTCTTATACTTTTTAAGATTATACTTCCTATATGTACAAAAAAATACGCATATATTAGTAACTTTAAAAAACATTTTAAAAATCTACAAGTTGTGGGGGCTGTCATTGTCAATTACAAAATAATAATAATAAGAAGAAGAAGAAATAAAATAATTATCAAGCTGATTGTAATTCATCTCATTAGTAAGTAGAAAACAAAACAATTTTTTTTTTTTTTTAAAAAAAAACTTTTTAGAGATTCAAAATTCCGATCTCATTCTAAAGCTGAACTTATATAGAGAATACCACGAAATGTTCTATGATATTTGAAGGAATAAATTAAATTGTTCTATGACATTTGAAGAAATAAATTAAATTTTAGAGGTAAAAGTATAGTTTATAAGCTTAATTTGATTTTTTAGTCAAAATTTAAAAACAAAAATAAATATTTAGAAATTACTTTTGTTTTTTTCAAAACTTAATTGACTTGGTTTTTTTAAAACACATGGTAACAAATGGACTATATAACAAAAATTTAATGGTAAAAGTAAAGTTTATAGGTTTAATTTTGTAAAAAAAAAAGAAAAAGAAAAACCAAATAGCTATATAATTACTAAGAATTTAGTGGTTAAAAATACTTATGACTTAAAATGAGTGTGATAATGATTTAAAATGGTGTAACAACGTTAAATCAACATTCGGGCCCCAATTTCATTTCAACGATTTAATGAATTTCTACTACTTTAAGGTGCCTTGAAACATTTTTTTTAATGTAAAATCAATGTTTAAAATATCGATGTCGACAAAAATTTCAAAGTCTTAATTTTATGAAAATTTTGATGGAAATATCGATAAAATATCGATTTCGATAGATATTCTTGAAAAAATTATAAAAACAAAAAATTCAATAAATAAATTAAAATTAATAAATAAACATTTTATAATTTTTAAACAAGTTAATAATAGTATGTCTATTATTTATATTATATTTACATTAATAACATTTTGTTGCTTATTTTTTAAATTTTATAAACTTTTATACGAAATAATAAAAATCGATTCACCCCTCATATCGATATAAAATTCATGAAGGCGTGAAAATATTGATCAAAATTTAATACTATAGTAAAAAGATAATATTGCAAACTCTTTAAAAAAAACATAGAAATTAATTAAAGCGCTCAAATTTTTAAAGACGTGTCACAATGTAAGTGGTTGAATTGAAAATGCTGAGCTGTCATCATACCCCCACACCAAAATCGGGCTGCCCTCAGGGATAAGCAATATCTTTCGGTTCTTCCAGCTAACGCGGACTCCAAATCCCTATCAAACATCCTTAATATTATTTCTACATGAAGTTTCCACTCAAACGACGTCGTTGCTTTCTCCTATATATAACCCCTTCTTTGCCCTATATTTTCCACCCAAGTCTCCTCTTCCTTCGACGGCAAGGAATTTGACTCTCCCGCGAAGCTCAGAAAACTTTTCATCTCCTTCCTTTAGGATCTCCCAAAGTTCTCTGCCCTTATTCTTCACTGGTATTTCTCCGATTGGTTTTCTAGCGGCGAAGTATCTTATCGTCTAGAGGTGTGTTCTTTCTTCTCCGTTTTGAATCTACGATGCTTACTTTACGATGGAAACCCTAAGATGTTTTGTCTCCGATTTCGTGGTTCTTTTGTATGGATGTTGTTTGATGTCTTGAGGCGGAGAAGATTTTTGCCTCGTGAGTTGTGGCTTTTTATTTGATATAGAATAGGGTTGAGTGCGAGTGCGAGGTTTCTTGGTTCTGTTAGGGTTATACTGTTGAAGGTCTCCGTATTCGGATGCCTTTGCTGTTTCCGTAATTCGGTGCGAACTATATCAATGTCACGATGTATACTTTCCTTTCTTTCGGTCTTTCTTCGATTATAATGCGACCCAGGGAAGTTTATTGTATTAATCGATATTTATTTCTCCATTTATGTACGGCCACGGATGGTTTCTTTGAGTTTTCTATGGCCACCTGTCTAATTTACGCAATAGAGTTCTATTTCTTGATTCTTTGAACGAACCCTGGCGAGGAGCTGCGTGATTTCATGCACTTTAAACCTTTTCTTAACCACTTTGCTTGCCTATTTTTTCTAATCTCGTGGATTTCGTTGCGAATTTCTTTTGAATATTACTTTTCTTAGCTTCACCACCAACTCTATTTCTCTAATCTTGTTTTAGATGGCGGCTAAACCACTTACTACCGAAGCAATTGCCATAACTGAGAAGAAGATGGACATGGCTTTAGGTTTGATTTCTGAATTTCTTGCTTCAGTACTTCTGAGTTTATGTGCATCTTGAAAATTTATTGATTATTCTGTTTCTACGTTTTTTTTGAATTAGACGACATTATTAAAATGTCCAAAAATACGGGAAATAAAGGCAGGAAGCAAAGAAGGTTACCGGTAAGAACCTGTTTTCTTTAGCATGTCTTTAACCTGAGTAATCCATTTTTGAAATTGGAAGCCTGCCTTTTATTAAAATAATGTATTGATTTATCTTTTCATAGCAGAACAAAATGCAGAAATTTCCAAATAATGCTACTCAAGATAGACCTAGAAAGTTGCAGCGTTTCATGGACTCTAGATCCTCTATGAGACAGGTTTGTGCAGTTATTTAACTACATTATAATTTATTTTGCTTATTTTGTATGATTAGTTCTGATTTTTCATTTTTTAGGCGGCTTTGGCCAACAGAAGGTCGAACTTTCAAGGGAATCAGTTTGCTTTGGCGACTGAGGTTGCAAGAAAGGCTGCTGTTGCTCCAATTCGCCCTAGAGCTTTTAATCGTAGGGCACCCAATTGGAATAAAACAAGGTATTGAATATACTTTTTAACCAACAGAAAGCTCTTATTGTAATACTGTAGTACTTCAGCAGCCTATTAAAACTGTATGATTTATAAAAGAAGAAATGCTATCAGAGAAACAATTAGAATCTGGTTGCTGGTTGGTTTAATGTGTTATTTGATGCTGTGACAGGTAAATCACGTTTATACACAATTGATGACTACTACAATGTCCATCAAGTTTTACTATATGAAGTTAGCAACATAATATGTTGGTTGGATAAACTGGATGATAACTTTTTGCTTCAACCAGTTAACTTGGAGTGGGACTATTTCCAATAATTTCGTTTCTTCCATGCTGCCTGGGAATTGTTTCTGGTTTATCTTCTTAAGTTTGGTTTTGGAATGCATCGGAGTTATCTTTTGGTTTTCTGACAAGTAAGTGATTGGTTGGAGTCTGCAGAAGGTGGGACAAAGATAATTTGGAAATTTTGAATGAATTTGATTGCTGTGGTCATCGGGAAAAATGTGGTGGTAAAAAGGGCTTTTGTGTGCATTGGATGAGTGTGTATACTTTGAGTTTTTTGCTCCTTATTAATTGTGTGAATTGTCTTGGATTTCTCAAGTCTTCATAAACAATCTATATCATTAGAGCAGCCTTCATAGACCCATATCATTAGAGCAGCATCGACCAGATACCCTTTTGTTGCAAGGAAGTGGAAGCTGCATTTCAAGATGTGATGTTTTAATTATACACCTCAGATGGTTTAAGACTGTGGCATCTCCCTTTATTGAATATTCCACCATAGTCTTCTTGTTCATCATGCTCTAACTCTGCTGTTGTTAACTTCCATTCTTGGTGGATGACAATTGACATATCTTCATTGGCTTGCAAAAATGCAGGCAAAGAACCTTTGGGCCTGTGGTGATGTGAGATTTTGGTCATTTTTTGTATCTATTTTAGTGATTCGTCTGCTAGTTTCCTTTATTCCACTTGGTGTTCCCTTTTCATTCGCTGTCGCATCCTGGGGACATTAGTCAGTCTTCCAACTACTCTGTTGTGACAAGTCTACAAGCACTTCTACTTGTTGACTAGCCATAGAACTGCATGTGGGGAAACCCTTGACTCGAGAAGTTTTTCACTTGTGAAATGTGGTTCTTTAAATTCCTGTTGTCAGCTTGGCCCGTGGAAGATGATATTTCATTTTCTATAGCAAATCCTTGGGGTGGAATTGAAATTTTACTTGTTTGCTGCAAGTAAAACAAGAACTCTGTTTCTGGTAATTTGTTGTTGCATAACCCTATGATAACAAAAGTGCTGAAGGAACTATGAATGGTTAGTTAATATGTGTCGAACAATGACTTTATATGGCTGCTTCTGTGAGATATCATGTGTAGATCTTGGGTTTAGTCACAGTGGAATACACATACACTAGTACTGCAGAAGTTCATCCTGCTGCCTTATTTTCTGGTTGAAGCCTTCATTTTCTGGTTCAAGTTCCAGACAAGAATCTTCCTGGAGTAGATTTTCTGTTCATTGATAATACTAGTTTGGAGCTTTTCATTGTGCATTAAAGCAAGCAAAGCATGTGTGGGGTGGTTGATTTGAGTTTTGGATCATCCTATGTATCCGGAAAGTGCTTTTTTGGATCCTATCAAGCGTAACACATTTTGAGCTGATTCACATTTTTTGATGACTGCATTCTCCTGATCTGGTTTGTGTTTTATTTCTGTTAATGAGGGTACCATTTGAATTTGATCATGGAGGTAATATTCTCTGATCTATCTGCATCTAGCTACTCGAGGACATGTTGAAGATTACTGGTGTTTGTGAAATTCTAATTTGGATAGTGGATAGTACATGTTTTACCTAGCGGGTCACTTATAAATGTTCTTTCTTATGTTCATCAATCATTTCAACAATTTTTGGTACAGGGTTGATGCTCCACCAGCTCCGAGGAAGCCTTTCACCAATGGAACCTTTGTTCCCAAGGTACTGTATTCCTTACCGAGGCGGTCAGATGTGTAGAGGTTTTTTAATGGATTGCAATTGTTTGACCTTGTTTACTTCCTCCACCCACCTTCCTTTTTCCACAGGTATCTGCACCGGCCCAGCCGCAAACAAATGCCACGCCGAGACAGAGGCCACAAACTCTTGACTCACTGTTTGCCAACATGAAGGAACAGAGGTTGAGGGTGTTGTCACAGCGACAAAATGGCGGCGGGGTACAACAACAACAACAACGGAATGTTGGTCGACAACAAAGACCTCCATGGGGGAAGAGGCCGTTTTGGTAACCGAAGAATACACAACACATGAACGTAGTGCAATGAATTAAACATTTGTGTGGGAAATGTAGATGATGATGCTTATTTGCTTGCTTGTCCCCGCACCCGATACCTGATATAGGGGATCAAAAGGAATTTAGTTGTTTCTTGTCATTTTTTTTTTTTTAATTCAAACCTTTGGCTTGCTAGTTTTAGCCTTTTTCTAGCTTCACTATGAACCGAATACTATAGAGTTCTGTATCTTGCAATTCGTGTAAAGTGTTTTTCATTTCCTTCTTTTGAACTTTACTCTCCGGCTCTTGTTTTCTCTACTTGTTCTGTTAAACTAATCCCATTTAGACTCTCGCTCCCTTCAACTTAGAGTTTTTTTTTTTTTTTTTAATATATAATCAGCAGGCATCAATGTCTACTAATATAGATTTATCAAAAAAGAAAAAGAAAAACTTAGATTTCTATAGCAAGCTTTCAAATTCACCTCTAGCAAAATGTTTACTCTAAGATTTAAATGTTATCAAATTTCAAAGTGTTTGTTTTCTTTTAGTCATTGGATTTTGGGAGTTATAATTTTACTTTTGATTTTCTTCAATCAATACACATGTTAAGTCCTTATTAAATTTTATTAATTACCATTTTAAATCACAAGTTCACAACAAATATCAAAAGTGAATGTAACATTTAGAATTCTATTAGAACATTAAAAAAAAAAATGTATTTTTCTCTTAATAGAATGTTTTTGTTTTGTTTTATCAATTGTGAATTAATGTAACTAGTCAAAAGAGTAATCTTGGACGTAATAGTTGAAAAATGCATTTTATTAGAACTTTTATTTGTTTTCATATTCATAAAAACAGTCAAGTTTTATTTTTTTCATTAAGATAACAATATTTTTACATAATGGACAAAACTAATTTTCAAATAAATAAACTTCTAGGCTCTAGGCTAGGTCAATACTATAACTTAAAACATGCCAAATTTGTTTCATAACTCAATTAACCATAAAGCATGTACTATTCTCCCTCTTCCATACGGTAAAAAAATAAAAAAAATAGTCATGATAATAATAATATTATTTGGAAAATAATTGATAAAATTATTCTAGCGTATAATAGAACACTGGAGTTGCTTCCACCAAATAATTATAAATGATTACGAAGTCAAGCAACGGGGGTGTAGCTCATATGGTAGAGCGCTCGCTTCGCATGCGAGAGGCACGGGGTTCGATTCCCCGCACCTCCATTTTAAATTTTCCTGTTTTACACAGAGCAAATTTTGGACGGCTGCGATCCAATTTCCATTTTGCCTTCCGATGCACCAGTCCGCACGCAACCACTTTCCCCCTTCGTCTTCTCCTAACGACCTCTCATTCTTCATCCTTTATCCGCCAAAATCCTCCACTCTAGTGAGAGAGGGAAAAAAAACCAGAGAAGAGAGAGAAAGCAAGCATTCGACAAATTCTATGCCATTTTTCTACACCAATTCTCCTTCGTTTCAATCCAAAACCTCAACTCTACAATGATTCTGAACTTGAGTTCACCATGGCTCACTATCACTCGTCTTCCTCCTCCCAAACTCTTCGAACCACTCGCCTCTGCAACCAATGGCGCTACCGTTCTCATGCCTCTCCTTCTTTGTTCCCACGCTCTCTTTGCTTTCACCTCCTTCTCCAAGTCGATGCGAGTTAGAGCTTCTTTAAGTGGCAGCGACATCGACGGCGCTGCGGCTTTTGAGAATCCTGTTTCGGAGTTACTCGACAACGAGCTGATTAGGGTTGTTTCGGGTGCTGAGGATGCCGATGAAGCACTAGGGATGATTGCTGATAAGTCAGGGAGAAGTGGAGGTACTGTGTCTGTTTCGGACTGTCGTTTGATTATTGCGGCTGCACTTAAACGTAACAATCCCGAGCTTGCTTTGTCCGTGTTCTACGCAATGCGCTCCACTTTCTATCAAGGTGTGTGTCTGCGACTTGTGCATTTTTATTATTGCGTATTGGAAGTTCCATCTGTTTAATAATTTAGACTAATGCTGGAAAATATGGGTCTAGGTATATGAATTGTTGGAATGACTGCTTTTAGTTAGTGAGTTGTTAAGAAAGACGGTGGACTTTAGCCATTTGGATTCGTCTCTGATTTGGTGTCTTTTTCAATGCTGCAATGATTTCTTCTACGCTACTTTGTGTCATTCTCTTCGTCTATCCTTCATATCTAGCTGATATTGCGTCTTCGTTACTTTGAGGGCACTGTGCAGAAAGAGTATGCGATTAGAATAATAGCTGGACAGGATTGATTACGTGCATTGATTGGGATTAGGAAGGAGAGGAACCTAGCAGAATCTTAGTTTAGGGTCGAAATGCGCAGTGGTTATCTTTTACATGAATTTTCAATGCCCAACGGTAAGATATTTGCTAATTTTCATAATCCATTGCCATTGTAAATAGTCACAGCATGGGAAGGTGTTAATGAAAATGCTTCCACTGTTGAGAGATGGAAATGGTCAAGGCCAGATGTCCATGTATATACATTGCTGATTCAAGGTCTTGCAGCATCCTTGAGGGTCTCTGATGCACTTAGGATGATCGAGATCATTTGCCGTGTCGGTGTATCACCTGCTGAGGAGGTGAGAAACCATTTTTGTTCAGATTTGTATGAACACATTCTTGTGCGGACATTTACATAGTTGTTTATTACTGCGTTGTGATGAACATCAAACAATGTAAAACTTCCTGAATAGCTGTAATATGTTTGAAGGTACCATTTGGAAAGATAGTGCAGTGTCCCAGTTGTATGGTAGCAGTAGCAGTTGCACAACCCCAGCACGGTATTCAGGTATGGAAGTACGTGGCTGCTTTTGTGGGTTGCATTCTATTGGGGAGTGTATCTAGAATGAATGGTCGAGGAGCATCTCTTCAAGTTCCCTGGGGAAACTAGGTTTAGACTTTAGATGTTCAGATAGAGTGTGACTATGCTGCATTAGCTGTTTCTACGACCATACTTACTATACTAAATCATATGGTAGTTATTTATTTATTGTTCATTATGAGGTATTTTATTACATCATTTAACACCACACGTTTGTGCAATGTCCATCGTGATATAGGGCCTTTAGGGCATGACAAGATAGGGTTGTTATAAATCAAAACGTCTCCTATGTTTATTTTCATGATTTGGGCAATTGTTTGCCTTCTATATTACAAATTTCGATTAATTTGTTCTTACTTCAGATTTCTCCCATCCTTTTGCGCCACTATGAAGTACTGTAGATTTTGTCTTGAAGCCTTTATTGGTGGACATATTACTAGCCACTGTAGTTTCCATGACTTTTGATATTGTGCACCTAATCAAGCATTTGTTCAAAGCTCCTGGTTTATTTTTGAACAAAAGCTGATGCTTTATCTCTGAGATATGTGGTTTAGGGACTTGAATGTTTTATCCTTGGGAAATACAAAATACGTTATCTCCCAATTTTTTGTTTTTATTTTTATCTTTTTATAAACTACACCTATCTCTCAGCAACCTCTTACCTTTGACAATGCTTTTTTTGCAGATTGTATCCTGTGCAAAGTGCCGCTACAAATATGAACTTATTTCAGGAAACATAGTTAATATTGAGTCAGAAGAAATTAGGTAGGTTCACCTGCATATTGCTAACTTTATTTATTTAGTCTTTTGATATGTGCTTCTATGGTTCAAGTTCTGAAAATGTCTTTTAAGTGCACGATCATTTTGCAGTTGTGAGCTTAATACATTCTCCCATAAATACTACACGTTCATTGCCCACTACCCTGAACACTGTGTACTTATAATTCAGGCTAATATTCAATTATTGCAAATCTTATTTCTTAACTATATATTAATTAGAAAACACATTAACATTAGATGTTAATCCTTGAATATTCACTTTTTCTAAGGATCTCCTCCTGCCGAACGCAGCATGGATGCTCCTGCATGGGAAAAAGCACTCCGATTCTTGAATATAATGAAGCAAAAAATTCCTGCTGCTGTGCACTCCATTGTGGTATGTATAATGTAACCTCAGTTTGACTTTGAACTATTTGGTTCTTTCAAATGCTTTTATCATCCAATTCCAAATATTTGCTCATTTGATCTGCATCTGTTTGCTCATCTGCGGGATGAGTAATGCATGAATTATTATCGTTTCTAATGTTATTGTAAATTTGCACTAATTTCTCATATTCCCCGTTTCTCCATTACCTTATTGTGATCTGTTGAGTAATTCATCCAACGTATGTTTTCATTACTAAATAATTGTGAGCCTTAAAATTATTCAAACATGTGAAGTTGTGTACTTGTCATGGAAACGTCATTTTGTTCTCTTTTCCAATTATCATATCTAGCTGGTTGAATAACTAATCTTATACTCATTAGAATTTATTGATACTTGCCTACACTTTTCTCACTGACTTTCTGTCATGGTTTATTTTTAGGAGTTTCTTTAAATCGCATATAATGTATAGATAAGTAGGTCTCCTAATATCTTAGAACTACTGACAATAAACCACGTAAGTTAGGAGTTTTTACTAAATGGCCTGTAGGAAAAATGCTATCATCTCAGGAATGAGTGTTACTCTCGTTAATCACCTATTTAGTTTGCCAGCCTGCTGGTTCTCATAAAAGTTTCAAAGTTGTGGATGATATTATTTCCATCTTGATTATCCTAAATTTTTTAGGCAATCAACATACACAGTTATGCTTCTTTACATTTCCTACAATTCTCTCCGTTCTCTTACTCCTGTTACTAATTTTTTCCTTCGTCATTCTTTTTAGGTACAAACTCCCTCTGGAGTGGCACGAACCCAGAAGTTTGCTACTGAAACAGCAGATCTCCCAGCACGAGAGGGAGAAAGAGTGACAATTGCTGCTGCAGCTCCGTCAAATGTATTCAGAGAAGTTGGTCCTATTAAATTTAGTCCAAAGGATCCCAATTTTTACTCTGGGGAGCCTATGTGCCTGACAAATCATTCAGATGGCCGGGAGTCACTATTATTAAGAGTGCCAGCAAAGGGAACCTCATCCTTACTTAACCCATCGATCCTCTTTCCACTCATAGTTTTGTCTGCCGCTGGAGATGCTGCCTCTGGAGTTATTGACCCCGGCTTGCCTCGGTTGCTTTTAGTTGCTGGATTTGCTTCTCTAGCTGCAGGAGCTACCTTGAATTCATTAATTTTGCCTCAATTCAATCGGGTACAGATTTCTTTAGTCACTATTTTCTGTATTGCTACACCTACATTTAAACCTTACTTTATTTTTCAATATTTACACAGACTAACACATTATTTTTTGCGTAAGGTTGTTGTCACTGATGCCATGTCTTCGTACGTAAATTTTCGCTTGTTTTATCAGTAGACGCATTGAATTGTTATTTGAATGTTGTCAACTGTTTAAAATGGCTTGAGATGAATTTTAAAAATTTATTCCTGCAACCCATATTTGGCAAAGCTTTATGCTAAATACTTTTTGGAGTGCACTTTAAAATTTCTTAATATTTTTCAACATTTTTAAAAATAAAAATACATAACAGTTAAACATAAAAATGTCGAGCATGTAACTATAGTATTGAAAAGCCGTTTCCATTGAAAAATTGGGAGGCACTACAAATGCAACAGTAATCTGCATTATATACCCAAATTTCTGGTTTTCCAAATTCAATCATCTCTTCTTAAACAGAAAAAAGCTGTTTTTACTGATGGCATCTTGAAAAAAAAATCAATTTTTTAAACTTTGTATTACATACTTTTCTACAAATGTTCTTTGCATCGACAAATTACTTCCTTTGGAAACAAAAATTAGGTACCTTGCTCAAATCCCTAATGAACGTCTGGTCATAAAATAGTATTTAGTTATCACACCCATACGGTGATCAGATTTTACTGTTTTGTTCTCTAAGAGGGTATTTGGACCCCAGTTTCAAGTGGGTGGAGTGGGCTATTTAGCCCGATTCATATTTGGGACTCTAATTACAATAGTTGGTGTTTCCAATTATTATAACCTACCATTAATTACAGTATTACTATTTCAAATCCCTCCTTGTTACATTGTTTATATTTTCTACTCATCTTCTCTTTCCCTCTGTGTTACAGTGTTTACTATTTCCTACCCGAACTAGAATAATCTACACCCAAAACACAAATTATTATAACTCTTACATACTATTATAACCCATATACTATAATAACCAACTCAGCACCCAAAACACTCTCTAATATTATTAACTTTTCTTCCTGAATGCTTGAATAGAACTAATTCATATGTTTCTTTGATTGTATCAGCTTCCTCAACGATCAGTTGATATCATTGCTATCAAGCAGCAGCTTTTATCTCAATATAATGTGCTTCAGTCTCGTATCAGGGATTTAAAACTAGCTGCTGAAAAGGAGGTATGCACTAGCATAGTATTGACTCTTGGTCATTGCATCATGAAGTAAATTTAATTTTTAATTCATATTAACATTAAGAACATATTATATGGTTTAACTAAGTTGAATGCATGAGCTTTAACAACTCGTCACGCTCATACTAATCTTTTATTCCTGAAGAAAAACACTGGAAGTAGTTATCATTATTGTTACTCTTATCTTCAACCTGGGTTTTCTTCACATATGCACTCATAAGCTATACAAAGATAGGTTGTCATCAAAAAACATTACAGATCTGGTTGGTGAACTTTACTTTAATTTCTGTCATCTCTGTAGGTTTGGATGTTGGCTCGGATGTGCCAATTAGAGAACAAAATTTTTGCTGTAGGAGAACCTTCTTACCGGTGAATCCTACTAAACACTATGAATGATCCTTTCTTAATTCAATGAACTATTGCCAATGTTCATTTTCAATTGACTTGTTAAGGTTGTAAAAGTATTTGGAAGTTTAATTTCTTCTTCTTTCTCTATGTCTTCCAATCTCAGTCTTTATTTTATGTCTCCAGCGCACGTAGAAGTAGGATAAAAAAGGTGCGAGAAGGCTTGGAAAATTCCCTTAAGCAACGGATTGAACTAATAGAAAGCTATGCAAGGGTATGTCTAAGTCTAAGATATACCATTGTGTTAAGAATCCTACACCCAGAAAGGTATGGTTACTAAGTGGTATCTTTTTTAACAGATTTCCTCGATGATTGAGATTGAAGTTGAAATGGAGTCTGATGTTATTGCAGCTGAAGCAGCCAGCAGTGTGGTGCGTACAATTTCTGCGTTGTCATAAGTTTTAGAATGAATAGATTTATTTAACTCTGTGATCCATTTTACAGGAAAGGGTTTCTGAACAGATAGAGCAAATCATGGCGCTGGAAAATCTAGAAGAGGCATGTCTTTATCACTGTGAACTATTTTTTTGTTTGCATGCCTTACTATTTTCTCCCCCTATTCTTCTATTTTGGGCAGCTGGGACAGCTCAGCTTGTATGTTTACTTTTTTGTGATGTTGAAGTCTAATAGACCCCCAGTTCATGTTAACTGTTGAAAATCGTGTCTTTCTCTTACTGTGTCTACACTACCATTGGTCCCTGAGTATCTTACTCGTCAACATTTTGAGAAACTTGCTCTTGTTTACTATGTTCGTTCACTATTACTGCCAGGGTTGGCCCGGTGCCATACCCACTGGACTTACCTTCAATCACTTCCATCCATACGGTATTACACAAAGCACCGGGCTTACCTTTTTGATCTCTCATTCCTCATGAACTACTCTTTCATGAAGCAGTGTGAGAATACTTTGATTAACTGCAAAAATACTTTCTTCTTTTCACCTTGAGGATAGGTGAAACTTTGGGTGGAGGTAATGATAGATATCTATTGCAAGTTACACGTATGAGGAGATGGTGGGAAACATCGACAGTGACCGAGGCAGTTTGAGGGAATGGGTATTTCGGGTTTGCCTGCATGAAATATGGAAATGTATCAAAGAGAGGGTGGTGCCGAGAATGTAGGAAAAGTTAGGTATATAGGGAGTTAGGAGTGAAGGAAAATATTATATTGAGAAGCTTTTGTTTGGGAGGGGTGTAAGTTCTTGAATTATCCTACTTAGCTACTTTCTGTTGAGTATTTTCTGATTTCATTCTAACATTACATGATAGAAATCCGTTCTAATTCCGTCAAGACAGCCAAACTGCCACAGCCATCTAGAGTTTTGAGCCTTAGAGATGGACCATATATTGGTGCCCTCTGCCACCACCACACTTAGAGCGAGCCTTACAAACCGCCGGTTATATGTCCCTTCATCATAATCAAGTCCTTGACTAGCAGCATTAAGCTTTTCGAACTCAATTAAGCTGGTATATGTGAACTCAAGAATTTCCGTGCGAGTGCATTGAAGGGTCTTCAAGCTAAGGTCTCAGTCACCTAATACACATTTGCATGAAACTAGCCATTTGTTGCCTTCCAAATGAATTTAGCACCTCGTAGTTACTCTCAAAGATTGAACCTACTATCAGCCGATGCTGGGTGTGAATGTGACACAAGGCTATTTATAAGTCAGATTGCATTGATTTTCAATTGCATGAAAAATATATTTGACTTTTGTGTCATCAAAGTGGAGTTGTCTGCTGAATTTTTAGTTGCTCGCAGAAAACAGTTAGTTTGGCTACTTTTTTAATATATGACTGCATTGGTATTTATTAAAACAACAAAATCCTCACTCAACACCCTTAAATTCAGAACGAAATAAATGGCTTTGGTTTCTGCTGTCTTCTAATTTCCTCATATTTTCTTCTGGACTATAATGGTTTCCTGATCTTTGGAGCCAATCAGCAGACACCATTTCCATCTTTTGGAATTTGGCTAATTAATTATTTTTTCTTCTAACCTCTTATGTCAATACCATTGCAGAGATGGAAAATACAAGCAGAAGCCAACGATGAAGCCGAAAGACTTCTCAACCAATCAATGCCAACAGAAACGGTTTAGACAAGCTTGTACGCATGTTTTCAATCTGGGTAATGCCCGTACCTCGCTTTCCACATCGCCTTGTACCTGCACTACTTACCCAGACTTACTATTTGTCAAAATCTAGGAGCATCAATAACAAGACCAAATACTTCCCAAATCTTCTTACTTCGCAATCCATCCTCAATGAAAATGTCAATCAATGTCTACTTGGTGCATGTACATGAAGTTTTGAAGCAGCATCAGGTCAGTGCTTCGTGATCAGATATCTCATCACTGAAGATCTCATTTGTTAAATTGTATTATTGTTACGAAAAAGTACACTGAAATCTAAGTTTCTTTAGAACTTTTCCCTCCTGAGTGCTGAAATGTGGTTTATCACGTAAATATAACACATTAATGATTCTATTGAATTAATAGCCGTCTTTGCATTTCAATTATGTTCTTAGTTTGGGTCTGATAGTTTCTTCTTATTGTCCACTGGCTAGATGCTAGGATAAGGAGCCTTTTTCTACATCACTATAATAGTATTATATTGTCTAACTTTGAATCCAAATCTTCATGATTTTAGTTTTGGATTCTTATCTAAATGACTTTTACCAACCAAGATGTTGTTCTTACTTATTTACAAAGGATTTTTCTCAGGGACACTGAGAAAAGTAGAAGAATGAGAAAAAGATTCATAATTCTCCTATTAAAAAGAAAGATCCATGATTCTTACCTTTTTATCACTAACTAAGGAATGGAATTTGGTACAATTCTTGCTTTATTCACATTCACTTTGTGATGTGGAAGGGCCAGTGGATTTTTAAGGTTCAGCTTTAAATGGAATCTTCTATACCTTGAGATTAGGGTTGGATTTTGGAATACCTTTTCCTTTCTTTCTTCTTTGTTCAACCATTTTTTTGAAGAGATTTTGTAAACCATTTCCCAAAAACTATTTTTTAGTACAGTAAATACGGGTTATAAGGATTTAAATCTTCGAAGAGATGGAGTACATGCTAATTACCACTGAGCTACGTTCATGTTGGCTTCTCATTCTATTAGTTTAAACAAACAATTCAACATAATTAAGATGCTGAATAAATCTAAGGGAAATTGATATGAATATACAACATTAACATAAGATATTGAATCAATCTTAAGAAAAACTGTTACGAAAGTAGAGCATTTGAAGTGTTACCTTTTTTGCAAGTAGCATGTACTTATTCCATATGTGTGTTCACGTCTTTTTCTCTTTTTTCTGTGTATTTTTATTCTTAATTTAAGTACACTCTTTAAGCTTGTTTTGATTGTTCCTCTGAATCTCTTCATTGAAAATTAAAGTGTTAATATGTTAACGATTATTGTTTAAGACAACCAGTGCTCACCTTCACATTTTTAACATTTTATTTTGTCAAATTTTGGACTGAGTTTTGTTCTTTAAAATTAAATAATCTTTCATTTTCACGTTTTCACGTGGTTCTTGTTTATGTCAAAAAGCTAGCCAGCTTTTTGTGGATTCTAATGCACCTATTTTTACCCTTTTTTTCTTTTACTTTTTTTTTTGTAGATTCTAAATTAATATATCATTTAATACTAGAAATTTTCTTGATGGTATGGTGATTTATTAGAATTTATAATATGAGGAGATTTGAGCCCATCTCTAAAGTATTTCTACCCAAGTGGCTTTGGAATAGGATAACATTGGATAAATTTGATATCATATTCTTGGAGATTTCATCATATACTTGGGTTATTAGTGAGAGAGAGGGGACGTTAAACTTAAAAAATAGAAACATTAGAGGTAATTGTTTTAAATAGTAAAATTGCTAAAAATATTTTTAAATATAGCTAAATCATTGACACTGATAAGTGTCTATCGTTGTGATAGACAATGACATTTTGCTATATTTATAAATAAGTTGACTTATTTTGTTATATTTGAAAATAGCCCAAGGTTAGATTATATTTTCATATGGTTTGCTATTTATGCCATTTTGTATTAAAGTTTTGGAGAAACATCAATTTATATCCTTTAACTTTGGTGATTGTATCTATTAAAACTCTAATTTACATAAGTGACAACCTCCAAAATTTAGGGATTGATGTTCTCTTTAATTCATTATATTTTATTAAAACTCTTATTTGTAGTCCATGGCATTCATATTGATAACTCTAATATGGAGATCAAATTGATTTTCTTTTTTTCGTGGCATTCACTATTGGTAACCCACATATGGAGACCAAATTTATTTCTTTTCCCATATGCACTAATGTTTGGATTGGTAAAATCAATTTCATTTATTTGAGTGAAGAAGTACGTAATGTGTGTCTATAGATAGATAGATAGAGAGATCGAGAGATTCATAATTATACCAAATAACAATTCTTTTTCTCTAATTTATGTTGATTATGTTAAATAACTCGACTTTTCTTCTTTCTTACCAAAAAAGAATTAGAGTTGCTTTCTTCTCGAAAATTATATAATTCATAATTCATATGACAAAAATGACGAATGAAAACAATAAATAATGAATAAAGAGGAGGACGTGATGTTAGGATTGCGAACAAAATTCCACACTGTTTAGGAAAGGGAATGATCATGTATATATAAGTGTGGACAATTATCTCCATTGGTATAAAGCCTTTTGGGTGGTACCAAAAATAAAGCTAGGAGGGTTTATGCCCAAATTAGACAATATTATACTATTGTGGAGGTTTCTTGTCCTTATCACGATTCTTTTCAAAAAAAAAAAAAAAAAGAAAAAAAAAAGATTAAGGGTTTATGCCCATTTTACCTAAATATTAGAGAGGTTGTGCCTGTTTGTAATCCGAACTCCATTCCCACTTTTCAACCCATTCCATTTCCACCGTTTCATGCTTCATGATCTCATTCTAGTCGGTTTTACCATTTCCCTTTCTCTCGTCGTTTCAGTTCTCCTCTTTCTCTTAGATCTTCTTCTTTTTTCTCTTCTCTGAAACCCTAATAAGATTTTTAGATATTCATTCCTTCATTCATGTCCACCTACCACTATTAATGCTCATTCAACTCTATCTTCCTCTCAAATATACTTTCCTTTTCTTTGAATCCTAATCAGTAGCACCCTAATGTCGAATGGAACGTTGAAGTTCTCCGTTGCCGCTCCAAGGGGCGAAAATTGCATCTCTTGCCACCTAAAAGAGCGAGAAGTCTAATAAGAGAGAGTTTTTATGAGGATTGGGAGTTTGATAGAGGAGAGCTCCTTTTCATAGAAATGTCATGTCAAAATGGCGCTTTGAGAATTTAGAAATTTATTTTTGTTGATGAAGAGGTACAAATTTAAATTTTGGTGAAACAAATTTACCTCACACGTCAAAAATTTTCATGGCGACACGAAGTCATATGAGACTTAAAAATAGAAAATTGCAAATGATTACAAATAAGCCAAACTAATAATGAGTTACACGTAAAATTTAAATGTTTGATGATGTAACACATACCTTGAAGAAACTTCATAAAGTGAACCCCTTCCATCTACCTCCCTATTGAACCAAAAACTCTCCACATTTGAAACCATCCAAATTTTGAAAATCGTTGGTTTAAAACCCTTTTTCATCTGCATCTCACATTCACAATCACGTCATTTGAAAAAACTCATTCCCATCGGCAAAACTTTTACTACCTATCAATCCCACCACGATATATACCTACTGCACCAATCGGTAAAACTCCATGGGATATATAACAAATTAACCCATGAAATAATTGTACGGAGGGCCTATATTTATAGGGGCCAAATGAAATTTAATCTAAAGTTTGAAAGTCAATAAAATTTGGCCTTCTCTTTATGTTATCACGGTGTGAAATTACCACTTTAACCCCAAAGACATTTTTCTTCCTTCTTCATTTTTGCATCTTTCCCGCTCCATCTTTTTTTTGCCTGTGTTTGTCTTCTTCTTTTCTACTACGGTCTTCTTCTTCTTCGGCTTCTGATTGGTTCTGTGTTTGTCTTCTTCTTTCGTTGTGATGACTTCTTCTGCAAATCGGAGAGCGTGAGTGAGGATTGGGAAACATGATGAGGAGCTAGAATGACTTCGAGTGGCCGTGCATTTGGAGTCAAGTTGGTAACTTCACACATGAGGCTGACATACATACGCATAAAGTCATTTATCATTTGCTTTTTAATTTTGGGTCATTTTTCATTTGGCCCCTCAAATACAGCCATCCATTAACTGGACATATTAACTCATATGAGGAGAGAACAAATTAACCCATATGTGGGTATTTCTTCTTTGATTGCTTTCAAAATTTATATGGGTTGTTCATCCTGTTCACCTCATCTTCTCGTTCCTTATGTGACTGTGAATAGATAATTCAAAGTATGAAGATCTTCCTCCAAATATAGATAACAAATTAGATAACAATTTTAAAAAATATATCTTTTAAAAAAATACATAAATTTAAAGATTTAAATATATGGAAATTAAACTTAGAAACCATATGGGATTTGTTTTTTTTTTAAACAAAGATATAAAACGTTCCAATGATCCGACAACCTGAACTACCTGACAACCAAATTGTAAGGATTGGGTTGAGATAACTTTTTCTATTTTTTTTTGTTGGGTTGGGTCTTAGGTTGAATAAATTTTTTCGGAGTTAACCCAACACGAATTATATATATATATATATATATTATAAGTTCTAATTTTTAAGATTTAGCTTTAGGTTGAATTTTTAATGTTTTTCTTTTATGATTGTTACAATATTTGCCTTAGTTGAAAGTTTGTAATAGATATCATATATATTTGGTATTTAACATTTGAGTTTTATGAAATTTTAGTTATTAGTCATATGTTGTATATAAGTTTAAGTATTTTAAATCAATAAGAATAAAAAAAACAATAACCCGACTTTGGGATGAAGACCCTATTTCGAGTCTTTCAACTAGCCAACCTAACCAACCTAAATTTTTCGAATCTTCCAAAAAAAAAAAAAAAACCCAAACCCAACCCATGACACCCTACAAAGATGTCATAAAATAGATAATAAACAATTATCTTAAATTTTTAAAAACGAAAGATATCGTTTTTGTTTGGATAATTTGACGTAAATACACCTATAAAATCATTGTGAGTTCTTTTTGCAAACTAGTTATCAATTTAGTCTTTTTTTTTTATTACCGTGCTTTTATTGTAGGTATCACAATTCGTCAAGAAGGTCCAAATATTTTTAAAAAATTATTATAAATTAAAAGAATATCAAACTATTTATAAATATAGAAAAATTTTACTGTTTATTAACAATAAACTGACTGCGATAGAAATCTATTGTAGTCTGATAGACAATAAAATTTTTCTATATAGCTGGACTCGTTTTTTGGAGAATAAAATTTTAATTTCATCATAAGAATTAAGTCACAAATATTGTAAGCTATGTGTGTCTTGTAGATTTGATTTTATGTTATTCTTTTTACTGAATTTGATCATCCAATAGCGTCCCTCTTGAAATTGAATCTTTCAAGCTGCTAAAAAGAATCAAGTTCCGTCCACTTTTAGATCAAAACCGCTTTCTCCACTTTTTTTTTTTTTTAATAAATAAATAAATAAACAAACAAATTATTCTTGGAGAATTTAAAAAATATATTTTAAAAATTAACAATTTTGGTGGATATTATTGTTTTGCCTTCGAATATTCATATATACCGAATATCCATCTTAGGCAGCATATATTATGACTAATAAATTCCAATGTACATATGTCACTCTAATATACATATTATATTGAAAGTCACGTGAACAAATTGACGATAAATTAATAAAAATGAGTAGGCTTTTTTTAAAAAAAAAAAAAAAAATTAGAGATTGAAATTGATAGTTTAAAATCTTATGATCAAAATAAAAATGAATTTGAAAGTTAGAGTTTAATTTGTTTGTTTTGTTTTATGCTAATTTATTTGAAAAGAAATGGAAATAATGAAAGACACTATCAATCACCAACATATATATGATCATAATACTCTACTTATCTAAGAGATTGTAGTCGCCACCTCATATTAATCTATAAATTTTTTTAAAAAAAAAAATACAATTCATTACTTCTATTTTTTTTAGTTGAACCTGAAATTTAGAGGATACCTAACTACAATAAACACGGTCACAACAATATACAGAATACAAACGGTAAAGTAATACCAAAGAACACACAAGGTTCGTGACCAAGTTCGGTGTAAATTCACCTACGTTTGAGGGCAATGTGCGTAGGAAAGATGACTTCACTAATTTAAATGATAAGTGATTACAACTTAGTACTTATCTGAAACAACATCTTGTTTACAGTGACTCTTGTACAACTCAATCACTTAGTAGATTATCTAGGCTTCCCCTAAATATGAGACCTCGTCTCTTGACCACTTAGGCTCCCTCTAAGTGACTAGAATTGTGAATTCATTCCTAGGCTCCCTCTAAGATCAATGCACACTCTGAAACATAATCTATCTTTCCTTGTCAAGTGATGATCACAACACGTGACGTACTTAGGCTCTCCCTAAGTGTTCTATGTCTCCTTCGTAAAGTAAAGCAAGATTGCAATGTAACAACTGACAAATAGGCAATGATCATATACCACAAAGTGTATTATGTCTTAACCAATATAGCAACCTATAATATTTTGTTCGTGAGAAAACAACCAACCTTAAAAATAGAAGCGCAAACCTTTTAAGGAAGCAAAAACCCCAGAGAGAAGATTTTTCATAGAAGGGGACCCACATTTCAAAAAATAACTAAATACAAAGTCAAACCAATGCAACAGCAGAAAATATGACATGTGGAGATCTTGAATAATTATTGCCAATCAATAATTCTAACACAACCCTTGCACGACAAAAGATCAAGTCATCGTCATCGATTTTTAAAATGGTAATAAGTGTCTTATCCTTTAAATTAAGCTTAAGATTATCTGTTATTAGCCAAAACAAATATAATTTAATTGACGTATGAATGTATTAATCACTAAGAGATTTGTATTTCAAATTTTATATAAAAAATTAGTCTGCTATTAATTACTTAATGCATATGTTGATATCATTTATAGGGTGAGCTTTATAAAAAGACGAGGCATTCAAGTGGAATCTTTGAGGTTTATTCTAGTAATTTGATCTTATAATACCATTTCAAAAAGAAAAAAAAAAGGAAAAAAAACCGAAATTCACAAAACTATTAAAAAATTAAATGGTCCAAATTCTTCCACGTATTATATAAAATGGAAAAGAATGTATTTACCTTTTACCTTTAGAATTCTCATTTATATTATTTATAATACATTTAATTTCATAAAAGGGGAAGTATAGGGAAAAAGTTTGGTGAGATTAGATTAATAATGTTCAATGTACCTTATCTAAAAATGTTTAATATTCCAAAAAGTGCTTGGGAGTACTAATCAATATAAGTTGTTTGTTTGGACTTTTGTTTGTACCAAATAAAAAGAGATGATATGTGGATGGCTTTGTCGTTCTTTCTTTTCTTAATCAATGACATAAAAGATAAAAATAGAAGGAAAAAAAATGCTACTTTTCTTTCGTTTTTAGTTTTAACGATATAAAAGTAAAAGATCGAACCATTAACCTTTTTTCAATAATATGTAGAGTGGAGAATTGAACTTTTGACCTCGAAGTTGATTATACAAATTTTATGCTTGTTAAACTATGGTCATTTTGACAAGCCATCAAAGTTTAATATGATAATTAGTACTTTATCATGAAAAGAAATGGGTCGTGCTTAGACAACCGGTAACTTTTCTACATTTACTCTATTCATTTTGATTATGAGAAAAATCTTTGTTTTGATTATGTGTTAGACGATGTTATATTGCAAAATTACCTCCACAAAAATAATTTTTTTTAAAAGATTATATCATGAAAGAACTCGAGACTATGAAAAAAGTGAAAAAGATAGTGATTCGCACGGCCGATATTGCAAAGATTGATGGTTTGGTTTCCTATTATTAGAGTTATTTCATGTTTAATATTTTCTGAAATTAACAATTCAATAAATTTTATATCTAATAAGACAACTTTCAATTCAGTTTCAATAAGTTCATGGATTTTTTTTAAAAATATGTTGAATAGGCCAAAAACCTATTAGTAATGGACACAAAATTAAAATATCAAAACTTATTTACAAGAAATCAAAAGTTAAGGAATTTATTAGATATTTTAAAATTTAAGAACCAATTAGACACAAAAAAAAAAAAAATTAGAAATTTATTAGATACTTTTTGAGATAAATTAGATTTTTTGTCTATAATGTTTGAAGTTTGTGTTAATTTGATCTATAGATTTTAAGATTGTACAATCAAATCTCTAAAATTTAAAAAATGTTAAATATTCATTTTTTTTTATTAAAGAAGAACAAGGACATTACCTTTAGTTTAGTTCCATTTTTAAAATTTAAAAAATAAATTGACACATACTTTAAACTCTATAAATCAAAAAGATAATTTATCTTATTTTTAAAGTTTACCGACTAAGTAACAATACATAAAAATTAAAGGGACTAAATTTATAATTTAATATATATTTTAGACCCTCAAAGTAAACAAACATAAATAATAAAATAAAGATTAAAATATCGATATGGATGTGTAAACATAAATTTTTATTCAAATTTCGAGATCGATTTGGTCAAATGGATTTACCTATTTCAATGAATTTTTCAAAAAATAATAATAATAATAATAATAATAATAATAGATGAAAGTAATTTTATTTCCTCTCTCTTCATAACAAAAAAAAGAACCTTTTAGAAAGAAGAAAAAAACAAGAACTTTACTTTTTCTTATATTCTCTTTCAGTTCAGTTTAGCTTAAATTTGTATAAATTTGTTCTCCATTTCCAAACCTTTCTTCTTCAGCGATTTCAATACTCTGTTCTCTTTGTCCTTTTGGTTAACTCTTCTTCTTCCTTCTCTTGTATGGTTATGGCGAAAGCAATTCTTGTCACCGGCGGCGCTGGCTATATTGGAAGCCACACTGTTCTTCAGCTCCTTCTCGGCGGTTACCGGACCGTCGTCGTCGATAATTTGGACAATTCCTCTGAAATTGCTGTTCGTCGGGTCAAGGAGCTCGCCGGCGATCTCGGCAAAAACCTTTCGTTTCACAAGGTTTCCCTTTCGGTTCTCATTTTTGTTAATTTTGTCTTCATGTTTGCTCCTGAAACTGGTCGTCATTTTCTCGTTTTCTTTTGTTTTGATTTCATGGGTTCGTCGTTACTCTTTCATGTTTAGTTTCCTTTTAGAGCTTTTAATTGATTTTTTTCCCTTTCTGGTTCCGCTTCAACTGATTCAGCTTTTCGAATTTCTGTTCTGCTCTCATCTTCTTGCTAGTTTTAATTTCTTCTGCTGTTTTATTAAATAACATGATTATTTCAAAGACGTTATTTGTTCATAGTTTTTTTTTTAAAAAAAATTATTCTTTTGGGAATTTCTGACTTTCTTCCATCTTTGTTGCTGTACCTTTTTTCCCTCCCAGTTATGAAGTATTAGTAATGTTTGAAGTTACTTTTGAAATTGAGACGAATCATCTTCTCTGTTACTGAAATGTTTGTTTGATCATTCCTGACTTCTATCTAAATTAGAATTCTTGTCATATTTTGGACTGTATAATGCGGCAAAACATTTCATAATGATGTATATACATATGTTTCTGAATTGGTTTAATAAGAATTGCAATTTTCTTTTACTACAGCTGGACCTCAGGGACAAACGGGCTTTGGAGAAGGTGTTTGCTTCAACACCGTAAGGACTTGCTCTGCTCTTGAACAGTTCTTTTGTTGGATAGGAAAATAGAGATTCATTTAGTTAACATCCCTTCTGCCCGAAACTTAGATCTTGAATCGATGTTAAATGGAAGCTTTATTCTTTTTTTGATTAAGTAAATTGGTAAAAAAGATGCCGAGGGGGCTCCACCCATGTACAAGTGAGGCACACAAGTAAGCTTCCATGCTTATTGCTTAGTGTTCTTACTGTGGAATTTGTAAGATTAAGTTGGGATCTTTATACAATCTCCTATCACCCTATAATTGATCAAATTCAGCACTTTGATCGTTTAGGCTATCATATTGATTGACAAGTTATAAATAGAACAATCTTTTAATTCCATCTACAGGAAGTAAATTTTCCTATTTGTATTTAATTTGTATAATAGTGTTTTTAACTGTTTATATGTTTTGACATAACCTTTGTAATTCTCAGTCGGCTAATCTTCATCGCAGATTTGACGCTGTTATTCACTTTGCTGGGCTGAAAGCAGTTGGTGAAAGTGTACAGAAACCATTGCTTTACTATGACAACAACTTAGTTGGAACAATTACTTTATTGGAAGTCATGGCGGCCCATGGCTGTAAAAAGGTGTTTTTCCTATTTCATTGCTAGTAAAAATATTGTTCTACTGATATTAATCGAAAAGAATGTTTTCTGTGTTTATTCTTGAATATGCAAGGTTGACCTTTTCTTTTCTCTTACACTTAAGTTGCTCATCTGTAAAATTAACTACGTTCTAAGCTTGGTACCTTTAGTTTAAGAAAATTTCTAGCTTTATTTAGGGAAGAAGTTTGGGCATTCCTCGATCTTACCGTAACATGCATAGTTCACAAAATTTAAATGTAGGAACTCTGTACCACAAACAGTGAAAAGCATGACTTTTCTGGATTAAGCATATTTCTGTATCTTTGTTTCTTATTATTCAGATTAATGTTCTTGTTTTTTGAAGACCCAAATTCCTGAATAATAATTTTCGTAATGATGTTGATATTTCAGCTTGTCTTCTCATCTTCAGCCACCGTTTATGGTTGGCCGAAGGAGGTACCATGTACAGAAGAATTCCCCCTTTCTGCAGCAAACCCGTATGGACGAACCAAGGTATACAACTCCTATGCCTATTATTTAATGCGCACTGTAGTTGGTCATTAATTATGTCTAAGTTCTAACCATTGACTATCACACGAAAGAAATTATCTCATCAATTCACTTTTGCACCGTTGCTGTTTTCTTGTTTTTCTTGCTATTGACTGTTAACATGTGGAATTGATTCTCTTTCAGCTTTTCATAGAAGAAATCTGCCGTGACATATACCGTTCAGACTCTGAATGGAAAATCATATTGCTAAGATATTTCAATCCAGTGGGCGCCCACCCCAGTGGCTATATTGGTGAGGATCCCCGTGGAATCCCAAACAACCTCATGCCCTTTGTACAGCAAGTTGCCGTCGGCAGGCGTCCTGCCTTGACAGTCTTTGGAACCGACTATTCAACAAAAGATGGAACCGGAGTAAGTTTATTGTAGGAACACTAGAACCATGTTTGCAACATTATTGTGCTTGATTTGCCTAGTCTGAGGCTTCCAATAATTTTCTCTTCCTAATGTATACAAATGAAGTTTATGGAGAAAGATGATCATTAAAAGATCTAATGCCCTTTGCAGGTACGTGATTATATTCATGTCGTTGATTTAGCTGATGGACACATTGCTGCATTGCGCAAGTTAGATGTGGCTGGTATAGGTAATACACTCACTCTCAGGCTCTTTGCTTCTGGTAGTGCATAGTAGAGTTTCCTGATTTTTTTAGTTTTTATTTATGTTTAAGAACCGTTATGGAGGATGCTTGGTATATTTACCCCAAATTTCGATTTTGAGCTCTAATAACATTCATAATGCCGTGAGAATACCGTGGACTCGCTAATAAGGAAAATTCCTACCTTACATGAGAGAGTAATGTTTAGGGCCAGTTTGTGATTAATGTCTTGGGTTCTTTTCTAAAAAAGTCTCAGGTTCATTATTGTATGGCCTAAAATTTTGGCAACTGCCATGTTAAATTAATATAACTTTGGGCACTGAATTGTTATTTGCTCATAAGGAGGGAATTTGTTTGTGTTCAAAGTTTCATGCTTCTCTCTGATTTCTTCTTTTAAGAATTTTCATTTTATTGCATCCATAACAGCTAATAATGACAAATGAAAATTAAAGCATTCAAGAGTTTGAGCGGTATATGCCATTGATAGGTTGTGAAGTTTACAACTTGGGAACTGGAAAGGGTACATCGGTTCTGGAGATGGTTGCGGCTTTTGAAAAGGCGTCTGGAAAGGTATCTTTTACTCTATTTCATTTGCATTTGCTTCCAAGAAACTCGATCTCTTTGAATAGGTAGAATAAAGGGTGTTCTTAGTTATAAGTAATGTGCTCCTGGTTTCAGTGCCTTCCTCTGATTATGGTAAACTAGGCTTAATTGAAATGATAATAATGGGATTTCATATCTAGGATTTTAGTTTTCAGATTAGAGATGCTACTGTGATTCCAAATACCAAGGTTGGATGGTTCCAAGGGAAATTTGATGGTGATGGAACCTCAATAACCTATCCCGCATCCACAACAGAGTCGTCACCGACACTTCCACCACGAGCACAATTAACTAGTTTTTTTTTCCTTAATTTAGTTCTTGTCCACTTGAACTCCCTAAAACTTTTGAAGTCTTTGAGTGTTTCTTTATTCCATCATGGCTCTACTTCACCTCCCATCTGAATTCACTGGTTAATTTCTCTGTTCCAGAAAATTCCTCTTGTGATGGCTGAACGCCGACCTGGTGATGCTGAAATTGTCTACGCATCGACACACAAAGCAGAAAAGGAGTTGAACTGGAAGTATGTCTCCCTGTTCTTTACTGGTTTCCTTTATAGATTATATATTTTTACGTTCCACCTGCTATTTCCTATATGTCATGTCAAGTGGGCTTAGCTTGCTTTCACAAAACTAAGATTGCGTCTGGATTAACTTTCTAAGTATTTATAAATTTTATAAACACTTAGAAAGTAAATCCAAACGGACCCTAAATTGGTAACCAGCCCCTCATAAACACCGGATGAAAGTACTGCTTTATCAATTTATTTTCCTCAGTCCAGCATACGTAGAATGCTGTATCGGACTTGCTTACTACACGTTTCTCAAACCCGAGTTCTGTTCCAATATTATGTTAAAATTAGTTAGACATTTCTTGAAACAAACAACAAATATAGAGACCAGTGTAATCGAAAGGATCATCTTACAATTTCATTTGTGAATGCAGAGCAAAATATGGAATCGACGAGATGTGCAGGGATCAGTGGAACTGGGCCAGCAAGAATCCTTATGGCTATGAATCTCCAAACTCCAACTGATTGCTTATACTTTATATCAACTCTTGGGGCCATCTCTTAACCCTACACGCTTTTGCATTACTTTTACTTTTCCTCATAGATGTATTCTCTGTTATGTTATATAAACTTCTTGGTTATATTCCAAGTCGATCATCACGAAATATCGATGTTTTGAAGCCTATTTAATAAAAAAGCTCTTTTGCTCCGTCATTCTCAGTTCTATACTCTGAACTAGGACTTGGGAGTACCAGTTGAAAACAAAACTGAAACATGTTGGTTGCTTTGAACCATTTTCTGGTCGGTTTCGTCACGTGGACGTTCGGTTTTCTAATAACTGGGAGATGGCTGTTTTTTTATGGCTTCTAAACTGTTAGGTTTGTGTGATCTACAAGAAGTAGAATATTAATCGGTTTACTTGCTCTTGAAATAGTTCTAAATCTTTTCTTATCTTGCTTTTGGACTCGTATACAACTCGATTTTTCAAAAAAATAAAAAGGGTTCTCGGGATTGATGCTTATGTTAAATCAATAACTAACAAATTATGGGTATGGAACTAAATGATGGCATCCCAAAAAGGGTATGAACTGGCCGTTGAGAGTGGAATAGTTGAAATTTGAATTTGAAAATGTAGATTAGCTATGAGTTTGAATGGAAAAAAAATGGTAAATTGGTAATGACAAAAGGCATTATGATGAGTTTCAAAAAAGCCAAACAGAGATTGTGTGTTTAAAAATAAACTTAAATCAAAGCGACAATCTCTATGAGAAGAGGGTTTTTTTTCCAAGTGAGTGGACCCTTTCAACGGTTCAAAATATTTGAATTGTGTCTTTGTCTTTGCTTCACATGGAAATTCAAAGAGTTTTGAATCTTCTGCACCTTACCCTAAAATCAATTATGGTGTAGTACTGAGTTTCCTTAGCTTTTGACCGATTTAATTATTTGGGAGATTTTCACGTATAGAAAAAATATTAAATTATTTATAGAAAATAACAAGAAAAAAATACAACATCTATTGACTTCTATCATTTCTATGACTGATGGATCCTAATAGACTTCCATCATAACTATCTAAAAATTTTGTTATTTTGCGTAAATAGTTTCCCTTATTTTTCTATTTTAAAAAAATTTCCTAATTATTTTTGTATAACTCAATTGATTAACATGTTTGAGAATGACTCTTTTGAAATTGTCATGATGTTTGGGACGATTCTAAAATAGTCAAAATCATTTTAACACTTTCAAAATCACTCCTAGCAATAAGACATGCTCTAAATCAAGATGTTTGAGATTTGAATTTTCTCTCACTCGAAAAAATAACTGCAATATAAAAATAAATGTGCTTGCTTTTATCTAACTCGATTATCTCTCTCTCAAATAAAAAGAAATATTAGATTTTAGATTAATGTATTTATTACTAAATATGGTCTGACATTCTCATTTATTGTATTAATTTTAGAGTTTTTGATCTAGCGTAATTTTTAACTTTTTAATAATAGCTAAAATGAGCATAGCTCATATAATGTTTATGCTATCAACGTGAAAGTCATAGGTTCAATTCCCTCACCTCAAATATTGTCCAAAAAAACTTTTTAATGATGTACAAATAACTTACTCTCTCTAAGAGGACGTTCACATTTACTTTCTAAATGTTTATAAGTATAAAAAATATTTAAAAAATAAATCCAAACATACTCTAATTGTTTTATGTCTCGATCAAGGAAAAAAATCCTTATGTTATTAACAATTCAAATTCTCATATTTGGGGTGCAATATTATTATATTATATATAATGAAATTTCTCAAAAGCTTAGTTAGGAAGAGGACATAAATAGAACTAAAAATAATAACAAAAAAAAAAAAAAAAAAATAGAAATGAAATAGTGTGCGTTACAAATTCTGTAAGTATAAAAGAGGAGCCGTGTGCTTTCCACCGCCACTCCATAATTCTTATTTCCATTTCCAAATTCTTCAAACCCGATTCTCTCTCTCTCTCTGAGCCGGAGATCTCGGATTTTGAATTTGTTTCGAACATCGTCGTTGCTTCCATTAGTTGTCGGATCAAAGCGATCTGATCTGACTTTGTCTTGACGGATTTGGATCTTTGATTGCTAAAAATGGAGAATCTGATCTCTCTCGTTAACAAAATTCAGAGGGCCTGTACGGCGCTTGGTGACCATGGCGAGGCTAGCGCATTGCCTACACTCTGGGACTCCTTGCCGGCTATCGCCGTCGTCGGTGGCCAAGTCTGTTTCCGATCTCTTTCTTCTTCTTTTTGCCTTACTGTTTCATCTAACTGTGCTTGCTCCTGTCTCGTCAACACTAGTTTAGCGATCTGAGCTGATGGTGGTGTTCCGGGATTGAGATCTTCTTGCTCTTTCTTTATACTTTACTTTCTTTTATCGTTTGGATGGATGAAGACTTTTACTGCCTGAAATCATTAGTTTGGAGGTTTTTATAGCTCAATCAAATATTAAACATGGAGGATTTTGTGAATGGATTATTTCGTTGTCTGAATTTGAAATCGAGTTTGTTCTGTGGATCCGTGTGATTAATCGAAAGTTATGTTCGGTAGATAGGTGTAATATCTAAACTAAAGTACAACCGCGGCGACGCGATAAGTTTTTTGTGTCGGAACTTTCTTGATGGCAGGAGGCTTCTCCATGATCTTATTTTCTTCCAACTGGACGTCCTCTCTGTTACTATGTGCTGATTTAACTGGAGAGAGCTTTATAGCTCTTAAGCCATAGCCAATCAGAAATAACCTTCTCGTTTTTCCTCTCTCGCAGAGTTCGGGCAAATCTTCAGTGTTGGAAAGCATTGTCGGCAAGGATTTCTTACCTCGTGGATCTGGTAATTAATGGATGACCAAGACTCTTCGACGAGTAAAATATGCAGACTGTACTTTTTGGCTAAATAGTGCAAAATGTGCAAAATGTTTTACAGGTATTGTTACTAGGAGACCTCTTGTCTTGCAACTTCATAAAAGTGACGAAGGAAGCAGAGAGTATGCAGAGTTTCTCCACCTTCCCAGGAAAAGATTTACTGATTTTGGTAAATTTCTTTATACTTACATAATTATAATATTTCAGTTTTTCTTGTGTATTACTTTTTTTAGAAGATTTATTTATTATATATATATATATTTATAATAAGTATAATTTTACTACTAAGCAAAAAACGGCACTATCAAGACTAAGCACTCAGCTCAGTTTTAAAATTCTCGGGGAAGTTTGAGCCACAATACTCAGGCATGATGAATGTAATGTGAAAATGGTAGAGTGATGGATTTCTTTTCTTCTCTATGTGGGGGCTGACGGCAATGTTGGGTTGGGTTACATTCATTTGCAAAATATCATGAGTACTACTTTATATATTTCTTGATATCGATGATTTAATGCATTTGCCTAGAGGAACTTTCATATTTTTATGATTTGATTTAGCAAAAGTCTTGGACATCGAGTTGTGGTGACAAAGTAGTTGGCCAATGTTTCTGTGTACACTTTTGAATGAGGTTGCAAAAATGTATAAATGATTTGTTTACCTTACTTTTTTCTTACTGCACAAACTATTTTTGCAGTTGCTGTCAGGAAGGAAATTCAAGATGAGACTGATCGAGAGACTGGTCGTTCTAAACAAATTTCCAGCGTCCCAATTCATCTCAGTATATATTCTCCCAATGGTAGGTCAAGTATTTGATTTTTTATTTTTCTAACACATCTTTTGCACATTTTGTGTGGCATAGTATGAATTTTCTGTTTCATATTAACGATTAACTGACTTTCTTTAGTCAAACACTTGTTCCAATCTTGCAGAAATAACTTTCCCTAATAGTTCTTCATGAAGTTGCATGGTTGAGATCTGTCCTTGGAATAGTGTTTTGAGATATAGGAGAGTTTGAGAAATTGTTTTGAAAACCATTTTTTATTTTCTAAATTGATTTGAAAATGCATCTGGGGAATATTTAGCGGATATTAATGCTGCTATGTTTTTTGACTGTGAATATTTTGACACATGTAGCATTCATACACCTTCCTTGCATCTTCTCATATATTCTCGCTATTTTTCGAATCTTGGCAGTTGTAAACTTGACACTTATTGATCTCCCTGGGCTTACGAAAGTAGCTGTCGGTAAGTCATTTCAACTTATTCTGCTTTCTTATTCTTCTTGTTCCATGGTTTAATTTTGTTATATTAGCAATTACATAGTGCTAATTTATTTATTCTCTTGCAAAATTCAGAGGGGCAACCAGAGAGTATTGTTCAAGAAATTGAAATGATGGTCCGCTCCTATATTGAAAAGGTAAGGTTTGGCAAATAGTGGGTGCTCTTTTGATTTTAATCATCTATTACAACCTTTCGTTATCCACATAAATTTTTATTTCTTTCCTTTTTTCCTTCTCTCTTTCTCTTCTACAAGTGTTTTGTAACTTTAAACATAAAAATTTCATTCTGCTTATTAATTCATTTGTTATGCCCTTATGCAGCCTAATTGTATTATACTTGCTATTTCACCTGCCAATCAAGATTTGGCTACATCTGATGCGATTAAAATCTCTCGTGAAGTTGATCCTACTGGTAACACCAATGCTTTCAAGCTATTTGTCACAATTTTTTGCTAAAAAAGAAACGTGTTGCAACATTTTGTATACTCTGTTAATTTCTTTCTCATTGTTATTTCTGAAGTGTTCTTCGAAGATTTTGCATACTCTATGTTAATTTATTTCTCAAGTGTTCTTCAAAGGAGTAAATTTGTTTTTAAGGTATCTTTAACCCTTTGCTATATTTTTCTCTTAGGGGAGAGAACTCTTGGTGTGTTGACAAAGATTGATCTCATGGACAAGGGAACAGATGCTGTTGATGTAAGTTTCTTTGCCTCCCTCTACATCAAACATAAAGTAATGTAATTATACAAGCCCCTTCCTAAGAACTTAAGTAAAAATTGAAAAGGTTTGTTTTTGCCCCTTCATAGAATTGATATTTGAATCTTTTCCCCCTGCTGATTTGATGGATGTGTATCTACCTATTGTATCATGTATTCTAAATCACATTCTTTGCATTGCTAAGATATTGGAAGGCAAAGCTTACAGGCTGAAGTTTCCTTGGGTTGGTGTCGTGAATCGTTCACAAGCAGACATCAACAAAAATGTTGACATGATTGCAGCTAGGCGTAGGGAGCGTGAATATTTTGCTAGCACTCCAGAATACAAGCACCTTGCCCATAGGATGGGCTCTGAGCATCTAGCAAAGGTCCTTTCAAAGGTATGCTTACCATTTATTTTGTCTAATTCCTTCTTTTTCCCCCATTGGAATTGTGTAAAGTGGCATATTGTGGTTATTGATCTGACTTTTCGTAATTGCAATGTTAATTTCAGCATCTAGAAACGGTAATCAAGTCCAAAATCCCTGGCATTCAAAGCCTTATTAACAAGACCATTTCAGAACTTGAATCTGAACTAAGCCGTCTTGGAAGGCCTGTTGCAAATGATGCTGGAGTAAGTTCCTTGAAATTCAATGGCTGCCTCTAGTGTATTGGTTCTAAACCCATCTAATAGGGTTCATTTTTATTGTTTCAGTTTTTCCTGTTCAGCTTTAGGTTCAGTAAGATGGTTGGAGGGGTTGTTAATATATGTTTCTTCAATTACCTTCTCTTATGTTCATTTTTATTTGCTAATGCAGGGAAAACTATACATGATTATGGAGATTTGTCGTGCTTTTGATCAGAATTTTAAAGAACACCTCGATGGCGTGTATGTTTATGTTCCCCTCGTTTTCTTTTGTAATACACAGTGCTTCCTCCTTGATGACTTTTGTCATGTTTCCTAAGCAATTCCATATCCTGATCTCTCTACAGGCGTCCTGGTGGTGATAAAATTTACAATGTCTTTGATGACCAACTTCCTGCTGCTCTGAAGAGGTTGCAGTTTGACAGGCAACTGTCAATGGAAAATGTAAAGAAGCTTATTACTGAAGCTGATGGATATCAACCTCATTTAATAGCTCCTGAACAAGGATATCGTCGTCTTATTGAATCTACTTTAGTTACTATTAGAGGCCCAGCTGAGGCATGTGTTGATGCGGTATGTACAAAACAACTTGGTATTACTTTGGAATGCATGAAATTTATGCTTTACTTATTGAAATATTGATGCATGAGGGAGGGGGAGGTGAACGTTTGCTATATAGTCTTTCAGCTGTTAGGAGTTAGTTTTGACTTGAGCATTTTGTTGTTCTTGGCCTCTGCTTCAAGGACTTTGATCTAATGATTCTTCTGTCCGGTTAAAACCTGAATTTTAGAGTGATCAGTTATGTTTGATAATAGGTTTACATACTGTGTCCAATTTAAGCTTACCTGTTAAAATCTTTCCTCCATGGATCGGTCACTGACTACTGCATTTCAAAGATACTTTTATTTTTAGCAATAACATGTTTACATGTTTTTCACTTTTTTACTTCTCTCTTCCTTTTATCAAAGAGCACTGATGCACTATAATATATTCGTCAGTGTATTTTCTCATTATCAGATCTGAGATAACTGCCATTGTTTAAGAATATATTGGATACTCATCATTCTTCATATATATATATATTTTCTCTAATTTCAGGTGCATTCCATATTGAAGGATCTGGTTCACAAAGCTATGGGTGAAACTCTAGTATGCTCTTGAACCTTACATATGCTACACTTAAGTCTGTGTTATGATTCACTGCAGCTGGTTTGGTGGTTTCCAACTTAAAACAGTTTTGTATAAAATTTGATTCATTTACATAATTTGTCTTCTTGTACCGAAATATTCGTTCGTGAGAAGTGCTTTGTCCTGAAAAAAGAGCATCTTTTAGCTTCTGTTCACTCATGGAAGAAACAGTCAAACGATGTTAAAATTTGATCTTTTAGCCTTATTAGTTTAGTTAGATTGAACTTTGAAGTTATAGAACTTGTTCAAATTTGAACTCATGGAAGAAACAGCCAAAACGATGTTAAAATTTGATCTTTTAGCCTTATTAGTTTAGTTAGATTGAACTTTGAAGTTATAGAACTTGTTCAAATTGATTTGAGCTGCTTTTTATGAGATGAAGCCTGTCTTCTTCAATTTTAATTCCTACCTTAATTGGCAGTACTTAATCAAGACTGATGAAAAATCCCCAGTTTCTGATTTGTAAGATTATGTTTTTTTTATTTGAATCTTGTGTGAGTGTTCTGTTGCTGCTTTCAGGAATTAAAGCAGTATCCTGGTCTTAGAGTGGAGGTAGGAAACGCAGCTATTGAATCCCTGGAAAGAATGAGGGAGCAAAGCAAGAAAGCATCACTTCAGCTTGTAGATATGGAGTGCAGTTACCTGACTGTTGATTTCTTCCGGAAGCTTCCTCAAGATATTGAAAAGGGAGGCAACCCTACACATTCGATTTTTGACCGATACAATGACTCGTATCTAAGGCGTGTTGGTACGGACTATCCTATCATTCATTTACATTCTATGCTTCATATCTAAGACATATTTGATTAAAAATCAGCCTTGTTTGATTAATGATATGTATTTTCTTGTGGCATGTTGCAGGAACAACGGTGCTATCTTATGTCCATATGGTTTGTGCAAGCTTACGGAACTCGATTCCGAAGTCCATTGTTTATTGTCAAGTACGAGAGGCCAAAAGAAGCCTCCTCGACCACTTCTTTACTGAGTTGGGAAAACTAGAGGTAAAACAATTCCCTTCCTCCCATATGATCGAATATTCGAAGTTCGACTCTCTACCCATATTACAAATTTGCTATTTCCTGTGCAGCAAAAGCGCCTATCATCATTATTGAACGAGGATCCCGCGATCATGGAGCGGCGTTCTGCCCTAGCAAAGAGGCTCGAGTTATACAGAAGTGCACAAGCAGAAATCGACACGGTTGCTTGGTCAAAGTAAGATTGTTCCATGTATTATACATCTTCTTTCTGTATCTGGAATCTGGGAGGGAAGATGGCAGCAGCACAATTCTTTCATTCATACATTGCGGGGAAGAAGGTTAGCTGGATAAGCTGATTTTTGTTGTATTCAGTTTCCGACGCTATATAAACAAGTGATTTTCGCCATCTTTCTTCGACGCCCTTCGGGGATATGGATACTGATATCATATCTAGATTACCATTACACAATATTATATGAAGAAATACCTGCATTTCTTTTTCTTTGTTTTGAATTACTTGGAGTGACAAAAAGGTAAAAAAAAAAAGAAAAAAAAAAAACAGGAGAATCTTCTCTTTTGGAGCACAGGTTTGAGATTTTGGGGATGGATCTGATGGCTGAAACACGCTCAAAAAAGGTAAGCAAGCAACAATTTGGGCCCAAAGGTTTGAACTTATCATAGGGTGAATTGCATAGTTTGTCCTCGTGTCACTATGCTTATTATTAATTTTTAATTCTATAAATTCTTACGTCTTAGTAGTAAATTGTACTTTTTACTTTTGATTTTCGTTAATTCTATGAATATATTGTTACGAAAGAGCACTGTTTACATTTTTCTTTTGATAGATTTAAAGAAATTATTCCTAAATTTTGCCATTTATTTTAAAAGGACCTACTCTTTTAAAAGTTTGTTATATAAATCATTTGGCCTTTCCTTAAAAAACTACTGTGACGTGTTGTAGAATCTTTGTTTAGGTTCGAGTGTGATGTTATAAAAGAATATGGATATTTATTTTGTTTTGGAAAAAAAAGAATATGGATATTTTTTAAATAAAAAATTGGGAAAAAAAATATCAAACTATTTACAAATATAGAAAAATTCTACTATCTATCGGCGATAGATCTCAATTGCTTGAGCAATATAATTTTATCGCGATCTATCGCTTAAGTGATAAAATCTATCGTTGATAAACAATAAAAAAAATTTCTATATTTCTAAATAGTTTAGTTCATTTTTCTACATTTAAAAACAACCCAAAAATAACATTTTTTAGAATCTAGAATGCATTAAAGTTAAAAGCTGATTAATATAGGAAAATTATTTTAAATGACAAAATGGTGAAGTATTTACAAATATATCAAAATTTTACCGTCTATGTGCGATAGATTGTGATAGATAGTAAAATTTTGCTATATTTATAAATATTTTGATTTATTTTTTTATATTTGAAAACAGTTCATTAATATACCACTTCCTCCACTTTCTTTCTTTTGTGGAGATAACTACTCCTTTTATTTAACATTAACATTTGATGTCATTAAATGATGTATTATTTTATGGATCTCACATTATTGTGAAATGCTTCTTCTATGTCAAATAATGAGTAGAACTAGTGTAAACTTTCATACTATCATTGTATTAAAAAAATTATTAGGGTATACATAAATCTAGAAGACTCCATACTGAGTAGTAGTAAGTTGTGTTTGATTATAGGTCTACGATTGAGTTCATTTAAAAAGTCAATTTACACATGCTCTTATATATATAATTTAGGGATATATCACCGATGAGGATTGTGAATTAGATTTGTATTTTAACGGGTTGGAATTTAGTTTTAAGTAGCTTGAGAACTTTTGTCAAGCTCTGTATAATAGGTAAATTACAAGTTTGGCCTTGAAATTTAAGGCCTTTTACTCTTGGATTTTTAAAAATGGATCAATCTACTAGTTATAAAGTGTTGAGAACTAAATAGATACAAAATTTAAAAATTTAAAAATTTAACTAATTTAATTTGTTTTTGTTTTTCTAAAGCAGTCACAAAACTCCATTGCATTTTTTTTTATTATTTTAGGCAAGATCAACAAAATACTATACACCCACTTACTCTCATAACATCTCATAAAAAATAGAGGGAAAATGTTTTCTGAAAAAACATCTTTCCAATTTGGAAATTCCATATCAAAAAGAGCCTTGAGAGGATGCCATTGTTTTCCTCTCGAAAAATATGACAAAACTGCGTAATATCAATAGAGTTTTTAACAAAAAGAATGTCTTCAATAGGAATTTCAGCATTTGCAAAATAATGTTCCTCCCTATTAAGAAGCTTGACAATCTCCAAATTATCAGACTCGACCTCGATCTACAGATTATTTTTCGCCCACTCGTGCTCACTCGCAAGAAATTAAACTTGCAGTCACTCAAAATTGCAAGACTAGTATAATCTCGAACAAACTACCCTAATCCACTCCTACTTTTCTCATTCGACCAAGTGCATCAACATTTAATTTCTAACTGCCCACTGCCGGGGGGCACCCAACGTTGAATGAGGGAAGAGGGTTGGAAAGAGCTTGAATTGAAAGATAAGGTAAAAAGGTAAATTATGTGGATGGAAACAATGGTGGATTGAAGTGGGGCAGTGTAAAAAAAAAAAAAGAAGGGATGACCCACATCAAAAATCAAATTGTCAAAAAAGCAAACTTCCCGAATCCCTATGCCCATTATACTCTTCCACCTCCCTCCACTCCATTCATTATTTATCTACCCCTCTCATTTATCTACCACCGATGTCGATATTGTTACTGTTTTCACTCTCAATCAAAACTAAAATTTGATATATCCTTTTAAGACGAATAAATTTTCGTTAACATATTAAAGGGTAGCTCATTATATAGAATTGTTTGGGGCATTGAGTTAGTTATTATAGTTAATGACTATTATAGTTTGTAGGATATTATAGTCTATATTTGGAGGTGAACTATTTTAATCTGAGTTATAATAGTTTGTGTTTTGCGGCACAGTGTAGGACATAGTAAATACTATAACAAATATGGAAAAAGAGGATGAGTAGGAAATAGTAAACAACTGTAACAAAGTGAAATTTCTAATAATAATAGTGTAATTAATGATATGTTATAATAGTTAAAAATACTAACTATTATAACTGAAATTCCAAATATTGAGTAGGTTATAATAGCCTATTCCACCCACTCGAAGATGAGGCCCAAATATCTCCATAAATGTTCTAAATTTCACATTGATATATTGAATAAATTGATACGATACGTCCGTTATATCATAAAAAAATTATAGGACATACACCATAAACAATAATGTAAATATATTAATTTGCATAAAAAATTATAGGACATACACCATTTAATTTTCTTTCACTCACCTTTTTACATAAGTCGGTGAATATGAGTTCAAACAAATCTGGAATTTCAGTACTTTTTTGTTTCGGTCTTCATACCATGTTTATACTTACTTTCAAATAATTGCATTAAGTTTTGAGTGATTTGATTGAATTATACACTAATAATTTAAAATTATGGCAATTTTGAAATCTAGAAGTGGGTATGTAAAACTTATAAGTACTTGACTACTTTGAATTTGAGCCTATATTTATTATTACTCACTCTAAAAGTTAGAAATTTTAATTCCTATAAACTTTTAAAAATCTAATTTATTATTCGATGTAGAACTGTGAATGGGATTTTATATTTTTAATTTTGTATCTAAAAGGTAAAATAAAAAAAAACGTATTAAAAATTTAAATAATTTATTTGACAAAATTAAAAGTTTAAAAGACTTATTCAATACTTATTAAAATTTATTAATATAAAATTAAACATTGAAGAATCCATCGAGCACTTGTGAAACCTAAATTTAAAGTTGAGCTTAGTCACTATCTGAAAACATTCATTCTAAAATGACATGAAATACCTATTTAAAGAATTTTTTTTTAATGTTGTACATAATTATTTTTAGGGCAAATATTAATTTATACTCCTTAACTTTAGGAGTTGTATCAATTTAAACCCTAAACTAATAATTGTATCAATTTAAACCTTGAATTTTTGAAATTTGTATCAATTCAAACCTCGAATTAATAATTGTATCAATTAAAATCTTAAACTTTGATAAATATATCAATTTAAACATTAAATTTTCATATTAAACTCTAAATTTTATAAGTATATTTAAATAAAATATAATAGAGGGTTTAAATTAAAATTAAAATTATCCAATCCAAAATTCAAGAGTATAAAAAATTTATCCTAAGTTTTTTTTTTTTATTCAATAAGGACTCAGTCAAGACGAACTACCTAATATAATAATTTAAAAAAATCCTTAGCCGAAAGCCGCTTTAAAATAATGAAATTTGCTTAGTGCCCAATCCGTTAAACTTCAAAAAAGCTGGGAAAAAATTGAATTACAAATTTAGTTGGGACTAAATACTAACTTTCTCTCATTACGAAATTTATAATTTAACCAAAAAGAAAAAGAAAAAGAAAAGTGGAAAGAAAATGAGTAGAGTTCCACTTTGTTCTTTGTTTCAATTGCAATTATCCTTTGTTAACATCAACTTTTCTTTATGATTCAAAGCCATAGATTTGTCCCTACAAACTCAAATTAACTTTCATTACCCTAATTTATAAATCACAAATCCACAAATATCTGATGAACTTCAACCAAAATCTAAGATCAGAATCACTCTGCAATTCAATTCCACAAATTACTCAAGGGAGAGAGAGCTCAAGATCTTTTTGGATTTTTTTTTTTTTTACACTTGAGAGTATGATGGATTTGAACACTCAACTACTGATTAAATTTTCCAGAAGCAAACATGAAGAAGAAGAAGAAGAATTAGCAGTGGAAACCTAACACAGATCCATCACTTACAGCAATGGCGACTCTGCAACTTGATGTGGTCTCCACATGGTGAGTGAAGAAGTGCAATACCCTAACCCTACCGGCCATATTTACCTTCGATTCCATCTCCAGCGTCGGTCCGATTCTGTACCCGTTCATTCCTTCCGAGAAGGTCGGTCCAGCTCCAACGGCGGCAACTGGAGCGGCCAACGGGAATGACGGGACGGAGAAGGTCGCTGCCATGTACTGTGTCTGACCGGCGTCGATTTTACCGGCGGGAATGAACATGAATCCAATTTGAGAACCGGAGTAGAGGAGCTGAAAATAACTGTCGTAGTGAGAGAAAGAGGCTTTGTTAGGGTTTCTGACGGAGACGTACTGAGAGAAAGTGAAATTGATAGTGCCGTTGGCGACGGAAAAGGACGGAAACTGGATGGCGGAAACGGCGATCTTCGGATCCTGAGGCTTGAAGACGGTGAAGAAGACGATGAGGACAACGATGACGAGGAAGATTAAGAAGATCGTGGCGACTACACAGGACGCCAAGTTCGTGCGGCCGGACGGCGGATGGGGGCCGTGGGGTGTGCCCATGGCGGTGCTTACGGCGGAGTTGGAACGGATCTGATTTTGCAACAGAGGAGAGAGAATAGCGGCGTGTTTGGATGCAAAAGAATGGGATGTAAAACGATGGGGAAAAAAGGAAAGGGGAAGTAAGAAGTGTGGAAATTGTGTAAATAAAAGTTTTTTTCTATTAAAAAAATAATAAATTTATTATTTTGGGTTCTAAATTTGAAAAGTGGGGTTTGTTTGTTGTCTTTGTCTTCTTGGATTTTGGGTTTTAAATGTTTGATTCTATTGGGAGAGAAGTGAGAAAAATTATTGAAAGAGCTGTTCTAAAATGAACATAGTTCTGTTCAATTCACAATAAAATCGTACAATCAATTTTAGTGTATGAATTTTATTTTTTTTTTACATATTGTCAAAATAATAATAAATTGGTATTAATAAGTTTGAGTTCATACCTTTTCAAAATGAAAATGTTTGAAATATTGTGTTTGAAATTAAAAAGTTTGGATTTATAGTTTGAGATGGATAGTTAATTTAAATTAAAGACGTCAATTTGAATGTAATTTAGTTGATAAAACACTTATGATCTTTTTTTATGTTTAAGGTTCAATCTTGACTGCAACTCTAAACCTCAAATTAGCAAGGAAAATTATTTTAAATGACAAAATTGTTGAAAATATTTACAAATATAGCATAATAGACCTCCAAAAACTACTATTTATGTCGCGATAGATTACAAATAGACAGTAAAATTTTGTTATATTTGTAAATAGTTTAGTTTATTTTTCTATATTTGAAAACATGCCAATGAATGATTGATTTTTAAAATTTATTAAAAGTATAAGGACCAAAATGAAATGAGTTTCAATGTATGTATGTTTGGGAGTGATTTAAAATGGTTAAAATTACTTTTGTTATATTCTAAATCACTTGAAGCACGTCTTTAAACACTCAAATTTCATTTAATATTTAATTTTACATTTTTAAATGCAATTCTCATATTATCAAATTTGATTTTAAATGACTAAAATCATGTTTAAAAGTAATTTTAAAAATTACAAAAGTAATTTTAGCTATTTTATAATCACTTTAAAACATGTTCAGTACTTTTACTTTAAGAATGAACATTATGTTTACATTATTGCATATACTAGATTTTATGAAGACGTGTATTTAGATTACGAGGAATATTTTATAATTTTAACCTTTTTTTTCCTAAGAATATTTTATAGTTGAACTAGAGATAGATACTTCTAATGGTTGTGATACTAATTCCAAAATTAATCTACAAATAAATAAGATAACATAGACATATTCAAGTTCACATTCACATTCACATGAACAATTTTCCAAATCTTATATTTCCCTTAGAAGCCATACTCCTCCTTGAAGATAAGAATATGCTTGAAACTTGGAGGTTTTAGCTTCAATAATATGGAGTATTTATTAAACCTTAGGGAATATTATCTCTTCGTTTAAAAAAAATTATCCTTTATAATGAGATTTCTCTCTTGGATTATATTTTAAAGAGGAAAGAGAATATCTAAAATATATAGTAGGTCATATCTTTTATCTTTTATTTAATGTAATTAATCATTCAGATGTGAATAGACTAACTTTAGATATTTATTACGTTATTTAGACATAAAAAAATGTAATTTAATAAGTTTGTTTTTAAATGAAACATGGAATTTAAGTGAAGGTTTAACAGGTCATATGAATCAAATACGAGTATTGATTGTATTTTGTAGGTAATTAATTTTCTTAATTCAAAACTATAACAAAACTCACGATTTTGGCATGTGTAGCCGTCATGGCGATTTTCATATTTAACCGATAAAGTATTTTTTTAACAAAAGAAAAAAAATGTATTGCTAAAAAAAAAATCTAAAAATGTAATGTTAGCTATTTTGTTTTACATTAGGCAAAATTATAAATTTAGTCATTGAACCTTTAAATTTGTGTCTATTTGGTCTCTGAATTTAAAAATGTGTAACAGATTTTCGAAATCTTCATTATGTGTCTATTTCGTCTTTGAACTTCAAGAATATTTAACAGTTCCCTCATCTTTTAATATTGTATCTAATCGGTCTTCAATATGTTAAAAATAAAAATAAAAATTAAGGTTGTGTTTGGTAACCATTTTGTTTTTGGTTTTTAGCTTTTGAAAATTATGGTTATTTTCTCTAATTGATTTTCATCTTTCTTAAATAAAGGAATTGAATTCTTAATCAAATTCAAAAAACAAAAAACAAGTTTTTAAAAAGCTACGACCCGTTTTGGTAACCATTTGACTTTTTTGTTTTTAGTTTTTGAAAATGAAGCCTACAAACATCCATTTTCACCCCTAATGTCTTCTTTCTTATCTACCTTTTATCCATGTTTTCAAAAACCAAGCCAAGTTTTGAAAACTAAAAAAAGTAGCTTTTAAAACTTGTTTTTATTTTTGAAATTTGGCTAAGAGTTCAACATTTGTACTCAAGAAAAGTGCAAACCATTGTAAAAAAAAATGCAAGTAAATAAACTTAATTTTCAAAAACTAAAAATAAAAAACCAAATAGTTACAAAACGAGGCCGTACTTTTTAATTTTCAAAACTTGACTTGATTTTTTAAAATATTGATAGAAAGCACGATAACAAATTAAGAAATTTAGAAGTGTGAATAGAGTTTATAGGCATAATTTTTAAAAACTAACGATAAAATACAAAAAGATTATCAAATGAAGCCTAAATTATCTAATTTTATATTTAAAGAAACTTCAGATTTTGTATCTAATACATATATGAATTAAAAAAATTGAATAAATAACAAACTTATTAAGACACAAAATAAAAAAATTTAGATATTTAATAGATAGAGAATCAAAATTTTATGAACATATTAGACATTTAACAAAGTTTGTTGAAAGTTGAGGAAGAGATTTTTGAAGGTTGAAAGCCGTTATCTTCCCGCCCTAATTCAATTTCAAGCACAATCTTCACTCTCCGAATGGAAAATTAATGGCGTTTAATCTGCTAATTTCTCTAATCTTCATCTTCATTCCCTCCATTTTTCTTCAATCAACAGCTCTGCTAAACCCTAGAGCTTCTCGCAATCCTTTGGCGCCAACTCCTTACGGTTTCACAATCCCTCAAAATTCATCTTTTCCCATTTCACCCCTCGCTCCTCCGCCGTCGACTTCTCTAGTCCCCGCCCTTTTCGTCATCGGCGACTCTACCGTCGACTGCGGCACTAACAATTTCCTCGGAACCTTCGCCCGTGCCGATCACCTCCCCTATGGTCGAGATTTCGACACGCACAGTCCGACTGGAAGGTTCTGTAATGGAAGAATTCCCGTCGATTTTCTTGGTATTGTTAGTTTAGTTTCTTGATTTTTTTTTGCTTCTTCTTTCCGGTTAATTTTATGATTCTTAAACCTTTCTTTTAGTTTTGATCTCTGTTTCCTCCCCCCCCCCCCCCCCCCCCCCCCCCCCCCCGCTCTGATTTCCGATTTGATCTCAGCCCTGCGTCTTGGACTTCCATTTGTTCCGAGTTATCTTGGCCATGCTGGAGCAGTGGAAGATATGATTCAAGGAGTGAATTACGCATCTGCTAGTGCTGGAGTTATCTTCACTAGTGGATCAGAATTGGTACTTGTCTTCAATTTCAATCTATTTTATCCATTAGTTAAAATCATCGATAAATATGCAAATGGAACAGTTTCAAATCAAATTGATTTCTATTCCTTTCAGCAATTTAATGTTCTGTTTAGATTATAATATTCGTAAGTGTATAAAGGAGTTTCATAACGTATTAAGTAATCTTAGGTTGATTTAGATGGTAGAATATGATCGTTGTTCTATCACTTTTCGCATTATCCGCTAAGGACATGGAAGTATAATTTGGTATTATGGTTTCTCTTGCTAATTTCCTTAGCCTTTTTGAAATTTTGTTTGTGACAGGGCCAACACATCTCCTTTACACAGCAAATTCAGCAATTTATGGACACTTTTCAGCAGTTTGTTCTAAATATGGGCGAAAATGCTGCTGCTGATCACATTTCCGATTCAGTCTTTTACATATCAATTGGAATCAATGATTACATTCACTACTATCTGTTTAATATATCTAATGTTCAAAATCTGTACCCTCCATGGAATTTTAACCAATTTCTGGCAGCCACAATCAGACAGGAAATCAAGGTGATTTGATTATATAGTTCTCATTATATAATAGAAACTAGAAAGTATATATAGACATTAGCCATGATGCCATCTCTTTGCTTTCAGGATATTGTTTTTGTGCACACATTTTCATTTTCCAAAGTTTGAGCTCTTGAATCATTTTAGATATTGGACATTAACCCTTTATTGTGTATTGGGTGCTGCTCCTGCCTTGCATAGAAGTTCCATTAATTTATCAATTGTTCCAAAAACTTTCTAAAAGAATTTTGCATTCGTGGTCCAGAATTTGTATAACATGAATGCTAGGAGAATTGTTGTAATGGGATTGGCACCTATTGGCTGTGCTCCTTTCTACTTATGGCAGTACGGTAGTGAGAATGGAGAGTGTATTGAGGAGATAAACGACATGGTTATGGAGTTCAACTTTGCAATGAGATACATGGTTGAGGAGCTCGGCATGGAGCTGCCTAATTCAAGTATTATCTTCTGTGATTTGCTTCAAGGTTCAATGGATATTTTGAAGAACCATGAACGTTACGGTGAATGACAATCTAACTTCTTTTTACTCTCTTCGCCATGAACCGAATTTGCCTCTCTCATTGTGTCATTTTGTTTTTTCCATCTAGGTTTCAATGTAACTTCAGATGCTTGTTGTGGGTTTGGTCGCTACAATGGTTGGATCATGTGCATCTCACCAATTATGGCTTGCAAAAATGCTTCTAATCATATTTGGTGGGATCAATTCCATCCAACAGATGCAGTGAATGCCATCCTTGCAGACAACGTGTGGAATAGCCTCCACACAACAATGTGCTATCCTAAGAATTTGCAGGACGTGATAAACTCCCAATGAATGATACTTTGGTCAGACTTGTTCGTTCACAAAGCTGCACCAACACAAACACAAACACAATACCCGGTACCATTCACAACAACATTCATATTGCCTTTGTCTAATATTGATAGGAAACAGTGACATATAAATAGATTTGTAGAATTCCAAATGCTATGCTTGTTTTATAAAAGCATGGTAGTGATTGGTGCCTATTTGGTAATTGATAGAGATTGAAATAAAATGATTGCTTATATTTTGCTCTAGTGCCTTTTTGTAGTCAGTGTTGAAGTCTTTTTTTGAAACTTTTTTTTGTATGCGTTTGTTTTCTTTCATCTTTTCAAATGAAATGTTTGGTTTCTTACCATTATCTTCTGCTTTGCTTGGCCATAGGTGAGGAACTATAATTGTTGTTATACATTAATCTTGATAAAGTAACTAAACAGGGCAAATGGTTGATAGGAATAGGATAGAAAAGTATTTGTAGGTTGTTGCTCTTCGTCCTATTATTTTCATATTTTGTTTTATTAACATCCAATGGAACATGGATTCAGCACATGGAGCTCTATAGATTCAAAAGGTAAAAAAAATTATATATGTAAGAATCTTCTTTGTGTCTTGATCTTTTGGGTCACAGAATAGTGTTAGAGAACGTGGATATTTTTTAATGTTTTTTTTTGTTTAATCTATAAGGCATTTTGGTAAGTAATGATAAAAGTAGAGTATTTTTTTTATATCAAATTTATATTCGTTATTTACACCTCTGCAATGTTGAACTAAAAAGGAAGAATATATATATATATATATATATAAGAGAAATAGTAAATAGAAATGTTATCAAACGGATCAGTAACGATGTAAAAGAAAAATTACACTAAGTGTAAAAGGAAAAAGAAAGTGCTACCGAATTTGAACCTAATTCTCGATTTGAATAAAATATAAATCTTTTAAATAATTTAATCCCATTTATTTTTGCATTCCAAATCCTATGTTAATATAGCCTAAAATTGAAATAGGATGATGATGAATAGGTAACTATAGATTACAACTGACATGTGGAAGTTCAAATTTCCATACGCTTTTATTGCACTAAAAAATATGAAAAGTTGCTCTAGATGTGGTAGTATTTTTTTTTCTTCTAATTCTTTTATTCATTTTAATCCACATAATCTTGAATTATTAGGTGTGTTTTATAGTGACTGATTGCTACATTTATTTTATTTTTATCTCATTTTTCTATCCTAATTTCAATATAACTCTACCTATTTTTTTTTTTTTAAAGGTATTGAATTGCTAAAAAGAGAGGGGACCTCAGAGTTCAAGGTCAAGACACAAAGAAAACACCACAAAATAAAAGAACGAATAATGACATACAAACAAATAGAAAGAAATAAAGCACATACGATTCAAGGGAAATGGTCCCAAGGAGAGGAGGTCGTTAGGTCCCCACAAGAGAAGCCCCGAGCCACTTAAAACAATAAATAAGAACCTCAAACTGAATATCCAGACTAATCACTTGGGGGGGAGGGGAAGAATACAAAGTAGCACCATGGATACGCATTTACACTCGCGCCAAACATGATAAATAACAACACACTAAGCAACTCTCTAGATAGTTGATTACCTATGCCAAAGTGACAAATCTAATTGAGTTTCGTATTTCAATGCAAGATTCTATGAGAATACCTTCCCACAAAAGCATGTTCCCCCAAGCGGCCTTTACTAAAAGGACATTAAAAAATAATTGATCCCTAGGCTCAACTTCACATGTACATAGAACACAGTTGCTCGGTATATCAGAGCACCATCTACGAATATGATCTCATGTCTTTCAACGATTTCAAACAACAAGCCATGTAATGAACGGATGTCTGAGAATATTACCTCCAAACCAAAAGAGACTAGTCCAAGATACCACAAGATGCCTAGGATGTAAAGACGCCCAGACACTAGTGACAAAAAAATACACCATATCAATAAGGAAGTCAGGTTACACTATCCTCTCGACTAACCTCAGCACTATAAAATGTACCTGCAACGAGAGATCAACCAGCTCTTTAGAATTAGAAGAGTCCCAAGTCCCATCATGACGTAGAAAATTACCCACTTTAGCATGGAGAGAACAAATGACATACAAAATAAGTACTAAACTGATGGAAGATAGGGTCCCTTTCAAGCCAAGGGTCAAATCAAATCGAACAACGTCACCCATCACCACTATTGTCGTAAAATGGCTGTGTTTGATGAGTTACATATCAAAATGAAAAATATAAAGGTTAAAACACAATCTAAACATGTCAATCTAAGTATAGATCAACAGATAAAACACCAATTATCGTAAGGTTGATGTTTCAACCCCCAACTCATAAAAAATATTAAAAAAAAACCTCAATGTGAACTTTCTTTTAGCTCAATAGTTACCGTTGAGGAGATCTAAACTATTTAAATGGGCGAGATTTCGGATTGACACATAAACTTTCTTTTGTAATTTACATGTACTTCTGATGATATTTGTTTTGCAAAAGGACTGAATCATTAAAAAAAATTACTTGTTAAAGTTTAAAAATTAAGGGCCGTTTAAATAAACTAGAGAAAAAATTATTTTTTAAAAAAATCATTTTATTTAAACACTTTTGATAAAAATGGTTTAAAATAAACTCTGAAAGTGTTTCAAAAGCTTGAGTAGTTGCTAAACAATTCAATTTTTTTTCTTTCTAAAATGACTTATTTTTAAAATTAAATCCTTGAAAAGTTAATGCAAATACACCTTAAATTATTATAAATTTGAGTGTATAAAGAATAAATTTACAGATTAATGTTTAAAAGGTTAAATTATATTTTTTTAAAAAATTATTATAAATAGAAAAAATATGCACTATTTACAAATATAGAAAAATTTCATTGTCTATTCGACTTCTAGTAGGTGATAGACTTCTATCATTAGTCTATAACCGAGTGATAGAAGTCTATCTGATCTATAGCTCATAACAATAAATTTTTTCTATATTTATAAATATTCGACTCATTCTTCTATATTTGAAAAGCAATTCATTTACTAAATTACTACGACCAAAAATGCATTTGAATGGATAGATTTTGCTTTGCCGAACCCATATAAAAGGGCACACCATGTACTAAAGCCCGTCTTCAACCTCTTCCTATCTCGTATTTCCACTTTTCAAGCTGCAGGTAGCAGAGAAATGGAACTTATTTCCATAGCTCCATTGAGTTCTTTCATTGTCTTCACCTTAACCATTAAAGCTCTTTAATACTTGATTCCCCTTTTGTTCTTCACAAATGGCCTCCATTGATTCACTGCTATCTCCGAGGGCTTTCCTTCCAAAATCCTCCTTCAACCAACCCACCCCGCGGCTGAACCATGTCCAAATTAAGCGTTTCAATTTCACTCGGAATCCCAGAATGCCATTGTTATTTCTTCACCGAAACAGGTTTGCTCTCTGCTTGGCAGTTTCAAATTCTTCGGAATCACCGTTACAGTCCTCCGGTGGCGATGAAGCTGCCGGAGATGATTTCGTAACCAGGGTTTTGAAGGAAAATCCCAGCCAATTGGAACCCAGGTATTTAATTGGCGATAAGTTTTATACTTCGAAAGAGAAAGAGTATTTGAGTAAAAAATCGGAGGTGGGTGTGTTTGATTTCGTGGTGAAGTGGTTGAATTCGAGAAAGAAGTCGAAGGAGGAGGGGATTGAGGGTCGTAATGAGGGTGGAACTAGGAGCGAGGCTGTGTATTTGAAAGACATTTTGAGAGAATATAAAGGGAAGCTTTATGTGCCTGAGCAGGTTTTCAACACAGAGTTATCGGAGGAAGAAGAATTTCATAGAAGTCTTGAGGCGTTGCCGAAAATGAGCTTTGAGGATTTTCTGAAAGCCATGGATAGCGACAAAGTAAAGTTGTTGACTTCAAAGGAGAGTATAGCCACGTCTTATGGCAACAGGTTCAGAGATTTCATTGTCGACCTAAAAGAAATTCCAGGTGAAAAAAGCTTGCAAAGAACTAAATGGTAAACTTGACTTGCTTACGACCTTTCTTCTGCATTTTTACTCCATTTGTTCTAATAAATATGCATTTACCAGGGCGTTAAGGCTTGATGAGAGTGAAGCTCAAACAGTATTGGAGCAGTATACAGGTCCGCAATACCAAATTGAGACACATACCTCGGTAGGTAATCAATTTCTCAAACTAGTTTTAGTTTTGACAGGTTGAGTAAAGATTTTTTAGGTTGCAGAATCTCTTTACTCCCAATATTTTTCATTTTTATTAGGAATTGCCATTTTAGGTGTGGACTTTGTAGATTTAGTTTGTAGTGTTCCCTCTTGGTTAAAGTCTGAAAAGGAGGGAGAGCTGGCAGGCGGGTTTAGAAATCCTAGAGTGAACAGATGGGTTGAGTAAAGCTTTTTGGTACCTGAATCTTAATGGAAATTTTATTTTAAATTTTATGAGTAACATGCTACCAAAAAGTCACTTGATGTAATTCAATCTTTTTAAAAACTTACAAGAGCATATAGACATAGATATGATACCGAACACATCGTTAAGTTTTCTTCATTCATCCAAACCCAATAGTGGGGTTTCTCTCTTATACAAAATAATATACATATTTTTTAATCAGAGTGAACCTTTCTTGGGACTGTGTATTTGAGTTGGAATGTGTATCCTAGCTTTTGTATAAGGTATTTCATCATTAGTCTACCCCTTCTTTACTATAAAAATTATGTTCTATTTCCTTTCGTCAAAAGGGAATATGAAAAAAGGCTAGAAGATTTGATGTTCATCTTCCCTGATATCTTTGTTCTTATGATACAGTCTTGGGTGGGAAAATTGCCTGATTACCCTCATCCTGTAGCGTCTCGCATATCTAGCAGAATGATGGTAGAGCTTGGAGTAGTGACTGCTACAATGGCTGCTGCAGCGGTTGTTGTTGGAGGGTTCCTAGCTTCTGCTGTATTTGCTGTTACCAGTTTTGTCTTTTTGACTGTTATTTATGTTGTATGGCCGATAATCAGACCATTTTTTAAGCTTTCTCTTGGTCTGATATTTGGCATTTTTGAGAGGGTTTGGGATAACGTTGTTGATTTTTTTGGAGATGGAGGGATTTTTTCCAAGTTTTACGAGGTTTACACTTTCGGTGGTGTCTCTGCTAGTCTTGAGATGTTAAAACCAATTATGGTCGTTCTTTTGACCATGGTTCTTCTTGTTCGCTTTACACTTTCAAGGAGGCCCAAGAACTTCCGCAAGTGGGTATGTCCTTTTCTATTAATTTTTTCCGTCTGTGTTCTTGCTTTCCATGCATTTACATCTTTTGCAACTGTTAGAAACTTAGAGGTAAAAATAATATGGACATCTTTCTTACTCCTTAGTCAGCATCTCCAAAGATCAAAGACAGAAAGAATTTCTCATTTTGATGGAAAGCTTATGAAATGTTATCTTTTCCTTGCTCTCTTTATCATGTAGGATCTTTGGCAAGGGATTGATTTTTCACGCTCCAAAGCAGAAGCTCGTGTTGATGTTAGTACTCATTTCAAGTTCTTATAGTTCTCTTAGAGTAAAGGATATATCTATCCTAAGCATCATCTTGTTGCTCTTGAATGAAAATTTTCAGGGTTCAACCGGAGTCAAGTTCAGTGATGTAGCAGGAATTGATGAAGCTGTGGAGGAACTCCAAGAGGTACTTAGCCATCAGTTGAGGCCTCGCCCATCATTCCTTTCCTTTATAACTTTCATTCTATCCCTCTCTATGCTCAAAAGAAACAATGGGATCTTTCATAATTTTGTCTTTTTTTTTTTTTTTTTTTGGATAAGAAACATTTCATTGATGAATGAAATATCCAAAGAGATACAAGAGAGGCCAATATAAGCCCAATAAGAGAGTAACAGAGACCAAAGAAAACATGAAGGCTTTCATAATTTTGTCTTACAAAGAGAGAATTACATTTCCGCAATTATCGTAATATTTATGGTGAAATTTGAACCATCATGTGGAACTTTCTTTCCCTTTTAACTCTTTTGTTTGCTTGAAATGTGAGTGCTCAAGCTCTTTATTATTATTTTAATTTTATATAGATTAAGAGGCAGGGAAATGGGAAAAGTTGGGAATGGTTGGAGGAGATGGAACTCATAAGCCAGATGTCTTGATACTGACAACAACTACATTTTTCTTAAAAGAAATGAAAATCAACACTTTTATTAGTATATATGAAAGAAAACAGCATGCAACAAATGAAGCTAGAACAAAGGAGCCGTGCAAAATAACAAAAAAATATACAAGTTACAAGAAAAGGCTTCGATTGTTGAAAAAACTACATTCTTTCCTATAGTATTCAAGGATTTCAATCCGATTTTTACACCTTATCCATGTGAATTCTGTTGGAATAAGATTTTACTTTTATGGCATTTATCTTGTCGTGGGTTGTAATTTTGTATCTGGTTGATAGGCTTCTCATCTCAATTTACGATTTAAATGATGTACATTGATATATTTATTGTGTCTTGAAAGCTGTAAGTTTTAATCTTGTGGTGGATTTACCTTTTTATTATTATCCTGTTTAGTTGGTGAGATACTTGAAGAATCCTGAATTGTTTGACAAAATAGGAATAAAGCCTCCTCATGGAGTTCTTCTAGAAGGACCTCCTGGCTGTGGTAAGGTTAGTTTCACTCCCTCTGGATCTGGAAATATTTGAGCTGTGTAATATTCATTTACACATGTTTAACTCCAGCCACATATTTCAGACGTTGGTGGCCAAGGCCATAGCTGGTGAAGCTGGTGTTCCATTTTACCAAATGGCTGGATCTGAGTTTGTTGAAGTTCTAGTCGGTGTTGGTTCTGCTCGTATTAGAGATCTGTTTAAGAGAGCAAAGGTGATACTTCAATTCTTGGCACCTTGGCACTTCAATAAGTTATATGAGTTCCATGCCATGAGTGAAAGTAACTTTAACTCTTCCCATAGTATGTTTTTTTCTTGGCTTATTGATTATCAACTTTGGAGCTCCTTAACTGATGAGCTAGTAGGACCTCGTATAAGGTTTTTGTTTTTAAGCTTAGATGGTTTGCCTCATTGGCTAAACTGTCATTCGTCCGGCTTTTGGAGAAAGTTGGGGTCTTCTCAGTGGTAGTTGGAAATGAAAAAATGCTTTGACTAAGAACAATGCTCTATTCAGCTTATCTGTTATCAAATAACTATGTATGAAGTTTTGATTGTAGAGTTTCACTTGTCCATTGTTTCTAAAGTCAGTTATCTATGTTATCTATATGCAGGTAAACAAACCATCAGTTATCTTCATTGATGAAATTGATGCCTTGGCAACTAGGTATTCGTGACGTTGAAGTTCTTTGGTTTTAGTTTAGATAATATATTACATTTAATACAGCTCATTATATGACATGTTATATTGTGTGACGGTGGCAAGTGTTTGGGACATTTGGAGATACCCTCTAAGATCAGGGGCTTGGGGTTCACGCCCCCGAGTCGAGAACTTAATAACTTGGTGAAATCTCTCTAAAAATTAGTGGGGTGGGTGGTTCATGAGCACAATGGAAGGAGTGGGGTCTCAACACCCCATGTTATTGGATATTAGGTGTCATTTATTCTGTTAATCTATTTTCATGTCTTTTAAGCAACAACCAAAAAACCAAAATGTCTATTTTCAGCTGTCTTCATTCTTGTAATTACTATTATGCCTCAGGCGTCAGGGAATTTTCAAGGAATCTACGGATCTTCTCTACAATGCAGCTACCCAAGAGAGGGAAACCACATTGAACCAACTTCTCATAGAACTTGATGGATTTGATACTGGAAAAGGTGTTATATTTTTAGCTGCCACAAATAGAAGAGATCTGTTAGATCCTGCACTTCTCCGACCGGGTCGTTTTGATCGAAAGGTTCAATTCTTTGCGTCGTGAATGTAATTGCTTGTTTTTCTGCCTGTGGAAATGAATACAGAAAGATATCAAGTGTGTTTTTCTAATATTCTTGAAATCAAGTGTTTCTTAATGCATGGCATCATTTAAGAATTCGAATACCTGCGTTTCTTGTGATAGAGAAATTATAGTGCATTCAAATTAAAGATTATTCATGATGATGACCTTCTAATCCTTTTAAATATATTTTCCCCTGGCAAGTAAACAAATTTTCCTTGCTAATGTCATGTGTTCATACATATAATATATAAAATATCAAGTGTGTTTTTCTAATATTCTTCATATCAAGTGTTTCTTAATGCATGACATCATTTAAGAATTCGAATACCTGCGTTTCTTGTGATAGAGAAATTATAGTGCAGTCAAATTAAAGATTATTCATGATGATGACCTTCTAATCCTTTTAAATATATTTTCCCCTGACAACAAAACAAATTTTCTTTGCTAATGTTACGTGTTCATACATATAATATATAAAACATAAAAGGTATAGAGCATGTTTTTATGACTTTTGTCTTTACTGCTGAATGCCTTCTTGGGGCATTCATTTGTAGATAAAAATCCGTCCCCCGGGTGCGAAAGGGAGACTTGATATCTTGAAAATTCATGCAAGCAAAGTGAAGATGTCAGACTCTGTTGATCTAAGCATCTACTCGCAGAATTTACCTGGTTCGTTCTTTTTTGTGCTTTTAATATTGATCTGTAACTTTGTTTCTTAGAACTCAAGGACACAGTTGTACAACCTATAGAACAGATCCTGTTCAAGTAAGGTCGTTGATCTGTAACTTTGTTTCTAGTAATGACATATCAAATAATCAGGTTGGTCGGGAGCGAAGTTGGCTCAACTTGTCCAGGAAGCTGCTCTTGTTGCTGTGAGGAAAGGGCATGAATCTATTGTTCAGTCGGACATGGACGATGCAGTTGATAGGCTCACTGTTGGACCAAGACGTATCGGCATAGAGCTAGGTCATCAGGGACAATGCCGGAGAGCTACCACGGAAATAGGTGTTGCTATAACTTCACATTTGCTTAGGAGATATGAGAATGCAAAAGTTGAATGCTGTGATCGCATTTCAATCATCCCCCGTGGTCAGGTCTGTTCAAATGCTTCCTTATTCATAGGGATCAAATTTACTTTAGTTTCATAGGTGCCAAACTGACATGTTAGACTTAATAAAAGGGTAAAAGAAAAACTAACGCTGAAACCAATGCTTTTTTTTTTCCCCTCTTTTTCTTGTTTTTCTAGAAAATTAAACTGATTGTCCAACTCAAACCTCGAGAACCGATCCAAACAAAACTGATTAGCTTGATCCAACTCCAACCAATCCGTTTATTTTGTGGTGTTATACTCTCATACCCATTCCTTAAAATGTTTGTACCTTTTCACATGCTTATGGTGGTTTCCGCATTCATTTGAATGGAAGAATTTATCATCAAAAGCCAACTACTCTCCAGGCTGTAATTCTGAAATTTCATGTGGGACAGTTGGGTTCTTATGAGGATCCTTAGTTTGAATGTGAGTTCTTGTTGAAGAGGGGTCTTTTTGTAGTTGTTCTTTTGTGATCAAATGCCAACTGAAATACTTTGCTATAAACTCTTTGGCTTCTTGGTGGATATTTTTCTCCAACTCTTTTTTCTATTGGCTTAGCGGCCTTAGTTTTTAACTGAAATTGGTTTCTTATCGAAGAGAAATATTTTCTGCAGACATTGTCACAAGTTGTGTTTCGCCGGCTCGATGATGAATCATACATGTTTGAGCGACGACCGCAATTACTTCATCGTCTCCAGGTTTGCTAACACGGAACTCAGCATGCCACTTTAGATTGTGCCTTTGCCGGTATTAAATTTGCACCTCTCTTTTCCATCATCTGAAACTCTTGACACAAATGCCCATCCTTCTGTAGGTTTTTCTTGGAGGCAGGGCTGCAGAGGAGGTCATATATGGGCGGGACACATCAAAGGCATCGGTTAACTATCTTGCTGATGCCTCTTGGCTTGCTCGTAAAATTTTAACAATGTCAGTTAACGATTCTCGATTTTGAACTGATTTTATATGCACGTGTCATTCGCTTTACATGGATGGTTGCTTCTCTTCTGTAGTTGGAATTTGGAGAATCCCATGGTGATACATGGGGAGCCACCACCATGGAGGAAGAAAGTGAAGTTTGTTGGTCCAAGGTTGGATTTCGAAGGCTCTCTTTACGATGACTACGATCTAACTGAACCCCCACTGAATTTCAATTTAGACGATGAAGTTGCTCGGAGAACTGAAGAGCTGGTACGTGACATGTATGATAGGACGTTGGCTATGCTCCAGAGGCACCACGCCGCATTGCTTAAAGCCGTAAAGGTAAATAATCCAACCGTGTCTGAAAACAGTCAGAATTTTCTGTTTTACAATTTCAAGAGTTTTCCCGGAATTGAATTGCAGGTTCTCATCAGCCAGGAGGAAATAAGCGGAGAAGAAATCGACTTCATTCTAGACAATTACCCTCCACAAACACCTGTTAGTGTTCTTTTGCAAGAGGAAAACCCTGGAAGCCTTCCATTTGTAAGACGAGAACGAGAACAGGAACGAGAACAGGAACGTGATTTCGAGTACGCTGCCATTCCTCAGTCAATGAGTGAAGCCTGAGAAGGATGCAAAATCTGTATGTGAAATTGGTAGCTGATGATGAGGCTCCATGACCTTATTAACAAGCCTCTCTTTTCCCTGCATGCTTTTGCATTGCATCAGTTTTTGAAGCTTGAAGATGGTAGCAGCTAAATTGAGATGGCAAATATTGTCATATTATGATCTCAAAATTCACATTTTTTTAATAAGCAAATTCTCATAGGTTAAATTTGCAATTATTAAGTCAATATTATATATTCTGTAGGTAGAACTTTTGATCTTTATATACTATATTTAATATATTCTTTTTCCTACATGGTGGTTTCTCTTCAAGATCTTTGTATTAATTCAAATTCAACTTCTTGGTTTAAATTCAATACCAATTTCAGTTCGTTTGATGTGTCTTAAAACATAATGATTATTTCTATGAAAAGTTCATGGATTATGGATAAAGAAAGGATATTTTGGCGTAAAATTATTGCAAGTTATTATTATTATTTGGTTAAATCACAAATTTAGTCATAAATTTTAAAAATGTTAAATAGGTTTATGAAGTTTTTTGAAAAATTGAAACTTTTTTAAAATTAATAATTGATCTATTAAATAAAATTTAAATTTTACGTCTAATGAAACTTGTAATTTAATTAGTGTCTAGAAAATATTAATGTTCAATGAGTAAATTTGTAATTTTGAAAATTTAATAATCAAATAGATAAAAACTTCAAAGTTTGAGGATTAAATTTGTAATTTAACTACTGCTTCCTCAAAATTGTAATAAAAATGAACTCAGTCAAACACATTTCTTAGCTTTGACATTTTTTATTCTCCTAAACTCATACAAATAAATCAAAATATTTTTTCTTAATGATTAAAACAAACAAAAGTCGAACGGACAAAATGAGCATAACTCAGTTGATATAGTACTTGTACTATCAAATTTCGAAGTTAGGAGTTTGATTTTTTCACCTCACATATGGTTTAAAAAACAAGTTCGACGTTAAAAAACAAATTAAAATAAAGAATTTTCAATAAACAAGATACTACATATATATTAAAAAAGTGAGTTATAAAAAGAAGGATAATTTTCAAAAAAAAAAAAAAAAAAAAAAAGCTATGAGTTAGTAATAGTGGGTGTATAATAGATGATTTCCTCACAATTCCAAGAATTAAAATTAAACAAATATCATATAGGAGTTATTGTATCAAGTAACAATTTTAAAAATAATAACTAAGTGTATAGCAACATTTTAAAAAAATTACAAATATAACAAATTTATAAGTAATAGACTTTTGTCGCTGATATACTCTTATGGTTTATCAGTGATAAACCACTTAGACCACAAAGTCTATTACTGATAGACTTTGCGATTATTTTAAAATATTGGTATATATGTTAATACTTTGAATCTGATTATTATATTTACACGGTTACTACCATATAATATATTAATTATGTCACTAATTAATAAAATTAATCAAATACATCTTACAATAAAAACGAATATGGAATTACGAAAATACCCCCCACGATAAACAGACTGACTGACAGAGAAGTTTCACACGTTGGGAATTTTCTCCTTTTCGTCGTCTGTTACGATACCATTCACGGGTCACTAACCCAAAACCTCCACCTCCACCTCCTCCTCCTCCTCCTCCTCCTTCCGCCTCTCCGATTCCAAAGAAATTCCGGCTCCGTCACCAGAGATCATTTCTCCAGCGTCATCTCCGGCGCCGACCAACGCATTTCATGTTCCAAACTCCACAGTTGACCATATATTTCATAGTTGAGCTTCTCACGGCGACGGCGCGTTTACACACCTTCCGCTGAAACGCGACGCGACAAATTTCCTAGGGTTTCATGTTTTGTATGGTTGGACGTCATACGGAGGCTTTCATGTCGTTTGAATGGAGATTGTCTCTGCTGCCACCATTGCCTTGTCGTCCCAACCCTTCCCTATAGCTGCGATTGTTACTTTCCTTTGTTTTCTTCTCGCTCTTTTCGTCGCCGTTCGATTGGTTTCTGTTCCTTACATTAGAAGGACGAAAGCGCTACAATCGGTGGGCCTGGGTACAAGGAATTGTAATTGTACCTGTTCGCTTAACGGTGGTGTGGTTATTGGGGGTTTGGACCCCAGGGCTGCGATTACTTCTTCGACTAGTACGAGTATGCCTTATTTGAACGGTCGTGCCGTGGAAGTATTGGAGAAGTCGCCGGTGGTTGTGACGGAGCGGCAGACGGGCGCTTCGATGATGGAGCAGTTGGTGCCGGAGATTACTACGCACGCTCTTAGTTACTTGGATTATCCCAGCCTATGCCGTTTGTCCATGACTAATTCGTTGATGCGCAAAGCCGCGAATGATGATAATGCCTGGAAAGCGCTTTATCATAAGGTACGGACTAGGTTTAATCTTCTTTTGTACGGTTTTCGTCTGCTAATTTATTTTTCTTCTGGAAGATGAGTCCCGGGGAAGAAACACGAAGGGAATATAGAGTCTGTGTACTTGGCAATTTGTTATGAATTTTTGCTACCATCGTCTCATCTACATTTACTGAATTACCTCAATGTCTTTTTGTAATTTTTGAGGGGAACGAATTGACTGTATTAACTTTTATCTTTCAAGTAATGGAATCGTTTCAGTTGATGGCTTGTGACCAAAGTTCTTAGATTGCAAGTATCTCTGTGCTTTCCTTGTTGTGTTGTTCTAGATGTTTAAATCTATTTAGGATTCTCTGGGGCTGAAACAACCATTTCCATGATCTTTTAGGACTTCACACGGGAACAGGATACTGTAACTCCAATTAACGGGTGGAAGGCTTACTATGCTGCAACAAGAACAATTATGAATATTAATGCCCAATTCTATAACATCATCAGAGACAGGTCTCTTCAAGCGATGAGTCGTTTTTGGTTAAATGCAGATTATGTGAAGTGTATTCATGCCTCAGGAGAATTCTTTTCCGGGTATTTACCTTATTGTCTTATTTTTACCATGATATCGGATTGCTGCTTCATATGGCTAACTAAATTAGCAAACATGTCCGTCGTTCGCTTCTTTAGACTTGTGAGGTCGCATATATGACCCCCTTTTCTTTTGTGTCTCCTAACTGATCTTTACATTTTCTAAGCCTTTTTACTGAGAGGAAGGTGATATATAAGAAGGGATAGTTAGAAACGACACAGGCTTATGATTACTGTCATATGCGTGTTGTGAATTATATGAATTTCTTGAATTTGAAGTTTTTCTTTGTATAAGAACATTTGACGAGAATAACTTGTTTACTATGTTAACCATCATGGGATGACCTAGTGATAAAAAAAGGAGACATAGTCTCACTAAGAGGTCATGGGTTCAATTCATGGTGGCCTACCTAGGAATTAATATCCTATGAGTGTCTTTGACGCTCAAATGTTGTAGGGTTAGGTGGGTTGTCTCGTAAAATTGGTCGAGGTGCGCGTAAGCTGATCCAAATACTCACGGATATCAAATAAGAAAAAACTTGTTTACTATGTTGAGACCAACAATAGACCTTGACAATTGTGTCTACTCTTTAGTATCACCTGAATCTGGCTGTATTCAAATGTTCCTTGAAGGGGAAGGATTTTGACCATGCACATGGATAATTAGATTATATGATTAGTGAGATACTGAAGAAGGTTTCTTGTAATTCGCTCCTGCCATATCAAGTTCCACGTTAATTTGTATTAATCTTATGTGATTAGATCATATGTGATTATAAATTAAGTTGTCTAACTTTTTAAGTATGTTGAGCTTTATCGTTCTACCTCATGGTTCCCTTTGGTATTAGTTCTAGATTGAACTATATTGAAGGGATTGAATCTTGAGCTTGTGAAGTTGCTAATATCTTTATAAATATTAGTTTGGGACAGACTATTTATGCTTGTTATTTCATGCAATAACTCTTTGAATTCCTGTTATATGTTGAATTAGGCTTTCAAATAAGTTCACATAATCCGGTACTTACCATGTTTGGGATTTCCTTTCTACAGGTATAATTCCGTAATTCAAAGTTGGCAGGTTGCATTTAACTGGGAACAAGGGATTAATTTTCAGGTCCGTGACGTACGGGCTCGTGTGCTTACAGATATGGCTTGGGTTAGCATGAAAACGTATGTTGACATGGATACAGGGCCATTCAATGTGACCAACATTTACGAGTTTCATAATGATCGATGGTACATGGTGCATCATCACAGCTCTGTGATGCTTATTGTTGGGGAGATGGAACAACAAATGGTTCATGGGTAACAAAGCGAAGATAGAAGAGAAGTAAAGCATGGAAAAAAAAATATACAATACTAGGTGGTACAAAGATAGGGTGGTGTCTGGTAGCAGAAGCAAGATCTTAAAAAAGAAAGATTTCTTGTCCATTACTTTTAAACAACACCATTTTAACTGTTCCAACCTCAGTTTTGCTTGATCTGTGTTGATTGCTCCCTTTTTTTTTTGTCTTTTCTTTTCCTTTTTGGTCCCTAATTCTTTTGTTGGTTCAGAGCTTTCAGGAGTTCAATCCTTTCAGAAGTATTTTTTTTCCGTAGTTTGATTCATGCTGAATCCTGAAATGGCTGTGCATGTGTTTCCGGCAATGAAGGAGTCATAACAAAACTTACCAAATGTTTGTGTTCTTCAATTTTCTTAATCTTGCTATTGAGATGCTCAATTGACTCCTTCACTATCACAGGTACCTCACTTGTTCAATAACTCTGTATAAAAGGAAGCATAAGGAACTTTGGAACAACTTTAATGCAAATGTGTGTAAGCTTTCTTGTTCAGAAACTCCCCATCGTTCCAGCAATGGGTAAAGTACATCTCTGTCGAAGAAGTGGGGTTTGATTGATTCATTTAGAGTCTGTTTGGATCGACTTTTTAAGTGTTTATAATACTTTTTTTTTTTTTTCACTTAGAAACACTTATTTAAACACTTAGAAAGTCAATCCAAACACGCCTTTGGTATATTTTCTTGAATTTTCTTTTCAATTTAATTTGTATGGGTCCATTCGATAATCATTTAATTTTTGGATATTAGTTTTTAAAATTTAAGCTTAATAACACTACTTTTACATATGAGTTATTCACCCAAGTGGTTGTGAAAAATTCAAAGCCAATAAAAAGTAAATGATTGATTTTTTTTTCTTTTTTTTTAAAAAAGAAAGATGAAAAATATTGGAAAATCAAAAGTCAAACATTCATTAAATAGTGTACTAAAAAGAAAAGAAATCCTAGAATGTGTAGTTAAGGTACTTATATACTTGGGGGAAATTGAAGATAATAAAGTTGTCCAATCATTTATATAGATCATTAAAAATTGAAAGTTTGAGATCTCAAACCTACATTTGTTGAAAAAACTACTATACCTATCAATTATTAATGATTTCTAAATTTTCTTAAATTAGATAAGAAAGAAAAACTTAAGTGCTACTTGGATTACATCTATCTTTACAAATAGTTGTCCAATAGAATATTATCATGTGGTAAATACTTACATTTTTAAAATATATATATATGTGTGTATAAAAGAAGGATAAGCTTGCTGCGCTTAATCATTTATTATTCTAAAAAGTCAAAGATCAAATAATGATTATAATAAAAATAAAGGTCAACAATCTAACAACGGTTATCCATGACAGTTGATCTCACAAGCCCACAGGCTTAATTCTCAAAGACAACCAAATAGTCTACTTCGAAAAAGAAAAATCCAAATAGAAAATTAGAAGTAAATAAAAAATAAAAAAGTTACAAATTTGAATTTTTGAAAAAAATTGGAATCGAGTTGGAATTTTCTGAGCCTCTCATTGGACAGTAAAGCAATAGAGTATGAATGAATGCTTAGCGTGAAATATCCTGTTGCTGTGTGTGTCGCCCGTCTTCCTCTTTCCACCACGCACCGCACCCACAGATGGGAACTGCTCTTCTCTCAGTTCCTCCCCCATTCTTCCACTCCTCATCCTCCTATCGCTTTCCATCCACCACTTCTCTCCGATTTACATCATCTAGACCCGTCACCTTCCTCTCTTCCTCTTCTTCTTCCTCTTCCTCTTCCTCTTCTTCTTCACCTTCTGTTGTTGACGAAGAAACTTATTCTTCTCCCCCAGATCAATTCTCTCTTCTCTCTGAATCTGACCCAGATGATTCTTCCTTCAGGTATTCTTCATAATCATCCCTTTTCTCTCTATTTGCAACTGACTCTGATCATACATGGGTTTCTATTATGCTAACTTTAATTCCATGCTGCTTAAATTTCTGTTTCGTTTATCTGTTATCCTAGCTGTGAGAACTCTGTTTTTCTTTTAATTTTTTAGTTTGCCCCTTAGCTATTAACCCGTCTCGTTGCTAGATAGATCCTTCTTCACTTTCAGAGGGAAAGGATTTGCCAATTTTCCATGCTATTTCTAGCAATTGGTTAAACAAAATGACTTCTAGGCTTCCTTTGGTCATACTAAATCATATTGGTGTAATTAGCTGAGAAACAAGCTGACACTGGTGAAGACTTGGATCAGCAATGAAAATCTCTAGCACCCCATTCAGTGGTTGAATGTTTCTCTGTTTCTCTAATTCTTTTGCTCGTACCTAGTGAAGTCCATGTATGTGTAAATGATGTGACTTTAATTAGCCCCGTGATGGAGAGTGCAAACTAATTGAAGTTTTCATTTCAAACCACATCTGGGGTCTCTTGTAACCATCAATCTGGATGTATGTTTTCAAGTCATTTTCACTTAATTTGTAATCAACTGTGTTCTTCTTGGTTTCAGATGTTATAATGATGGTGTCAATAGTATGGCTAAGAATGAGATTGTTTTGTGTTTCATTTCTTATAAACAGAGGTTGTAAGGCCTGTGGAAGGGAAGAAATTGAGAGGGGATGCAATGGTGAGGGAAGGATACAAGGTGGCATTGCAACAGTCCCTGGTTTTGGTTGGTGGCCTATAAAGGCATACAGGCCTTGTCCTGGATTTGTAGCATCTGGTGGCAGATATAAGCGGCGTGGACAAAGCATGGACGAGGTTACATCTGGAGGAGGGAGGACTGAAGCCTCTGCCAGTGCTGGCAGAAAGGACTCGTCGAGGTACAATCCTAATATCCCTTTTTCGAAGTAAATTATTATGTTTATATACCCCTTTCGGAGTTCATACTATTGCAGTCTACCATTCTTCTTGTGTACTGACTTAATGCTTGATACCAATTTAGTGAACTTGCTCACTCTATAGGAACAAGGGCTGGTTTGGAATGACTTTTCAAGGACTTGAAAACATTCTTTTTTCGCACTTAAAGTTCGCATATTTATTGTTAGGCTAATCTGTTCAGTTAATGTCACTCTAGCCAAAACCAAAACAGTTTCTCCCATCTTTGTTTGGCTGAGAGATGAAAGCATGATCTCATTTTCAGGAAAAAAAGGAAAAAAAATGGTTCAAATAGAACTTTAAGCATAAAATTCCATTTGAACTACTGTTAACATCTGCGTACACTTCTGCCAAATCTGTGATAGGCCTCCAACAGGGAAAAAAAAGTCATGACAAGTAGGAATAATTAATTAGTTTGAGGAGTGAGAATGAAATTTCTTGTTATGACGAGGAAGTCTTAGAAAAATTATTTGATGAGGCTGCCACAATTTGACTGGAAGTTCTACATTGTTGGATAGATGAGAGAAATATCTCAAATTTATGTCCATTGTTTTTTAGGAGATATGGAGGCAACCACATTGAATAGTTTTTCGATGCCTTGGGCAATCATGTGTAGTAGTAGGAGAGCAAGGCAATCTCGAGCAGCCATGGTGCTTGTGTAATCGATCTCTGCGCTATCATTATGTTTCATTTTGATCTGTTTATTCATATCAGCCTGTTAATCAGAGAAGGTAGCTTTTAGGATCATCAGCCATTAAAGGGCTCATGAGAAATGATGCAGTTTGCATAATGTGACTTTTTGGTACCATTGTGGATTAGGATTTTCCCTGTTGTTTTTCTTGAATTTCCTTCATATTTTACTTTGAGTTTCTAACTTTTAATCATACCAATTCATCCATTTTCCGCAATGTCCTTTTGTCCAGCAAGAAAAAGTCGGCTAAGGAGTAACTTAAACAGGGAGGAAATAAAGGATGGATGTCAGAATTGTTTATATGGAAATACCAAAGGTGAGAGGGAGATTTTTGAAGAACATGTCAAAATTTTCTCATAGCTAATTTGATTAGATTCTCATTTCTTTAGGCTTCTGTAATGATACCAACAAGCTTGTATTAGAAGGCCATATTTTAAAGGCAAAAATTTCAAGTTCAATGCTTGGTTTGAGGCTTATCACGATTCATTCTCTTACTTCTAAATTTGTAACAATTTAATTCCTATTATTAAAGATCTCACCAAGCTAAGTGCTAATTTTTATTATGTATCAACTCATTTTTGTTTTTAAAAGATTTATTTTTTAGTTTTCAAAATTTGGCTTCGTTTTTTAAAACATTGATAAAAAGTAGATTGTAAAGTAAGAAATTTAAAGGTAGAATGAATATTTTATAAGCTGAATTTTACAAAACTAAAAATAAAAAATCAAATGGCTACCAAACGAGATTAAGTTTTTAGTTTTTGAAATTTGTGTTTGTTTTCTCTCAATTGCTTACTCATGGTCTTCATATTTTTCATTTAAATATTTGAATTCTTAGCCTTTTTTTTAAAAAAAAAAAATTAAAAAATAAATAGTTTCCAAATTTTGTCTTTGATCTAAGTACTCCTAAAATGTAGATAACAAAACATAGAAATTAATGGATGAAATTAGTGTTTATAGACTTAATTTTTAAAAACTAAAACCAAATGGCTACCAAACGAGACTCAATTTATTATCTAATTATCAATTATTTTCTTTTTCTCCAAAACAAAATTAATGATATGAATTATGATGCATGTAACCGCAACTGCACAAGCCTACTTCGCATAAAAGAATTCGGTTTAGTCCTTCAAATTTAGTTTGGAAAATATCGTGTGAAACGCATAATTGTTTCGATTAAATTTCTAAATGTTATAAGTGAATCAATTTAAACCTTTTATTAAGATTATATTTAAAAATCTTCATGCATCTAATTCTTACATGTGTGTAGACTTTCTCAAATGTCAGATTAATAAAATAGACGATTATAATTGATACATGGATAATTTACAAACGAAATGTTAATTGAGAGTCTAAATTGATTAGTTTATGATAGTTTAAATATTTAATTCATAAAATTATAAGTCTCATATGATATTTATCCAAACAGAACATCATGGAGGGGATAAATTGATAAATTTATGAAAGTTTAGAGTTTAAATTGATAAACTTCCAAAGTCTAGGGGTGTAAAATAATATTTTCTCTAGTTTTTTTAGTACAACAAACGAGAGTCTGGAGTTTTGATGTATCAACATGTATTTTGTATATTAGTTGACTGGTATACCAACTAATATACCAATTATATAGTATATCAATTATATAATTGATATACTATATAATTGATATACCAAATTTATCATTCATGTAGCTAATTTATTAGTCAACAATTGCCCCTGCATTTGTTATGATACATGAATTTAATTTGAATCCTTATTCATTTGTTTTATAATACTATTTTTCTAGTACATTATCATCAACTTATAATTGTTTAATTCGTCATGGTGGTAACCATCTTAAATGAGCATTGTATACTCAATCAAAAAATAAAAAGTACCACCTCTCACATATTACTTTAACTCTTAAAAAAATCAATATTCACAATTTTTAACAAAAATAATATCACTGGAAGTTTTTGAAAAAATAAAATGGATCTAACACAGAATACAAATGTCGAACACAATGTTGTAACATGATAACTGATAAACAGGATAATTTAATATCAAATAATAATAACAGAAATAGTGAGACACAAAGATTGGTAACCTAGTTCGGTATAATATCATCTAGGTCTAGGAAGCTGTTTGCCCAGTGGAAAGAAAAATCACTATATAAAGAATTTAGCAATTACAACGAAGTATTTATCCAAACTCCATGTCTCCATCTTTAGTGACTTACACACAACCTACTCTTTCGTTTCAAAGATACATTTATCTTTCAAAACTACTCATGAAACATAAATATTTTAGAATTTCATATGAAAAATATGATTTAAAGCAATGTGACAATGACTTAAAACAGTGTAGTAATCCAATTTTTCAATCTAAGCCACAATCACACTATCTCAGGTTCTAATTTCTATCTAAAATTGAATTTTGTTTTGAAAATTCTAAAGAAGTTCTACTTCAATAGTAATTTTCAAACATTATGAAAGAACAAGACAATATGGCAACTTTTGAAGAATGAGGATAATTTTGAAATAAGGCCACGTTTACCAATATGTAACGAAAATTGGTGTAATTGAAATGGGATGGATCAATTGTAATGAGTCTCAATCACAAATGTAGTGGGATTGCTTTTGATCACATTTACTTAGAATTATGAATCTGCCACATTTATTTTATAGTTATCATTACCTTTTAGGGTCAACAACAACGATAACGGTAATAGTAATAGTAATAGTAATGTGACAAATTTATAATTTTCATACTGTAACAGTAACAATATTTGTAACGGCAACGACAACGGTATCAACACTTAATTTTCAAGCACAATTAGATTGATCACCTTCTCAATCAGTTTGCATTTTTTTATTACATATTTGGACGTGGGCCCCAGATGTCAATACAGGTACATAATACAATTAAACAACACTAAATGTAATCAAATGGGCCAACTCTTTAGATTACCATTGATTTATGTTTCCACTAGGGTAAACATGGTCTAAATATAAATTTCAAGATTTCTTTTTAATTTAACTAAATAAATTTTTTTTTTAAAAAAGTGTTGAATGTGACGGGCTAATTCTCTTGATCACTTGAGTAACTAGCATATCACTATTATTTTTTTAGAAAGAATTATTTGTTATCTTAAAGTTCATCGACTATATCAATTTTAATTGACATGGTCACCCTCCCTGAATAATTTTAATATTGAGGGTCTGTTTGAATTAACTTAAAAAATAAATATTTTAAAAAATTCATTTTTATTTAGATATGTTTGATAAGATGGATTTAAAATAAAGACATTAATGAGTTTAAAAATCCATTTTGAGTGGTTGTCAAATACTTTTATTTATATATATATATATATATATATATATATATATTTTTAAAATAACTTATTTTTTAAATTAAACGTTGGAAAAAGTATTCCAAAAAATTGGAGTTAAAATTGATACGGCTAAAGTTGACGGTTAAGAGAATATATCTTTTTTTCTTTTTTATTTTCCTGAACCGGAATGTAAATTAGAAAGATATAGCTGAGCTCAGCACTTACTTATAACAAAAACTTTCCCTAAAATTTCATCATCTTTCGACTTTTCTGCTGAATTCACTCTCTTCACCAGAAATCTTCGGAGAAGTAATCGAAGAATTCGGATATGGATTCCGAAATCCAACGCAGAATCGAGGAAGCCGTCCGCAGAATTCTCGAATCCTCCGACATGGACGAAATGACCGAGTCCAAAATTCGAGCCCTCGCCTCCAAGGACCTCGATCTCGACCTCTCCAAATCCCCTTACAAGGCTCTCGTTCGCAAGGTTGTGGAATCATTTCTCCAAGAACAATCTGAAGAACAGCCGCAAGACCACGCCGAGAATGCCTCTGCTGCTAAAGAGAAGGAGTACGACGACGATGGCGATCTCATTGTTTGTTGGGTTTGTTTTTTTTCTGCCTCTTTTCCTTTCCAGTAGCTTGCGATTGCAATTTATTCTGGTTATTATTTAAGTTCTGATTATTGTATGTTTGTGGTGAAATTTGAAAAAGATGGTGTTATTTGATTCAGTTATCAAGCAAGAGGAAGGTGACGATTCAGGATTTTAGAGGGAAGACTCTGGTTTCGATCAGGGAGTTCTATAGAAAGGATGGGAAAGACCTTCCTACGGCAAAAGGTAATTCTCCACATGCTACTTGCTTGTGTTTGTGGAATTTTGTATGTTAATATATTACTTATGGAGACTGCAAATTAGGCGAAATTCCTGTTAACTGCGTGCTTCTTGTTTTGATATGGTGAAGATTTTGAACATTCTACTACTCCATACCCATACTGATGCATTGAGAGTAGGAAAAGTCGTACCAAATTGACTGTTTCTTAGAACATGTTGGTCAATTATAAGTAAAGACAGCACAATTATTGGACCAATGACATGGGAAAAAATAGAAAGATCATTTTCTATGAAATGTTGACCGATTAATTTGTTTGTTGAAGTTGAATGAGCAACAAGGGCCACATATTTGATTTGTGACATCTCTGATTCAAGGTTAATTTGTGAAACTTGTATGAGTTTAATTTGAATAAAGCAAGGAAACAGGGATGATGTTCATAAAACCATAGCATGTTGATCTTTTTTCTCATGAACTTGGATCTTTGATTAAACTTATATAAATATTTTCTCTGTTTTGGAAATTTAAATGGCTAGTTATTTCAGACTAATATCACTGATCTTATTTTTGCCTCAGGAATAAGCTTGACTGAAGAACAGTGGTCCGTCTTTAAAAAGAATGTGCCTGCCATAGAAAAAGCTATTAAGAATATGCAATCACAAATAATGTGAAGTAAGCAATCACCGATGATTGATGGTTTGAAGCCATGATGCTTTAATTTGTATCTATGGAAGCCAGATTTATCACCATGAAAAGGGATTTTAGTTTTGGAATTGCTGCAGTTTCTTGGTTGCAGAATATTTTGGTATTTTGGTACTTTTGTTTTGAGCCTAGACCGCCCACACTCATAAAACTACTTCAAGGTACCTGTGTACTTTCATAGCATCAAGGTGGACAACTGTGGTACACATTCTCCATCACCAGAGCTCATAATGATGAATGATCTCTTATCTAATTGGTTTATGCTAAAAAACGTATGACATAAATTTAAATGTGTGCCAGCTGAGCCATGTCATTAAAGGTTGAATATCTTTGGCATTTGATATTGAACTGATTCAATTTTAGGAGACTGAAGTTAGGCTGTGACTCTATATATATATATGGCAGGCATTAATTAGTCTTCAGAAGATCTTTGTGATTGTGCAGGTTTGTTTTTAGGAATTATTGTCATACTCAAAATTCTTACAGCTTGCTGCATTCTGCAAAACCCCTTTAGGGGTAGGGGTGACGATTCATTTTTGTTGTTTTGTATCTGTTTTCAGCATTATTTCCAGGTTTTGATTAGAAGTTCAGTCCTTCAATTTTTTTTTATTTTTTTTTATTTTTTTTTTATATATATAATGTTTTGTCTATTTGGTTCCTCAACTTGTTAATGAACTTTTGATTTTGTATTCTAGTAGGTTTTTAAACTTTAAAAAGTGACTAATAGAATTTTCAATTGTCTTCAATAGGTCTTTAAATTTTCAATTTTGTGCCTAAATGCTCTATTCAACATGTTTTAAAAACTCATGAACGTACTAGATTCAAAACTAAAAATTTAGGATTCTATTAGGCATAAAGTTTAGTTTTATGTCTATTAGGTCAGTTAACTACTCTAAAAATTGAATATGCTAGAGACCAGTAGATACAATATTGAAAGTTTAGAGACTTGTTAAACTCTTTTAATATTTAACTTATTAGATACAAAATTGAAATCTTAAAAATCTGTTTGACTCTTTTTAAAGTTTTGGGTTGTTTAGAAACTTTTTTTTTTCTCCTTGTTTTCTTTGCAATAGTTGTTTAGAAACTATATATGTGTAATTTAACCAAATTTGTGTCCAACCTTTCACTTGGATTCTGAAAAACTTACTTCATCCTTTCTTTTTATGGTGAGTGGTGACTCGCAAACTTGTCAGCTTTGTCGATTTTGGTTTGGACTGTCATTATTGGCTTTTTGCTGCAAGGGATGATCAGATTCTTCTGAGATAAACAACAAAAGGGGTTATCTTTTCGCACTTCATTTTAATCCCCGGTTGCTCTATTATTATTTTCGTCCAAAATCTCAGAAGTGTACCTATAAACTTTTTTTTCCCCTTTTTTTAGGCGATGAAAAAGGAAGCATAATATACTGAGCTTCTTTGAGTAGTATTATCTATGTTTAGATTTATTATATATATATTGGGCAAAGTGAGCATAGTTTAAAAATAATTGACATTTCTTTTGTTGAGATTGATGGTCCTCATTGAGAATATTTTCAGTTTTGTTACATCCCTCGTGAGGAGAATAAAGTTGCTCATGAGACATTTGATATTGCCACTTTGGCCTCCTCTCAAGAATGTTCTTTGATCTGCAAAAATGTTTTTTCAGGTAGTGTTATTCCCTTTCTTGATTAAGGATTTGGGTGTGGTAGGTTGTGTTGGTGGTTGCATTAAGGTTTTTGCCTTACCTAAGTTGTTTGTTTTAAGGTTTTTGCCTTTATTTGTTCATCCCACACAAATTTTGATTTTTTTTCTTTTCATTTGATCATCCTTAAGTTTACAGAATCTTAGGCCCTATAAGAAAATCATTATGCTTGTTATGCTTCCAAATTCATACCATTTGAATTCTTAGTCATCTTAACCAAGTTTTAAAAAACAAAAATAAGTTTTTAATTTCTTTTTTTATAAGTTTTCAAAACTTATTTTAGTTTTTGAAAATACTCTTAAAAAGTTGAAACAAAAAAATAAAAAATAATTATGAAACATAGCCTTAAGTACTCAATTACGAATCTTCAACCAAGTTTTGGGTGGTTAAAAGGTTTAAGTACTCAATTACGAATCTTCAAGCAAGTTTTGGGTGGCTAAAAGGTTTGAGTTAGATTATTACTCTTTCTTTCGTAAATGTGTTTGGTAGGTAGTGGAGATGGAGTTGATATTTTCACTCATCCATTAATAGAAATGAATCTATTTGATTAAGCAAACCATTCACAGTCCAGTGTTAGAAAGAGGATAGGAATTTCAACTTGGATTTCTTGGAGAACACAATTGAGAGATATGTGTTTTCATTATTTATAGAGCTTCAAACGTAATCATTTCTTTCTTCAACAAGTTTACCGCTCGCCATTTTGTTATGGGTCACGTTCATTACAAGCATTGAATAAATAAAAATAATTAAAGATCTTCCTATCAAGAACTTAGCTTGAAAGTGAAAGAAGATATGTTATCAATGTTACTGTTTTTTATCTTTCAAAATTTACATTAAAGTGGTTAATCTAGTTTAAGCCAATGAATGTTTGAAAGTAATTTTAAAATAACTAAAATTATGTTTTTTCTTGTTCAAAATTATTCTAATGTGTCCAATAAATTTTAAGGGTATAGAAATCACGTTTAAAAGTATAAAATTAAATACTAAATTGATATTGAATGGTTAAAGAGCTAAATTTCTGAAGGATGTTAAATATGAAAAAAGTATAACACGGTCTTAAATTGACTAGTGAAGATATTCGAGTATAACATAACCAAAGAAACTTACATCTAAACTAGGAAATTAGCATGTCCATATTATAAATTAATGAAAAAAAAATGAAGGAATTGTCAAAAAAAGAAAAAGAAAACCAAATTTTGTCGTTCCTACTAGACAAATTTAGAAGTAAAGAACAGATAATAGAATGGAAATTCATGAACCTAAGTAAATACACAATTTTGAATTGTCATTTTTTTATGTTAAAATTAATAAAGTTATTCTTTCAAAAAAAATAAATAAATAAAGTTATCAAGAAATTTGATGAAACTAAATGCATTGAACCCATGAAAAAAAAACAGTGTTAATTTAAATATAATGTGTTGGGAAAGGAATCAATCAAACGTGACATTCAACACAATTTGTCTTATAAAAGACTGCTTCTGAAATGTCTTATACTCTCATTATTTTATCTTATACAATTTTTAATTATTATTACTTATTAATTACCTTTTATATTTATGTTGTTTTCCCCCCTCAAATGTTGCTGTTTTTTGTCCTACTAAAATTTTCTTGTCTCTCCAACGGTCTAAATTCACATGTCTTTCTCTCTCTCTCTAGATTTTGAAAAAAAGGCACTCTAAAATGTCTGTTTCTGATTATCTAGCTCCTCCATGTTTCTTTGCACTAGGTTTTGACATTTAATTAATATATGAATTCTCAGTTAATTTGTAATTAAAATAATTCAACAGGTTAAGACACATGTTTATGACTAAAAGGATTAGAGTTTTGATTTTTCAGTTCCTTTCACTCCATAAGTTGTCAAAAAAAAAAAAAAAAATAGTAATTGATATTAAACAAGTGAATTTACATTAAACGTGATTATGACATAACTCAACTGTTAAGACATTTCACCCTATATATTAAAAAAATAATTTTTATAAATGAAAATTTTCACAAATAGAAAAAATGTCAAACTATTTATTGAAAATAACAAAAAAAAAAAAATACTGATAGACATTGATAAACTTCTATCAACTAGCGTTTATCACGACAATCTAAAACTTTTGCTATATTATGTAAATAGTTTTTTATTTTTCTATTTTTAAAGATTCTCCTGTCATAAAATCTAACTTTTTATTTTTATTTTCATTTTGAGTAATGCATAACATCTCGTTAATTAGTGGTTAAGTGTATTTTAAATTATTGATTCACACAGTATATTAGATTTGAATCACTTATGGAGAGAATAATAGACTTTTGTTATCATCATTTTATATTTGCTTTACTCTTTCTTTTTTTTTTTCCATCAAATTCAAATGTGGTATGATAATGGTAATAAAGTTGGTCGTTTAAAAAGATTATTATTTTTTATTTTTGAAAAGTAAAAAGATTGTATCCAACCTTAAGTACAATTGGAATCAAAATATTATTAAAAATGTTACATGACGTCAAAAGGATAAAACGATACCAATTTAGTATGAAACTACCCTTTTTTTAAAAAAAAAAATACTAATTTTTATATTGTTTACAAATCTTTCACAAAAATGTAATTTTCTTCCCATTATAAGATCTTGTAAATACAGTATTCACATATTTTTCTTTTATTTTAATTTTTAGTTTTATTTAAAAATTATTTTGCTTCTCATATTCTATTTTAAAAATACACTAACCAGTATTAAATTTTCATTGACGTATTAATATTTCTATAATATTTTTATAATTATAGGCAGAGGATTAACCTAAGAGATAAATTCAGATTTTTATTACCATTTAAGAAAATTCGTAAAACATTAAAGGTTTAAATACTATTTTGATTCTTGTAGTTTTGTTTTTGGTTCATTTTGGTTCTTATACTTTCAAAATGTTCATTTTGATCATTGTAATTTTAACTTTGGTTTTATTTTGGTCCGTGTACTTTCATAATATTCATTTTGGTCCTTGTACTCTAAAAAAGTGATCATTTTGGTCCCTCCATTTTCATTTATATTTTATTTTTAAAGTATCAAAATTGTCACTTTTTGAAAGTTGAAGGACCAAAATGAACCAAAATTGAAATTTCAAGGACTAAAATGAATATTTTGAGAGTACATGAACCAAAATAAACCAGAGCGGAAAATAATCAAAGTAGTATTTAAACAACATTAAATAATTAACATTTTAATTTGTTTGTTTTTTTAAAAAAAAAAACCCTAAAATGGCTATAAAATTTTGAAAAAATGAAGCTCGAATTATATATATATATATATATATATATAAAAGACCAGTGAAAGAGCTCCGCCATTAACGAGGTGGAAGAAAAAGCTTGGAAAATCGCAATGGGGAACTGTTCTCTCAAAGGAATGGCGGTGGATTGCGAAAAGCCCATCAGAATTTTAACCGATTCCGGCAACATAATCAGCTTCCATGGCCCTAAACAAGTCCATCAAATCCTCAACAACTATCCTCCCGGCGTCTATGGCGTTTTCCGCCGCCCCAATCTCTCTTCTCCCTTACCCATCTCCGAGCCCCTCGACGCCGGAAAATCCTACTTTCTCCTCCCTCTTTCCAGAGCCGCCGATAAAGTTCAGAGCGACGATGGAGAGCAGCCGCCGTCGAAGGATCTGGGAAGTGGGTCGGGTCTGGAAGTGCTTCCGGCGGGTGGGAACGGCGTTTGGAGAGTCAAATTGGTGATCGATACGAAGCAGTTGGGGGAAATTTTGGCGGAGGAAGGGAACACAGAGGCCTTGATTGAGAGGATAAGGGCGGCGGCGGCGGTGCAAAGTCCACGGCGGGGGAAGATCGGAGGGTGGAAGCCGACGTGGGGGAATTGGTTCAAGTTTTTTCCAATTGATGTTGGAAACAATAATAATAAAGCACAAATCAAGGATTTTGATTCTGGAAATGGTTGTTTATATGCAACATAAACCCAAAAAAAAAAAAAAAAAAAAAAAAACTTCCCTTTTATTATTAGGATAAAGTTTGTGTAAAATGTAATTTTTGACTTTGATTTGTTGTAGATAAGTTTGTATGTAAGGTGTGAAAGTTTTTGGAATGAGTACTTTTGGTGGCTCTTATGGAGTTTTTTTTTTTTTTTTTTTTTTTTTTTTTTTTTCTGGGAATTCTCAAGATTTAAGAATGCAAATTTGGTTACTCCCTAAAGAATTAGGAGTTTGATAATTTCACAAGGAAAATTACCAAATTCTTCGTATAATTAATCCATCAATGCATCCCAAACATTAATTTAAAAGATGTAATATTTGAAGCAAGATGGAAAAATAGGGGGAAAAAAGGGCCCTACCGGGTTCGAACCGATGACCTCTTGATCTGCAGTCAAATGCTCTACCACTGAGCTAAGGACCCAATTGTGAAATAAAAGCCTCATGAAATTATTTTTTTATATAATATTGAATAATTGTATGGTAAAAGAAAAAAAAGATAGTATAACACATTTTAGCATTAGCTTTAATAATTTTAACTCTACGAATTTGGTTTGTTTTTTTAAATAATTTGATGATGTCATCAATCTTAATTTATGGTCTAATTTATAGTAAATAATATTAGGTATATATTTACAAAATAATTAAATATACATGTATATATATGAAAAAATATATAACTCAATGGAAAGGATATTAAAATTAAAATTTGGAAGGTATACTACATAACAATCTTAAATCTAACTTCTTATAAACGTATTTGGAATAATCTTATATATATTTTTGAAATACCATTTATATATTTAAAATAAACTTAGTATATATACATAAAAATGAAAAAAAACAAAAAAAAAAAAAGTAAAAATTTGTAACCACAATTATGCAATAAATATAGTTACCATATTTTGCAGTAAATGCAGTCCACTGAATTTAATAAAAATTTGTAACCACAATTATGCAATAAATATAGTTACCATATTTTGCAATAAATGCAGTCCACTGAATTTAATAAATGTCCTTTTGGAAAAGAAAATCTCATTAATCATATATTAAATGTATTAAAATGGAAAGGTAAATTTACACAGCAAAAAGTTAAAAAAAAATAGCTAAAAAAAATTAGATATATTAAAATAATTAAAAAGATTAGAATGATCTAAAATTATATCTAAAAGTCTTAATAAAATAATTTAAATTTTAAGACATTTATGAAATATATCTCAATAAGAGATCTTTTATCTATAAATCTCAATATTGATTCCCACTTACATGGAAGCACTTTTTATGTGTTGCGTTTCTCTTTTACTAAAGAGAGAAAGAGAGGGGCTTTTTCCAATGGGCATATATTATGACTTGTGGGCCTTTTGTGATGGTCCAATCAAATTTCATTCACCTTGCAAGAGAGAGATAAAATCATAAATAATTCCAAATTTCTTACAAAATATGTTTAATCAAAGCTACTTCCATGGTTAATTTGACATTATAAAAAAGAAGGGTAAAATGTAGTGTTTAAATTATAAGACAAAAATAGTGTCATTTAAGCTACGAAAATCAAGTAATCCGAACACGTAACGAATTTCGTAAATGTTACATTATAGTTTTGGAAGCCTTTAAAATTGTGAGCTCAACTTTATATAAAGACTCAAAATTAGCTTTTGAATAAGATTTTGATATCTACTATATCTCAACTTGACAAAAACTTTTCGACCAAAAGGAGGAAGTATTCACTACAACACTCCATGTGGAGCACTTTGGATTCCATTGTTAATAAGACAAATAAAGAGACCATTGAAAATGTTAACGCTTTGATTTATGCTTACATTTAATTATTATCAATAACATTCGTTAGTGTAATATTGACATATCAATCCGAAAGTTAAGATTAGTCCATTTGACATAAAACATGTGTTAATAACTGTTATGGGTTATTCTCAGACCAAGGGACAAAAGCATAAAGAATAAGAGCAATGATATAGAAATAGGTTAAATAGCTAAGCCTAAAACGAAGCAAGGAAGAAAGATGGGATGTGGGCCAAAGCCCATATTGTGAGGCTCGGCCTCAGTCGATCACATGGACCCCCCCTCCCCTCCCCCCCCAAATGGGGGGTGCTCAGGAAGACAGCCCCAAGAAAGAGATTAAGTTTAAGGGGATGACTCGAAAACCTAAAGGAAAGGGGAAACGAAGAAAACTCTATAAATAAGAGGGAGACTCACTAAGGGAAGTAAGTCTACTCTCATACTAAATTTCCAACTTGTTGCATAGATCTCTTTGCTAACTTAAGCATTGTAACCTCTGTGGCAAGCACCACACCGGTTGTAGATCTTTTTCTTGTTTTGTAGGTAGTGATCTTCCCCGAATTATAAATTCATAGTTGTTGTCACATGAGGATAAAGTACGAATTTACCTCTTCCAAAATTTTACATCAACAATGATTAAGAGGTTTATGGTTCAAATCCTCTAATACATATTGTACTTAAAGAAAAATATTGACATATCACTCCCTTTAGATAACAAACTTACAAAGCGATGAAGTCTAACTATTTAAATTTATTTATTTATTTTAGAATTTCAACAATACATGGGATTGAGAGATTCCATTACTTAATCTTTTTGATTGATTGTACCCGTCTAAATTAAGTAAGTTGTGCTTAGATTGACCTTTTTTAATAGGTAAAACCTCGTATTGATTTCTATATCACTTATTTCTCCCTCAACTTTCTAGCCATCTCTTTCATTTTCATCAATATTTGATCATCTCACCCGATTATCATCTCAAAACCTCTAAAATTGACCAACTAATTGGTTAGTTTGATGGAGCATTTTTTCAAACTACCAACCATTGACCAACCAAAATCGATAGATATACTAGTTTTCAATGTCGGTTTTGCAAAACCGATGCCAACCGACCCGTACACACTCCTAATCAATTTTACGAATAAATGTTATTTTTTAAATAATGGTAAGATATATAATTAAAACTATATTAGTCTTGCAATTAGCAATCGGTGGTACCAAATCTTAAACACCTCATCCAAACGTTATCTAGTGGAGTGTCACACTAATGTTTAATAATCAATCAATTTTAATAACGTGAACGAAAGATAAATATAATTAGAAATTTGTTGGAAACTTATTGAAGACTATCAACTAAATAAATACAATTATTGAGTAGTGAGTACATAACCCTAATTATGATTTGACCAAATCTTAAATTAAAATGTTTTAAATAATGAATAATTCTTTTAACACTTACTTGCACACTATTGCTCTATTAAAAAATAATAATAATTTAAAAAAAATTTAAAAATAGAAAAATAAAGAAAACTATTTATACAAAATAGTAAAATTTTTAGATAGTTGTAATAGATGCGGATAGAAGTCTATTCTGAGTCTATACGTATTTTTTTTTTCTTTTTATTTTTGATAAATAATTTGATATTTTTTTTTATTTGTGAAAATTTTTCTAATAATTTTATGCATTAAAATGTTCTCGTAATTCTTAAAAGAAGTTGATATTCTTCACTAGTTCTTCTAGAAGGAAAACGATGTCATAAGATACGTAATATTAGAATTTTAATTTACAATAAGCATTATAAAATATTATTATTTTGTTCAAATTCTTACACCAATAAAATTATTTTTAAATGGCCATTAATATCTTATACCTTCAAAGGGGAAAAAAAGAAATTTGAAAGAGTCAAGAAATTGGTTGCAGATTTTTTAAAGTTATGTAAAATTGACTAAAGAAATTTTGAAAAAGATGTATCAACAAAATCTTTTAATGTTTTGATGCTTTGTTCCAACTCCACAAATATTATTAATTCATCTCTAAATAAAATTGTGAAGAAGGCTTGTTTGGCTGCAAGGGAAAGAAAATACACCTGACTACAAGTTCGAAATATCATTTTGGTCCTTATACTTTAAACTTTGTTCGAAATATCATTTTGGTCCTTATACTTTAAACTTTGTTCAACTTTAGTCATTATCGTTTCATTGTCTAATTTTAATTACTTTACTTTTTAAAAAGAGATAAATTTAATTATCATTAATAATTTATTGTTGATTTTTTTTTATTTTTTTATTATCTATCATCATTTTCGCGATAAATTTTGAAATATATTCACATTGAAAATTATTATTATTATTTGATCAATTTTGATCAAAATTAATTATTTGATCAATTTTGATCAAAATTAATTATTTGATCAATTTTGATAAAAAAATAATTTTGAGAGATTAAAATTGAGACTAAATTTAAAAAATTGAAAATACATGAATTTATTATAAAATAAGAACAAACAATGAACAAAGGAAGAACAAAAGTAGTAAAGTAGAGAGAAATAAGAAAATAGAGATGATAATTGAACTCAATTGTGGTGTGTATTACAAAGGTAACATATACCACTATTTATAGGATATGAGATGGTGTATGTTACAAGATTGAATTCAATGGGGAGGTATGTTACAATATCAAATTCAATGGGAGTTTTATGATATTTTGTAACCTATATAGGTTATGGATATCTACATTTATATATTACATTTATAATACTCCCCCTTAGATATCCATATTATATAAAATAAATGCCTCGTTAAAACCTTATTAGGAAAAAACCCAATTGGAAAAAAAATCATAGTGAAGGAAAAAGAGTACATTATTTTATATACTTTCCTGCCTCATTAAAAAAAACTTTGCTACAAAAACCCTATGGGGAAAAGCATAGCCAAGGGAAAAAGAGTACAGTAATTCTACTCCCCCTCATGAATATATCACTTGAGTTCTCTGAGTCGTCGCATTTCAATGTTGTGCACCAACTTTTCGAATGTCGATGTGGGTAATGCCTTTGTAAATAAGTCTGCCAAGTTATCTTTTGAAGAAATTTGTTGAACATTAATGTCGTCATTTTCTTCGAGGTCATGCGTGTAGAAGAGTTTTGGTGAGATATGTTTTGTTCTATCTCCTTTTATATACCCTCCTTTGATTTGGGTTATACATGTTGTATTGTCTTCATATAATATTGTTGGTAAAAATTTTCCAGAAGACAAGCCACATGTTCCTCGAATGTGATGAGTCATTGACCTCAACCATACACATTCTCTACTAGCTTCATGAATTGCAAGAATTTCTGCATGATTTGAGGAAGTGGCTGTAATGGTCTGTTTTACAGACCGCCAAGATATAGCAGTTCCTCCACATGTAAACAGATAACCTGTTTGAGATCTAGCTTTGTGTGGATCAGATAAATATCCAGCATCTGCATAACCAACTAGATCAAAATTTGATTTGTTTGAATAAAACAAACCCATATCAACCGTTCCTCGAAGATAACGGAGTACATGTTTAACTCCGTTCCAATGTCTTTTTGTTGGAGAAGAACTGTATCTTGCTAATAAATTCACTGAGAATGCTCTATCTGGTCTTGTGTTGTTAGCAAGATACATTAGTGCACCTATTGCACTAAGATATGGTACTTCAGGACCAAGTAGTTCTTCATTATCTTCTCGAGGTCGAAAGATATCCTTTTTCACGTCTAGTGATCGAACTACCATTGGAATGTTCAATGGGTGTGCTTTGTCCATGTAAAACCTTTTTAAAATCTTTTCTGTATATGTCGTTTGATGAATAAAAATTCCATCAGCTAAATGTTCAATTTGCAAGCCAAGGCAAAATTTTGTTTTTCCAAGGTCTTTCATCTCAAATTCTTTTTTGAGATAGTTTATTGCCTTTGAAAGCTCTTCAGGAGTTCCAATTATATTTAAATCATCAACATATACAGCTATAATAGCAAATCCTGATTGTGATTTCTTAATAAACACACATGGACAAATTGGATTATTTTGATAACCTTCTTTCAATAAATATTCACTTAGACGATTGTACCACATCCGTCCTGATTGTTTTAATCCATACAATGATCTCTGTAATTTGATTGAATATAATTCTCTAGATTTTGAATTATATGATTCAGGTATCTTAAATCCTTCCGGGATTTTCATATAGATTTCATTTTCCAGAGATCCATATAGATATGCTGTGACTACATCCATAAGATGCATGTTAAGCTTTTCATATACAGTCAGGCTAATTAAATATCTTAATGTAATAGCGTCCACCACAGGTGAATATGTTTCCTCATAATCAATGCCTGGTCTTTGAGAAAATCTTTGTGCAACCAATCGTGCGTTGTATCTCGTGACCTCATTATTTTCATTTCTTTTACGTACAAATACCCATTTGTATACCACAGGTTTTACACCTTCAGGTGTATGGACTACAGGTCTAAAAACTTCACGTTTTGAAAGTGAGTTTAATTCTGCTTGGATGGCTTCTTTCCACTTAAGCCAATCCTTTCTATGGCGACATTCTTCAACAGATCTAGGTTCACAATCCTCATTTTCATGTATAATATCATGAGCAACAGTATAAGCGAAAATGTTGTCTATGGCTACATCAGTTCTATTCCATCTTTTCCTGTCATTACATAATTTATCGAGATCTCACTGTTATCTTCATATACTTGAGTCTCTTCGACATTTTTATCAATAGTCATGTCTGGAGATTCTTTTTGAATCTTCTCATTTTCAATTGAGTCATTTTGACTATTGATTACTTTTCTTTTTCGAGGATTTTTATCTTTTGAACCTACTGGTCTACCACGCTTCTGGCGTACCGTTGACTCATTAGTTGTAACAACTTGCTGAGTTGGAATTTCAATTCTAGATGGAGCATTAACAGCTGGAATATATGACTTGGTCACTTTCTTAACATTTGTAAAAGCATCTGGCATTTTGTTTGCTATGTTTTGTAAATGAATTATTTTTCGAACTTCCAGTTCGCATTGATTTGTACGAGGGTCTAAATGAGACAATAACGATGCGTTCCAGGCAATTTCATTTTCCAACTTCTTAATTCCTCCCCCTAATGTTGGAAAAGTTGTCTCATTAAAATGACAATCAGCAAATCGTGCAGTAAATACATCACCCGTCAGGGGTTCAAGATATCTAATAATTGATGGGGAATCAAATCCGACATATATTCCTAATCTCCTTTGAGGTCCCATTTTAGTACGTTGTGGTGGGGCAATTGGAACATATACTGCACAACCAAAAATTCGCAAATGGAAAATATTTGGCTCTTGACCATAAGTAATTGCACTGGGGAGTACTTATGATAAGATGTCGGTCTTATGCGTATAAGTGACGCTGCATGCAAAATAGCATGACCCCATACAGATGTTGGAAGTTTTGCTCTCATAAGTAATGGTCTAGCAATTAATTGTAAACGTTTGATGAATGATTCTGCTAATCCATTTTGTGTATGAACATGAGCTACAGGATGTTCAATACTTATCCCAATTGACATACAATAATTATTAAATGCTTGGGATGTAAACTCACCAGCATTATCAAGTCGAATGCTTTTGATTGTATAATCAGGGAACTGTGCCCTTAATTTGATTATTTGAGCAAGTAATCTTGCAAATGCAAGGTTTCGACTTGATAATAAACACACATGTGACCATCTACTGGATGCGTCAATTAAAACCATGAAATATCTAAATGGTCCACTTGGTGGATTAATAGGTCCACATATGTCACCATGAATTCGTTCTAAAAATGTAGGTGACTCAATTCCCACTTTAGCTGGTGATGACCTAATTATTAATTTTCCTTGAGAGCAAGCAACACATGATAATTCATTAGATTGAAGAATCTTCTGGTTCTTTAATGGATGTCCATGAGAATTCTCGATAATTCTTCTCATCATTATTGATCCAGGATGACCCAATCGATCATGCCAAACGATGAATATATCTGGATTCATGAACTTCAGGTTCATTGTTGTGTATGTTTCAATTACTCGTATATGTGTATAATATAATCCAGAAGAAAAAGCAGGCAGTGTTTCCAATATACGTTTTCCATGTGAAACAATAGATGTAATATAGAGATATTCTATATTATTTTTATTGTTAGTTTCAACATGATAACCATTTTGACGTATATCTTTGAAACTCAATAGATTTCTTTTCGATTTACTAGAGAACAAAGCATTATTAATTGTGAATTTTGTTCCTCTAGGTAAAATAAGGTTTGCTTTTCCAAAACCTTCAATCAAGTTTGCAGAACCTGATATTGTATTGACATTTGCTTCAAGCATTGTCAATTTAGAAAAGTATTTTATATTTTTAAGTATTGTATGCGTAGTTGCACTATCTGCCAAGCATAAGTCTTCATTATTCATCTTTGAGTCAGCCAAAATATGAGAAATGTCCATGATTCTTCATTATATAAAAAAAAAGGATTACAATAATTCTAAAAATTAAAGACAAAACTACTATAAATATTCAAAAATTAGCTTGCAAATGTAAAAGAAAGAGAAAACTAAAACAAAACTACTTTTGGACATTATCATAATCAAAGGAAGTATTTGCGACTCCTTCAATAGCATCAATTTTCTCTTCAGGAGACTCAAAAAAATCAGCAACATCTAAATGCGTCATGTTGGAAGGGTCAAATACATCATCTTGATATGCAAAATTTGCTTCCACATTTTTTCCTTTCTCCTTTAATGAGGCTTGATAGAGATCAACTAAGTGTTTGGACGTACGACAGGTACGAGACCAATGCCCCTCCATACCACATCGGAAGCATTGATTTTCAACACTTTTAAAGCTCTTATTTTGTGGAGTTTTTCTTCTTTGATCATCAGTATTTGTGATTTTCTTAGAATCTGAATAATTATTACCACGAAAAGAATAGTTATTTCTTCCTCGACCACGACCACGACCTCGACCTCGACCTCGACCATGATTATTTGAAATTATAGCATTCACTTCAGGGAATGGTGTTGCTCCAGTTGGTCGAGACTCATGGTTTTTCATTAATAGCTCATTATTTTGTTCAGCCACAAGAAGACATGATATAAGTTCAGAATACTTTTTAAAACCTCTTTCTCGATATTGCTGATGCAGGAGCATATTCGAGACATGAAATGTAGAAAATGTCTTCTCTAACATATCTTCATCAGTAATTTTTTCTCCGCATAACAACAATTTTGAACTAATTTTAAATAGTGCGGAATTATAATCACTTACTGATTTAAAATCTTGCAACCTTAGGTGCATCCAATCATAACGAGCTTTAGGAAGAATTACTGTTTTTTGATGATCATACCTTTCCTTTAAACTTTGCCATAGAACATAGGGATCTTTTACTGTAAGATATTCAGTCTTTAGCCCCTCATGAAGATGATGTCGAAGGAAAATCAAGGCTTTTGCCTTTTCTTGACTAGAAGTCGTATTTCCTTCTTTAATTGTTTCTCCAAGATTCATGGCATCCAAATGAATTTCAGCATCAAGTACCCATGATAAATAATTGTTACCATTGATATCAAGAGCTAAAAACTCTAATTTGGTAAGACTTGTCATGGTAAAACTTTTGCAAATGAAAGTGGTAGAGTCGTGCTGATAACGTATTATAAAATAAGAACAAACAATGAACAAAGGAAGAACAAAAGTAGTAAAGTAGAGAGAAATAAGAAAATAGAGATGATAATTGAACTCAATTGTGGTGTGTATTACAAAGGTAACATATACCACTATTTATAGGATATGAGATGGTGTATGTTACAAGATTGAATTCAATGGGGAGGTATGTTACAATATCAAATTCAATGGGAGTTTTATGATATTTTGTAACCTATATAGGTTATGGATATCTACATTTATATATTACATTTATAATAGAATTAAAATAGAAAAAACTTCAAAGTCTGAAGACAAAAATTGTACTTTAACCTATCTATATGCTAATTTAAAGATTTATTTATAGATTTGAAACATTAATTTAAAGATTTGTTTATAGATTTGAACCAAATAAACATGCTATAAGAACTAAACTCAACTTGTAATTTAAAATAAATAAATAAATAAAATTGCTCAGAAATCAAACCCATTCAAACCAACAATTGTCTGCCACATATTTCGATAGGGAAAAATCAAATTTTGGGGAAAAAATCCCAACCATTTCTATCAATATCAAAGAAGGCGAGAACACACACGGTTGACTAAGATTTTTAAAATAATACCATTTGATATTAATGAACGAAATAATGAGATGATATTGGAAAAAAAAATAGTTTTAAATGACAATACTATTGAAAATATTTTTTAACTGTCTATCATTGATAGATAGTAATGACAATGATAGACAGTAATGACAATATTTTTTAACTGTCTATCATTGATAGATAGTAATGAATGATAATAGTCTATCCGTTTCTATCACTGTCTATCACTAATTGACAATGACATTTTGCTATATTTGTAAATATTTTGACTCATTTTGCTATATTGGATAACAACCCATTTAAAAACTCATAGCTATTAGTGCAAAGCATGTCATATTAGATACCTTAAGAAATGATAAACAGTAGATAATCCAAATAATAGAGATCCAAGAACACCTATGATAATCATTATATAATACCAAAATACTCCAATATCAATTCTCCCAAAAATGAAAAATCCTTAAAAGACTGCTGCATCATAATATGTAACACAATTCAATACTCTCTTCATTGTTCTGTTATTCCATTTCAGAAGCTTTCTGAAACAAGGATTTAATTGACCCTTTTTGAAACATTACAGATCAAATTACAACTTTAGGACGAACACAAGTTCATCTCCTATAATATAATAACCATACAGTTTCCAGAACTTAAACAATACAATACATATTTATTGTTACATTACTGTTAAAAGTTTTTCCATACTGTTTGTGAACTTTTTCATACACAACTCAACTAGCCAACACCAGACAAAGAGCAAACATATTTATAACTTAAAGAGGACATGATGACAATTCTTCCAAACTCCCAAAACTCACCAACGCATTCTTTCAACCGTCGTTGTCGTTGTCGTCATACGTTGGCAATACTAGCGATTGATTTGTGTACGTGTGCTGTATACGTCTCTGTCTAGTGTATGACTGCATATGTTCTGCTGTTCAAGAGGATTGTTCTCCAAATATATCCAGCAGAGAAAGTGCCTGCAAAATTTTCAGAATCAATATTAGATTTGTTGAGTTCTTCATTTAGCTACAGAATTGATAGTTTTGTTTGGTTAATCCAGCTATAATGAACTTGGAGGATCAAGATCAAATTGTTTGAACTGTCTGTAATTACCTCTGGAATGTTGAGTTCAAGGCGAAACTTGGGGCCATCATAATGGTGAAGAATTGGTCTGAAAGAGTCCTCTTCCAGTGGATCGCATATCTTCCTAGTCACAATTCTTACCTGTTTCAAAGAGTTGACTTTCAGGTTAGATCTATGGAAGTGAAAATTTTGATAAAGTAGGTTTCAGCCAACAAGAACATGAACGTTACCTGCGCCGGGAAACGAGATTCGCCGGCAGTTTTCTTGTCTTCCCAGGCAGTTGGATCAATGTTTGTTCCTCCAAAGCTTGCAGCCTGGAAAGATGATTCACAGTTTCAAAATAAGTAAACAAAACAAACAGGTATTGATATTAACAGATTAAAGCTCCCTATTGAAGCCATGGATCTAGCAGAATTGAATTGAATCTAATGGAAAGGAGTCGCACCTCAAAGATTCCATGGAGTTGGTGAGTAGAATAGTTGTAAAGGAAAATAGGCAACCCAGGAGTTATGGCCCTGACTGAATCTCTGTATCTTGGAGGCAAACCTAAAACAGTGATTAAACAATAGAAAATCTTAGAACTTCCTAGACAAGGGAGAAGGCAAACATACATCAAAGCTATGCACAAAAAAAAAAAAAAAAAAAAAAAAAAAAAAAAAAAAAAAGAAAAAAGGAAAGCAGTCGGATCATAAAAATTGAAGAAAGGGAAGGGGAAACTTACCAAAAAGCTGCCTCTTGAGATTCTCTTGCATAGTATCATTGTTGCAGACAAAGATATATCCACCAATTGTTTCATTTCTGGGCAAAGACTCAGATGGGGGAAGGGTCTTGAACCTCTTGTCCAAAGCATTCTTATTAGTTTCCTTATTATCATTGATATTTTCACCACTGTTCTTCTTGTTACTGTTCTTCTTCCCAGTCTTTCCTCCATTTTCTTCTTCAACCTTCCCAGTGTTCTTGTAGTTCTTCAGATTTACAAAATTGTTATTGTTAAAATTCCCAATTTTGGAGTAAATCCCTTTGTTAAACCCTCCATTAATACCCTTTTGGGCTCCTCCAATCACAGGATCCACCCCCATATTAGCAGAATTAAGCTTCCACCCATCATTGAAGGCATTAAAATCAAAACCCTTTGGCTTGAAACTATTCCACCCATTATCAAACACATTGAGTGCATTCTTTTCATACCCAGTTGAACTCAAATTACTACTACTGCTGGTGTTGGTCCAATTATTAAGATCAGAAGCAACACTCGGCTTAAAACTATTCCATCCATCATTGAACCGATTGACATCAGAATCAGACAGTTTAGGCTTAAAATTATTCAACGAATTTACCTCTCCACCATTTCTTACATCGAAATTCCTCCTCTCCTCAGGCCTCTTCGAGACATACGAGTTACTCCAGATAGAATCGTTGAGCGACAGATTGGCAAGATTCCCAGTTTGCACCCGAAGCTGGTCGCTGAATTGCCTAAACGATTGAGGGTTACTCTCCATTTCTGAACAAACCCACCTCAGAAGTCAGAAAAATAAAAAAAATAAAAACCCAGATAGGAAAAATGAACAAAAGAGTTGCAGACAGTAGAAGGGAGAAATGAAGAAGTGGGGAAGAGAGAGATGGAGTTAAATAAGATGGGTATTAGGTAAAGGAAAGGAAATTTCGAAGAAAGGAAGAGGAGATTGCGTGTTGAAGATGAAAAAGGCTGAATTGAAAGGAAGAAAAAGGAATAGAAAAACAAGAAATTGATTAAAGAAAGAAGGGTACAGTGGTTGAGAGGAAATGAGAAAGTGAGTAATCCAATTGGAAAGACGCGTAATCAAATGGAAAGAGAGAGAGATATATGGGGAAGGTTTATTCATTCAAACTGTGGGAAGGGAATGGGAAAGGGATTCATTCTAGAAAGGGCTGAGAGTTGTAAGGGGAAATTCAGCCATTGATTTGCTTAGTTGCGAAGGTTTGACAAATGGAGAAGATTGATGACTATGAGCATATGATATCCACGTGACTCCCATTTTCTGTGTCTTTTTATTTTATTATTATTTTTTATGGAGTGTCTGTGTCATCTTCTATTATACCTTTTACGTGTCCCTCATCAATAATTGGGCCTTAACCCGTGACCCCCTAAGTTTTTTTTTTTTTTTTTTTTTTTTTTTTTTAATTATATATTTTTCTTTTAAAGTTTTGATTACCATTGATTTGAAAGTTCTAACTTAATGCCACGTTAGTGTAATCGTAATAAAATTTGATTGATGGATGAATTGTAATGAGTCAAAATTGTAAATATAATTAGATTACTTTTGATCGTGTGTACTTAGAATTATAAATTTTATAACATTTATTATTATCGTTACTATTATCCTTACCTTTGAAGATAAAATGGTAACAATAACAATATATGTGTCAAAATTCATAATTTTTATTCTGTAATAGTAACAATAGTCGTAACAGTAATGATACAACGTAATTTCCAGACACAATTAGATTGATCATCTCCCGCTCCTCAATCAATTTGCATTTTTTATTATAGATTTTGAAGTGAGACTCATGTGTCACAAGTAAATAACACTAAAGATAATTAGATGAAGCCTATTTTTTACATTACCATTGATTTATTACGTTTTCGCTAGGGTAAACGTAAGCTAAGTGTAATATAATGAATTGGCTGTTATTTATTAATATATTTTTTGCTAACATGTCATTTTATTAGATTATTTGAAAAATAAAGTGGAACAAAAACAAAAAGGTAATCGAAATCAATATTCGAGAATTAAATAAAAAAATAGAATTTTTAAAAACAGAAAAATAAGGAAAACTATTTACACAAAATAGTAAAATTTTTAAATAGTTGTGATAGATGCTGATAGAAGTCTATCAGGATCTATCAGTGATAGAATGATAGAAGTTTATCACTTATAGATACTGATAGAAGTCTATCAATGTCTATCAATATTTTTTTGCTATTTTCTGTAAATAGTTTGATATTTTTTCTATCCGTAAAAATTTTCCTAAAAAAAATTATTATTTAATTAAAATTAAATTATATGCATTTAGTTGTCATAGTTTATAAGTACTAAGCTTTAACAAAATGTCTTTTGAAAACCTAGATAGTTCTCAATATAATTTCGTAACACCATTTGAATCCTATTCATTGACCAATTCTATCATTTTGTACTATAAAAAGGGAAAATTTGGAAAAGTATGATGGAGAAATTAGAAAATCATATCCAACGTTTTAACACCAAACAAGCTTGATTGTTTTGACTAAGAAAAGTGGAAGTTATGATGACTTTTTAATTCTCTTTCTATCTCTTCCTTTTTATTTCTCCGGTATTTGAGTTGAGTTCTGAAGTCCGAAGATAATATATTGAAATTAGAAAATCTATATTTTAGATGTAGAATTGTAAAGGTAGAGTTTTTCAATAAATATGTAAAAGAGAAAGAGAAAAAGATGAAGTTCTCGATAAATGAGCAAACTTCAATAATGAACCTTATTGAAATTAGTGCAGTTGAGTTATTTAACACCAACTTATGAAGTTTTTAAAGAAAATCGTGAGTGTGTCACTTGAACGAAAGCACAAATTTTATGTCAGCTGAATCATGTTCTTGTTGACAGTAATTATATATTTTTAGTTATAATGTTTAACGTTTTTTTTTCCATGTCCTTCATTTAAAAGTTTAATTTTCAATCATTTTAGTCAAACCTTTTTATCATTAAAGGGGTCTTTTTATATATAGCAAAATGACCAACTTATTTACTAATATAGTAAAATGGTAAAAAAAATTCATTTTTGACATTTTGCCATTTTGTAATATTTTGCAATATTTTTAAAATTTTGTTATTTAAAATAACTTCTCTATCCTTAAATGATTTATTCAACTATTTCTAAACAATTTAGAAATCAAATATTGATTAATATTGATTTTTTTAAAAATAAAAAAATCAAATGGAAGAGTCACAATCTTCCATGTTTAACCAAATTTAAAAAAAAAAAAAAAAAAAAAAAAAAAAAAAAAGCAGAGTTGTTACAAGGTAACATCTTCCTCGTTATGATTTGAACAAACCATCAAGATTTGTGAGTAGCTCTTCAAACAAATTGCATATGAATTTAAGAGGAAAAGTTGAGAGTTCTTGTGGAAGAGATATACCACTTAGCCAAGGGTTTTATCATAGGACCTTGGGTAAAATCTTAACCAACATCAAATAATGCTTTTTTAATATCTTATTAATGACTAAAAATATGTGTTATGTTAATTCAAAAATCAATTGAAAAAGTAAAGGCCAGATGCAATTGCATACCATCAACAAATAATAATGTGAAAGGTACTCAAGTATCGTTTCTCAAGAGACTACTTATGAAATTTCGGTTTGAAAGAAAGTGTGATCAAGTTGAAATCAAAGATAACTAATAAAATAGTGAGAATTGGGTTTTGAAATTGAAAATGTAAATAACAATGAAAGGCAGAGAATTCGGTCAAGTTTCAACTCTAAACATGAACTATTCAACCTATTATGACTGCAATGCACTTTATGTTGTGAACCAAGTTAATTTTTATTCAGCCCTAATTTCAAGCATCTTTAGAAGATCAAGCAATTAGTTCTATAGGGTGGTTTAAAGAAAAAAATTGGTGAAAATAGGTGGTTTTAAAATTATTTAGGAAAATGGTAATTTTTTTGTCTTTTAGGGAAAATTTTTCTTGAAAGTTGGAATGAGATCCACGTAATGAAAAAAATGACAATTATTGTGATTTTTTTTTTGTTTTTTATAAATTTATTTTCTTTAACTTTTTAAGGAAACATAATATCATTCTTTTTCTATAAATATTTTCTTATTATATCATATAGTTTCCTTTTTATTTTTTTTTAGTAAGATTGAATTTAATTTAAAAATTATTATATATTTAATCATTTTATTTGTAAAATAATAAACTATTACATATGGAAAAAGATAATACCACTATTTTTTATTTTACATCATATTGTAGTTTTATTTATTAAATTTGTGAGCATGTAATATTTAAAAAGAAAACTACAGTATGATATAGTAAAATAAATTTATTGCATAGCTAAGTAAAATTCTAAAACCTTGCTATGTGGAAATATCAAAGTCTCTAATTTTTTCTAATATATTACTAATCCTTCTAACTAAAATTAGTGGATATTTATATTTTTTGAAAAAATATTCTTTTGATTTCTAAGTTTTGGATTTAATTTCTATTTGGTCTCTATATTTCAAAATCTAACACTTTTATTCCTGGAATTTCAATATTGCTCAATGTTAGTCCTTTAGATAACAAAACTGTTAAGGGTCGTTTGGTTTAAGGATTTATGAAATGAAGCATGACAATCTTATATAATTGTAATAGATTAATTAATTAAACAATAGACATCATTCAATATATTGATAAAACTTAATTAATTAAGAATCAATAATAATCTTAATTATAAATATTTAAAAATTGAGTAATTTAGAATTTAAATTAACCAATTAATGTATTTAATGAACGTCAAATTAATTATAATCTATTATTTAATCATTTTTATAATTAATTAAGTTCAACATTAGTAATTTTAATATTAATTAAATAATATAAGAAAATATATTTTAATAAACAATAAATTATATCAAAATGAAACAAAGAAATAAAAATATGATATGTTAATAAAGAATACTAATTTTTTTATAAATATGATAAATTAATAATGAATGAAGTAATAAAAATTAATCATAATAAATAATTAATTGATTATAAATAATCTATAATGATTATATTTTCATAACGAACGATCAAATTAAAATTAATCTCAATCAACATATGTAGTTGATCTTTTGTGTTTTGACAATTCTAATGTTTGCATGAATGAGTAAAAGTCCATTAAGAATTAGCTTGAAATTTCATGATTCAAGTAGGAAAAGTTGAAGATGAGGAGAAAAAAAAGATAATGGTGTTATATGAGCGAGTATAATGAAATCGAAGACTGCAACAACCGGAACAAGAAAAAAAGAAAAAAAAAAGAAGAAGAAGATGGAAACGCGTGTGGCCTAACATAAGAACAAGGACAAATCTAAAAGTTTTAAAAAATTAAAAACTTGACTTATCAACATTTACCATATTTACAAACATTTTAAAGAAGTGTTATATGTTTAGATTTTTTTTCCTGATTTTGCTATTTATTATTTTCGTGCTTTAAAATAAAACTACAATACGATGTAGGATTGAAAAGAAAGTAGTGGTATTATCTTTCTTTATTTATGTATAATAGTTTACTATTTTAAAAATAAAATGATTAAATATGTAATATTTTTTAATTAAATTTATCTTGCTAAAAAATGAAAAGAAAACTGTATGATATTGTTGAAGGAGGAATTTTGGACCAATCACAAATTGCCACGTCATTTACCAAATTAATGGCGAAATTATAAAATAATTAAATTTGGGACTAATTGAATGTTACATGTGTCCTAAATTGAAATTGAAGACGAAAATTGGCAACCTCGATGGTGCCACGTGTCTCCGTCCTCATCGTTGGATCAAATTAATTATTTTTGGTTCAATTAATTATTAATGTTTGGGCTAAAATTTAATTAAATCCAAAAATAGACTTAATTTGGCCCAAAGGCCCAAATCCAATTAGTTGGGCCCAATGGGCCAGGCGACCAATCAAGCCCAAGCCCATAAAGCCCACCTGAGAACTCTATAAATAGAGAAGTTCTCCTCATTTACAAGGTTCAGAAATTTTTACACCCAGAGAGCCTAGAGAGAATTCTCCCTAGACTCCCTAACTCCTAAAGCTGAACCACACACTTGAAAACTGAAGCTCCTTGGAATACATACATCCATCAAGTCTCCAACTCCACCATCAAGTCTCCAACTCCACGTGCATCCACGCGCTCCGCTTCCATACATCAAGCGTACGCCACGTGGCAACTCCACGTGCATCCACGCGCTCCGCTTCCATACATCAAGCGTACGCGTGCATACATCCATCCAAGACTCCAACCCCACGTGCATCCACGCGCTCCGCTTCCATACATCAAGCGTACGCGTGCATACATCCATCCAAGACTCCAACCCCACGTGCATCCACGCGCTCCGCTTCTATACATCAAACGTACGCGTGCATATATCAATCCAAGACTTCAACTTCACGTGCATCCACGCGCTCTGCTTCTATACATCAAGCGTACTCGTACAGTTGAGAGAGAATCAGAGGATCAAGTACTAGAGATCGAACCACATCCGAATCAAACTTATATAAACACAAGTTCAACTCCACGAAACACGTTTATCAGGAAACCTCGTGCGAACAGATATAATAAAATAACAATTATAAAAAAATGATATTATATTTCCTTAAACAAAAAGAAAGGAAATGAATTTGTAAAAAAAAAACACACAAAAGAAATCACAATAATTGTCATTTCCTTCATTGTGTGGATCTCTCCAACTTTCAAGAAGAGTTTTCACTAAAAAAACAAAAAAAAAACGGTCTTATTTTCCTAAATAATTTTAAAACCATCCCTTTTCACCAATTTTTTCTTAAAACTACCCTCATTTTCTAATTAACCCATATTTCTAACTAAGTAATTATTATGACTTTTAGTTCTATGGTCTGCTTTAATTCTAAGGTGACGTGACGTCTTATTTCTAGGCTCTTAGTCTCATATTTTCTTGTAATATCTATGATATTATCCCAACTTTCTCATTATTAAGACTCAACTTACATGTTAACTTAAGTGGCAAGTTCAGATTAACAAGATAACACAAAAATTCAACAAAAGAAATAGTATAAAGTGATGAATAGTATTGCAATTTTATGTATTAAATTAGCACATCATCCTAAGGCCATCCACGAAACTGATTCGCATAAAGAAATTTAGATATAATAAAAGTGACAACCAACAAATTCATTGAATATGAATTTATTAGTACAAGCAAAGAAAAGATTAACTAAATTAGTAAGAATAGAATAACAACTACAACTAAAGCTAGAAAATAGAGTGCTTGAATTCTTGCGTCAATAACTATACTTTTTGTGTTACTCTCTTGTCTCGATTCAAACTTTTTTTAAGGAGAATCTCTCTTACAACTTTCTCTCATGGGTTGGGGTTGTCCTAACAACCCGACATTGGAGAAAATTTCGTTCTTGAAGTCATGTTTTTTGGGAGTATGAAAAATAGGCTCACAACTTGAAATGATGATCTTCAATGGGGCATTAGGGCACTTTATATAGGATTCAAAGGATTTAGTAGTTGTTGAAATTAATGCTCCTATTTTGACTTAGGTAGTTTCAAAGTAGACTAATGTTGCACTGAAAATCTGCATGTTTTTGTTGCGCCAACCTCCTTTGACCCAATTTAGGGTATAATATGGGGCCACATTAGTTTTTTGCCCGTGAAAGCAACACGGCGCATTAAGCAAAAAAAAAATTTGATTTAGACAAAGGATCGTTTGGATTGATTTGAGAAAAAAATGTTTTTTAAAAAATTCATTTTTATTTAAACTCTTTTGATAAAAGCGGTTTAAAATACACTTCAAAATCTATTTTAATTGGCCGCCAAACATTCCAATTTTTCTCAAAATGACTTATTTTTTAAATTAAACACTTGAAAATGTATTCTAAACACACCTAAAATATAGTTAGTTCTTACACTAAGAGTAACTCTTTTATCCCTGATAATTTTATATGAACACCAATTATCTTGCGGAGTATAAGCTCTTATAATAAAAAGAAATAATTAACTAAGTTCATTAATAAATTAATTTTCACTCATTAAGTCAAAAACCATTCATTATTGGCTTAGAATTGCACTTTGTAATGAGCTGAGAAATAAGGTATGTCTGTAATATAATCATATACTTGCAAATTGGTTTTTCATAAGTTAGTTCATAACTACACCTGAATTAAAAGTTTATTTTACCCTTCTAATTTTATTTTCTACCTTAAATACTACTAATTCTTTAATTAACAATATGAACTACTCATAAACTAAAGCTTAGTTTGAGATTATTGTAACTTCTAGTAACTACGCTTTTAGAAAAATCAACAGTAATATGAAGCAAGTTAGCGTTTGGTAAATTTTAGCTTTAGACCAATTTGGTAACATTATTTGGTAAATTAATACTAAATTATTGTGTTTTAGATACAATAACTAATATACCTACTATTAAAATTTGTATTTTTTATAATTTGTATTTTTTATAATTTATATTTTTAAATATTTGTTTAAAATGTCGTCTTTTTTTTTTTTTTTTTGTCAAAATGAGATTTGAGGTTCGATTCTCTTACCCCACTTACTTTAGATTAATAGCTAAGTATATAAGGGATGTCCTCAATAAAATTGGAACAATATAGAGAGATTAGCATGAAAAAAACACTTTGTACTCTAATTTCTATATATGAATGAGAGCGAATTTCATATTTTGAGATTATATTATTAGCTTCTCCACCATGATTTGTTTATTGAATCAACTATAAAAAATCATTAACATTTGTGCAAATCAAAATCATGCTCTCACAAACATAAGTTTATAACTAAAAAAAGTTGTTTTTTGTTTTGGCATTTGGCTAAGAATCTAACTCTTCTACTTAAAATTGATACAAATCATGATAAGGAAATGGACTTAATTTTTAAAAACTAAAAACAAAAAATGAAATAGTTGTCAAATAGGATCTAAATAGTTATTAAACGGGACCTTAATTATTATCACTAAAAGTAGTATCTTTTCCTGTTACCCAAAACAAATTGAGCCAAACTCAGATTGTTCCCTTCTGATTGGGCAAGCCCAATAAAAATGGAATTAAGATCCATTAAGCCCAATACTTCAATCAGTTATGATCCAGCAAAGCCCACTGGGCCTTATCATTCCCATTCCTAATTACTCCTGAACTTGGAAGTACATAGGCAAATTAAGAACTAAACTCTCAAATGCTAAAAACTAACAATATTCTAAACATTCATAAAATTAAGGATAGATCTAGACTGAATAAAATAATTATTAATGTCAATTCATATATATTTAAACAGATAAATATATGTATTTTTTTATAAAAAAAAAGTGGATAAGAACTCAGATAATCATCTTAAATTAAATAAATAATTTGTTATTCAACTGCAAATTTGCTTTTTTTTTTTTTTTTTTTTTTCTTTTATAATTTGTTCTTCTATAACTTACCACATATTAATATTTGAACATATTTAGTATGTCACCTAATATCTTTTGTTTTCTTATATTTGATTTCATGTCTTATAATGATGATCTTCCCATTCTTGTGTATTAAAGCTATCTTGTTTCAAAAGAATTCTTAGACACCATAAAATTCAAATCATTTTGAAAAGAGAATATATATTTTAATTTATTTCACTCACTTAAATTATTTATTTATAGAAGATGATTCAGTACAACTTTCCTCTTCCTCGTTTGGTGAAGAAGATAAATGCATGAAATTGAAAATAAAATTATAAAATATATAAACTAACAACATAATCTCTTACTGTTCCCCTTCCTCAATGAGTCAGAAGTGGGTCATGCCACACTGCATGTGAGGAACTCGAAAGTGCAAATACTCGACGCCATGAATCAAGAAATTCTTTCAGGAACTCAGACTCCAGTTCGATTATTACAATCGAAATTGATCAATATATTTCTCGAAACAAACCAAAAGGGGTTCGAGTCCGTATAGCTCCATATTATTAATATTGAAAAAATTGAATAGTTTAATAGCAAGGAAAAAATATCTAAACGTAAAAAACACACAAATTTAACTAATAACCGATCATTAAAGGGGAAAAAAATACTATACTTTGAAAATTGGAAAAAAAAAAAACCCCCATTTTAAAAAAGTAATTTTCGAAAACTACAATTATATATCAATATGCATAATTCTCAAGTCTATCAATTAAATTGTCCCACCATCACTGTAAAAAAAAAAAAAAAAAAAAAAAAAAATAATAAAAAAAATAAAATTAGGTGCAGCTATCTTTTGTGTTGCCTGACCATCCAATAGAAATGTGCCACATGACACTTTACTATTTTTTTTTTAGTTTTTTCTTTATGTATAAAGGAAAACATGAAATTAAGCGCACCTAATCATTGCTCTTTTTAAAATTATACTACGTACTTTAAAACGAATCAAAATAAAATTCAAATAACTCAAACGCAGTAGCAATGAATATATATACAAAGCTAGGGTTAAACATGATCCTAACCTATACCCATTTGCTACTTTTCTTGACACACAAAAAAAAGCTGGAATTCTAAGAAGAACAAGAATCAATATATTCTAAGTGGGAAACATATATATATATATAAATATAAAATATATTATATATTGAAACAAAAAGTTTGTCCCCTAAGCTTCTATATATGTTTCTCTGTAATGTATATGATATTATAGTAATGAATAAGATTAATTAAATTAATGTTAACTTTAACACCGACATTAATTAAAAAAATAATAATAAAAGAAAAGCAAGTTGGCTTGGTGGTGGTTACTGTAGTGGCTGCAGGTGAATGTATGAGGAAGCACATGGCCTACCCATCCATTCTTCACTCAAACCAAATTCCTCACACTCTCTATTTTTTTTCTTTTCTTTTTTTCTTTTCTTTTATCACTTCTTCTAATTTATATTACTTTAATTTATTATTTATTCTTTAATCTCTTTCTTTTCCTTTATTCACTTTATTCTAATTTGGATCTCTCATTTTAATTATATTCCATCTATTAATTTCAAATTTATATATGTTTATGTACACATACGCACATCAATATCTTGTTCGATCTAAATAATTATATTTATTTATTTATTTATTTATTTATTTATATGTTTAGGATTGACTTCTTGTGTAAATTATTCTGCTGTAATTAATTTTGAGGTTTGTTTGTTTTTTTTTTATACATGAACTTATATATTGTTACTTTACTTTACTTTTCTTTTTAATTCTTTTTATTTTTACTTGATAGTTTTTTTTTTTTTATTAATGTCAATTAACTCTGGAAAGATATTTTTACAATTCTGATATCTTCTCAGAGTCATTCTTTGATCGGAAAAGATATTTTTTCAGATAGTATTTTCTTCATCATTCTTGATAAAGAGATTAAGTTTTAAATTTCTCTTTTACGTTTGTCTAAAAAAATGTCAATTTTTTTTTGCTATAATTGTAGAGATAGAAGATCGAATCTCTTACTCTAGGGAGGAAGAACATGTTAATTACCAATTTTCAAATATGATTGGAAAAATTATTTTTTTAATTTTTTTCCCCTCTTTTCTTGTTGATATTATGTGTCTATCGTTCGTTCATTTTTTTTTTCCTTTTAGTTTTGGCTAAAAAGTTTAATTTATATTTGAAATATAGATTACATACCAAAATTCTTTTTTTTGTAAATACTAAAAAGAAATAAAATGACAACTAATATAAAATTTTAAAATTCCAGGACTACAATGTAATTAGTTTAAACATTTTTAATTTTAAACGAATTAAAGTCTCAAGATATTAATTGTGTATTAAATTATTATTTTTATTTGAACGGTTTTTACATATAGAAAAATGAGTCAAACTATTTATAAATATAAAAAAAATTTACTGAATTTTTTCTATTTTTTCAGTTTATATTAATTTTTTTTTTTTTTTTTGCTATCTATGAGTGTTCGGACAATTTACACAAATCTCGACTAATCTCACGAGACAATCCGTCTGACCCTACAACATATAGGTGTTATAATTAGATCTATAAATTTTCAGATAATATATATATATATATAATATATATATATATATATATATATATTTACTTCCTTGTTTAATCTAATAAAAAAAAAATGTAGCATAGAATCCCAACACCCATAGGGCCTAGTTGGGGAGGCTTTGAAGCGAAAAGGAAGATTATAATGATGAAAATTAGCGATGACTTTAGATTATTTGTATACAAGAAGCTCATTCTTAATCAGAATATTCCATGTGAAGATTCTCCTTGTTTAGTGCAAACAATTTTACACCCAACAGACTATTGCAATTGTTTATTATATATATTTGAGGGGAATTTTATTATATATCTATACTCTATTCAACAATTTTGGTAAAATAGAAATTTCTCTTAAGATATCATGACAGTTTTTCCTTTTTAAAAAACTATTTTCCTTTTTGTTCAATAGGTCCATCAATATCATGGAGTGTCTGAAATGTCAACCATTCTTGATATTTTATACATAATATTAGATATATTAATTACCATTTTGATAACTCAAATAATTTCAGTTGTTTTGCCAATATTACATATCTTTAAAATTTGATAGCAAAAAGAATATATTGATCATATAATCTGTTATAATGTCATTTTCTAAGTTAAAAATGCGATCAAAATTTAACATTGGCTAGATAAGAAGATGATCATGGATATATAATCGAGGACAACTATCTCAATTTATATGAGGCCTTTTGGGGTAAAACCAAAAGCAAAACCATGAAAATTCCGTTATGGAGATATTTGAAGGGTCGTTGTCCTTAACAAGTGGTATCAGAATTTTAAGTTTGTAGTTTTCTTAATTTCTGAGTATGTTATGTGGTTTGAGCATTGTTTGAACTTCCATATCATAAGAGAATTCTTGAAACGGGCTATGCTATTGTGAATAGTGTGGGTGGAAAGAGCTTTAGGAAAAGTTTGAAGTAATGTATCATACAAAGAGCATCTAAAATTGGTTGTACTTGAAGGAGCAGTTTTACACGCTGTGAATGATGGAAGGCACGAAAATTTCATATCACATAGGGTATTCTTAATAGCATTGTTTCTGAGCTGGATGTGATCAGAGTGAAGATAGATGATACAGATAAAGCACTTAGACTCATCTTGTCATTTCTTCCTCTTATGAACACATGAAGCCAATCTTGATGTATAGAAAAGAAAAACTTTAGATTTTGCGGGAGGCTACTAGTAAACTTTTATCAGAGGAAAGAAGACTGAATAGTGAAGGGCATACTTCACAGGAGAATTCAGTACTAGTAGCTAGCAATTGGAAGAAGAAAAAAGAGTCAGTGCAGAAAAAGTATTGTTGGGAGTGTGGACACTCTTGACACATGAAAAAGGATTGTCCTAATAGAGTTAGGTTCGTCAAAGGGCTCTGAGTCGGATGCTAACATTGTCTCCATCATCACAAAAGATGACAATTTTTTCTTCTGATGAAAGACAATATTAATCCTTATGGTAAGTCCACTCTACTATAATAGAGGGTGTGATGTTAGTGGTTCCACAAGTTTGCACTTGGACATTGACTTAACGATTATGCAAGGTGTGTAGTAGAAGTTGTATCGATGGCTAAAGAATTTTCAGGTGAGCCAAGTAGGTGGAAGTTGCACCATAAATTTCAGCAAGATTAATTGACATGTGATGAGAAAGAAAATTCTTGGAAAGGGTATTCCAAGTGGCCCTACTCTTTATGGTCGAGTAGGTTATAATTCTCTGAGTTGAGAATTATGATTGTCGGCAAAGACAAGAGATATAACAAAAGTGATGGATTCTTAAAATATCTTGCCAAAGTGAAATTTATTGAGTTTTGACAAATTATTAAAAGTGCAGTTGTCCCATATTGAAAAAGTCTAAAGAAGTTATGAGCTCCAAGCACTATGGAGCCTATGCATTTGGTTTCAAATAATCATAGTTAGAAACAATTTAAGCTTAGATGTGCTAACTCTAGTTAAATTTTCTTTTTGTAGTCTCCAGTTTGATATTGAAATTAAAGGGTGTGGGTTAGAGAGTGTTCTTGTAATTCGAATTTGGAGAGTGAATTATTCTGTGAAGCAAATCTGCTTATTCGTGTGGTAGAAGTGAGATTTTTTATAGCATAAATAGTACTAATAAATTGACAATTATTGGCAATAATATCTTAACGAAGAACTTTTAATATGTAAAAAATATAATGTTAATAGATTTTTCAAAATTTTGCATGAAAATTTAAAATGATGTAGACTAAATTTTTGTTAATGCACAACTTTTTTGACAACAACTTTTAATCAAATCAAATTTATTAATTGAATTGTTGCTATTTTGTGTGAATTTTAATTAGACATAAACTTCGTATCAAATGTTCAACTAAATTTAGAACACAAATTTAACCTTTTTTTTTTTTTTGGTTAATTGTAACTTTGTAAGTACATATAGGCTAGAATGCCAACTTGTGAAAAGACCCTACTAAACTCATTAAATGGCTAAGGGTGTGTCTTCATAATTAGTGAAATTATAATTAATTGCTATTAATTTGGTAGCTAGCTAGCTCTAGCAATGAAGGATCGTTAATAAAGAAAATTTTTTGTTGCCTAACATATTTCAATTTCAAACAAAAAAAAAACATATATATACTCAACCACACATTATTGAATGTCAAAACAAAAATACTAAAATTGAGGTTAAAATATATATTATTTCTTATACTTTGACTTTCTACATGATTTTTCATATGTTTGCCAGGTTGAATATGTTCGTGAATTTTAAAAATGTCTAATAATTTAATAACTTACTAGACACAAAATTGAAAGTTTAAAGTTTTAGATTACTGAACACTTTTTAAAGTTTAAAGACTAATTATATACATAATTAAAAGTTTTTAGACCTATTTATCTATTTTTTTTAAAAAAATATTTGACATAAAATTGAATGTTTATAATATTATAGACTTGTCGGTTGCTCGACAAAAATGTTAATTTTATTTTTGTTTCCAAGATTATTTTTAGATTATGATTATAACTTGTAAGAAATGAATAATGTTATTATGTGAAATATATTTTTTAAGAACAACAACATTTTTAAAACATTGTAAATATAGCAAAGTCTATCAATGATAGACTTCTACCAGTGACAGACTTTTGTGGTCTAGGCAGCTATTATTGATAGACTTTGCTATGTTTACAATTTTTTGAAAATTTTGCTATACACTTAGTTATTCCTAAAATTGCTACTTATTATAATTCCAGAGAAAAAACAACTCCATCTATGGAGAATACACTATCAGAATCCAAAAAAAGAAATTTAGAATTTCTCATAAAATTTAAATGCAAGTATTGTATTACCATTTTACAAATGATAGAAAAAAAATAAAGAAAAACAAAGAAAAACAGAAGATTTTAGGGAAATTACTATAAACAGAAAAAATATCAAACTATTTATAAATATAGAAAAATTTCATTGTCTACCAGTGATAGACTGCGATAGAATTCTATCGCTTTCTCTCGCTAAATATCAAACTATTTATAAATATAGAAAAATTTCATTGTCTATCAGTGATAGACTGCGATAGAATTCTATCGCTTTCTCTCGCTCAAACAAATAAATTCTATCGTTTGAGCGATAGAAAGCGATAGAATTCTATCGCGATCTATTGATAGACTGTAAAATTTTTCTATATTTGTAAATAGTTTTGCTCATTTTTCTATATTTGAAAAGAGCTCAAGATTTTATTATGCTTAAAGATATGTTTTAGGGTATTTATTTAGTTATTGAAGTTTTAAATTTATTTTTAAAAGGCCGATGAATTTCAAAAAAAAATGTTTAATAAGGCAATTAATTTTAGTTTTTGCTCACTAGAACTTTGAGGGCAAATATTTTAAAGATGGGGACTTCGCCCCTCTTTGACCTGGAGAAGCATCCTCTTGATTGGAGGGATGCAAATAGAAAGTAGGGAACGAAATTGATCAACCAAATGTGTATAAATGATAAATATGTAATTTAGTGCGGTCAAGTGTAAACATATACTATCAATAAATAATAAACTTGGGATTATTCCAAGTATTGTATTCTAAGAGACTACTTATGCAATTCAATTTTTCTAAGAATGAGTTTTACAACGTAAACCAAGTGGTAATCGGTAAATAACTGGTTTTGGTGGTTACATCCGAATAATAAAGATAAATGATAATAAGAGACTAAGGAATTCAAGTTAAGTTTCAACCCATGGATAAACTGCTTTAAGCAATGTTGCCGCATCACGTCGACATCATGTTGACATTGACCAATTTTCTATGAACTGAGAACAACTTCTATTCAGCCTTGTCTTCAAGTATCCTTAGAAGCCTAAGTGATTGGTCTGCTAATTAGATCTTAGATAATTTCATGCAATCGATTGGTTCTACGGTGTGCCTTTTATCTAAGGTCACATGATGTCCTATCTCTAGGCTTTTAATCCCGTATTCTTTTGTGAATTTTATTTATATCTTAACATTCTCAACATTAAGACTCAACTAACATGCTAATTTAATTGATTAGTTCAAATTAGCAAGATAACATAAGTTTCAACAAAAGAAATAGAAAATTGGAGTGATTCAATATGATACAGTAGCATTGGCTTAAGCCATGTCATCCTTATGGTATCCACAAGACCGAATCACTTAAAAAACTTATATCATAATTAGATAAGAATAAATAGTTTTCATTAAATCCAATGTCATGTGTTACAATGTAGCAAATAATGAAATAACAAGAATGAAAAGAAAAATAGCAAAGAAATAAAAGAAGAAATCTGAAAAAACAGTAAACAAAGACTTTGAATCAAGTCAACAAACTAAGATGCTCTCTAAGATGGATTTGATCCTTTCTCAAGGTGAATGTCACTCTACAATAAGTTCCAATGGGGTATTTGCTTGTTTTTTGTGTGGTGGGATGAGTGGTTGGCAATTGATTATTGAAAATGGATAGTGAGCAATGTTGGGGGAGATGGTTTTTCTTCGAAGGCCATTAGTGTGATGTGGAGTTGTGGAACCATAGAGATTACCTTCTCACTTTGAGATCTCATTGCCAGAAGTTTGATTTTCAACAAATTCTTAATATGTGATCGATAATTCTCTTCCCACCAGTCTTGTTGGTGGGGTTGTGTTCCCTGTGGCAGTGAGATTCTAGAGCTGCATGAGCCAAAATAAGTAGTCCTCCCCACTCTCCGGAGGGTTGTTGGAAACTTAATGCTAATGCCTTTTAGAGTAGTGAAAAAAAAGTTTGGGTTATTCACGATTCTTAAGGATCTCGTATTGATCATGTCTCACAAATAAAAGCTTTGGAAGGTGAGGCCATCAAAATAGGACTTTTGTCTTTTATTCCTTCGTCAAGATTTTTAAAGATGCCCCTCATTTTTTAATTTGATTTGATTAAGATTATTTGTGCCTTTAATGAGTCATCATTATATTTTTTGAAAACAAAAAATGTGGTTGATACTATAGTAGAGCTTGCGCATCATGCATGTGTCTCTTCTTTAGTTACTTGTAATCGTTCTTATAATTTTATGGTTCATTCACTTGCTCGCGTTGTTTATGATTGTTTTGGTGTCCTGTTCGCCATGTATGTATTTTTTTATTTTTTTGGGTTAATGAAATTTTCTTTAAAAAAAAAAAATTTAATTTTATACTTAATGGATCCATAAACTTTTCAAATGTCTAATAGTAGGTCCCTCAACTTTCAATTTTATTTTTCTTTTGTTATAATCTATATACCTTAACAGAATGGAGCATTTTTTATGAGGTAAAGAAAAGGTCAAGCAGTTAACAAGAAGGAGAGTAAGAGGGGGGAAAATTAAAATAGAGAAAATAAAGAAGTGTTAAGACATAGATTGAAGTAGGAGAGAAGAAATGAAAGAGGAAGATGATGAGATGTAGATAAACGACAAGAAGATATTTGTTTTAAACTATTTTCTTAAAGGTAATAATACTAATGCAACTTTTGAAAGTTTAGAGGTATTTTTGCAATGAGGTATTAATGGTTTTTGTTCATATATTGATAGTAAGAGTATTTTTTAACTTTCTTTTAAGTTTAAGGATATTTTTTAAACTTTTGAAAATTTAAGGGTATTTTTGAAACTTTTGAAAGTTCACGGGTATTTTTGACACAAAATACAAAGTTCAAGGACACTTTTTATAATTTAGTCAATTTTAAATAGTGTTGAATAGGTTAAGTCATCAATGATCTATTAGGGGTGCTCAACACACCAACTAGAGTTGAATTGGTTAAAATAACCAATTCAGTGCTTGGCCCACCAATTTCACAAGTAAATATTCAATAACTCTACTCCACCAAGTTTAATAGGGTTCACTATTGAAGTTTGCTCATTTATCGAAGAACTCCACATTTCTCTCTTTCTCTCTCCCTCAATCTCTCCAATATTTCTAATGACTCCACCCATCGCCCACCACTGATGACCAACTTTGACAACTATCACTACCTCACTCTAACAACAATAATCATCACGTGATCACTTCTGCATGACAACATGCTCCACCTACCACCTTCAACAATGAACTCTGACAACCACCTCTAATAACAATTCCAACGATGATCACTTCTGCATGACTACCACCTTCGGTGATCAACTTTAACGATCACCTCTGGCGATCAACTTCTTCGTTCATCTCTAACGACTAACTATAACAACCTACTCAATAGATCATATATTACAAAAAACTGGAAAAAAAAAACTCGATAGATGAAAATAATTTTAAATACAAATTATTAGTTTATAGTGTTTAAAGTTGTCTTTTATAGTAATTTGACAATAATAGAAACACTTTAAGAATATAGTAAACCAAACAAACTTGTATATAAAAATATTTTTAAGAAAATATAACTAAACACATGAGTATTTTTTATTTTAAACAATTCTTATAAAAAAAAGGTGTTTAAATGCAAATGACTTTTTCAAAAACTCTTTTTTTCTTTTTTTTTTTTGGCAATCCAAACATACCATAATTCATTATTTTTATAGTTAAATAAAGATCAAATAACAAGTTTTTGGACATAACGTTATTAAAATTTTCTATGCCGTGTTTAAGAATAATGACACATACAAATGCTCTAAACCAACAATCATTATTCCCGCATAATAAGCCCTAACTTACAATTTGAACTAAAGATGCCATAAATAAAATCGTAAACCCTCTGGTGGCCTACTTCTTTTTGTGTTGGATATTATACTCATACATTTCACGAATATGAAAGTATATATTGTAATTTTGTTGTTTGTATGAAACAGAAGTATTTTGTCTATTTGAAGTACAATTGTTACATATAGAAAATTGTAAAATATATGTGAAGGTTTTGAGTTAACATCCCAATTGAGTATTGAAAATTTGAAAACGTATGTGTGTAATTGAATTGTTGAACAAAAAGTTAACAAACAAAAATAACCATAAGAAAATAATAATTTTTTACGTTATAAAAAGTTGTGTTGAATATCCTGACTTAATAACTCAACGCTACACACTATACACATATATACTTCTTTAACTCAAACTAAACAACTTTGCACCCCAAATACAAAGTTCTTAACTCCATAAACATATTAAGTCCATAGATGTATTGACTTTATATTTCATAACTCAACTCAACGTCTGAAATAGTTCCTTCATAAAGTTAACAGTTAAAAGCGATTCTGTAAAGTGTAAGACCTAACTATTAGAGACAACCTTACAAAGTTTATGGACTAACTTTGGTGATCTATTTTAGATTTTCTATTTTTATATGATCATCGTACAATTCAATTATACTTTAATAAAAGATTTATTTTAAACAATAAAAAAAAATAACATTTTAATTTATTTTCCTAAAAAAACAGAAAGAATCTCTTTAAAAAATTGTTCAAATGGTTGAGTGTTAATGTGAATTAGTTGGTAAGATCATATCTTATTATTGCCCTCAATCTCAACTTGTTAATTAAGGGGCATTAACAAATTATTAATTAGGCTAAATTAGGTATTGTTCAACACCTAATCATTAAAGTTCAAGACTAATATAAATATGATTAAGGTTTTAATTTTTGTTTTTAAATACAACTCCATTTTTTCCCATATTTGTAGCAAATTTCGAATTAGGAATTTATAGCAATAATATGTTCTTGCTAAGTCGTGCTACTGCCATAATTTTCTAAGCCAAAAATTTGATAACCAATTATATTTGCCCAATTCGATTCATTTTATTTTAATATAAAAAAAGTTAAATAAGAATTTGTTTGATAGAGAATCTGAAAACATAAATTTGAACATGGTTGTATTTCATGTTTTCACATATGTGTTTGGTAGCAGAATTCAGAAATTAGATTCTAATTTAAACAATTGCAAACTAGTTGTAGTAACCCACTAAATATCAGTTGACAATAAACTATTATTAATTTATTTATGAATATGATTTTATGTTAAGAAAATTATATAATTATTATTTTGTAATATTATATAATTTGTGGGATAAATTAAAATTTTTATCCCTATGATTTGGAAGAAGTTAAAATTTAGGTCTTGAGGTTTATAATTAGAATATAACTCCTATGGTTAGATAAAAATTTCATAAATAATCTCCATGACAAAGATTATTTAATAGAATTTAATAAATCATAGGGACAATATATGAAGTTGTATCAAACCATAAAAACTAAATTTTAAATTTTAAAATCATATGAACGAACTTGTAACTTTATCCAAATCATAAGGACTAAATTTGAAATTTAACCTAATTTATAATATTTGCATAATATATATTTTAATTTTAAAAATTGAATTGAGTTTATTACATAACATACTATATTTCTAAATATTTTTATCTTTATTTAATATAATTCTGCATTTTAAATTTTAAAATTCAAATTCTGAAACAATGAAAACATAAAAATATTGTTTTCACAATTTATATTGTTTGAATCATAAAATCTGGAAACAGTTTTCAAAAATAAAATTTGGGTTATCTGTAAAACAAATATTCGCAATGAATCTTAGAATCAAGACACTAATTTTTTTCCTTTATACAATGTAGGCTTAAATTTTATTATTAATTTTTTTTTTATTCTACAGTATGCTTCTGTTCACTTTTTGGTCTGGCAAAATCACCCCTTTGTAATGTCGCTATCAATTTCCATATATGGGTTCTTTTTGTCTACAAAGGTAAATGGTAAAAACAAAAAAATTACATTTTTACCAAACGTGAAAATATTCTTCCCATTTATTGTTCTTTTTTAATCCATACCTACTTTTTCTTTTCTTTTTGAGTAAAAATCCAAACCTACTTTGGTTTTAGAGAATTGTGTGCTTTATGTCTTTATCCCAATAATGAACTTTTTTTGGGGTTAAATTGTGGTGAACGCTAGTTTATTATGGAAATAATGTTTGTGTATAGGTTAATTACCATTTATAAAGGTTAATTACAATTTATAAGATTTTACGAAAAAATATCAAACTATTTATAAATATAAAATTTTTTTACTGTCTATCAAAATTTTTCTATATTTGTAAATAGTTTGACTCATTTTTCTATATATGAAAGCAGCCCAAAAAAGTCTTTCGCGATCTATCGCTCATAAATAGTGAAATTTTTCTATATTTATAAATAGTTTGATATTTTTTTGTGTTTATAGTAATTTTTCAAAAAAAAAAAACAATTTATAAGACCATTTTACGAAATCTACATTAAGTTTTTAATCCAACATTAAGGTTTAAAATTTGAAAACGAAATCACTTTTTTTAAGTGATTAAATAAATAGTTTACACTTTTTTTAATCAATTAATATTTATAATTTATGTTATATTTACCGTAGTTGCATTTTTTTTCTTTATGTTTCCTTGATTTTTTTTACTACCATAGAAATGTTAATTCATTTTTTATGTAAATGTCAAACCTATAAACACATAAAAATATCGATGAAATCATTCATATGTCACAGAAATTAAGTGTCTACCATGTTTTTTTTAGAGAAACGAATGTCTACTATAAATGTTAGTTCACTTTTTATGTGAGTATTTAAATAATATATGAGGTGAAGATTTGAACCTCTAACCTATTGATTGATAATTCATATTTTATGTTCTTGAGCTCTACTCATATTGACTTATATTACTATTAATAGTAATTGATGTATTTACTAAGGAAAAAAAGTTACAATTTTAATAATTAAATATATGATCTCAAAATGGAAAAAGTCAAAAAAAAAAAAAGTCAAGGTAGATTACGTCTTACCGTTTTGTTTTAAATTGTGACTTTTGAAATAATTATCAATACTAACGCTTATTGAAAAATCAACACTAAAATGAAGTAAAATAAGTATTCGATAAATTTCAAACTTAAACGTGAAAAGTATTTTATAATTAGGGATAAAATAAAAAAAAATTAATAATTAGATAAAAGACGTATGAATTTTTTGTTCAGGAAGCTAATCTCCAAAGCTACTATATTTTAGAAACCAACTAAATTTAAAAGTAGTTTTCTTTAAATTATCTTCTAATTAAATTTACCAAACACCGCAAACAGTTAACATTCACATAATCATTTTTAACCCTGTAAATCAATCCAAACGAGCTCTTATTTATTTTATTTTTAAATTCCAATTCAACAGAGCTTTCAACAATATGGTGGAAATTAAATAATAGTATAAATTGATATTTATTTATTTGGTTACAAAATAGCTTAATCTCACCAATAAATTTGTCATTGTGTGGGTAGTAGGTATCCCCATTGACCTAACTATGAGCACTAGAATTCATCATCCCCATAAATTAGGGTTTTCCACACCTCACTTGTTTCTTATTAATTTCTCCTTTTAAATTGACTAATAAGATCAAATTAAATAGGCAATAGAAAGTTTGACTAATAACAAAATTTTCCAAGTTTTATTTATTTATTTATTTGTTAAGGTTGACCAATCTTGTGATTCCTACATGATTTTGATTTTGCTTTTGCACCTTTAAAAAAACATCTCAAAGTTAGGAAGCATGTCTTTTCCAAAGTCCACCTTATGTTTATTTTCTTGAATTTCTTGTCTTTTCTCTATGGGTTTTTTTTTTTTCTCTTTTTTGTTTTTGTTTTTATGTTGATTTCTTTATTTCATACCTGTCTTCCTCAAATCTTATTCCAAATTCTTGCTTTGTGAGGATTGCTATTTTGGATACACATGTTTGTGGCAAATATATTTTCCTTACCTTTTTATGTTAGCAATTTATTTGTTTGAATTTAATAAGAAAAAAAAAAGACTTTTTAGTCCATTGTTACTATGATTAAATGCTTATCTGCGTTGATTCTACAAAGACAAGCAAGCATTCGATTGTATGCTTTATATTATATTGTATTTTTTTAGGGTAATTGCAAATATAGCGAGCAGGCTCAACGTATGAGCAAATATAGCACAATGCAAAAGAATTTACATATATAACAAAATTTAAATCTAGCTCTTTGAGTCTATCAGTGATAGAGTATGTTGCTAATAGGAGTCTATCAGCGATATGAAGTCTATTATTGATAGATTTTGCTATATATTTGCAATTCTTTAAAAATGTTGTTATTTACTTAATTATTATCCTTAAAAGTATTACCCATTACAATTACTCCTTTATTTTTACTATATACGTGTATGCTTAATCTTAAACATACTCTGATGTAACACAATACTATATAGGAAAGAATACAATCCATCTTCGATGTTGAAAAGGAAAAAAAAAAAACAATGATATTATTTTTATTTGATGTACATTTTAAGTACATATCTTCAATTTTATTGTGCGAATTAATGAAACAAAATAACTCCTCATAAATTAAAACGTATATATACTCGAAAATACTTACATGTGTTTTAAATTATATTTGAATTATATAAATGTATAAATATTGTTTTTGACATAAATGTATAAATATTATTGATTAGTCGATTCTTGCTCAATCTGTCATGAGTTGCGTGTAGAAGGCTATCCATAACTATTTATTTTCATTTATTTAACTCTCTTAAAGTTCCAATTTTTACTCTAGATGTGTTCTAATAAAAAAAAAGGGTGTTATATTTTCACTAATTAAAAAAATATATAGCATAAAGAATCACAACGCTACTTTTGTTCCAAATTTCAATTAGCTTTGTTAGAGTTGTGTGGTTTGCAATATTTGTTTAAGTTGTGTCGTGTTTCTTCTACAGCGAGTGCTAAAGGAAATGTTTTAACACATGTGGTTTTTAGCAGGCTGTTGTTGTTTCAAGATGTTGTTCCTGTAGATCTTTTTGTTTCTTTATTGGAAAGGTTTTGACAGCTTATTCTCTTCGATTGTATTTCCTTTTCTGGGAGTTCAGAATATCTTTTAGGGTTTCTTTTTTAAGTTCCGCTGCATATTTAAGGGATTGTTTGCTAGGGTTGGCAATTTTGATCAGAAAGACAATTTTTTGTTGTTGTATTGAAACTACTTGAAAAACTTGCTACTGTGTGTCTTTCTCGTTGAAGGTTGTGTGTACGTTGCTGGTATGATATCACTTAGAGAATATTGATTAAGTCCACATTGAAGTTGAGAGTGATTCGCTAGCTTAAGAGGAGTCTAAGTTCATAGAGTGAAGTGATATTCGCTTGAAGAAATAAAGAAAAATAACTTGGCGAGAAGGAATCTCGTACTTGGAGAAGCCTAAGTATTCATTCACTAATGTACTCGTTCTTGGGAGGAGCTAAAGATATATTGAGAGGAAGTCTCACATTTAGGAGGAGTTTAAGTATTATTTCAAAATATAGAGTTAGACATGTGTCACTGTTTTTACCTGTCTCAGCAGATAAGTACAACGTTGTAATTGTTTTACTTTACATTAGTGAATTTATCTTTCTTGGACAAACTGCCCCTAAAACGTAGGTGGTTTTTACCGAATTGGATTACCAATTTGTGTCGCACCTGTGTTCTTTATTCTCTATTTCTCTGAATTGTTCTACTAAGTGTTATAACATTATTTTTAACATCAATTATTGAGTGTGGTATTACCTTCCTATTTTTCAAGCTTAATATGAAAATGAATATCTTGATGGTTGAAGTAAATTAATTAATTAAATATAAAAAATCCTCCACTTCAAATTGGATTATTGATGGCTAATTTCCCATTTTCCCATGATTATCCCCACTTGATTCCTATCCCTTCTTAATCAATTATTACATGATGGAACTCCAATTGAAAATCTTTACCAAATCATTACTTTTTAAATTTATATGTTACTTTACTCTCCCATCTAATTTATTTCAATTTATTTATTTAAAAAATTTGTTAAAATGGCTTAAATGTATAATCTCGATGAAAAGGTCTAAAATTTGAAAATTTCACGCCATGTTAGATCTAAGGCATAAAACATCTATTTTCATGTCATTCTAGAACTCAAAATTATATTATATGTAGTATTATAAGGCATAAAACATATATATTTTCTTTAACTAATTATCTTTTTTTCTTTTCTTTTTTCATATTATCATACCCGAAGTTTAGACATTTTCTTTCAAAATCAATTTCTATTCTTTATAATTCAATGTTTATATCAAAAGGTAAAATAATAATAATAATAATAATAATATAGGAAAAATTGGTAAAACTAAATTAAAATAAAGTAATAAAATTGAGGACACAAGAATTAATGTAGAAAAACTCCAAATCGAAGAAAAAATTCCAGCCCACGAGAAAGAAGTTCACTAGATAAAAAAAAAGCTGTTACAACCATCCAGAGTTTTCTCTCCAACCCTAATTACATGAATATTCTCTCAAAAGTATTATATCATTCGCACAACTAAGCTAGTATACTAAGTTTTTAGTGCTTCAAATTTAGATGACTTGAAATCAAAGTCATAGGTTTCTTTTATAGTGCTTGAAATTCATCACTTTCTTGAGATATGTGACAACCACTCTTTTAATATTTTGTCAAAATCTAACAAATAAATATAAACATATATTAAATAATGTTAATTAAGATTTATATAAAAAATGTTAATTAGGATTTGAAGAAAGAGGAAACAATATGGAAAATTTTCACACATAGAAAAAATGTCAAACTATTTACAGAAAATAACAAAAAAAAATACTGATAGACATTGATAGACTTCTATCATTTCTATCACTGATAGACTCTGATAAACTTTTATAAGGGTTTATCACAACTATCTAAAAATTTTGCTATTTTTGTATAAATAGTTTCCCTTATTTTTTTATTTTTAAAAATTTTCCAAACAATATCAATTTTTCTTTTTCAGAAAAAGCGTACAAACTTAAATACTATGGATTTTTTTATTAATATTGTTTTTAATTAAAACTTATTGGAAATATATAATTATTTTGAAACATATTGTTTTAATATTGGAGAGACGAGATGTATCATGGATTTAAGGTTTAAATTTTTTAAGATGGGTGAAAAATATGCAAAATACGATTGATGAATAGAATTAAAATATTGAAATAATAAGTTTCGAAACAACCATATATTTCTAATAAATTTTAAAAAAATATTAATACAAATTTACAAATTCTACCATTTTTTTTATTTGAAAAAGGGTTAATTTGAATATTAATATATTATCATATACTTTCTCCAATTTCTTTGGTTTGATGATTCATAAACATGGTTTATTAGTCAAATTAAATAATTTTAAGAAAACCACATTGAGTGCTCAAATCTTCTTACCCTACTCATGGTTATACCCAATTATACCCTTCTTTATAATAAGAAATATTTGAATTTATTTAAAACATGTGACCTCCAGTTGGCATATATGTATATATATTCTATTAAAAAGTAAATCCAAACACTATTCAAAATATTTTTAAATGTGTAATGTAAAATTTATCATGATTTTTTTAATGAATTCTTCTTAACAAATATGGTCATTTTGCAATTTAATTGATTCTAATTTAACTTATGAAAAAAGGAATTTTAAAAAACAAATATATATATATATAATATATATATATATTATTTATTTATTTCTCAAAAATAAAATAAAAAAAAATTAAAAAAAAAAGTCTTTTATGTGTATAGGAATGGTCCTTTATGGAGGCTAAGGGCAAACAAGGAAAAACAGAACAAATTGGAATGGTCTCCACATGGGGAAGTTGCAAACAATATTTATAACATACCCAATAATGGTACTGTCTCTTTAACTAAATTTAATTAATTGCATTTATTCTTTAAAGTATTTTCATTAATTATTATTTCTTTTTTCAAAATATATTTTTATTTCTTTTTTTAAAAAATGTTTTTCCTTTTAGAGCCATATAAATTCCTTGTTTGAAGGGATGGTGGGGCCACTTTGAAATTCGGGAAGATCAAGTACATCTGATCTATGATTATCATGCTGACAATTAACATCCAAATCAATCTCAGCCGTCCGATTTTCTTTTTAGGTCTCATGGAATTTTAATCTCTCATCATTCTTTAAGGTTTCAGCACTTGAGTAATGATTATCATAATCATGGTTATGCATCTCTACTTTTTCTGTACCTAAATTACCCTTCATTGTATATTTTTTTTTCTTTTGGGGGAGGCTATAAACGTAAATAATCACAATACTTTAAACTCTTAAATTTTAGATAAATTTATTTTGAGAAATTACTATGAAAAAAAATATGAAACTATTTACAAATATAGAAAATTTTTACTGTCTATCATGATAGACTGTGATAGAATTGATAGACTGTAAAATTTTTCTATATTTATAAATAATTTGGCTCATTTTTCTATATTTGAAAAGAGCCCAAATTAAATTTATCAAATTATCTCAATTCAAGGTGGAAAATGAATTTATTGGGTGCCAGATCGCACCACTGTGATCGTTCTTCTTGTCCCATAAATTGTAAAATATCATACAAAATTAGAAAGTTAAAACTTAATCACATTGAAATTAGGGGAAAAGAAATACTTTTTCGTCTTTAGATTTTTAGATCTATTATCCATTTTGTCCCTAAATTTTAAAACGTAATATTTTTACTCATAAACTTTTAGTTTAATTTTTATTTGGTCTCTAGAACTTCAAAATTTACAATTTTAACATTGATTTTTCATTAAATATTCACTCTTAATCATTGGTGTTCATGTCTATTAATTAATTTTAAATAACTATATTAAAGGGAATTTTTAAAAGTAGAAAAATAAGAAAAACTATTTAGACAAAATAACAAAATTTTTAGATAGTTGTGATAGATGCTGATAGAAGTCTATCAGAGTCTATCATTGATAGAAATGATAAAAATTTATCACTGATAGATGCTGATAGAAGTCTATCACTGTCTATCAGTTTTTTTTTTGGCTATTTTATGTCAATAGTTTGACATTTTTTCAAAATTTTCTATTTATTTTAGTATTTAATAAAAAATTGGGAAAAAAATAAATTCTTTTACCTAATACCTTGAATTTCAATTTCATCCGCATTGCACGTCAAACGTTTAACTTTAATGAGTGTTGTAATCGTAAAATTAAACTTTAAAAAATATTACAATTTTAACTTTCTAATAAAAAAAATTCAAATATTGTGAAAAAAAAAAAGTTCTCTTATACACTTAATAAATTATAAAAATATATGTACTATACGAAATTAATAATAAAAAAAAAGAATTAGAAAAAAATAGTTTTAGAGGGTTTTTTTTGTTTAAAATTTATGAATTTTGGTAAAGTTATGTACGGGTTAATTTGTGTATTAGTTAATCTAAAAAAAATACCCTATAAACTTTTTGTGACGTCACTTACCTTTATCTTTTAATATGTATTTATAGAACTTGATATTGATTTTAAAAAATGAGGCCAACGTGAGCATATATCTTAATGGTATTAGTACATACTCGTCTTGAGGTTGGAAGTGTAAATCTTGGTACCTGTTTTGTTGTACTATAAAAATAAGTGACTTTAGTTCATATATATATATATATATATATAGACAACAAAATAAAACATTCAAAGAGAGTAACAATAGTTTGAAAAAACAAACAAATGATTTAGTTTTAAAAAAGAATAATTGCAATTTGTAGCACTTTAGGGCTAATAATTAAGTGTATAACAACGTTTTTAAAGAATTGAAATTAAAATATAGCAAAATTTATCAATGATAGACTCTATCGCTGATAGAATCCTATTAGCAATATAGTCAGTCACTGCTAGACTCTGAAAGTTAGATATAAATTTTGTTGTATCTGTATACTCTTTTACATTATGCTACATATGCTAATCCTTTAGACTTAATTATTCTATTTGCCATTGCATATTTAAAGAATCCACTTAGTTACCCTTGATTTTAAATTGTATTTGAGTTAATCTTAAACTACTCAATTTTCTTTTCCATCTTATTTCATCATATCCATAAAAAGAAATATGCAACATTATTTTTATTTAAATATTCGACCAAATATTTCAATAATTCAACAATAAAATAGAATTAAAATTAGCATGACATAAAAATTGTAATATCAATTATAAAAAAAATATAATAATAAAGAAATAAGATTAAACCAACTACATGCAATAATTTTGAAATTACCATTTATTATTCTTATTATTTTGTTAATCCTTTAAATTTTCTTATATTGTTTTATTTAATGAGATAAAAAGTTTAAACATAAACCAAAAAGTGCCATTATCTCCTTTTTGGGCAATAAGAGTGTAATTAAAAAATGAGAACTTAGACCCCAACCCTTCAATAGAAGCAAGGGTCAGCTTATATAATTTAATTATTAACATAATAATGGACACGTGTCAAAAGATTAAAGTTGAGCTTAAGAAATAACCATTTAGTGCCCTAATTATATAGAGGTACAACCAAACATACACATTACCATATCTTTATTGGCTTGTCCTTAGCATAGTCCATTAGAAATAAATTAATAAAAAATAACTTTATAAAGTTTTTTTTTCTTTAAATCCCCCCCCCACCCCCCCAAAAAAAAAAAAAAAAAACACTTTGATGATACAAAATGCTTATCCATTAGCACTAAATATCATTGATAAAGAATATAATTGCCATTGTGTGGGCTCTACAATGTTGTTTAAGTTATTTCTCAAAATTAAGTTAGAGTCATATTATTGAGGTTCAAATTTCAATATGATTTTTTTTCATCCATTTAGAGCATACTTTTTGTTAAATCATAGCATTTCATTTTATATTTACATGTCTCTGTTAACTTATTTTTCAGTATTCGTTTAAAAGTTCTGATTTCAACTTTGTACTTTTTAAACTTTATTTATCGTAATAATTTCTTTAATTGAATAGATGATAAGTGACGTTAAATGTAATTAAGAAAAAGATTACATAAGCACAAGTACTTGCAATATCTACAATAAAAAAGGGAGTAAACATGTGAATGTACCTGAACAAAAAGCTTGATCGGAGAATGGAAGAAATTATATGATAGTCGAGAAATTTCAAACTTCGTTGGGATAAATCTTTCTTCCACAAATTTGATCCTTTATGAGTTAGGCAATTGACAATTACATTGAATCTAGTTATATACCACGAGAAAAATTAATGGAGAAAATTCAAGCTTCTAAATTTACCATTATGAAATAGATAAACATGCTAGAGTACGGGAACAAAGGTTTGGTTCTTTAGAGTCCATTTGGATTGACTAGAGAGAAAAATGCTTTTAAAAAAAAGTAATTATTATTTAAACTCTTTTGAAAGTGTTTCAAAAGCTATTTTGAGTGGTTGCCAAACATGTCAGAAATTTCAAACTTTATTGAAATAAATTTTCAGCCACAAATTTGATATTTTCTTAGTTGGACAGTTGGGACGAGACATTGACAATTACAACGAGTCTAGTTATTGGAAAAAGTACCCTTTTTAGGTACATATTTATTTTATTTACTATTAAAGATTCAACCCTAGAACTTTGGTGGGATTTTGTGTTCCATTGTCAAATTGATGTACCAAATTTTTTTTTTTTTTTTTTTTTGGGACAATGTCAAATGGATGTAGTAAATATATATAATTGCAAAGGTAATTAATTGTAATAAATTCTAGTAAAGTGGCTCCATTTATTTGATGATGAACTCAAAAGTACCATTATTGATTGGTCAAAATTTTTTTTTGTAGGAAGCCCAACTCAATGATTTTCTTTATAGATTTTAATGTTATCTTGTAAAAGGATGTACAAGGTACTTGTGTAATTAATGAAAATAATTGTGTTGTTGGGTTAAAAGTAAGTTTTGGTATCAGTTGACATCGTGCTATAGTATATCATATCGGTATTAATCATAAACTTAGATTGGTATATATATTTTGAAAAAAAAATTAAGGACAAGACTTTATTTTGCAGCTCAAACAACACTCAATCAAAATGTGTCATATGACAAAAAATTTTAATTTTATTTTTACTATGTAAAAAATGTGCGCATGTGAAGCTGCACTTAATCATTGTCTACATACTTTTACCATTATTGATTTTTGGATCTTATTTGAGATGTTGAGTTTTTTTTTTTTACTTATTTTTTTACTTATATATAAGTTTTACAAAAGGAACATAATACAAAAAATTCAAAGATTAATGTCAAATAATAATTTACGCGAGAGTGTATATAATTTCTTTATATAATTAATTACATTTAAAATTTTGAAGAAAATTGTTTGATTTTCAATTTTTCAAAATACTTTGATCTGGTTTTTTTTTTTTAAAAAAAAAAAAAGATTACTAAACAAAGAAAATGTGTATAAATAAGCAATATTTTTTTGAAAAATAAAAAACGAAATAATTTATCGAATCTCTATATTTTTTTTGAAGTGTCAATAATTTCCAAATGTTGTTTATGATTTAAAAATCAAATTAGAAAACAAATTTGCATTTTTTTTAATTTTCCTCCTAGCTATATTCATGTTTTTTTTAAAAAAAAAAAAAAAATACCAACATGAAAAGACTAAAGAAGAGGAACAGGAGTTGCAAGAAACTTTTTCCTCTAATTAAAATTTAGAGTGTGCACATGTGAGTCTCAAACAGGCAGATATCCAAATTTAGTTGTGACAATGAAGACAAACATGAAGGACTAAAATTGTTTGTTTTAAAACACGTTCAATATGAAGTATACGAGAGTGAAGATGATACCAAAAAGAAATGTCATCGAAATTTCAAAAGAGAAATTAAATAATATGGTCAAACTCCTTGTTTATAATTACAAACTTATTATTATTATTATTATTATTTTGATGAATCTAATTCTTGCCAATTGCATAGTATTTGCTCCTCATCTTTTCATTTTATTCCAAAGTAATTTACTATTAATTGAAATTCAAAAGAAACTTCAAGTTAATTGAAAAAAATGTAAGAATTGCACAACAAATGTAGCACAAATCTTAATTTTAATCAACTACACAACTAGTTAGGATTTATTGTAGTTAAGAAAATATTTTTATTTTTTATTATTTTAATTTATATTTTCAGTTCATCTTTTTAATATTTTTTCTTTGTAATTGAAGGGAATGCATGACGATGGTGCATTCTACATCCAATTATTGCTCTTTTTTTATGAGTATAATTTGATATAGATGATTGTAAAAATACGTAAAAGAAATAAATGAAAATAAAATAATTAAAAAAAATTAGAATTTTCAAAAAAACGATAGAAAACTATTCTAAAAGATTGGTCTGATAAACCATTAAAAAAATATTTTCAGAAACACACAAATAGTTGCTAAAATGTTTAGTAATATTTTATTAAGTAGACAAATAATTTTGACATCAATTTTCCTTGTAATTTCCCAGAATCTTTCATTAAGATACATTTTAATTAGGTTTACTAATGATTTAGGTCATAAACATGATGTTTAAAAGAGAATTATTCCAAAGTCAAACTATTTATGAACTATATAATAAAAAAAGCATATTGTATAAATTACTTCATCTATAATATGGTTGATTAGAATGGGATCATTTTGATATGTTTGGATAGAATGAGATCTCTTTTAAAGATTCCATTCCACAATTTTTTTTTTCCAAAAAAGAAAACTAGTAGTATTGTCAAGCTATAATATTAAAAATGGTAAAAAAAAAAATACAATCATCATGTACGACAAAAATTGTGTCATACAATTCACGTTGAGCGACTTGAACCAGAGGATTGTAACCGTATCAATTCATATTGAGTAACATAATGAATGGTTTGTTCGAATAAATATGGCAGGTACTTTATAATAGTAACCGTAAATATAAAGGAGTCGAGACAAACATGCATGCTAGCGACAATAAACAAACGTATAAAGTTGAAAATATTAAGTTAAGTAGCTCATATCCAATGAATTATAATTATGTCGGTCCATATTGAGTAAGTAGTTCATAAAAGATGCTGAGAGATTTATCTTGAAAAAAAAAAATTACAATTTTGAAATATTTAGACTCTATTTTATAACCATTGAGTTTTTTTTTTCTTTACACCCAACTTCTTTTAAATTTTTTTTTTAAATTTTCAAAACTTGGCTTGGAATTATTTTAAAACGCTCTTAAAAAGTAGTGATTAAAAGCTTAATTTTTTTTTTAAAAAAAACAAAGCTAAATAATTTATCAAATGGATTTTAGTTCTTAATTTTTATTTCTTTTACCATAAACGATATGAGATTTGAGCCTTCAAACTCAAAGAAAGAAAGAAATGATGGAAGTTGTTGAACTATTTTCAAGTTGACTTAAAAATATTTTAATTATACATTTGTATTTTCTAATTTAACTATATCTTAATATTAACTATATACTTGTGCAGTCTTATTGAAAAAATATATATATATATAATTAAAATCACAAAAAATTTGAAAATTCTTACTATATAAAATATAAATATAGTTTACTATCAAACTAACTTGTGATGATTTAAAGCCACTAATAATGGTTCAATAAACACCATCCAATTTCATTGTTAGGATTTTCATTCAACATTGAAATCTTCCTAAATCCCCACCTACCTTGCAACCTTTTAAGAATTATATATGGGGTGAAAATATTATTTTGGTCCTCAAGGATTTTATTTTATTTTTTAATTAATCTACTTTCAATGGTCTAAATTTCATGCATTTTCATTAATTTAGTTTTTCGAGATTATTTTTTTTATCGAAATTAGGAAAATAATAATAATAATTTTCAGGCAAGTGTTGAAATGCCTTGAATCTATTATCTGACGCTTCGGACAATCATGTACGGAGTATCCCTGACCCGTTAACGAGTCGGGGTCCAGGGACGGCACGCCCTAGTGAGAGTTCAGGGGCAATGCCCACGAAATCCAGGTAGGTTCGTATTTGGCATATTTGATTATTTATTGTTATTTATGATTATGATCCTAGGGTTTAGAGAAGTGTGACTCTTTAACTCTAGATATGCCACTAATCTGTATATTGTAACATTATCTCTAATAAAATTATTCTTCCTCTGCCCCATGGATGTAACTAACATACTGTTAGTGAATCACGTAATTTGTGTGTCAATTCTCTATTTTTTTTTTTACGTTTTCTGTATTCTTTATTTGTCGATTTCGTAACAGCGAGAAAAGAAAATATGTGAATATATTTTTAAATTTTAGGAAGGAAATGTTAATAAAAACTTTTTTGTTGAAAAAAAATAAAAGGAAACTAACGACATAGAGTACATTTAAGATTTACTGAAAGTGTACATACTACAAAATTATACATTAAAAGTACATAGTCTAAAATAAAACGAAGTCTAAAGTATAGGTAAAAATAGTACTTTAACCTAAAAATTACAATAAATATTTATTAATAGTTATTGTAAATTGTAATTAAACCAAGTTCCTTAAAAACTCTTAATAGTTACAATCAACTTCCTTAAAAGTTCAAAACCTCTTAATCTTTATACTTCACTGATAAATCGTAAGTTTGAATCTCTCAATTATGTAATTTCTTTTAAAAAAAATATCTTTTATCTAAAAAAGTTTCATTCAACGTTGTCTTATTCATATTCCACCTATTCTTTTTTGCAAACTTTTTAAAATGACTATATAAATTTGCAAATATTAACTAAAAAATTACATTTTTTTTGTAATTTTTTTTTTTTTTTTTTTTGTAATTTTTCCATTCCACTTATTTTTGTCCCATAAAAATAAAACACTATGAAATTAAATATTATTAAAAAAAAGAAGAAGAAGAAGAAGAAAGGGGTGTGGAAAGCATCTTGGATAGGGATAAATATATAATATCTTAGGAGACACAAAGTTTGCTTAATGTATTGAAGATGCAAAGTAGGAATAGAAACCTTTCAATTAATTAATCTAAAGTTTAATTTAGTCTCTCCACAATTTCTCTCTACCTTTAAGTTGTTCTTTCAAGATAAAAAGAATAATCAAATAATTAATCTAACATATAATATATTTTCAAAACTTCTAAACCTTTCAATTTGGGTTATGGTAGACTTTTTAGTAACAAAATATTTACATGAATATTTTTAGATTTTTTTTTCTATATTACTTTGAATTCAAAGTCTTTATTCTTGCTAATTGCCATTCTTTCAACTCAAAACTCATGGATTTTTGTTATATGGTTTCAATAATCCAAAGGTTCATATCAATACATTCTTTAAAAAAAAAAAAAAAAAAAAAAAAAAAAAGTGTATGATGATGTCACCTATTACTATATTTGATATTGATGGATCTTCTTTTTACAGAGAATATATAGTGTTGGAATGGAAAATTGTTTGGAAAGATATCTTCGTGTTCTTGTGTTTTTCATATAATTCTTTTTTTTTTTTTTTTTTAAATATATGAAAAAAAAAACAATTAAATGAAAATTGAAAAGAAACTTTCCTTTCAAATTATTCAACACAAGAAGCCTTCTAACACTAAAACAAACTATGACATATTTTTCAAAATAACTTTATGGGACCAAAAAAATAATTAAAATGATAATTAACAAAGACATGCATGGAATGAAACAACAGTTTATAATAAATAACTATTGTTGTTGTAGAAAATAAATATTTACACCAATAGAGAAGTCACACTCTAAGAAAAAAAAAAAGTTCACATTTGATAATTATTGTTCTTAAAAACATTTTGAGAATTGTGATTTCTCCCATTTTCTCCCCCCTCCTTCTAAAAATGAAGAGACTTATATATAGAAAAAGGTGAAAGCAACGTAGTGATGCTGAGCATTCCAGCCGTAGTGTAGCTATGTTGCCTGCATTTTTTAATTTTGCTCGTTTCTGTTTTGGAGCGTAGCGCTGTGCTCCCTAGAGCGCAGCGACGCTCCATGGGATATTTTGGTCATTTTCTTTACTTTGTTACCAAATACTCTAATTCGACTTGAATTGCACCAGAAAATGTTCCAAGAGTCCCCTTTGTTCATTTTTCTGTTAAAAATATTGAATAAAATATTAAATTTATAAGAAATAACCCGATTTAGGTGAAGATAGATAGATAGTTCTTTTTGGAGCTATCAAATTGACAAGAAATAATTGAAACAACTAACAATCTACTACATATATGAGACATAATATTATATTAAGATTTCATGCACATTTTGAACCCTTATATAATAATATTTATTGTAGTTTTTTTTTTTTTTTTTTAAAAGAATAGTAAGATGTAATAATTTAAGCACTCACAATGTAGCTAAAACTATGGTTTAATAACCTCATTATTATTTGATTTTAATTCAAATTGAACCTCATGTGACTTCAGTTGTAAGTTTTTGGTTCAAGCTTCTTTTATTACTAATGTTTTTACCAATTCAATATTATACTTAAATTTGTTGTTGTTTTTAAATATTCTTAATGATATGAAATACATAGAGACAATGATGTAATAAAATAATTTATACTATATATCTATTGTAATATTTTATTGGATAAAAATCACTTTTTATTCCTAAACTTTCATAAAAGGAACAATTTAGTCCCTTAACTTTGGTTTGTAACGATTCAATTCCAGTACTTTCAATTTTGTAACAATTTAGTCATTATACTTTAAAATTTGTAACAATTTAATCCCTATCGTGTAGAAATTAGTGTTAAGATGTAATGAGATTTTTTTTACATAAATAAACCGATAAAAAAATTAGTGATTCAATATTTTATATAATACAAAGTCGACGTTATAAAATAAAAAAATTGACATCTAATTTTAAAGATTTTTTTTTTTACATTGACGACTAAATTATTACAAATTTGAAAGTAGAAGACCAAATTGTTACATACTAAAATTTAAGGACAAAATTATTATAAAATTGAAAGTATAAAGACTAAATGGTTATAAACCAAAATTCAATGATTAAATTTTTACTTCCAAATGTCTAGAACAAAAAATAGGTTTTAATCTATTTTATTTTAAACAAATTTTAAGTACAATTTAACTAGTCAAAATAATATTATTCATAATATTTATCAAATGTTGTAAGTTTTATTGTCCATTTATAGTAAGTTAACATAAATTGTTGTCTAAGACAATCAATTAGTAGAACTAAATTTATAAACAACGACAACATTAAATAGAAGCAGTATATATTACATTATTGCTAATAATTTTACTATTATTATTATTTTTTAGAGTTGATGTGGGAAATTTCTCAATAAAACAGAACATGTGCTGACGTGTACAGAGGAGGACCACCCAGCTGGTGGCAGATCATCTGGGATTGAGAAGAGAAAATAAGGAAAAAAAAAAATTGGTCAAAGAGATCAAAAAAATTATCAATTATCCCCACGTTTACACGTGGGACCCATGTAAAGTGGAGTGGCATATTCAGCAATTATGACCACACATCAAGGTCAAACTTATAATTATAAGCATCTGACAACAAGAAAAGAAGAAGAAATAAAGGGAAAAAAAAACTCAACATAAATAGAATATAAAAAATGAAAAAATATATATTATTAAAAGGAAAAGAAAAGAAAGAAAAAGAAAAAAACCTTAAAAATTTTCCTGCCGGGTTAACTCAAGCCAACGTTGTTGCCTGCTTCGAAGCAGACAACGAAAGGGAACGGCAACAACTAACGGTGACGGCCATGTTTGGTCTGAACTTAACGTCTTCCGTTAACTCCGATGACACGCATCTCTATGTCTTTTTCCGTACTCACTACATTTATTTTATTTCTTTAATCGTCGCCGGCCGTTAACACACGGCAGCCCTCGCCGTAAAGCAATTTCTTTGCCCCCCAACCCCCACCATTCTCCTACCTCTAGTTTGCCTTACCTCCTCTTTTGGTTACATTCCAACCATGGTTCTCCCTTCTTTTAAATAACGTGAAAGACTAAAGAAAAAACATGATTTTAAATTTCCATCGGCATATCAATATTTTTACACTTTTATAAGTTTGATATCAATATGAGAGATGAATTGACATTTTCAGTTTAATACAAAAATTTAAACAAGATAGAAAAAAAAATAACATTAAAATGTCACTCTTGAGAATATAACTTAAATGATAGTTTTTTTTTTTTTTTTTAATACAACAATTGTGGATAAGGGGATTCAAACCACAGATCTTGTGGTTACTAGTACACTCGAATGCTAGTTGAACTAAACTCTTGCTGGCAAATGATAAACAATTTAAGTTGTTTAAAAAGTGTAAAATATTTATCACTAATTTAAATATTATTTTGAATCTTTTTATAATTTTTTCAAAAATAACCAACGATATCGACGAGATCTCAAAATTTTTGTCAGCGTCATCATTTGAAACCTTGATTAGAAGCATAGCTAGATTGAAAATTATGCCGGATGGAACCCAAAATTTTAATTTTATATTTAGTAGATATGCGAGTTACAAAAACCATGTCAAATAGGTCAAGGATCTATTGAAACAAAATTAAAAAAAAATTAGGGATCTATTAAACATAAAATTAAGAAGTTATGTATTCATTCAACAATTTTAAGAGTTTAAGAACTTAGTAGACATGAAGTTGAAAGTTTAAAAATTTAGTGGGCACTTTTTAACGAATATGGACTTATTCGACATAAAATTGAGAATTCAATGACCTATTCACTTACGAAAGGTTATTGACTAAACATACACAAATTTGAAAGTTCAGGAACTAGATTTATACTTTAACCTAAATTTTATTTTAGTTCAATATATATATTGGTAGGAGTTCCTCAAATGAAGAAAATGGTGATTATTTTGGTATTTTTAACCTAAACAACTAATCATAATTCAACAATAATATAATTCATCTCCACTCGTTGTTGAACTAAAAACAAGAAATAAGAATAGTAATAATAGTAATAAGAAGAGGAAGAATAACATGTTAATGATATGACATGCATGATAGACATACTTTGGCTAATTAAGTTGACACACATAGACAAATTAATGGTAATATCACTTCATAATAAGGACTAAACAACTTAAGGAATGTAATTAACACTTTTTTTAAAGTTTGGAGACGAAATAAATATATATTATCACAGTTCAACTTTCAAATTTTCAGTCAGTTTCATTTATTTGAGGAATGTCTGACTAGCCGTTTAAAAGTTTGAAGCTTATATGGTATGCGTTTCAATTAGCTGGAATCACGCCAAACCTGAGCATGAAACGGCGGTAACGCTTTTGCAGTTTCCTTAATATGTCCTTAAAATGTGGTATGTTGGACATCTCATTTATACATTTACAACGTAAACTTCTAAGCAAAACAATTGGCGGAATATCAAGTTATTAAGAGTTGAGTTTATGTAATCTAAATTGAATTAGATGCCTAGATTTAGGCCGACCACGAGATTAGCAACCACATAAACTGGACAAACAAAATTCATATACCATACACATTCAAGAAGTATTCAAGTTATAGTTAGCATTCATTTAGTTAAAATAAAATCATTATTCATATACTTATTTAGAATATTACATCACATTATGAAGTAAAATATGACTTTAACTACTAAACAACGTTAAGTATGTCAAGTGTGATAATTTTTATTAAAAAAAAAAGACACAATTCTCTGTCTGTTTTTTATTTTCAAATTCTTCGAATCACTGACCTATTGGTCGAGTTTATAATGTCTTAACTAATTGAATTATGTAGTAGACAATTGTTCTCTTGCTTTTATTTATTTTTTAGTAAGTGAATGGGGTATGAGGATTTAAACTCTAATCTCGAAAAAATAGGACTTGCCATGCTCGCTTTGGCGTACATTTATTTTTTTAAAACTTTTTTTTAAGTACAATTGAGAGTAAAGGAGATTCAAAATATAGACCTCGAAGTTCAGAGTTACTAACACACTTAAATATCAGTTGAACTATGCTCGATTTGACGACATATATTTATTTGATTAGAATTAAAAAAATCCATAAAACATGAAATTAAAAACAAAGAAAAAGTGGGAAAATGGTTATGATATTTCATATTAAAAAAAGGTGAAGGTGGAGTGGATTTATTCGATGAATACCCAAAAGAAAGAAAAGAAAGGGAAAAAAAAGATCATAAGAAAAACAATAGTGTGATTGATATTATGTTTATTCTCCTTATAACAAAATCATGGATTGCGACTCTGTTTATTAGAAAATAAAAAGAAAGCGAAAAAGACAAGGAGGGAGAGAGAGAGAGAGAGAGAGAGAGAGAGAGAGAGAGAGGCAGCTGAAGCAAGAAGGCACCGGTATAATAGGATGCGGGGAAGGTTTTTTTGGCATTCTCTGTAACGGCTTTTTTTCCCGATTCCAAAGAGAGGAAAGGAAAAAAAAACCAGAGAGAAAGTAGAACAAGGAGAGAGCAGAAAAGAAAGCAAAAGCGGTTTTTAGAGTAGAGCTCTCCTAAAAACGGTTCTGTAACGGCAGCCAAAGGGGAGGAAGTGGAGGCCGGTGGAGCGTTACAGTTTTGCACTTACTCAACGGACAACACTTGTAGTTCTTCTTCTTCGTCGTCTTCTTCCTGGGAAATCCTTTAAATCCCCAACAAACTTCATTCTGCTTCAAATTACAACTGGGTTTATGTGTATTTTGCTTTTGGGGGGCAATACTATTTCTGCTCTGTTTTTTTGGGTAATTTTCGTTTGCTGTTGTTGACTTGTGGGGGAGGGGGGGGGGGGGGGTGAAGCTTCAATAATAATGGCTAATCGGGGAGGAGGGTCATTTTTACCCTCAAATGTTTCGCTTCAAGGTAACTTCAAATGGGTTTTTATTTTTCTTGTTTCGTTTCTTCTTATTTCGTAATCCGATTCTGGTTTTAATTTCCCTAAACCTTTTTCTTCTCTGTAAAATTGTGGTTTCTAAGGTTGGGTAGGAGATGAACTTTACACTGAGCTATGGAAGGTCTCGGCTGGGCCTCTTGTGGAAATTCCTCGAGTTAATGAGAAGGTTCTCTATTTTCCTCAAGGTCACATGGAACAGGTAAGTTCGTTGAATAATCATTTTGCTGCTTTTCAGATCGACCTCTGCTACTGGATTTTTCTTTTAGGAAATTGTGTTTTGTGATTTCTTTCTTTGATGAGTTCGGTTATAGGGTTGTTTTTGTTGTCCCCTTTTTGAGTTTGATTGAATTTTTTTTATTCATATATATAGTTGGAGGCATCTACAAATCAGGAGCTAAATCAGAAACTTCCTTTGTTTAATCTTTCCTCCAAAATTCTCTGTCAAGTAGTTGATACCCGGCTGCTGGTACCTTCTCTTTCCTAATTCCTTCTTGTTGTTTCTTTGTTTGGCTTCTGAGAAAATGGGGTTTAGAAAACAAGAGCCTCTTGTGTTTTCTTAGGAACCAAACATGTGATTAGGCCTTCTGGTTTAGACTTTTGACCTCTAAATATAAGCCACTTTTGATTGATCCTTTCTTGACATTATAGGCAGAGCAGGATTCAGATGAGGTTTATGCACAGATAACTTTAATGCCAGAAGCAAATGTAAGAACTCTTTCTAGAGTTTAATGTTACTTGTCTATTTTGTTAATTTTGGACAAACAATTTGAATCACTGACCTTTTAATACTAAATTTGGATCGCTGTTCAGCAAGAGTTACCTACAAGTCTTGATCCTTCACCCCCTGAGTGTAGAAAACCAAAAGTCCATTCGTTTTGCAAGGTTTTAACTGCTTCTGATACTAGCACCCATGGCGGGTTCTCCGTGCTTCGGAAACATGCCACCGAATGCCTGCCTCCATTGGTAATTCTGCTTTACCAAGTTATCTTTTGCTCTTCTCTCGTATTATCCCTTGAATATCAATACATTTAATAATCTTCTCATGTGGATTTTCTTCAGGATATGACCCAGCAGACCCCAACTCAGGAACTTGTAGCCAAAGATCTTCATGGTTATGAGTGGCGATTCAAGCATATATTTAGGGGTGAGCCTCCTCCCTGTTACTCTGATTACAATCACATGTTTATGAACAGTTAGCTTCAGCAATTCAATTTGTATGCATTTTTGCGATCATAATAGTAAGCCTACGCTATGATGGACAACAGGTCAACCACGAAGGCATTTGCTGACGACCGGATGGAGCACCTTTGTTACTTCTAAGAGACTAGTTGCTGGAGATTCATTTGTGTTCTTGAGGTATCTTGATTTTCCTTCTGTGGATGTTTGTCAATAGGGAGGAAGGTTATACTTCTTATGTTAACTCCTTCTGAAATTGTTTCATTTAGGGGGGAAAATGGGGAATTGCGAGTTGGAGTGAGGCGTCTTGCTCGACAACAGAGCAGCATGCCTTCGTCTGTGATTTCGAGTCACAGCATGCACTTAGGAGTGCTTGCTACTGCATCTCACGCCGTGTCAACTCAAACTCGCTTTGTTGTCTATTATAAGCCAAGGTGATATGATTTATTTTTGTTCTATGTACTTAAATGATGTTGATCCTTCCAAGTTATTCAATCGGGATGCTCATGTTGTCCGTTTATTTCTATTTGGTGTCTGTTGCTACCAGGGCAAGCCAGTTTATCGTCAGCTTGAATAAGTACATGGAAGCAATGAACAATAAGTTCTTAGTTGGGATGAGGTTCAAGATGAGGTTCGAGGGAGAGGAGTCTCCAGAGAGAAGGTAGAAGGACAAAAAAAAAAAAAATGCTGCAATGCTTTTTTGCGTTCTTCCTTGATGGACTTTCTCACTTACTCTTGTTTTACATGTACCTATTCTAAATGACAAGGTTTTCGGGTACCATAGTTGGAGTTGACGACATGTCTCCTCACTGGACCAATTCAGAATGGCGATCACTGAGAGTAAAGTCTTCTTCTGGAGTCTTACTGCCGCATTCTTTTTAACAAATCCGATTACTAATTGTATTTGCTTTTCCTTTTCAGATTCAATGGGATGAACTTGCATCTATTCAGAGACCTGACAGAGTTTCACCATGGGAGATTGAACCTTTTGTGGCTCCTACGTCCCCAAGCATTCCACACTCTATTTCCGTAAAGACTAAAAGGCCTCGGCCTCCACTTGAAATTCTAGGTATTGCTGAGAGTTAACTATTCTTTCATTTTCTCTTTCAACTATTGCTTCCTTTGGATATGTGAGGAGTTCAAATAAGTTATTGGCTAATCATGACGGTTCTTTTATCTTTTGTTCCTAATACTTGATACAGATTCTGATAATTCAACTGTAACAACCCTACGACATCCAGGATCAACTCAATCACATGATGATCGAACACAGCTGAGTGTTGCTGCTGCTGAAATTAAAAGATTTGAAAATCATGCAACATGGCACTACAAGCAAACGGATGTTAGCAGCAATGGAAATTCTGTATCGAGGAATCCGATGGAAGGCTCTTGGTTAACTTCTCTGAATGGGAGTGTTTCTCAGCATCGGTTACAGGATTTGACAGATGACCGCAAAAGCAGTTCTGTTTGGTCAACGGTCTTTCCAGGAGTGCTGGCAGCACACTCAACATGTCCAACTCCACGCTCATTAAATCCGAAGAGTGACCAAGTACATGACCTTGGGGAAAAGGGGAGGAAAACTGAGGTGGCTCCAAGCTGTCGCTTGTTCGGGATTGAGCTCATAAATCATTCTAAGAGCCCAGCTCCTCCTGAAAGGTCGACTGATCAACCAATTAACACACCAAATGAAATCACTGATGCAGAGCAGAACTCAAACCTGCCAAAGGCTTCTAAAGAAAGAAAATTAGGACTTTTACAAGTACCTCCTAAAGAGATTCAGCACAAGCAGAACAGCTCGACCAGCAGCCGAAGCCGTACTAAGGTGAGACTATACTATTATACAGCTTATTCATGTTTAGAGCTCTGTGGGCTTAAGCTAATTCATTGACTTCTTTTTGTTGGTCATCAATATATCGAAGGTACAAATGCAGGGGATGGCCGTTGGACGTGCGGTGGACCTTACCACATTGGAGGGGTATGGCCAACTCATTGATGAACTGGAAAAGATGTTTGATATCAAGGGAGAACTTCGCCCTCGTAATAAGTGGGAGATCGTCTTCACTGACGACGAAGGAGATACGATGCTCATGGGCGATTACCCATGGCAGTAAGTCAAACACTTAACCATTAATCACATTGTTTGATTCGATATCAGTTGCATAACGTTCCTACGGTAACCATCTTGCAGGGAATTCTGTAACATGGTGAGAAGAATATACATATGGTCAAGTCAGGATGTGAAGATGAGTTCAGGTAGCAAACTTGCAATGTCTACAATCGAATGTGACGGGATAGTAATAACCTCGGAGTCTGCCGACAGCTGAAGCTGGAAGTCCGTTGATTCGGAAACTTAAATAATCTTTTGGGTTGGGGGAGGGGGAAATAGGGGGGCTGTGGTGAGAGTTGTTCAAGTCTTTTGTTGTTTGTCTATGAAAAAAAAAACTGGTTTCAAATTTGATCAAAAGAAAAAAAAAAAGCAAAAAAAAAAAAAAAAAAAAAAAAAAAAAAAAACACAGCACAGAGATACATGAGATAATCTTTGGCTCATTTTCAAAAAGCTTTTGGAAGAGAGGTGATGATTAGAATTTGGTAAACTTTGTTAATTAAATGATGAGTGGGTTGGAAAATGTAGAGGTTATGGAGTGAGTAGCCTTTGCTTCTTCTATTTATGTAAATATACCCATTTTGTCAAATGTAAAACTTTATCTTCTAGACTACTACTTCTTCAATTACCTAACTGGATTTGGGCTTCACTTGCACAAGATAAGTATATTACATAGGAGTACAAGTGGGTCGATTCGGATCAAACTTTAACCTAAATCGACTATGAATTGATTGTTATAGTTTGGAAGCCAAATTGCTCTATTAAGTGATTCATAAAATCGAAATAGATATCAACATCAACTAAAACGTCTCAAACGTATGAAAATATTCTGGTGTTATCTCCAAAAATGTTTCAACATTTCCAATATCAAATAGAGTTTGATTAAGAAATGAAATTTGATATGATGTTATAAGTTTTTTTGTTGTTGGAAAGAATATGATGTATAGTTTGAAACATATTATATATTGAAAATTAATGTACAACTCATATTAGAGAATAGTGGATAGAATCATCACAATAAATAAAGGATGGGTGGAGAATCATTAATGATTTCTTCCATAAGTATAATTGAGCTCATTGCTTTGAAGTTGATCTTGTCCACTCATACATTAAGTGCTCCAACAATTGAATTGCCAATGGGAATAAAAGATATGTTTATGTTTATTACTTTATGAAAATTGTCCATAACAAACCTTAAATTTTGTGGATGGGCTCAACTCACCTTTTATGTATTACTATTATTATTATTATATTGTTCTTCTTCGTGTTGTTTTTAATCAAGTTGATTATCACTAGATAGAACATTATAGTTAAAGCGAACATTATTCAATTGGTATATAGTATGCATTAATGACTATGAAGTCTATAGGTCGAATCCTACCTCTATTATAAAGACAACATTTTAATTACATTAGACATATTAACATATATAATGCAAGTGTTTTTTTTTTTCAACACTTAACCATTGACAATATAAAACAAGAGGCTTTAAGCCTTAATTAAAATGAAGAATATCATATTGATATCGAGCTTACTAACCAATAACATAAAATCCATAGATTTTTTTCTCTCTCCCTAATGAAGGAGAAACAATGGAAGGGAAAGTAAAAGGTTTGAATGGTCATTAGGGAGAGAAATGTAAGTTACTAAAAGGGAATCTAGAGCTTTAGCACAACTATTAACGACCTCATTACGTACTCTTCACGATGACATCCACTTTCATTGCACTCATATAAAATCAATTCAAATGCAATAGTTTTTGGTTGTTATGTGGGGTTAGGTGCTATTGTTCAAAATTCGACAGGAGAGATAATACTTACGTTTGAAGCTTACCAGGATATTGTTGGATCAGTCGAATTATCAGAAGTTATAGCTCTTTTTTAACGGTATTACTACCACTATTGAAGCTGGCTTATATCCTCTTTGGGTTGAAGTAGATTCTCAAATTCTATAGAAGCTTTTGAAAGGTCAGGAGAAGTATTTGAATGTGAATTACAAGATTTCATTTTCTTCAAAGCATATTTGAATTGTTGTTTTAAAAACACCATAATCTTTAACCTCTTTAGATGAATGAATCTCAATTTCTCATTCGAATTGAATATAGAGATACAAAGTTATATTTCAATCGATCTATTAGATTATATGATTCTTAAAAGCAATAATTTGAATATAACTGATTTTCATATAATTGTTTAGGTTGTATAATGAACTAGTTTTAAAAAGATGTGTTTGTGGAGTTCATGATTCCTATTATAATTCAAAGTCGTATACTGTTATATTGAAGTCAAATTCCTCATGTCTCATATTACCACAAAAAAAGATCTCTGCAACAGATTAAAGGCATCAGTTAGTTTGCATACCATTTAAAAGAATGTGTGAATAATAAATATAAAACTGTGGAGGAAGAAAAAGATGATGAATGCGTGCAAAAGATGAGAGAGAGTATGTACTCGAAAAGCTTTGCTATTTGCTTTTGAATGAATAAGAAACTTGAGGTTGTCTTCTATGGTAGATGTAGGCTGAAAAGTTGAATCACTATAACTCTAGTGTACTTTTAGCACTCGAAGATCATAAGATCTTCTAGCAAATATTACGCTTAAACAGAAGCAAACTATGGAAGAGGCGACTTATACAACATTGATCATAAACTAAAGGGATTGAATCCCAATGCGGACAAAGCGTGTGAACGCCTTGTGCCATTGAATTTAATTTGAAAAAACAGAAAAAGGTGAGGAAAGAGAATAAATGTTCAAAATACAATATGTTTTAATGAGAATTTCAAAGAGAAGAAATACTATATTTGAAGACTTTTCTTCAATCTTCTCCAATTCTCCACGAGCTCTTCAATCTTCTTGGATTTCGAATAAGACACCACCACGAAACCTTTACTGCTATTCTTTGACGAGAATTGAGTTTGTGGGAACCTTTTTTTTTTTGGGAAGACTAAAGGAAGAACAAATTTGGAGAGAAATTTTTTTCTCTGAGTTAGAGAGAGTGAAGAACAACCTCCTATCAAAATAATTCACGTTCTTCTTTCATACATGAGAGTGAAGGAGGAAGTTAAATTAACTTCCCTTTTACTCAACATTAACTCCCCTTTAATTGTAGGGGAGTTAAAATTTTAACTTTAATTAAATAAATTAAATTATATTAATTAATTAAATATTATATATTTAATTAATACTACATTTGAATTTTATTCAAATGTGTTTCCCTATCATAACCTATAATTTTAATATGAATCTCATTCATATTATTTAATATTTGAATCTTATTCATATTATTCTCTCATATTATATAGTTTAATTTTGAATATAATTCAAAATTAACTCTATAGTATAATATATATACACGTTATATTAATTGTATCATATACAATTAACATATAATTCTTTTATAATATGAATCTTATTCATATTTAATTAATATTTGAATCTAATTCAAATATTAATACTTTCACATTATAAAATTTAATTTTGAATCTAATTCAAAATGAATTTTATATTATAATGTATCTCTATACATTATATTAAGGGAATTTTTAAAAAATAGAAAAATAAGAGAAACTATTTACACAAAATAACAAAAATTTTAGATAGTTGTGATAGATGCTGATAGAAGTCTAGAAATGATAGAAATCTATCACCACTAGATGCTAATAGAAGTCTATCAATGCTTATCAGTGTTTTTCTGGCTATTTTCTATAAATAGTTTGATATTTTTTCTATCTGTGAAAATTTTCCTTATATTAATTGTATCTCTATACATTATATGAATTGTATTTCATACAATTAATTCATATTCCCTTATTTAATTTGAACAATTCAATTTTATCCAAAACTAATTAATTCTTGTTTTACTTTTGGTGAGCTAGCAGAGAGACCTAATGAACCTACAGATTAGAAGCTCTATTGATTCGAGAATAATTAATTAAACTCTTTAACTAAATTAATCAACATTCATTAACTGTGGATCACTCCACTAAAAATCCACAACTGCACTATTCGCACCGTAGAATATTTCTATGTCCATGAATATGACCATTACAAGTAAGTCGACCCGTCACGAATTGCTTGTAATTACAGCTTGGTCAAATTACCATTTTACGCCTACAATTACCTCTTACTCCTTAAGTACCACTGATCTCTCTAATAAACAAATAGTTTATAGTCCAAATATAAACTAAATCTCTCTCGGGCCAATGAGAGTATAAGGCCTCATTGTTCAAGACCTGAAATCAACACTTAAAAGAACAATTCATATACTTATCCTAAAGACAAGAAGGAGTGAATTTCATCTTGTGAAGCTATGTTCTCAGCTCCCTACTTGAACAAACCCCCAAGATGGTAGGCATATTGAGTCGGCAACATGGGTCACTCTCACCCATACAAATCAAAGGATTGTCCTCATAGACAGGAGTCCACAACTCACTCAGGATTGAGATCGAGTTATATACAATAATCCTATGAAATTTTAAACTATTTAGTCAACGATGTTATGAAGAAAGATTAATCATTTCGTAGTCCAGTCTTATACAAACCTTTCTATAGGATACCCCTACTCTCATGTCTCTACATAAACAATTTGGATCAAATCGTTTGTAACACTTACAACTCTGGTAACATTTACAAAATGAGCTGTATCCGTAGTGTCACCAGAATAAGACACCCAACTTTATCCATATACTGCAAACCTTTTAGGTTATTACTTGAACACGATCCACTTGTATGTCTACCACATACTGTTCAAGTTACAAAAAAAACTTCGATATTAGTTTATTGAATTGAGTTACACAAGACTAAAAATTGAATGAAATAACTCTTTATTTTATTAAATAAATCTAAATTGTTTATACATTACAAACTACGAGATAGGACTTAAATCCCAACCATCTCCTACTTGTCCTAAAGCTAGTGGGGCATACAATACAGTAAAGATAACGATTACAATACAGTAATGTACACAAATACAATAAACTAGAGCATATTCTATACACAGTAACATCTCCCACTTACCCTAGACAATATGGTGCATATCTCGTAGACCTGTCTAGATGACCATCAAACACTTTAGTCATGAGACCCTTTGTAAATGGATCAACAACATTGTGCTTTGACTCTATGACGATCACGTCTCCTCATTGCACAATCTCCCGCATCAAATGATATTTCCTTTCAATATGCTTCCCTCTCTTGTAGCTTTGAGGTTCTTTGAAATCTGCCACAACACCACTATTATCATAATAATGTTTGATGGGTAAAGTCATATTTGGAACAACTTCCAAATCTATCAAGAACTTCCTAAGCCGTACGACTTCTTTAGCAACGTCACAAGCAACTACATATTTGGTCAGTAATGCATCCTTGCTTGATGCTCCGACATACTACAGCTTTCCACCTCGATCTGATTAAAGTGATTTTATCTTCTTACCTAATAATAGGTTTTCAACTTCAGTCTTATACTCCTTAAACTTTTCAAGAGCTTCAGACTTATGTTGCATTTGGTAAAGATAACCATACCTAGAATAATCATCTATAAACGAGATGAAATATTCATGCCCTCGTCTAGCTTTAACATTCATCGAACCACAAAGATCTGAATGTATAAGCTCTAGAGTTTCTTCAGCTCTATAACCTTTTTCAGTAGGTCTTTTAGTCATTTTGCCCTCAAGACATGATTCACATTCTGGTAAAGTGTCAATTTCTAACTCATTTAGAAGTCCATTATTTACCAATCTCTCAATCCTATTGAGATTAAAGTGACCTAATCTTAGATGCCAAAAATAGGTATCATCTTTAGGAGAAACTTTTCGTCTTTTAGTCTTTGACGTTTACTGTCTTGAACAATTCAGTATTAAGAAGTGATTTATATACTAACGACCTTAGCACATATGAGTTATTTTCTAAACTAGCTAAAAAAAATTTCAAATAAATTTCTTGAAATAAATGCTTTATTCATAAGAAATGAAATACTAAAAGATTGTTCAACTAAGCAAGAAACTGAAATAATATTCCTTTTAGTTTTAGGAATAAGATAAATGTTATCTAATAACAAATAACTATTCTTGTTAAAAAATAACTTCACATTTTCTATAGCAATAGATGAGACAACTTCCCCTATCCCAACTTTCATGGTCAGACCAGCCTCTAGAAATCAGATTCCTGAAATGAAGAAAAAACATGGTTAGTGACACATGAATCAAGTATCTAGGCAGAATCATCATTCTTCACTAAATATGTTTCCAAAACAAATAAATCAGATTTATCTACTCTGGCCTTCTTCTTTTCCATTAGGGACTCATTTATGACAACTTTATTCATTTCAACAAAATTGGTATGGAGCATCATATCGAGAACATGTTCCCGAACAGATGTTCCCTCTTCCATTCTTGCATTGTGAATATGTTTGATAATAGGTTGACCAAACATTTCATGCAACGACTCCATTATCTCATGAGCAGTTTGCATGGCCTCAAAAAACTTCTTAGCCAAGACAACAGATATGCTTGCCAAGATGTAGATTCAGATTGTTTCATTAGTCTTCCTCCACTTGTCATAAGCCTCACGGACATTAGGACCAGGGACATTTCTCAGGTAAGACGAATTCTATATTATTAGCCACTAAGATCGTATTAATAAACTCTTTCCATGTTGTATAACTATTATCTACCGTTAATTTACCAGTAGATAAAAAGGAAATTAATGAATTTGACATATTTATTTTTGCTGAAACCAAACAAAATCATTTATATTAGAAAATTTGTATAACTCTTTAAAAGAAATCCAATCAATTTTAGCAAATTTAATAATGAACCCTATTTTCATTTTAAAAATGCAATGATACTTTAGTGATTTAGAATAACAGCAACCGTAGGGCAGTCAGTTACTCCACTGAATTGAGACATTCTCAACCAAATATTATACCAAAATAATTCTTATTCCTATAATATTTAGCTACCATTATTTTGGCCAGATATCATTAACAACCTTAATGAACTCTTGTAAGTGTAACCTATCATTTTGGAATTTAAATTTTGCCCCAACAAGCCTGCCATAGGGAAGAACAATATTGAGAACGAAAATTATAATCTTATCTTTTTCAAGAGTTAACCCTGATATTAACCCATGCAAACATCTTTCGTAGGAGGACACTCCAAGGTGCCTCGAGGCCAAGCATGAACCTCACGATGTTAACTAATGATGAAGATCGTGGGATGTGTTGATACATATCCCTCTCCCATTTACTATAAATACTTTCTCTAATTCATCCTAATATTGATCCAACACTGTAGCCACCTATTTTTGTCCTATTTATTTTATTTTATTCTTTTCCTTATTGCATGCTAATTTTGATTTAAAAAATAATAAGTAAATAATGAAATAAATGATTTTTAATAATTAATCTTTAAAAAAAAAATAATTTTTTTCTTATTAAGATGTAGAAGGAGGGAAAATATTTTTTCTTTAATAGAAGAATCTTTTATTTTGGGAATTTTCGTATTTATTTATTTTTGTTTTTTGAAAAAATAATCTCATTATCAACATTTATTTTTTTTTCCTTTTAAAACAAGTTGATTGATTTTTTCCTAATTAAAGATGTTTTTAGTTGGCTATAAATTCGTTGGTTTTAGTTTTTTAAGGGAATAAAGATTTCTCGATAAAAAAACCCTAGAAATCTAAAAAGGAAGTGTGTAGAGGAAATAAATAGAGAAAACGAAAAAGAATCAGTGAGTTCTTTTACAAAAAAAGATTCATACAACAAAAGGTCTAGCTTGCATTTGGTAGGGCATTCGTCCCGAGGATCCGCACCTCAAAATCCTAGAAATCTAAAAAGGAAGTGTGTAGAGGAAAGAAATAGAGAAAACGAAAAAGAATCAGTGAGTTCTTTTACAAAAAAAAAAAAAAAATTCATACAACATAAGGTCTAGCTTCTTGGAGGTTGCATTTGGTAGGGCATTCGTCCTGAGGATCTGCATCTCAAACAATGAACAACTTTTGTGTTCTGGATTCCGAACTTTCATCTTCATCTTTTGAGCACCTACAAGCGATAAAAGGAGAAAGAAGAGGTATAGACAGCGTTCTTTCATCACTACTCCCGTTGTTTTTATAAATTTTGTGTATACTTTAGATTTATCATTATTTGTATTTATCTTGATTTTGTTCATGTTCATATTCTTTGGTTTCCATAATTCTTTACACCTTTTTTTATATGCAAAAGAAATTTGTGAAGCAAAAAAAAAAAAAAAAAAAAAAAACAGAGATGAAAGTTAAAAAATGAGAGTAACATACCTTAGAAGTGTGCTCTTGCTGCGTTCAAAAATTTTTTTAGCCACTTTATTGAATTGCTAAAAAAAATAAAAGAGAAGTTTTGATGAGAAAACCTAGAAGGATAAGAAAAATAAAGAGAAAACATTTGAAAGAGAAAGAGAAAAAAATGGTATAAATGATTTAATTTTTCTTTTTAAAAAAAGAATTTTAGTTTTTATTTATTTATTATTTTTGTTAATAGTGTGTGGTGTGTTGGAAAGTGGGTGATGTGTTGGGATGAATGGCTGATTTGCCACCCATTACTCTTTTTATTTATTTATTCATTTATCATCATTATCATTATTATTAGTAATTATTTTGAAAGAAAAGAAAAGTGATGAAATACATCATTTAACATTTCAAATATTATTATTATTATTATTTTATTATTATTTTGGCATGTTTCATAAAAGGTATATTATTAATATTATTATTTTTTATTATTTAGTTTTATTTTAGCAACTCATCTTATTGGTAATTTTTATTTATCTATTGCTATGTTTAACCTAACTATTTATATATTTTGACATGTTCTATTTTACTTGGGTAGGGCTTCATCTAATTTCTCAATGTTTTTTTTTGTTTGTTATTTTTATTTAATTTGTATCATTGTTGTTAATTTAATATATGTTGTTTTAATTTGTAAATTGCATTGTTGATTAACCTTTTTGTTTTTTAAATCTTTTTTTATTAAAAAAAACCGACGACGGAATTTAGAAAATTTGGGAGTCCGATTTTCTAAAATTCTTGAGGTGAGGAGTCGATTCTTTGGGAGTCCGAAATCGATCTTAAAATTTTAATTTCCTTTTATACTTATCTAATTTATCATTATGTTTTCTTAAATTATGTTTGCTTCTATATCGTTTATATTAAAATATTATTTAATTTCTATTTGAAATTTCTACAAGTTTTTAATTAAATCATTTCTATAATTCTTTTGAAATCATTTAAAAAAATTTCTTTAAATTATGTTTTGTGTTCTTGAGCAATTAAAAATTAATCTATTATTTAAAAGGTTTCTTATTCAATTTTTTTAATAACTTGTTTTCAAGACGTTTTTCTTAAAAAATTTCCTACGATGGAATCTAGAAATATTTGGAAGTCTGTTTTTCTAGATTCTTGAAGTGAGGGGTCATATCTCTTGGAGTTCGAGATTTTGATCCCAAGAAAAAATGAATTTAATTAATATTTTTAAAAAATCCTTTTATTAAAAGACTATTCCTATGACAAATTTGAAAAATTGTAATACTTTCATAATTTACTAAACTGAGGAATTTTTCCTTAATTCTACTCTAGCCTAATCGGTGGAAATTTGTTCCACTTATTTTATGAGATCATTACTTCGAGTAATGAGGGGTGAAATAAGACATTTATTTTAAAAAAATTTCTTCCCTAGATGATTTCTTTAAAGAATAATTTTAAATTCAAGATTTAAAATTTGGCTACGGTTTTCTAAATGGTTGTTGTGGGTGCTAACACCTTTCACATACACAAACGAGTCTCGAACCCAACTCTAGTTTTTTCGCATACCATTTTTATTGATTTTCATTAAAAATTATTTACTCTATTTCGGTGTCCAATCACACCATAAAAAAGATTGGTGGCGACTCATTTTTATTTTCTTTTTAAATTAACCCTTTTAGAGGACGCCGACCGCTCTGCGTCGTCTCGGGTATGTGGCTACAAACACAATTCGTAGGGAGACGCTCCCATGACGCCTTGAGGCCAAGCATGAATCTCAATAACAAAATTTACATTAAAGAAATGTTATTTTCTTCCAAAATGAATCAGGCCAAATCACTTGATGAAAATTTGAATGAATTTAAAAGGCTTACAAATGCTTTCAATCAATCTTATGAGAAATTAGGATTTGAAAGTGAAACAACTATTTTGATAAATTTGATCCATGATTCGTATAAAGAAGTGAAGTCTGCCTTGAAATATGGAAGGGATAGTGTTTCTATAGATTCGGGGATTAATGCTTTAAAATGCAAGGAACTTGAACTGAAATCAGAAATGAAAGGTACTCAAGAATCTCTTTTCTCTAGAGGAAAAACTTTCGAAAAAAGGAATGAATCTTAAAAGGATCAAAGACATAATAAAGAAAGAAATGTCCTTAGATGCTTCATTTGTCATAAAGAGGGGCATTTTAAGAGGAACTGTCCAAAGAAAAGGGAAGCCATACAGAAAGAACAAAGACCAGAATATATAACACAATAGAAGTGAATCTTACAAAAATAAAGGAGTTGGCAGAGATGACACACGAAAACAAAGGGATTATGGCAGGGGAGATGTATTTGTTGAGGAGGATGTTTATGAATTCACTGAAATACTTTCAGCCTCTCATACTAAAACCATGGAATCTAAGACCAAGGAAAAGGAAGAGTGGATCTTGGACTCAGAGTGTACCTACCATCTGACTCCTTAGATAATGGTTTATTGAATATAAATCATGGGAAGGAGGCTCGGTTTACATGGGTGATGACCACGATTGTAAGGTAGTGGGAATAGGCTCAATTCGTTTAAAACTCCAAGACAACAGTGAAATAATCACAAGAAATGTGAGACATGTTCCCAAGCTAAGAAGAAGTTTGATTTCACCGGTGATGCTTGCTGATGAGGGGTGTGACTTCTTGGGAAACAAAGATCATCAACATATAAAGAAGGATGGAAAAACTATTATGGTGGAGAATGAATGGAATGGTTTTATTTTCTAAAGGATGTCCCCATACCGAGATATGCTTTGCTTCGATCAGTAAAAGAAGAAGACTTTGAGATTTGATATTGAACACTCTCACATATAAGTGAGAAAGGCCTGAATGAGCTGCTAAAGCAAGGTCTTATTTAGTCTAGAGGAACTAAACGCCTTAATTTCTGTGAGCAATGTGTCTTTGGTAAATATAAGAGATTGAAGTTTACGAAAGGGGAGCATACCTCAAAAGACAAACTGAATTACATACATGCTGATCTGTGGAGCCCTGCAAGGACTCCCTCACGGGGAGGTTCCAGGTATTTTCTTTCTTTGATTGATGATTTTTCTAGAAAAGTATGGACCGTTGTTCTAAAAATCAAAGCTCAAACGTTTGATAAGTTCAAAGAATGGAAAATAAAAGTAGAAACGCAATCTGATAAAAGAATAAAATATCTAAGAACTGACAATCACCTTGAATTTCTTAGGAATGTATTTAACTCTTTCTGTGATGAGTATGGAATTACCAGACACAAAACTATTGCTTTCATACCCTAATAAAATGGGATTGTTGAAAGGATGAACAGAACCATAATGGAGAGGGTGAGATGTATGTTATCTGAAGCCAAACTGAATGAAATCTTCTGGGTTGAAGCTCTTGTTACAGCAACATGTTCAGTCAATAAAAGCTCTTGTGTCTCTATTGAAATGAGAACTCTAGAAGAACTTTGGATAGGAACACCTCCGGAGTTAACAAACCTGCATATATGCACATCAAACAAAGAAAGACTAGTCCTAGAGCCCTAAAGTATAAAGTGCATATTTATTGGGTACCTTGAAGGCACAAAAGGCTACAAGCTATGGGACTTTAAGACCAATCAAAGCCTTATCAATAGAGAGATATAATCTTCAGAGAAAATGAAATGTTTAAAAGCTTAGAAAAAGAAGAACCGACTTGTGTTATATCTCAAGATAAAGAACCTATCAATTCGGAAGTGGAGCTTCAGTTGAGAACCAATGCTTCTTTGAATGAAAGAGAAATAGCAACCACAAAGATAGTTGAAGATACTCTTGAATAGACATAACACACTCAAGTTGAACAGCCTGAAAATCTAACAGATTACTCTAATTAGAGACAGACAGAGAAGACAAATCAGACCTCCTGCCAGATATGCATAGAACAACTGTATATCCCACTCTGTCAATCTGATGGAAAACTTCCTTGATGATGAACCACAAAGCTTTGAAGAAGCAATAGCAAGTAAAGAAAGCAAGCAGTGGCTAAAAGCTATGGAAAGTGAATTAAACTCAACTGAAGAAGAACAATACATGGTATTGACTAATTTACCTCAAAATAAAAAATCTATCCCTTGTAAATGGGTCTTCAAGAGAAAGATCATTGCTGATAGCAAAGAGGAGTTTAAATATAAAGCTAAGTTATTACCAAAAGGCTTTAAACAAAAAGAGGGGATTAATTATAGTAAAGTATTTTCACGGTGGTCAAACACACATCCATAAGACTACTCCTAACCACAGTAGCTTAGCTTGCGAAAACTTTGAACTATAACAAATGGATGTGACCACAACCTTTCTACATGGAAGGTTAGAATAAGAAATCTACCTAGGTTTTGAAACAAAAGGGAAAGAAGACCTGGTATGTATGTTGAATAGTCTTTATATGGCCTAAAACAATCACCTAGATATTGGTATAAACGCTTTGATGACTTTATGATGAGAATCAAATTTACTAGAAGCCTTTATGATGGTTGTGTTTATTATAGAAGGTCAAAAGAAGATAGCTTTGTGTATCTTTTACTCTATGTAGATGATATGCTCTTGGCTGGAAAAGACATTGATATCCCAAAGGAATTATGTTAAAAAGATATTAACTAAGTTCAATATGATTAATACTAAGCATACAAGTACCCCTCTTGCACAACATTTTAGGTTGTCAACTAAAGAATCACCTAAAGATGACTATGAAAAATAGGTGATGAGTGAAGTCCCTTATTCAAATGCTACTGGAAGCCTAATGTATCTCACGGTATGCACCAAACTAGACCTTGCACTTGCTCAAGCTTAGTTAGCAGGTACATGGGAAATCCTAGAAAAGCTCATTTGTGAGGCTACAAAATGGGTCTTTCGATATATAGCTGGAAGTCCTAACAGTGGACTACTCTTTAAGCCTCCTAATTGTTCTAAACTAGTCCTAAAAGACTATGTTGATTCAGACTTTGCAGGAGATTTGGACAAAAGAAGATCTTTGACAAGTTACACTTTTCTATTTCCTAGAAATGTCATAAGTTGAAAGTCCAACTTACAATCTATGGTGGGACTTTGAACCGCAGAAGCATAATTTATTGCTTCAACAAAACCAATCAAAGAAGCAATCTTGCTACAAGGCATCACTAATGAGCTGGGATACAAACAAGACACTGTGCCTCTAACGTGTGACAATCAAACTGCCATACATCTCACAAGAAATCAACAATTTCACGTGATATAATAGGGAAGGGGACTGTGAATGTAGAGAAAGTCAGAACAGAAGAAAACACAGCTGATTTCTTGACTAAAACAGTAACAAAGACAAAGTTCGAACACTGTTTAAGTCTACTCAGAGTAGTATACCGGGTGGAGGAGTCATCACTTTACCTTGAAGATAGCCATGATAAATTTGATTCAAAGGTGGAGATTTGTTATATCAAAGTCAAATTATTCCTCATGTCTCATATTACTAAAAAAGAGCTTTGCAACAAATTAAAGGCATCAGTTAGTTTACGTGCCAGTTTCAGCATCTTTTGTGACAAACTCTTAACCAATTTAGTTCATTTGAAAGAATGTATGAATAATAAATATAAAAACTGTGGAGGAAGAAAAAGATGATGAATGCGTGCAAAAGGTGAGAAAGAGTATGTACTTGAAAAGCTTTGCTATTTGCTTTTGAATGAATAAGAAACTTGAGGTTGTCTTCTACAGTGGATGTAGGCTGAAAAGTTGAAGCATTATAACTCTAGTGTAATTTCTTCTTCATCTTCTTGCTTCTACATTTCTTCCTTTTTGGCTTGCATGTGGATCTTGACTAGAAGGGACATGATGAATAGTTTTCAGATAACTTGTGTAAGTTCTCTTTGCACGTTTGCTGAGATCTGAGTGTGATATATCATAGTTTTTTTCTTCACATATACTATGAAGGGATAGGATGATTTTTGAACATTGGTGAAAAATAAAGGCTAAATTATATAAAAAAAAAATGTCTCTAAACTATGCACTTTGTGTAAAAAATATTCCTAAATTTTCAAAAGTTTTAAAAATACCTTTAAACTTTCAAGAAGAGTTCAAAAATATTTTTGTCGTTAGTTTTGGATGAAAACCGTTAAAGTTTTTTTTAAAAAATACCCCTGAACTTTTTAAAAGTTTCAAAAATACCCTTAACTAAAAAAAGTTCAAAAAATATCTTCACTGTAAATATATGAACACAAACTGTTAATATCTCGTTACAAAAATAACTTTAAAATTAAAAAAAAAAAGTTATAATTGCTCCTAATGTTAATATGGTGATCAATTTGTTTGAAGTTTTCTTAAGTTTGAAAAGAATGAATTTTAAAATAAATTATATAGATATCATCCTTTTTTTATATAGATACTCTTATTTTCTCTTAATTTTCCAATTCTTAACTTACACCAATTTTCTCTCCAACCAAAATTTTAAGTTAAAACATAAAATCTCATACAATCTCACAAAATTCTAAAATCAAAATCCCCCCTCAAACATACAAAAAAAAACATTAATAGTTGAGTGTGTATTAATAACCGAATACATTTTTTTTATTTGACTATTTATTGTTTTGGTATGTTTAAGGAGAGATTTTGATTTTAGTATTTTGTGAGATTTTATGGGATTTTATTTGTAAATTGGTTGTTAAGAATTGGTTAAAGATATTTTTATAATTTGTTTTAAAGTTCATTCTTTTCAAACTTAAAACTTTAAACAAATTGATCACCATATTAATGTTAGGAGCAATTTCAAAATTTATTATTATTATTATTATTTAAAGTTATTTTTGCAACGAGGTATTAACGATTTCTGTTCATAAACTTACGGTGAATGTATTTTTTAACTTTTTTTTGAGTTAAGGGTATTTTTGAAACTTTTAAAAAGTTCAGAGTATTTTTTAAACAAAACTTTAATGGTTTCCATCCAAACTAACTGTAGGAGTATTTTTGAACTATTTTTTGAAAGTTTAAGGATATTGTTGAAACTTTTGAAAGTTTAGGAGTATTTTTTTTTATACAAAGTGCATAGTTCAAGGACATTTCTTATAATTTAACAAAAAATAAACAACAAAGTAAGTAATTTAAGGGTGGAATGAGTGTTTATAGACTTAATTTTTAAAAACAAAAAACAAAAGCCCAAATTGTTATCAAACGAGAACTTAGTTTTGAACTTATTTTTTTTAATATTGGTTTTTCAACTTTTAAAATGACTATTTTAGTTTGAGAACTTCAAAAAAAAAAAAAAATGTGTTTAGGTCCCTTAACTTTCTTGAAAATTATGATGGAGTCCATAATTTTAGTTAGTAGCGATTTAGTTTTTGTACTCTTCTAATAATTTAGTCCCTAAATTTTAATAAGTAACAATTTTGTCACTATACTTAAAATTTGTAATAACTTAGTCTCTATCATGAAAAATCTAGTTTATAAAAGAATTTGATCTCTAGTCATTTTATCAATCTACTTGTATAAAAAAAATGTGAAATCCTACAAAAAAAAAAAAATCACGATAAAGATTAAGGCTTCGTTTGGAATTGCAACAATTGTACAGAGGAATTTTGGGGAAAATATTAACCGACTTTCTTGTTTGCTAAATCAAATTATTAATTAATCTATAAGAATCACTTTTTAAATTCTAACTATCTAACTAATGTGCTCATAGTAATAGCTTTTAGATTCAACTTTTCTAAAAATCTACTATTTAAGTAAATACATTATAACAATATCCTTTCATATTACTATATTTTTCACATAATTTTTAAAGATTTAATTATTCAATTTTTATAACAATTATTTTTCTTAAACTTTTATCAAATAATTTAGATCAAACAAAATTAAATTCAAATAATATAAAATTTTAAAAAAAATATATATTATAAATTAATTACCAATGTGAAAATAATTAAAATAATAAGTCTATTTTGGTTCATATAATTAAATTACACCAATATAGTATTAATTTACCTAACATCGTAACCAGTTTTTCTAAATTTAAAATTAAAATTTACTAAACACTATTTTACTTCATTTCACAGTTGATTTTTCAGAAAGCAAAGCTGACAACTGTTACTTTAGAAGCTACAACAACTCCAAACTAATCCTAAGTCGTTAGAAATTATAAAATACAATAACTAAATTATTATTTATTCAAGTTTAGGAACTCAATCAATTGTTATGAACTAAAATTTAAAGACTAAATTATTACTTCTATAAAAGTTTATTGACTTAAAGTATTTTTTTAACCTAAAAACTTAGATGGTCCGTACTTTAATTTCATCAAATTAATCATAATTTCAAGCAAAAAACAAATTTAAGGTAGGAAAATATCCCAAAATTATTAATTTTTAAAAGTTTTGTTTTCTTAAGCAATTTTTTAAGAGCATAGGGACTATTCAGTCAAATCATGAGATAATTGTGTGGTGGTGTAATAGTTAATTTCCTATAAAACGGGCTTTAATCTCTTCATCCGCCGCATATTCAAAACGACGACGGAACCATGGGCGGCGCCACCACACCACCTCCACCGTCGCCGCTTCACTCCGCTGACTCCTCTCGTTGCAGCGCCGCTTTCAACCGCCTTTTCGCGGCTGTCTACGGCGGCGCGATTTTAGCTCTGTTCTATCACCACATCGTTTCGATTCTTCGAAATTCCTCAATTTCATCTACCTTAATCTCTCTTGCCCTACTCATCTCCGATTTAATTTTGGCCTTCATGTGGCTCACGGCGCAATGTTTTCGGATGATTCCGGTCCGACGCCGAGAGTTTCCAGAGAAATTAAAACAGGTAGCGGAGGATTTCGATTTTCCGGCGGTGGATGTGTTCATTTGCACGGCAGATCCTTACAAGGAGCCGCCGATGAGCGTGGTGAACTCGGTACTATCAGTTATGGCTTACGACTATCCTGCTGGAAAGATCTCCGTCTATATCTCCGACGACGGCGGCTCTGCCTTGACTCTCTTTGCTTTGATGGCGGCGGCGAAGTTTGCTAGCCACTGGCTGCCGTTTTGCAATGAAAACGACGTCGTAGAGAGGAATCCGGAGATATTTTTTGCATCTGCTAATGAGTTTTGGAACTCTGATAGAGAGAAGATTAAGGTAATTAATGGTTTTTTTCCTCATTGAAATCTTAATTTTGAAAATTGCTTCATTTCTTTTTCAAGCTAATTAATGGTTCTTTTTCTTTTTTTCCTTTTTTTTTTTTCCAAAATTGCTTCATCTATATTATAATAATAATAATAATAATTTGGTTTAAATTTAAAATAAATTTTTGGTCTTTATACGTTGAATTTTAGTTCACATAATTTTAAATATTAAATTTTAGTCATTGTTTTTTCCATAAATCTTAAATTTATATTGTAGATTTTTTTTAAAAAAAAACTTCAATTATTTATTAGCATTTTTCTTACAAATTTTAGAAACATATTTACATGTTGTATTTTCCGGCATAAAAATTATTATTATTATTTTATAAATTTTGATAAAAGTTAATTTTAGGAGACTAAATTTAAGATTTATTAAATATACATGGACTAAAATTAAATAAGCTTGAAAGTACAGGGAGTAAGATGATATTTTAAACCATCATTTTTCTTTTAATTTTTAATTTAAAAAAAAAAGTCGACACCTTTTCTCTGGCCTACTTTTGTTGAATTTAAATTAGGAAGAAAATAAAATTCAATTTTGGTTCTTATGATTTATTTCTAGTGGGTCAAGATGAGTTTTCAAAGCTAACACTTTTCTGCCCGTTTAGTAATCGCGTGGTTTTTTTTTTTAAAGAAATTTTTAGCTAGATTCCAAAAACAGATGCAAGTTTTTAAAAACTATTTTTTAATTTTCAAAACTTAGCTTGATTTTTTAAAATATTGGTAAAAAGTAGATCAACAAAAGTACAAAATTTAGAGATATACCAAAAACCAAAAGCCAAATAGTTGCCAAACGGGACATTGATAATTGAGATTTAGATGTAGTTTCTATTTGATAATTGAAATTTCAAAAGCAACATGTTTTGGTCCTTGAGATTTGCAATTGGTCTATGATCGATATAAAAAAAATCAACTCATATTTAAATAAATACATATCAACCATAGTATTAAATTTATATCGATATGTCGATATTTTCATGTTTCCATGGGTTCGATATTAATGAGTAGTGAATCGATATTTCCATTATATGATAGAGAAATCCACAAAACACAAAAAAATAAGCGTCAAAATGTCACTAATATAAATAAAATATAAATAATAGATATGTTTACTTATTTGGAAATAATAAAACGTTTATTTACTTATTTAAATTTATTTTTAAATCTTTTGTTTTTATAATTTTTCTAGAAATATTCATTGAAATTGATATTTTATCGATATTTTCATCAAAATTTTCGTAAAATCAAGACCTCCTTGATATTTCCATCGATCGATATTTTAAACAATGATATCAATAAAGTATATCAAGCATATTTCAACAGTACATTTTCATTGCACTATATCAACTAGTTAGTGGCCAACTTTGCTTAGGGATCATTTAAAAACTCATTTCGAATTTTACCAACCAATTAAATATAAAATTCAAACCTAAAGGACAGAACATGTCACTTTTGAAACTTCAAAGGCCATATACAATTAAATTAAGCTATCAATGACTGGAAAGAAATAGAAATTAAGTTTAGATCTTAGGGACCAAAAATAAAACAAAGTTTTTTTTAAAAAAAAAATATTTTCGAAAACAATTTGTTCTTTGAAGAATATATTCTAATATAGATATTTAGAGAGAAAGAATAACATCATTATTCACAAACTCTAAGCAATTACTATTATAAATAGATAGATCAAACTTCAAGTTAAACTTTTTAATGATATTATACTACGTACAGATAAGGAGAAAGAATTAGATCGTACAATGTATCATAATGAATACTAATATTTTTTTTAGTACAACAATTGAGAGTATGGGAATTCAAACTACACATCTCGTGGTTACTAATATTTGATCACTTAAACTATGTTCAGGTCGTTATCGAGTATAAAACTCTATTGTATGTATGATAATAGGAAATGTACGAGCATATGAAAATGGAGGTGGAAGATGTTGTTGAGAAAGGAGAGGTAGGAGATGAGTACATCAATGGAGAAGAAGATAGGTTGACCTTTAATAAATGGACCAAAACTTTTACTCCTCAATCTCATCCTACCATTATTAAGGTTTGTCTAGCTCATCTTTTTACCTTATAAATGTGTGTATGTATGTACCATATATAATGTTATTTTTCTTCTCCTATCTGTGAGTGTTCGGATTAGCTTATACGCACCTCGATTAATCTGCCAACCCGTCTCACCCTACAACATTTGAGTGTTAAAAAAACCCGCAAGATATTAAATTTTAGGTAGGTAGCCACCATGTATTGAAGTCATGACCCTCTTAGCCTTTGATTAAGGTTATGTCCCTTGTTTACCACAAGGTTAATCCATAATAGTTGTATGTACCAAATAATGTCAAGAGGAGATTTGAACTTTGGATGATTCCTTTTCCTTATTTGTGAAAATTTCACATACACATCATTAGTAAAAGATATTTTAAAAAAAAAAAATCAATTTATATTCTTATTTGTGAACTTTCATAAATGTATCAATATATACCCTCATCTAAATTAATTTCGTTTGAAAAATATCGTATGAGATTTATAACAGCTCCAAATAAACTCTTAAATCTCATAAGTAAATCAATTTTGATCCATTATTAAGATTACCTTTGAAAATCATCAATGCATCAACTTTTATATATATGTTGAGTTCTTCAAATGTTGGACCAACAAATGAATAATTAGAATGATATATTGACGATTATAAGTCTTACAAAATATTTATCCAAACGAAACATACTTAAGAGCACAAAATTAATATACTTAAAAAAGTTTAAGAATTAAATTGATACCATTATTAATTTAGGATGTAAATTGACACACAACGTTAAAGTTTATGATTATAAATTGAGATATTGTTTGTTTGTTTTTTTCTTCAAATTATTTCTTGAGGATAAGTAGATAAGAAGAGTTGACTCTTTTGTTTTGAAATAGGTTTTATTGGAGAGCAAAAATGATAGAGACATGATGGGTCATTCACTACCAAGTCTTATCTATCTCTCAAGGCAGAAAAGTAAAGCATTTCACCATCATTTCAAGGGTGGTGCCCTCAATGCATTGGTACTTCCCAACCTTTTTTACCCTCTACAATAACAAATTCTTCTCCTTCAATTATATTAATATCTCATAATCTGTTTTCAAATATAGAAAAATGAGTCAAAATTATTTATAATTATAGAAAAAATTTATTGTCTATGAGTGATAAACAACAATAGAATTCTATCGCTTGAGCAATAGACTTCTAAATAGTTTGATATTTTTTTTTTGTTTATAGTAATTTCTCTAATATAAAAGGCAATTATCAATAGGGAATTTTTTTTTTCTTTTTTCTAGTATGGTAAGTATTAAAGGAAAATACTTTTTTGGTCATTAAATTTTGAGTAGAGTTTTTATTTGGTTCCTAAGTTTCAAAATGATATACTTTTATTCCTGAGTTTTAAGTATACTTTTCATTTGGTCTGTAAGTTTTAAAATGTTACATTTTGTTGGAGGAAAATGACATATATGAACTGTATACACTAGCAAACTTATTACAACTCAACTAGAAACAATACACTTAACAAGATGGTGTAACAAGACTTAGATATGATAATAACTAAAGACTTGAAAAAACCTCAAAACCTTTGGAGACTCAAAATGTAGTCGAGGCACGCTTCTGATAAGCGTTGTCCTGAAGACAATTATTCGCTCTGCACCGGATGCAAGCAGACTACAACGATCGTCTCAATAGGATACAACGACTCACTCCGGTAGAACTGCAACCTCGAACTACTCGGATCTGACAAAACTCTTGGATACTTGCTCTCAACTTAACACAAGATGAAAAGAAAGAAAGAAAGAAAGGAGATAATTCTTCAATTTGAAGTGAGATGCTACAAATGAAGAAACAAGTTGCTATTTATAGGCTAGCAACTTAGTAACTCTAAAAAATACAAAATAAATACAAATAAATACAAATATTGAAATATTTGACAAATTTAACTTAATTTAGTTGTTACTTGACAAAAATCACACATAACTCATTCAAATTGAAGAAACTACGAATTTTAACTTCCATACATGTTAAATTTGTACATGAAACATCATCTTAATTTGATGGTTTCAATCCAATTTAAAGTTTCCAACAATGAATTTAATCTAGACAATTAAATCCAATTTTTTATATTTCAAATATTCACAAAAAATCTCACTTTTTTTTTCACTATAAATATCCAACATATTTTACCTTTGTATACTGAGTTTAATTTCCATTTGGTTCATAAGTTTCATGATTTTATATTTTTACCTTAAGATTTTCACTAATATTCCCTTTTAGTTCTTAGTGTTCATTTTTAATTAACCTAAAAGAGTTATATTAATTATAATTAAATTAGTTTTCATTATTTTACGGTCACTAACAAAATTAATTGAAGAATTCACATCATAATTATTTTAAATTAAGTAATTGGGAGTTTTCATTAGTGAGTATTAGGTACACAGGTGTAAACATGTAAAACCTAGAAATCTAAGAATCATAGAAACAAAATTGAAAACTCAAAGGTAAAAATGTAACATTTTTAAAAACTAGAGACTAAATAGAAGCTAATTACTAATAACTTATAGGTAAAATTGTATCATCTTAAAATCTAAGGACCAAATGGAAACTACACTCAAAACTTATGAATTAAAAATGTATTTTCTTCTAAAATAAAATAAAACTACATTATTTTTTTTATATCATGTCAATTGAACTATACTCATTTTGATATTAACGACTCTTATTTATTAACATGTATAGTCTTTCGTTTTGTTCATTCTCTAAATTTTTATTTTACTGTAATAAAGCTTCGAGTGTCAGCAATAATGACGAATGCACCGATCATTCTGACTCTGGATTGTGACATGTACTCAAATGATCCACAAACTCTATATAGAGCTCTATGTTATGCATTGGATCCAAAACTCAAAAGTAATTTGGGTTACATTCAATTTCCTCAATGCTTCAAAGGAGTTAGCAAAAATGACATCTATGCTTCTGAGATGAAGCGCTTATACATTATAAATCCTATCGGTATGGGTGGGCTTTTGGGCCCAGATTACTTTGGAACTGGCTGCTTTTTTCTTCGACGGGCCTTCTTTGGTGGCCCATCATCTTTAGAATCTTTTGAACATTCTGAGCTCAGCCCACATTATGTTGTACACAAGCCCATTCGTTCTCAACAAACTTTGGATTTGGCCCATTACTTTGCAGCTTCTGATTATGAGAATGGCACTAAATGGGGCTCCAAGGTATGAATATTTTTACTTCTTCATAAGTTTTAAATATTGAAATATAAAATGGTGTAACAGAACAGTAATTTAAAACGAAAATTTGGAAACGTTTTTGCAAGTTGAAGAGTAATATTGCAACTTTTGATATAATTTAGTTTTAAATGTATTGTGTTTTTTTGCATAAATCTCGAAAAGGTGGGGATTCGATATGGATCATTGGTGGAGGACTTCTATACAGGCTATTGCTTGCAATGTCAAGGATGGAAGAGTATATTCTGCTATCCAAACAGAGCGGCTTTTTATGGTAATGCGCCTATTAGCCTTCTTGATGCTTTGAATCAAAATAAGAGATGGGCCGTGGGCTCGCTTGAGGTTGGTTTCTCCAAGTTCAGCCCAATCACATTTGGGACGAAATCCATGGGCCTTCTAATGGGCCTTTGTTGTGCTCACTATGCATTTTGGGCCATTTTGTCCATTCCAATCACTGTCTATGCCTTCCTTCCACAGCTGGCTCTCATCTATGGCATCTCAATTTTCCCAAAGGTAATGAAATTTGACCATATGGGTATATTAGTAGTTGAAAAAAAGAATATGTTTAAAGTGACTTTCGAAGTAAACTCATAGCTTGATCTAATATAGGTTTCAGAAGGTGAATTCATATTATACACGTTTCTTTTCTTTGGAGCTTACGGACAAGATTTACTCGAGTTTATTATCGTTGGAAGCACATTTCGAAAATGGTGGAACGAGCAAAGAATGTGGATGATAAGAGGAGTTTCGAGTTACTTTTATGGATTCATTGAGTTCACGCTAAAATCTTTGGGCATTTTTTCGTATGAGTTCGAGGTAACGAGCAAAGTAATGGACAAAGAACAAAGGAAACGATATATGGAAGAGAGGTTTGAGTTTGGGGTTTGGACACCAATGTTTATACCAATGGCAATGGCAGCAACAATTAATTTGGGATGTTTGATAAGTGGGTTAATGAGAATTTTCAAAGGTTGGAATAATTGGGATGAGATGTTTGGCCAAATGTTTATCGCTGGATTTGTCACTCTCAATTGTTGCCCACTTTATGAAGCTATGTTTTTTAGGATTGATAAAGGAAAAATGCCTCTCAACATTACCTTTATATCAATATTATTTCTAGGATTGATTTGCATACCTATTTCCATTTCTACTTCACCTTAGCTCTTCCTATTTTAAATTTTCTTTTGGTTTGCTATTGGAATTATGTGTTGTAGTGATAAATAATTATGATGAAATAATAAGACTTTTGTTTACTATTTTTTTTAGTTCAATAAAAATGTGGAGATTGAGAAATTTACCAACCTCAAATATCTTGATCTAGAGTATTTATGTCTTAACTAGTTAAATTATTTCTAGACTGATGTTGTTTGTTGTGTATATAATTATGTGTCATTGGCGTCGATGGTGAGGCTGATCGAAGTAGAATTGTTGAAAAATAAGGGTTTAATACACCCATATAAATTTGAGGGCTCAATTTTTAACATTGGAAGTTTGAGAGTGTAATGACAACTGCTACGTACTTAATTTTAATTTTGTTTTGTTTTTTAAAATTTGAGGATGCTCAACTTTTTTTTTTCTCTTGTTTGTTTTTTTTAAGTTAATTTTTAATTCACTAAAATTTTGGAAACACTTTAATTTTATTCTTCCTTTTTTTCTTTTTAGGTTATTTTGTTTTATTTTTCGAATTTCGCAAATGTCCCAATTTGTATTTGAAAAATTTTTAAAAATAGAAAAATAAAGGAAATTATTTACACAAAATAACAAAAGTTTTAGATAGTTGTGATAGACGCTAATAGAAATCTATCAGAGTCTATCAGTGATAGAAATGATAGAAGTCTATTAATGTCTATCAATAACTTTTTTTATAAATAGTTTGACATTTTTTTATCTGTAATTTTTTTTCCTTTTTCTTTTTCGTTAAGATGTTGAATTAGTTCTAGTCTCATTTTATTAAAAAAAAAATAATTAGTTTGTCTTGGATCCTAAGCATATACAAACTTATTTTTTTTTACAAAATTTAGAATTTTATAATATTAAGGTTTTTTATATCACTAAAATATAAATTTGAAAAGTTAATTATAAAACAAAACTTAAACCAAATTAATTCCCGAAACAAGTTCATTAATTACGAAAGATTTTATAAATACTATGTTTTACTTCGTGCATTTCTATGTGTGTTTTTATTTTTTAAAACAAATTAAACTACATACTTTTTTATATTTGAAATAAAATATTACTTCAAGTTACTTATTATAATTAAAGGAAAATTTTTGGAATTCTTTGTAAATGAAATAATAAATTTTGTTGTGTCCTATCCTTTTATTTTTTTTTAATAATTACAATATTTTTATTTTTAAATATATTGTTGATAATTAATTTATTATTTATAATTTGATTAAAAAAATTTAGACATAAGGTTACATGCTTTTTTTATTCAAAAAATGAACATAAGCATGTAATAGATTGGTCTATTATCTTTTCAATTATAATTATAAATAAAATAATAATATACAAATTATTAAAAATATAACAAAAAGAAGTAAAAAAGAAAATTAAAGACTCTAGCTATACACATTCTTCAAAATATAGATAGATTATCAATTTTTTTTTAATAAATATTTTAAACAATATAGTGATTATAAAAAAAAAACAGTAACTAAAAAAAATTAACTTAGTTATACACTCATTTCTTCGTAACAATGGGCATACAAACATTCTTATTAAACTTCATTAAAATTGAGGTGTCATATCACAATCTTCATATTCGAGATGTAAATGTGAGACATGTCTTCTTTATTACTTGAATGTAACAATATCTTGAGATGTTTTGAAGATCGAAGAGACTTGAAAAACAATGCATTGAAGAATGAAACTTTAGATGTTGGTGAAAAATGGTGATCAAGAAAACTCATTTTTACAGTAGTAGAAGTTGAGAATTACACAACTTTTTGAATTCTAAAACTATTAAAATTTTATTTTTTAATTAAATTAAAGGAAGAAAAATTTTGTAGTAGAGAAACTTTTTACATTCCAACATTTGAATTTCTATTACATTTATTATTGATAATTAATAATCAATTAATTATATATTATATTGATAGCTAATAATTTATTATTTATTTACTATTTATAATTAATCTTTAATGGCATATATTGTAAATTAGTAAATTGAAAATGGAAAAAAATGTCCAAAAAAGTTTTTCCTACCTCCTCACTTTTTAATATATATTATAGATAATTTACAAATAAAATATCCTCATTTATATGATTTCTTGGTATCATTGTCCTATCTAATGACATGGAAATAAATATTATGGCAATATATACTTTTGGTCCTAGAAGTTTAAGGTTAGTATCTATTTAGTCACTGAAATTTCAGTCTCTCAAGCTTGAAAAATCCTTTCAAATGGTCTTGAGTTAATTTGACCATTAGTTGACTAACGAAAAAATAACGTGGCGGGTTAAGTTGTCAATTTTTTTTTAAATGAAGTGACAATTTTTATTAATTTTATATAATTTTTCTTCTTTAGGTAAATGAAGTAACAATTTGTTATTAATTTTTATTTTTGGATTCTCTTTCTTTTGGTCGACAGATGAATCAATTTAAAGCTACAGGTAACTTCTAATTTACTTTTTATTTTTGAAATTAGGGTTCTTTTTTCTTTTTCTTTTTTTATTTTCTTTTTACATATAAATGATTTTTTTTTATTTAAGGAAGAGCTAGGTTGCAGAGGAGGGATGAAGGGAGAAAGGAGAAAGGAGAAAGGGAGAGAGGAAGGGAAAGGGAGAAGGAAAAAGTAAAAATAAAATCCACGTAATAAAAAAAATTATATAAAATTAATAAAAATTGTCACTTCATTTAAAAAATTGCTAACTCAACTCACCATGTCATTTTCCCGTTAGTTGACCATTTAAAAGGATTTTCCAGACTTGAAGGGCTAAAATGTTCATTTTAAAATTTTAGGAACCGAATAGACAAGAATCTCAAACCTTGGGGACCGAAAGTGCATTTTTGCCCTAAATATTAATAATCAAATAAATATGAACAACAAATCTAAGACACATCTTCACAACAAGAACAAAAAAAATGAAAAAATTTACCGATAAAAAAAATGTCAAACTATTTACAAAAAATAGCAAAAAAAAAAAAAACACTGATAAACATTGATAAACTTCTATCAACATCTATCAGTGATAGAATTCTATTATTTCTATCACTGATAGACCCTGATAGACTTCTATCAGCGTCTATCACAACTATCTAAAAATTTTGCTATTTTGTGTAAATAGTTTTCCTTATTTTTCTATTTTTAAAAATTTCCATAAATAAATTATTGTTTAGAGAACTAATTCAACATCTAAATAAAATAAAATAAATAAAAATTTTAGAAAATTTTAGGCCTCTTAAAATTATAAACAATAAAAAGTTAATATTAAAAAGAAAAAAAAAAGGAAAAGGCATGATAGGTAAAAAATAAACCAAAACAAGACAATTAAAAAAGAAACGAAAAAAAAAAGGAGAAAAAAAAATAATGAAACCGATTTTGAACTTTATTTTATTTTAAATACAATAATTGAGGGATTCAAATTACAAATTTCTTGATCTTTGACACATCCATATTAAAGGTAAATAAAATAACAAAAAACTAAACAAACGTCTTAAATCGATGGAAACCAGTTTGTTTGGTGGTTCCGAGTTGAAAATATAAAAAATAATTTTTGATCGAATTCGGTTTAGGCAAAAAAGTATATTGAAAAATCGAACCAACCAATAGAATAAATATAATCAACATCGTACTTACTTCAAAAAAATTTGTTTGGTTAGGTTGGTGAGTAAACACGTCTAGAACGACTAGGTCATGAGTTTGATTTTAGGGGAGTACAGGATTTTGTTTTATGAAATCTATTCCCACTTCCCCAGTCATTTCTGTGTGCACACACAAGCAATCGTTTGATCGAGAGCTGAACCAATTTGAACTGCTTACATCCCTAATTTATATGCAAGTTGAACTATTTGAGATGTTGTCGTCAACACACGGCCTAGTAAGACCCTCAATATTGTGTAGCAATGTACTGCAAATGGTAGCGAAATGGAAGTGCAGCGGCAGCTATGTGCTGGCAATAGTGGTGGATCTGCTGCAGGTTGGAAATGAGAAAGATGAAAGATAGGGGGAGGGTAGAGAGAAGAGGTTTTTGTACAGATGACCCTTTTTTAGGGATTTAAATTTACTCAAAAAAATGGCCTTCTGCTTATGTCAGCTGCGTGTGAAAGTACTATTTTATCCTCAAACTGCCGCGAGGTCTAACGCTCAAACGAATTCTCGTTTCTTCCTCTCGCTTCTTCCTCTCGTTCCTTATCAGATACAACTGCAAATTTTTTTACTTTATTTTTTTCTTTGGTTTGAATTCTTCCTCTAGCTTTTTCCTCTAGTTTCTTCCTCTAGTTTCTTCCTCTCGCTTCTTCCTCATCAATTTTGTAGTTTTTTCTTCGAGTTTTTTTCCTTCATTTGAATTCTCACCCTTGCTTCTTCTTCTCGCCCTTGGGTCTCGCTTCTTCCTCATCAATTTTGTAGTTTTTTCTTCAAGTTTTTTTCCTTCATTTGAATTCTCACCCCCGCTTCTTCTTCTCACCCTCGCTTCTTCTTCTCGCCCTTGGGTCTCGCTCTCGCTTCTTCCTCTCGTTTCTTAATATCACTTTTGTTTTTTCCTCCCGTTTTGGTTCACGCTCCAATTTACATCTTTGATTCCATGAGAAGAAGAAGACAACATAAACAGAAGAAATCGTTAGAAAAGAGAGCGACTGGAAATTCCAAAAAAGTGGATCGACGATAGGAGTAAAAGCATGGAAGAAAAAAAATGCAAAAAAACGTTTAAAAAAAAGGAAGAAGAAACGAAAGAAGAAACGCAAAAAAAAGAAAAAAATAATAAAAAGAACGCATAAAAAATGAAGTAAAAAAAAAGAAGAAAAAAGACTGCAAAATGACAAAGGAAGAAGGAAGGAGGAAAGGTTAAAGTGGTAATTTCATAAGGTAATGACATCAGCAAATGACCAAATTTCATTGTTTTTTTTAATTTGGAGTTACTTTTCATTTGGGCCCCTAAAAAAGGGCTCTTGTACATTTATTTCCTTCCTCATGGACCAAAATGTCCCTTTTAAAATCTCAAATATCAAATAGACACCAACGTTAAACTTCATAAACCAAAAGTGTATTTTACTCTAAATTATAGTAATAATAACCTTCGAAGACTTTTCAACTTCGATTCTTCGATAGGGACAGGTGCTCGTGGGGTCTAAGGGGCACGTGCCCCTTGATTGATTTAGTTTTGTTTTATTTATTGTCTTTGGGGTAGGTATAATAAAAACTGTCATCGTTAGTATTTGGTGGGCAGTGTAAATTTAGGTGTACCGTCCCTCCGACTAGAGTTTGAATCCCAAGTATTGGATGCTTTTTTTTGTTTTTTTGTTTTTTTTTTTTTTTTTTTTTTAATTTTTTTTTTTTTTTTTTAAGATTCTCGTTTAGTTATATATAATTATAATTCTCCTTTTTATGAATTTGCAACTTAAAAGCAGCATTTATTTTTCATGTATATATTATAGTATTAAATTTTTAATTTCCATCAAAAATTAGGTTTCAGATATATTAAAAATTTTAAAAATTAATTAATTTATTAGAGAAAGATTATAATTTTGTATGTAATATTTGAGCCTTAAACTTTGAATTAGGTAAATAATGGGTACAATAGAATTATTAAACATAAAGTTAAATTTTATAGATGATGTGTTACACCCCGTGTATCTTTAGGTGTAATTAATTTACATAAATTTAAAGTTACTATGGATTTCATATTAGTCACTTAATTTGGATTAAGTTGGTTTAGAGGGAGTAGTTGATTGAAATTAATTAGTGGACTTAATTAGGTTTTTATTTTCCATCAATTTTGGATTTGTAAACTATTAATTAGGATTAAATTGAAGTTAATTTAATCATTTGTGGTTAATTGGCATTATGAGGAGAGTTTGGGGAAGAGAGTGGGCCAAAAGGAGGGTTATTGGGCTTTAACTTGGTCAAAGCTAGGGTTTGACCAAGGTAATTAAATTAAAAAAAATATATAAAGAAAATATGGTGGGTTTTTTTTAAAAATAATATTTAGGTCCATCCTGAGTAACATCTATCTTTGTGCATCCCACCAATGTAATATTTTAATTATTAGTATTATCTTTTTTTTTTTTTTTTTTGGATAAAATACACTTTTGGTCCGTGAGATTTGGACTTCGTGTCTATTTGGTCTTTAAAAAAGATACTTTAAACCTTATTGAAAATAGTTCTAAAATTAGTTTGATCCTTAATTGATTGTTAAAAAATTGATGTGGCAGTATTGCATCATAACACTGCTCATTTTAGACATAGAAAACTATGGGGCTCTTAAACTTTTATAATTGTTGATAGGTAAAATCATATCAGGGGATTCAATGCAATATTTTGAATCAATTAGTGTCTTCCATAGGTTGCCACACTCGGTGAAATAACGTCAAATCCATTTGTTCAGTAAGACTTTATTAGAGATTTTAATTTAGGACAGATTCAAAGTATGTGGTGAATTCCCGATTTTTGGATTCATAAGTTACGGGCAATAAGAATGACATTTTTTGGCCATCAACATAGGTCTTTCTTGACTTTTTTTTTACCATCAAGGAATGCCAAAATTGTAATAATGGCTAATACTATGAATCTGATTGTTATATTTGCAAATGTCCTATGTTATAAGTAATGATTAGGGTTGCATCTAATCACATACTCCCGTTTTTTACTCACAATTTTTTTTTTTTAAAAAAAGGGGCAAAATACACTTTTGGTCCCTGAGGTTTGGAGTTGATGTCTATATGGTCCCTGAAGTTTCAAAAGTAACACTTTAGTCCCTGAGGTTTGGAAAATAGTTCTAAAGGATCCCTGTGTTAAATTTGACGGTTAGTTGAATGACGGAAAAGTGACGTGGCAATTATTTCTAATAATTTTATATTAGTTTAAGCTTATGTGGCTTCATTTTTTATTTTTGTCTTTGGCCTTTCTTCTCCATCTCCTCCTCCTAAAGTTTCTTGTTGCCCACAACTAGTGCCTATTTTATCTATGTGTTTAGTTTTTTATTCCCCTAAAATTTGGAATCCACCTACGCCACATGTTTCCTATTTTTAGTATTTGTTATGTATTGATAGAGTGTGTAGATATGTGTGTTGGAAGATAATAAAGTTTGCTAAAATTTTCTATGAGATTTTATTGTTGCAGTTACGTACTTTTGTGTTGGTTTAAGTTTACTGGAAATCTTTTTATGAACAACTCAAAATTGAAGGAGCAAGAGAGCAAGTTTTCACATTTGATAATCATTTGTGGGAAGGAACATATTTGAGAATCATTCCCTAAGATATATGAAACCTTCCATCTATGGTGGTAACATTAGTTTCCAACGGTCAGTCGTGGTCTCTGTATTGTTCTTTCAATCATTTATTTTCGTACATAAGCAGTTGGTGGGGCAACTGTAAGATGGCGATGAGCTGCGAACAATGGCAGCAAGACTGTGTTTTTTTTTTCTTTTTTAAAAGAAGACCCATGGGAAGGTTGGAGGAGAGAACGCAAAAATATCAAATTATTAATAAATAAATAAAGCCAAGGTTTCATTTAATAAAAAAAATTCCACTCAATTTGCCATGTCATTTTTCCGTTAGTCAACTAACGGTCAAATTTAACATAGGGACCATTTAGAACTATTTACCAAACCACAGGGACTAAACTATCACTTTTAAAACCTCAGGGACTAAATAACACATTAACACCAAACTTCAGGGACCAAAAATGTATTTTGCCCAAAAAAAACAAAAATGTCACCTAGTACATTCTTACTGGGTATTAGTTGGGTTGCACACAACTAACCTAAGTTGTTTGTATTAGTTATTGATTTGACAAAATTTTATTTAGTAAAAAAATTAAAAATAATTGTATTAAAATAGAGAGAATACTATAAACAGAAAAAATATTAAACTATTTACAAATATAGAAAAATTTTACTATCTATCCACAGTGAAATTTTCTATATTTATAAATAGTTTGACTCATTATAAAAAACAACAAAACGAAATTGTTTAAATAAGAAAAAGAAAATACAATTTTCAGTTTTTCACCTCATAGTCATGACAGTCACATATCCCCTCGCCCACCGTTTTTAGATGTGGGTCACGTCGTCGTCCGCAACTTTGATTTTTCCTTCCTTATATTGTACTCTAGATCATCGTAAAGCTTCTTCAAGTTTATATTTAAAATTGGTTAAGATTGAGAGACCCAAAATTTCAAATCACGATGAAGAAAAAATATGTAATAGAGAACAAAAATAAAATACACCACAATAAAAAATGGAGGTTTGGATTTTGTAAACATCATGATAAATCAAACAAATGAAATAATACACAGAGAGATGGAGCAAAGTTGCAAAGAGGAAAATGTAGAAGAGTTGAAATTTATGCTTCCACCAATAATGGTTTTGGTTTCAGTTTTTTTTTTTTTTTTTTTTTTTTTTTTTTTTTTTAACTGAATTTAATTATGAAACAAATCGGTGGTAGATTAGTGAATTTTTTTTGTTCTTCTTTAATGAATTTAAAACTGACCAATAGAAAATAAAGAGATTTCTTTAATGAATTTTTTGTTCTTCTTTAAGGATTAAGAAAGGAGAAAGAAGATCCTTAACAATGATGGAGTAGTCTTTCATTTCTATGTAAAGATCATTTTTTTTTCATAAATACGTTCTCCTTACTCCTACAAATATGGATACACGTTTATGAACTTTGATAATATTGTTGATCAATTCCATAATGAGTGAGTACTATTTTCAAATACTTAAAATAGTTATTTTAGTCACTAATTTAAAAAAGTATACTATTATAATTCTTTTTATTATTTTATTGTTAATTTTTTGACAAATGGACAATATAGCTTCAACATACATATTATTACTATGTTAATATGAGTATGTATTAGAACCACATACAAAAATCGACAAAGAGAAATGAGTAAATCTTAAGTGCCAAAATAATAAAAAGAAAGATTTAAAAAATAGAAAAATTACTAGAACAAAAAAAAAATATTAAACTATTTACAAATATAGAAAGATTTTACCCTCCATCAGCGACAGACTGTGACAGACTTCTATCGCGGTCTATTGCTGATAAATAGCAAAATTTTTATATATTTATTGTTGGGAGAAAATGGTATATATGAACTGAATACACTAGCAAACTTATTACAACTCAACTAGAAACAATACACTTAACAAAATGGTCTTAGATATGATAATAACTAAAGACTTAAAAGAACTTTAAAACCTTTGGAGACTAAAAAATGTAGTCAAGGCACGCTTTTGATAAGTGTTGTCTTGAAGACAATTATTCGCTCCGCACCAAATGCAAGCAGGCTACAGCGATCGTCTCAGCAGGATACAACGACTAACTCCGGTAAAACTACAACCTCGAACTACTCGGATCTAGCAGAATTCTTGGATACTTGCTCTCAACTTGACACGATGAAAAGAAAGAAAGATAGAAAAAAAAGAGAGAATTCTTCAATTTGAAGTGGGATGTTTCAAATGAAGAAACAAGTTGCTATTTATAGGCTAGCAACTTAGTAACTTTCTAAAATGTAAAATAAAATCAAATAAATACAAAAATTGAAACATTTGTCAAATTTAACTCATTTTAGTTGTTACTTGATAAAAATCACATATAACTCATTCAAATTGAAGAAACTACAAATTTAACTTTCATACATGTTAAATTTGTACATGAAACTTCATCTTAGTTTGATGGTTTCAATCCAATTTAAAGTTTCTAACAATGAATTTAATTTATATAATTAAATTCAAAATTTTATGTTTCAAATATTCATCAACATCTTACTTTTTCTTTCTCTATAAATATTCAATATTTATAAATAATTTCATATATTTTTTTATATTTGAAAACACCCCTCCTTGTTAGAGTTTTAGAAAAGCTAAAATAGCTAAAATAAAAAAAAAAAACATTGAAATCAAAGTAAAATAAACATTAAAGTAATGAAAGTTTCTCCGATGCCCTGAAAGTAAAACCGACAAGACATGATAGACACTAAAAATGGGTCCATCGAAACTGGGAAATTAGCAAACTCTTGCCCATATTTACACGACAATTAAAATTCTGCCATAAATATCATATAAAGAGAGAGAAACGAAGAAATTTGGGTACTACAAACAAAAGCATAATGAGAGGAAGAAATTGACTCAAATAATGGAAGAAAAAGACTTTGATGCATCTCAGAGAGGAAGAAATTGACTCAAATAATGGAAGAAAAAGACTTTGATGCATCTCAGAACTCCTATAAGATTATAAGTGATGAGTAGTAATTTTAAAGATAATAATCTAAGTATATAGCAATATTTTTTAAAAATTATAAATATAACAAAGTCTAAACTTTTATGGTCTAGGTAGCCTACTATTGATAGATCATAAGAGATTATAAGAGTCTATCGACGATAAAAGTTTATTATCACCGATAGGCTTTTCTATTTACATATATTTTTAAAATGTTACTATATATGTTAATAGTTTGAATCTAATTGCTATATTTGCAATTGTCTTTGTATTCTATTAAATTGTGCAATCATAATATGCCACATAAAAAATTCTTTTAACTCTTTTTTAAAAATATTTTAATTCATTATTTATGTATATGATAAGAGTGATATGCATAAAATAAGTGTATCTTAAGATATACCCAAATATTACCTATAATTAAATATAGATAAAATCATGTCTCCTAACTAAAATGAATATATACATAATAACCTTTTTTGGTTGGCCTAGTGGTAGTGGAAACATCTAACCTAGTATTTAATACTCGAAATATATAAGAAAATATGACATTTTTTTTTTTTTTTTGTACATACTAGAGTTGTTACCGACTTACTGGTTCAAGATGTGCATTCAAAGTTTATTTTAATCTTTTTAAAAAAAATTAAAATAATAATAAGGTAGTGTACGCCCAAGACTTTTCAACTAAGTTTATATAACTTTAATATCGTTATAATTTTATTAATCTCGATGTTTTATCAAATAACAAATTAAGAAATATTCATGATTGAGATTACGATGTTTGGTAATTAATGATTGTTTTTTCCACTAATTAATATTATTCTAAATGATAATACCTGTCCTTACCGACGATCTTTAGCAAATTTGCAAAATAAAAAAAAAATAAAAAAACACTCCCTACACAATTTGTAAAAAAAAGAAAAAAAAATGGAAAATTTCACAATGGTAAGGAAGAAATTTATATAAAGTTGTGGACTTAAAAAACTTCATATCATTCTCCAAAGAAGTATAAGAAAAACCAAAAACCATGGAGGATATCAGAGCACGCGCCGCCGCCAAAGCCTTGCTACTAAACTCCCAACACATATCTCCACGCGCCACCATCTTTAACCGCCTCTTCGCTGCCGTTTATGGCGGTGCCCTTTTGGCTTTGTTTTACTATCACATCGCTTCACTTCTTAATTCCACTTCTTTTGGTTCTTTCTTTGTCTCTATTTCTCTGTTCATCTCTGACGTTATTTTGGCCTTTATGTGGGTCACTGTTCAATCTTTTCGAATGAATCCACTCTGCCGTCGTGAGTTTCCAGAGAACTTGAAAGAGTTACTGAAAAAAGACTCGGATTTTCCAGCGCTAGATGTGTTTATTTGCACTGCAGATCCGTACAAAGAGCCGCCGATAAACGTCGTCAACACGGCCTTGTCGGTCATGGCGTATGACTACCCTACATGTAAGATATCTGTGTATGTGTCCGATGACGGCGGCTCTGCTATGACGCTCTTCGCTTTTATTGAGTTCATTTAAGTTACAAAAAAAAAAAAAAAAAACCAATTTCAATATCTTCGGAGGCCTCCTTTACACGAAAAAAAAATGAAAAAAAAAAAAATCTTCGAAGGCTTTTCAACTCAATCACGGGCCAACAGGCACACGTTTTAAGGAAATCATCAATCGATTATTATTTTTAAAAAAATATAAATAAATAAATAGAATTCTATTCATTTAGGAAAATTTTTGAAAAATAAAAAAATAAAAGAAACTATTTATATAAAATAGAAGTCTATCAATGTCTATGCGTGTTTTTTACTATTTCTTTAAATAGTTTGATATTTTTTTTATCCGTTAAAATTTTCCTTCATTTATTACATAAATAAATGATTAGTTTAAATAACTACTCCATTTTAATTTTTAGCTTTTGTTTAATTTGTTCAGTATAATTTTGAAAGTAAAAAGTTTTGATGCTATTTGAATTGTACCTATTTTTATGCTGTTCAGATAGTTGTTCATTAAAAATTTGTCACATGACAATTCTTTTTGAAAAAATTGGATTGTTTTTAATTTTTTTTATATCTAAAATGAAATAAAGATAGCTGAGATTAGATATGAGGTAGGTTATAATTGTGCCTATTTTAAAATATCAATTTTGGCTTTATGCCTATTTTAAAATATCAATTTTGGCTTTATACACTTAAAAAGTGACAACTTTTGTTCATATTTGGAAAAGTTTAAATATAAAATTTGGAAGAAAACATTCAACAAAAATGAATACAATAAAGACCAAAATATGTCCCTTTTTGAAAGTAGACTAAAATAGGAGAATTTTGTTCTATTTTAGATCTAAAACTAAAAAAGAGTAAAAAAAATTATTTTAATATGTGTTCACTTTTAGTCTCTAAACTTTTCTAGAATAAACAATTTAGTCTATAATGTTTAGTTATTGTACTTTTAAATTTGTTATAAATTATTTTTAAACTTTAATATTTATCGATGATTCTTGAACTTTGTAATAATTTCGTCCTTATCGTAGAAAATACGATTAAGATTCAATGAAATTTCTAATATGTGTAGGTTGATAAACTAATTAAGCGTTAAGTTTGTTTATAAATTATCAAAATAAGTCGTTACATAATTAAACATGACAACTGATGAGACTAAATTGTTGCAAATTTGAAAGTATAGGAACTAAATTATTACCTGCTAAAGTTCAATAACTTTATTACATATTGAAAATTACATGGACTAATTGTTTACGAATCAAAGTTTAAGGATTATATCGTTAGTTCTATGAAAGTTTTCAGACCAAAAATGAATTTTAACCATTTTGTTTTAAACAAAATTAATGACATAGTTTTGAGTATGCATAATGGTATGTTAACACAACTATGATTTCAAGTCATATAGATTAGAGACAAGCATTTGACAAGTACTGGATAATTGATGGGAAAAATAAAAAGTAATGACTGAAATAAATAGGGGAAGTTTTAAAAATAGAAAAATAAGGGAAACTATTTACACAAAATAGCAAAATTTTTAGATAGTTGTGATAGACGCGGATAAAAGTCTATCAAGGTCTATCAGTAATAGAAATAATAGAAGTATATCATTGATAGATGCTGATAGAAGTCTATCAATGTCTATCAATATTTTTTTTGCTATTTTATGTAAATAGTTTGAAATTTTTTCTATTGGTGAAAATTTCCCAAATATATATTTTAAAATTTTATAAATCAAAATAGTATTTAAACCTTTAATCTATCAACCATAAAAGATTATTCTATTAATTTAAAATATCTATTTTAAAATTTAAATTTATGTATTTAAATTTTATTCTATTATAGTCCTAAACTAACTTAAAATAATTGTTTGACAAATCAACATTATGTATTAATAAATTGAATAAATTTTAGGTGGCAAAATAATAGGAAGGTTAACAAAATAATTAGACTAAAATTATATCAAAATAAAATAAAGGAAAATTGTTACAAACAGAAAAATACCAAACTTTTTACCATCAAAGACCGACGAATTAGATTATGGAGTAGCACACAAGCTCTTGCCCATGTTTATATGAAGACAAAACAACAAAAAATGAGAGGACCAACTTGATATTAATAATTGAATATAGACAAAGACAAATTTTGTTATTCTTATACTTTCACTTGTACCAACAAAATATACAATTTTTTTTGAGTATATAGTTAATCAAGTTGTGCAATTTGATATTTTCTTTCTTGTTGTTTGAAGTTTGGAACTTCGGTTGAGAGGATTTATGGTAGCTTTTTCCTCTAAGGAACTTTTTCCCTTAAGTTGTGTTGAATGCCTGGGATGTTGTGGTTTGTTTGTGGTTGTGCCTTAACTTCAAGGCGTGAAGTTAGCGTGCAGATTTATGGACACGGAGAGCCTTCAATTTTATGCTTTTTTATATAATATAAATATAAAAAACTAAGATAGTATCAATAACTTTAACAAGCCCAATGTCTCCCAGGCCACTTAGACCTAAGTTCAATTCTCATTGTATTAATTTGTTTCTCAAATTATCCTTCCTTTAACGGACCTTTGATTTTCGGAAAAAAAAATAATTACACACAAATGGAGAAATTAAGAAAGAAGTCATGTAGAGTGACTATTCAATCACCTTTTCATTTTTAAATTACTTTTAGTTTTCTTTTTGTTTATTTTTTTTAATAAGGCTTCAACTTCAATAATTCTTCACTTTTTTAATTTCTTCTTCAACTTCTTCTCCTAGTTTGTGTGGTAAGTTTTTTAATTTATTTTTTTTCTTCTAATTTTTAAGTTTTTTATTTATTTATATACATTTAGTTTTCATGTTTCGTTTATACATTTTAATTTTCATGTTTTAGTTACTTTTATACATTTAGTTTAAATTATTCTTATTTTTTATTTAGTTTATTTATTTTGTAATTTTTGAAATAATTTATGAACTTTATGTAAACATCTTAAACTCTGTTTATTGGGTTGTTTAAGGTATGATATGGCGATAGAAGTTTATCACGGTTTATCGCTGATAGACAGTGACATTTTTCTATATTTGTAAATAGTTTGACTCATTTTTCTATATTTGAAATAAACTCCACTTATAAATTATATTTATTGAATTATAAAGCTCCCGTTAATAAAATTTATGGATCCGCCATTACGTGAAGTTCAATTCTTTTTATTGCGATAAAAAACTACATCAAATTATTTTATTATTTTAGAATTCCATTCAAAATTTATTATTTTGTAGAAATGACTTTAAAAAAAGTTATTGAGTGAACTCTAAAGTATTTTTAAATTGTGGTGTCTGGATTTTCAGATAATGTATGAGAAAATGAAAAAGAGAGTAGAAAATGTAATGGAGAAAGGGAAGGTTGAAAATGAGTTCATGAATGGAGAAGAAGAAGAGTATGTGGCTTTTCATAAGTGGACACAATCCTTCACCTCTAAAAATCATCCTGCTGTCATTCAGGTATTATTACTTAATTTCTATTCAAATCTTTTTTTTTTCTTTCCTCATTAAGTTTTTATAGGAATATATCCATGCATTTTAAATTTTTATTTTAACAAAAATCTTATATAAATCATTATTTTCCACACATATATATAACAAAATTAAAATAGGATTTCATGGTAATTTGTGTGTGAGTTAGGTACTGTTGGAAAGCAGTAAAAATAAAGACATTAGTGGAGAGGCATTGCCAAATCTCATCTATGTTTCAAGGCAAAAAAGTATAACTTCTAATCATCATTTCAAGGCTGGTGCACTTAATACTCTGGTAATTAATCCTATAACTTATCTTTACCTTATTTGTTTTTTTATTAAAATTATTTTACAATATTTCTTCTTTTCCATTCTCATCTATCCTTATTGTTTTTATTGAAATAGCTTCGTGTATCAGCTACAATGACCAATGCACCAATTATTCTCACTTTGGATTGTGACATGTATTCCAATAACCCACAAACCCCATCTCGTGCCTTGTGCTATATCTTGGACCCGAAACTGGGGAACGACTTAGGTTATATTCAGTTTCCTCAAAATTTTCGTGGAGTTAGCAAAAATGATATATATGCTGGAGAGTTAAAACAGTTATTCATAATAAATTCAGCTGGTTTGGATGGGCTATCAGGCCCAAATTACGTTGGCACAGGGTGTTTCTTTGTTCGACGGATATTTTTTGGAGGCCCTTCATCACTCAAGTCACCCGAACTCTCCAAACTTAGCCCAAATCATGTTGTTGAAAGACCTATTCAATCTCAAGAGGTCTTGGACTTGGCCCATTTAGTTGCAGGTTGTGATTATGAGAATAATACCAAATGGGGTTTTAAGGTAAGAATGAATAATCGTCTATTGTGTTGTTTTAAAATATGACTTCTTTCTTAGTTTTATTTTTTTTAATCCGATATTTTTCTATCACTATTTAAACTTTTATTTGTTTTTTTTTTTTTTTGGCAGTTGGGGTTTAGGTATGGGTCTTTAGTGGAAGACTATTTCACAGGATATTGTTTGCAATGTGAAGGGTGGAAGAGTGTATTTTGTAATCCAAATAAGGTTGCTTTCTATGGTGATGTGCCAATCAGCCTTGTTGATGTGATGAATCAAGTCAAAAGGTGGGGTATTGGGCTTTTGGAAGTCGCTTTCTCAAAGTACAGCCCAATCACATTTGGTGTAAGATCTATGGGCCTTCTCATGGGCCTTTGTTATGCTCATTATGCATTCTGGCCCATTTGGTCCATTCCTGTCACTGTTTACGCCTTCCTCCCTCAGTTGGCTCTCATCAATGGCACTCACATCTTCCCACAGGTTAAATTTTAATATTCATTTGTTAATCATTTTATTTTTTTATTATTATTTTTTTAAATTAAACTTCTAAACACTATTATTTCACCAATTTAGTTATGAAAACAAAAAAAAGAAAATGTTTCTAAAACTTGTTTCTGTTATTGGAATTCACCAAATTCTTATACTATATTAAGAAAGGTAAAGAGCCATTATAGACAAATTGTTAGAAACCTAGCAACATTTTCAAAAAATTAAATGGTTATTAAACAAGACATTTGATTTCCGAATAACTTTAAGAGTAAAAATATATAGCAACATATCACTAGAAAATATCTCTATCATGAAGACATTAATAGTGTAATATGGGTGTTTTTGTAGGTTTGGGATGCATGGTTTGTAGTATACATATTGTTGTTCCTTGGAGCTTATGGTCAAAACCTTGTAGAGTTTCTCCTTATCGAAGAAACATTTGGAAAATGGTGGAATGATCAAAGAATGTGGAGTATAAGAGCTATGTCTTGTTTATTCTTTGGAAGCATAGAGTTCATGTTGAAGTGTTTGGGGATTAATTCAAGTTTTGGTTTCAACGTCACAAGCAAAGCAATTGATGAAGAGCAAAGCAAGAGGTACCAACAAGAGTTGTTCGAGTTCGGAGTTTTCTCACCAATGTTTGTTCCTATTGCCACCGCCGCCATCGTCAACTTGGCCTGTTTCGCCAGTGGCCTGATTGGAATTTGGAGATCAGGCGGCTCGTGGGAACATGTGTTTGCTCAGATGTTGGTGTCTGGATTTTGTGTGGTGAATTGTTGGCCAGTTTATGAACCCATGGCTTTAAGGAACGATGGAGGGAAATTGCCACCCAAACTCACTTTCTTATCTGTCTGTCTTGCTTTACTTCTTTGCTCTTTTGCTGCTTTTTTTTGAAAAATATTTTCAACAATATTTGGTTGCATCCATGCATCTTAAGATGCACTTAACTTATATATATAAATAAACAAGTTCTAAGTAACTTGTTACAAAGTTTCAAGCTATCAAATCCTAATATAAACATTCTTTGATGTCCTACGCCATAACATCGAACTTTACTTTCCTTAAGACTAACTATTAGCTGATTCTTTATCTGAAAGCATTTTTAAAAAAACAAAGATGAGTAAAAAACACTCAGTAAGTAGTTTTCATATCAAACTTTGAAATTTATTTTCTTTCAAAACTCGTAGAAATAAAAATACAAATCATTGCAAAATTTTCAGTCAAAACTTTGCTACAAACAATACTTTTGAAATCAAGATCTTTAAAGCAAATAAAACTTCAAAACCAGACGTTTCAAGTTGAAACTCTCAAATAGTCTTCAACAAAGTCAAAACGTTCGAATAAACTTTTAAATTAAAATTCTTAATAAACAAAACTTTATATATACATACATAATAGGGAGTAAGAAGAGATTATTACATAGTCAATTATAATTGAACAATTGAGTGAGATACACAGAGATGAATGTAGTCCTATACACTTTAATATTTTTCAATGATTTTTTTTAGCTAGATTTTAACTATAGTACCAAAGTTTACATATATTTGTGTGTTTTGCTTAAATCTAAAATTCATGCTACTCTTAGGAATATTAATTCCTTCTACTTCATATTTGGACTACGTGGGGACAATTTGTCTCTTCAAATTTATATAATAGTAAGATATTGTCTACTTTAATGTTTGAACTTAAACACACATAACTTTGACTTAATTTAAGATTATGCTTTAAAAATAATTATTGGTAACTATGCTTTTAGAAAAACCAACCGTAAAGAAAGTATAAAAAAAAAAAGTAAAATAATGTAAAATATAATACTTTGGACCCATTGATAACAATTAATGAATTTTTTTTAGTTTTTCATTTTTTAAATTTGTGCTTTTTTCTTCCAATTTTTTATATTATGATTTTTTCATTTCTTAATGAAACACTTGAATTCGTAGTCACCTTTTTTCTTTTTAAAAAATATTTTTGAAAATTACCTCTTTTACGAATTAAATATTGTTCGACGAGATTTCCGAAGAAATTTAATTCGTTGAATTTGAATTTTATAATTGTATTAATTTCAGTATACTATCTAATACATAATGCTTTGATGCTTCTCTCAAAGAGTAAACGTTAATCTTTGGACTTGTTGATCTTCTTAAATGATCGACCTTTGAGCTTGGTGATTTTCTTGAGTTGACCTTTGACTTGTTAATCAGCTTAGGGCGACCTTTGGCTTGTTGATTGGCTTGAATCGGCCTCTGACTTGTTGATCAACTTGGATCGACTTCTGGTTTGTTGATCAGCTTGGATCGGCCTTTGGAGTTTCTAACTTCTAGAATTTCAAAGTGTCTTCTGAGCTTTAGTCTTTAGATCTTCAAGAGAGCAAAAGTTGATCTTTGAAGCTTTAGTCTGTCTTCTAATCTTCAACGCTTTGAGGAAGTTGTATTCTTCAGATATTTAGAGCTACAACCTTTGGATCTTCAGAGCTTTGGAGCCTTAGTCTTCAAAACTTCAGAGTCCTCAGCCTTTAGTTCTTCCAATCTTCAGAAAGTTGTAAACTTGAGATCGATTAGAGCTTCAATCTTTTGGAATTCAAGGAAGTTAAATCTTAAGAAATTTTCTAGTCTTCAAAGCTTCAACACTTCATTGTCATTGCTTCCAACCTCCCTCAAATGAAGGGGTAAGACCTATATTTATAGAGGTTTTGATGGGTCTTACATGCGCTTAGACCCAGTTGCTTTCGAGCCCAAAATTTGGGTTTAGACTTAGACCTAATATCTTTTTTGGCTTAAATTTTCACCATGAGCTTGAATTGAATTGAACTTTGGACCCGAACTACTTTATTTACTTGACTCGATTCAATTTATAATTTTCACAATGAGTTTGGGCTTTCGTTGTGATGACGTGTCAACTTCTAATTAACAAAAATTTATCATTCAACAAATATAAAAGTAGAAAATATATTTATTCTAGTTGATATATTAAATATTAGATACATTAAAAAATATATATTTGAAATTTGAATAAAATAGGTTAAATATATATTGTATAAGGTTTAAATGATATTCAACTAATTATTTTTTTTAATATAATTAATATTAAAACACACTACAAGAATGCTAAGGTTTTAAACTATAATATCTATTGAACTGTGTTTGAATTCAACAAAATTAGTGAAAGGTAGAAAGGTTAGACACTATTACAACATAAAATTAGAAAAAGAAAAATCTCTACACAAAATTTAGTTAAGGATTAAATTTGGAAACCTAATTAACAATTTTGGGTTTAAATGTTATTTTTATATATATAAAAAGCTCATTAACTAATTTTACCTTAAATATGATTTTTTTAAAAAAAAAAAACTCACTAACAATTGTTTATACTTTATATTAAAGGATATTAGTGAACTTTTTAATGGTTAATTACAAATTTATTTTTAAAACATAACAATGGTAATTGTAAAATTATAATAGTTTTTTATATCAAAATTCATTAATTTTTTAATGTTAATAATTGTTAATAAATTTTATAATTAACAATAACATTTAGACTAAAAATTTGTAAATAAATTTTGTTTTAAAAAATAAAAATAAAAACTAAAATTGTTATTGATTTTTTAAAAGAGTATTGTTTTAAATGACAAAACTGTTGGAAATATTTTCAAGGGAAAAATACTTTTTTAGTCCTCGAGTTTTCTAAAATAGGTGATTTTGGTCCATAAGATTTTAAAATGACTATTTTAATCCCTCATTTTTTTTATAATAAGTTTAAAAGTCCTTTCACTTGAAAAAACGGTTAAAATAAACCAGATTGTCCATGGTTCTTTTTAACTTTGCTACGGGCTTGATGACTAGGCTGGGTTAATAATTGGGGTTTAAATCTTATTGAAAAATACTTAGGTACATCTTGGGTAGTACCTATCTTTGTGCATCCCATCAAATTATCCTATCATGATTTGACATGTGACAAATTCTTCTTATTTCTTTTTTGAAATATTTTAATAATATTTTTATGTGAGTAATAAGAGTGGGATGCATCAAGATGCGTGCTATTCGGGATGCACCCAATTATTACCCAATCTTATTTTTAATTTTTTCTTTCTAAAAAAACAAAAGAAAATAAAAAACAAAAACGAACGATCTTCTTCTAGGTAAAGCAGAGGTTGTCCAATGGCACCCATCTTCAGAGAGATAAGCCATGGGTTTTTCAACTTCTTGATGTAACTTGCATCTCTTTGGTGGCACAAGTCGGAGAATTTTGAGAGGAAACCTCTTCTTCTAAATCTTCAAGTAAAAACAAAAATCCATAAAAAAGAATAACCCCTTTTTTTTATATATATATTTTTAACAATCCATCAAAACGAAATGGGTTGTTTCTCTATTTGTTGGGTTTTTGACAAAATATTAGAAGTGCAGTTGTCCTAGGTTAAATTGAAGAATGAGGATGGACTCCAAGCCTATAAAAAGAGCCTACGTCTTTAGTTTCAAGTCTGAGTTCTAAATTCCCTTTTATGTAGAGGGTGTGAGTAGCATAAAATGTTTGAAAAAGTACTATTGTAATTGAGATCGAGAGAGAGAATTATGGTTCGTAGTTTTTCTCCGAATTGGAGTTTTCCACGTTAATTCTATTTACTGCTTATTCCTACAGTAGAAGTGGGAGGTTACTGTTTTACGGAGAACCCACTAAAAGAAATCGATTTTTAAATATATCATTTTGATTATAGGTGAAAGATTCCAAGGATTATTCATAAAGAGTTTTAAGGAATGTGAGTGTAGTCTTCTCTCTTGTCTTTGGAAAATTAAATTCGCCATTTTTGTTCTGCAAAGAAAGCTCCTTTATGATTTGGTGTTCTTTCTATTTCAGCTTTTCTTAAGTTGATTTTACTTTTTGTGGATTTTACAGATTCGAGATTGGTTGGGTTTCTTCCATCTTTTCTGTAGCCCCAACATTTGGTTCTGTCCTATGTTCTCCATCCCTGCCATCGCTTGTGGTCCAAGCTTCGCATGTGGTTGGTGGTCCAAGATTTCGATCGATTGGTTTGAGATGGATGTGAAAAACCTCTCACTTCTACTACATGAAGTAGAAAAATAGTAGAAAAATTATTAAAAGAAAGTAATAAAAACTGGAAACACAAGAATTTACGTAGAAAACTCCAAACTCGAAAAAAAACTACGGACCATAAAAAATCCACTATGTGAAAAATTATTAGAGAATACATAAAAGAGAATTTAACTAGAGTTAGCACACTAAGCTTAAAGTGTTTCTAATTGGGATAACTTGATAGGTTCCTTTTATAGGCTTAGAGTCTATCTCCATTCTTCAACTTAACCGACGTGGGACAACTGCATTTCTAATATTTTGCCAAAAATCCAACAAGATGATGACATATATATGAACGCTCTTCTCCGTCTTGCAATCAATCGAAATTGGTTGAAGCTTCGCTGGTGGTCGACGTTCTTCTTTCTTCGTGTAGGTTGTTTGCATTTGGTTAGGGCTCAAATTTTATTTTATTTTATTGTTTTTTTTATAAAAATATTGTAATTAATATTGAAAATCAATTACCAAGCCATGTAAGCTTAGTCAGCAAGCCACATAAGCAGTTAACAAGTCTACTTGGACAATCCGTTTGTTTGAATAATTCTATTAGTGGGGAGGGACCTTTTAAATACATTTTCATAAACCTAGGGACTAAAATAGCCAATTTAAAAGGTTTGGGACTAAATGCACCCATTCTAAAAAAATGTATTTTTTCCTATTTTCAAATATAGCAAAATGTTGATAGACAGTAATAGACATTGATAGACATCTATCAGTGTCAGTGATAGACACTGATAGATATCTATTATATCAGTGTGACTGGTACTGATATGTATCTATAGTGCGACTGACATCTATAAGTGTCAGTTATATATATATTCAAGTATCTATTAGTGTCAATCACATTAATAGACATCTATCAGTGTCCATCACTGATACTGATAGATGTCTATCAATGTCTATTATTGTCTATTACTGATAGACAATAACATTTTGCTATATTTATAAATAAATTGACTTATTTTGTAATATTTGAAAATAACACTTTTAAAAAACTAATAACATTTAAAAAAAACTGATTAATGTATTTTCCTTTTAAAAAAGCAACATTTGAAAACTTTTAAATAGATTTGTTTTATTAAAATATTTAGAAAAGTTTTTAAAAAGAAAAGAAGAGAAAAGAAAATACTATAATAATTAAAAAAGAAAAAGGAGAGAGAGAAGAAGAAAGAGAGAGGAAAAACAAAGTGGATGTCCAGTCATCAGCACATGATTAAAAAAAAAATGGAATCAATAAAGATAACAATGCATCTTGTTTTTTTTTTTTAATATTTTGAAGACACCTTTTATATTGACTCATTTTTTAAGGTAAAATTGCATGAACCAAACTTTTATGTTTTATTTATGGCTAAGTTAATTGTTGGAAAAAAAACAACTTAGGTGTAGCCTGACCAGCACTTAATGAAATTGTGCCATGTGATATAATTTTTTTTTTTTTTTTTAGTAAAAGAAAGGGGAAGCATGGGAATATGATAGATGTACCTAATCATTCTCCTTAATTCTTTGCTATAAAAGTAGAATTTAATAATTATTTAATGTCTACAAAAATAAATGAATAACAAATTAATATATCATTTGTTGACATGTACTAGAAATTAATCTACCTTTCGTTCGTAGTTCTAGAAATTTTTTATTGCTCGGATGAAATTTTACCATTAATATTATCTCAAAAAGAGAGAAAGTTGAAGAAATTTGGGTAATAATTGATAAAACAAAACAAAATAAAATGAGTGGACCAATCAAATGATTAAATACTGATAACGATATTTTTTAAAACTAAAATGAGCATAATTAAACGTAATTGACATGTACTATCTTTTAGTTCAACTTCTCATAATTTTAGACAAATTAGATAAATATTAGGACAATTTTCACAAATAGAAAAAAAAAATGTTAAACTATTTACAGAAAATAGCAAAAAAAAAAAAAAAAAAAAAAAACACACTGATAGACATTGATAAACTTCTATCAGCATCTATCAGTGATAGACTTCTATCACTGTGTCCATCACAATTATCTAAAAATTTTGCTATTTTGTGTTAATAATTTTCCTTATTTTTCTACTTTTAAAATTATCCTAAATATTATTGATTAAAAAATTAGAAAAAAGCGTTGGTAAAACTAACTAAAGAAAATATGAAACTTTACTTATATGGAGAATTTTTAAAAATAGAAAAATAAGGGAAACTATTTACACAAAATAGCAAACATTTTAGATAGTTATGATAGACGTGGATAGAAGTCTATCAGGGTCTATCAGTGATAGAAATGATATAAGTCTATCACTGATAGATGCTGATAGAAGTCTATCAATGTCTATTAGTGTCTTTTTTGCTATTTTTTGTAAATAGTTTGACATTTTTTCTATCTGTGAAAATTTCCTTACTTATATCTCCCTCAAACTTTTATACAACTTTTTTCAATTAAAATAAATAAAGAAAAGAAATAAGTTTTTCCTAAAAAGAAAAGAAAAGAAAAGAAAAGAAAGTGAAAAAAAAAAAAAGAAAAGAAAGAAGTTTATTTTAACACTTAAAAAACAAACACCTTTCTTTCTTTTTTTTTTTTTTTTTTTTTTTTTATAGAAAAGGGGTGAAATGCATCCCAAAAATCAAGAAAGGATAATTTTACCATTTTTTTTTAAAAAATTAATGTGGTTTGATTCGGTTTTAATTAATTTTGCAGGTTTAAAATTGAACCCAACTGAATAATTCAATTTTAAAATTACATTAAATAAAATAACATCATAGAATTCAATTTAAGTGAGTATTTAGTTCGATTTCGATTTAATTTCACAAATAGTTTAATTTTTATTGTTTCAGTGAACATCCCTAGTTAAGGAGGAAAGAAACAAATGAGATAGCACAGAACAAACCAAAAAATGAAGAGTTTTCAAGTAACATTTAATTTTAGAGTAAAACGTCAAGAAATTAAAAATTGCAAACGTCAATAAATGATTTTTCTTATAGTGAAATTGGTTTATTTGTCATATTGTATTTAGTCACTTTAGTTTTTCCACTTTGAGCTGGTAGTCTTTTCTTTCAGGAGAGACGTCGTTATCATCTTCAAAAAAAAAAATAAAAAAAAATAAAAAAATATATATATATATATATAAATTCCCCAAGAGTTCTTGATCCTCTCTCTCTTTTCATATTATTATAATCTGTATGCTTTATCAAATTAAAGAAAATTAAAAATACTCAAAATTAAATAAAAATTAATTATAAATAATAAATAATAATTAAACTAAAGTTGTGCTTAATATTCTTTTATGGAGTAAAAAGCATATATAATTGAATGTATTACTTTTTTCCAAAAAAAATAATAATAATAATAAATTTTTTATTCAATAAAATAATTATTTTTAAAATTTTTCGAATACGTCGTAAACTTATTGAATACAAAATTGAAATTAATGGATATGTTAGACATTTATGACTTATAATACATAAATTTAAAAAATTGTGATTTATTAAACACAATTTAAAAAAATTAGAGACTAAAATTGTAATATAACATTTATATAAATATAAGTACATTGATGTAAGGCAACAAAAATTAAATAATATACATTAAAAATGCTTTAAGTTGCAAATTGAAAATTATATAATATTTAGAAAAATTTTCACAGATAGAAAAAATGTCAAAATATTTACAGAAAATAGTAAAAAAAAAAATATTGATAGACATTGATAGACTTTTATCAGCATCTATCAGTGATAAGTCTATCATTTCTATCACTGACAGGCCCTGATAGACTTCTATGAGCGTCTATCACAACTATCTAAATATTTTGCTATTTTATGTAAATAATTTCTATTGTTTTTTTTTTATTTTTAAAAATTTTCCTAATATTTATATTAAAACTAAAAGAGAATCTTAAAAAAAAGGTGAAAAATTAACATTATTTTCCTTATTTTTGTCAAAGCTACTGATTTTGTTGAACTTTTTTTCAAAAATTAACCCGTTAAGATGCAATCTAAAAAAAAGTGAAAAAAAAAAAAAAAAAATAAAAACAAGTCAAACGCTAGACGGTAGGTGGCCTTTTATTGATATCAATATTGGATAAATATATTGTATGATAAAAAAATTAAATTTTAAATTTATTTTTTAAGTGTTTAAATAAGTATTTATAATTTTAAAAAATATTTATAAACACTTACCAAGTGAGTTAACCAAACATTTAATTTGAATCCTAACCTCACATTTCACATTGAAGAGACACCACTACTTTATGAAATTAAAGATGAAAAACAAACGTACGATTTTGAAATAAAAACTCAGTGCCTGTAAAGTTGTGGACTTGAACTTCACATAATAATCTCCAGAGAAGTAAAGAAAAACATAAAACCATGGAGGAAATCAGAGCACGCGCCGCCGCCAAGGGCTTGCCACTAAACTCCCAACACATATCTCCACGCGTCACCACTTTTAACCGTGTCTTCGCAGTCGTTTACGGCGGCACCCTTTTGACTTTATTTTACTACCACATGGTTTCACTTTTCAATTCTACTTCTTTGGGTTACTTCTTCGTCTCCGTTTCTCTGTTCATTTCTGATTTCATTTTGGCCTTCATGTGGATCAGTGCTCAATCCTTTCGGATGAATCCACTCTATCGCCGTGAGTTTCTGGCCAACTTAAAAGAATTACTGAAAAAAGACTCGGATTTTCCAGCGTTGGATGTATTTATTTGCACGGCGGATCCGTACAAGGAGCCACCGATGAACGTCGCCAACACGGCCTTGTCCGTCATGGCCTACGACTACCCTACGTGTAAGATGTCCGTCTATGTGTCCGACGACGGTGGCTCTACCATGACGCTTTTCGCTTTTATGGAGATGGCTAGGTTCGCTGCCGAGTGGTTGCCGTTTTGCAGGAAAAATAACATCGTAGAGAGAAATCCCGGTGCCCTTTTTGATTCAAACCAGGATTGGGACTCTGAGACAAAAAAGATGAAGGTAGGAAAATACTTCGTTCGTTGTGCATCTCACTAAATTATCTAATTATAATTTTTTACATGAAAATTTTTTTTACGTTTTTTTTTCTTTTAAAAATATTTTAATTCATTTTTTATGTGTGTGATGATAGTTGGATGCATAAAGATGAGTATACTTTGGGATGCACCACGTGTTCCTCACGAAAGTATTAACAATTTTTTACTAACCAAAAATAACTTTTTTTTTGTCAATTAATTTTAAATTGAGCAATGATATAGATGCAGATGCATCTTATTTCCATGCGGCCCTCATTTATTATACCAAAAAATAAAAAATCATTAAAAAAATACCTTAGTATTTTGGGAGATTTTTAAAAATAGAAAAATAAGGGAAACTATTTATACAAAATAACAAAATTTTTAGATAGGTGTGATAGATGCTGATAGAAGGGTCTATCAGTGATAGAAATGATAGAAGTCTATCATTGATAGATGCTGATAGAAGTCTATTAGTGTTTTTTGCAAATAGTTTGACATTTTTTCTATTTGTGAAAATTTCCCTAGTATTTTCTTTCAAATAACCTCAACTATAAAATTAATGACATAGTTTTAAACATATTGCATATCATCTTGTTAACCTGAGCATGACATCAAACCATGTAGGATAGAGACAAACATTTTACAATGATATATGGAAAATTAAATTGATAATAACCAAAATAGACATTTAAAAAAATTTATAGATCAAAATAATATTTAAATCTTTTAATTCATAGAAATACTAAGAGTATTCTATTTTTTAAAATATTTATTTTAATTTCTAAATTTCTAAATTTAATCTATTTTAGTCTTTAAACTACTCGAAAGGATTGTTTTAAGTCTTTAACTAAAGAAAGAGAAACATGTATTATTAGAACCACAAAAATTGATCAAGATTAAGCTGACAAAAATAATAGAAAAGTTATAAAGATAATTAGTCTAAAATTCTATCAAAATATAAAAAATTGAAATTTTCTCTGATGACCTAAAATGGGTGGAGTAGCAGACAAGCTCTTGCCATGTATGCAAGGACGAAATTTTGCCATAAATATTATCTCGAAGACAGGAAAAAGGATGAAATTTGGCTATTATTACAAATAAAATAAAAGAGTAATGGCAAATATAATAATTAGGTCTAAAATATGAATAGATATTGTATAATACAAAAGAATTTATCAATATACTGTAATTTAGATTTAGTTCTCAAAGTTTTATTAGTTGTTGATGCCAACTTTGAAACAAGAGTAACGTAAAATTATAATTTAAGGAAGAGAGGACCTACAAAAGAAAAAAAAAAGGGTTCCGATGCTTAAGTATCAGAACTAAGAAATAGAGAAAAAATCATAACTTTCAGTTACCTTCTTTTATGCTTCATCCCTTATTTATAGACTTCTTCGACCCCGATTTCTCCCTATCCCTATTCCTATTTGGAACAGGGATATTTCCAACTCACTTTCCTAAGGAAACCCTGAGCCCGGCCTCAACCCGAGTTAAGGCCGAGCAACGTGGTATGGGATCGGCCTATACCACTTTTCCTCCTTTCACTTCCTTTGATTCTTATCATTCTCCTTTCAACCCTAAATTCGGTATTTTATATGTTGAATGTCTATTATGCCCTTTTGTTCAATTTAGCCTATAAAATTAGTCCACACTCCCAAGTTTGGAGCCAAGTCTTTGTCATACTCTTGAGATGTAAACTTGGAAGTATTGTTCTTACCTTTTGCTACTTTCTGATTGATTTTTACTTTGAATTTTCTGACACACCTTCCTTTTATGTGACTTGATTTTGTCATATTGAACTTGGCTTTCCAAGATTACCCTGGACTCTTTGGCATTGCTTGGAGTGTTCAATTGAAACTTTTTTCCTGAAAAAGGTACAATTGAGCTCCCGACGTGCATCCACCACAATTAAGCAGCTTTAAGCGAAATATATACATCGTGCTCGTTTTTTTTAAGAGTATAAGTGTACGTCATTGGCATTTGTTGTCTACTCGGGACTAAACCACTGGAGACAAGCCTCATCAGGAGTGTTGACTAAATCGTCATTCTATCTAGCTAGTTCCCTAATTTTCTTCCTCCTATACTTAAGTAGAGTTAACTTACCCAACTTTCTCGGCAAACTTCGTCATCTTGTTGTAGCCTCTACTAGTGGTTGTCGCTTTGACCCCATGTGCACCATGCAACTCTCCTAGTCTGGTATTCCCATGGTTTGGTCGGCCTCGGCCACATGGGCTCCAAAATTCTCGCTCTTCTTCCTCTGACATCAATCACATCTCATGTCTCACATTCTATCATCTTTGGTCTTGTCCTTTCATCTTTGTTCACACCTCTTTTCCCGAATCAAGGCCAACTTTTGAGGTTTTGTGTTGTCTCATTGATATGAGACAACCGCAAGTGCACAGGTCAAGTTAAGACCGAGTCATTTCACTGAGGACTATTGTATGATTTAATTGCCTAGCTATTCTAGAATTGAATCAACTTTATCTAAGGAATCAAAATTGAGTTTGTGATTATATTTTGAAAACAAATAAAGAAATCAAAGACAAGACAAGTGAAAACCAAGAGACAAAATCGTTCTAGGGTGTTGATTTCATTAATTAATTCATTAAATCATGCTTTAGATTTTCATGAAATTATGTGCAAACAATATGTTTAAGTCTAGAAACTATTATCTGGATTATTTTCTCTAAAAAACAACTTTTTCTCATAGAACTTAATTGATACTAATTTCTTGAAATTAAGTTAAGAAGCATAGCATTAAGCTTAATTATTAACAACTTTCTCTACCAACCTAGCTATTTTCATAAAAGATTAATAAAGATTCAATGTCATAGATCCAATTAGACATACAATTACTCAATCTTACATCTAACCTAATAATCATTGATGATTAATCAATAGAGAATGAAGCACAATAGCATTGAAAAACATATCATTCAACAACATCCATGAAAAACACTAAGACATTAACTTAAATCCATAATTAAATCATCCAACACCCTAAAACTAAGAGTTTAGCCACACATAGCCATCAAATACATGTTCTCGTATGAATTCTCAAGCATAAGAATAAAGAGAAAGAGAAAAATTAGGAAGAAAAACTCTCGAATTGCTTCCCGGTGTCGAAGCACAACCCTTGGCCTTGTCATCCTTGGTGACCGAGGCTCTACTACTTGAGCTTTTGCGATACGAGTATGTCATTCCCATGGATGTGTACCTGAGAGTTCCTGGTCCTAACAAAAGTATGGACGATCCTCCCCCGGGTGAAATTGCTTTCTATTTACTTATGTTCCCTTTTGGTGTCCGCTTACCTCTTCGGTTTTTCCTCTAAAGTTTTCTGGCCTTGCTCAATTTAGCCCCCACTGAAATTTCTCCAAACGGATGGGGCCATTTTATTGGGTGTTATATCTTATGGTCTAGATACGAAAATGGCCCTCCCTTATCTGCTTCTTCTTTTATGTCTTTTCACTCAATAAGTCGCATTCCCTCATTTGTCAAACTCTTTTACTATTTGAGCTCTAAATAAAGTGTTATAGTGAATAGGCCTGCTTCCATAAAGAAGGTGAAGAATGACTGGTTCTGGGTAAGCGAAAATTAGCTTGAACTTGGCCATGATAATTCACATTATGCATTTCCAATGGGATTTGGGGAGTATGGTGAGCTTCTTTTCTCTTTCCTGTTTGGAACTATCTATTTTTTATGTTGATCTAACTATTCATGACTCTTCTGTCTCTTACAGTTCTTCGTCGCTATTGTTCTTTTGTTGTTGTATCCTCAATCCTCCGTGTAGTTAGTTTCCTTTAAAATGATCTTCGCTTCGTTTCATCTCTAGTCTATCAAAGCAACCTTCTATATGTCGGTTTAGCTTCATCACTTCCTGAGACAGGTTTAACGCTATCATCTTTTCCTTAAAAAGCACTTTGGCTCTATCTAACCCTTAAGGTCAGCCTCAGCCAACTTACTTTTTTTTAAGTATGGTCCTCTGTCAAGTCTTGTTATGGGAATGTCATGGAAAAAGGCCCAAAAAAGGATCACACGTAGGTGAATCATCCCATGGTGGTTTCCATAATGAAATTATAAATCTTACCGAGGATGACCAGCCGAACCCCTCCTTCCATCAACTCCCCCCCGACCGATTCCAACTAGTCGTTGGTAATATCCTCAACTTCGTAGCTCCTCTGTTTCCCGCAATACCGACTTTTCCTCAAGAACTGAGTCATTCACTTTTTTCGATGGTTATTCTGAAATAGGTGGAAAGGTTGATCTTTGGCAAAAAGTAGGGAAGGCACTGACAGCGATCCGATTCCTGCAGAAATTGGCTATGACAATTCTGCCTCGAATATGTTTCAGAACCTTTATGCTTTCCATCACGTAAGTTCTCCTTCTTATTTTTCCTGTTTGCACTTTTTTGTTTTCACATAGAATAACCCTAATGGTCGGCCTTGGCACTGTGTTTCTTTTATTGAAAAAAAAAACAAGTTTTCATGCAGATGTTTGTTGCCACAATGAGCATGATGAACTAAATCAAATATCTCATGGAGACTTGCATTCCCCAAGAGAAACTTATCCAAGCTCAAGGACAAATAGTTCAAGGTAACAGTTTCTTGGATGAAACATGAAAGGAATTAAACTCCACTGGTATTCACTTTGCCCTTATCCAAGCCAAACTTGATAGACTCGAAGCTCTTCTTTCTGATGCCGCTTACCTAGAAAAGAAATTCAAACAGACCAATGCCTATATCGATCTTCAGGATTCCATGGTGGAATACGGAGTTTAGTGGAGTGTGAAACGGAACCTTCTACATCATCGTGAGAGAAGCTCATGGTACCTCATTGATGATTTTGAGAAATACCGGAAAGATCCTTACGTGTTTGCCACAGATTCTGAGGGCTCTGAGAATGGTGATCATAACTTTGGAAATTGCGACCCTCATCTTCATAACGAATGATTTCGCTCATAGTTCTGTTTTTTGTTTGAAGTTGTTTGCTTTACTTCTTGCTTTCTAGTTTGATAAGTTGTTATTCCTGTAACATGTCCAGTAGATAGTTTCTCGTTTTCCTTTTTAGTTGTTGTTGTTGATGCTTTTCTTATTGAAAGCTTTCTAAGTAAGTGATCAACTTAAATAAAAGTTTGCTTGAGACTCCTTTGCTTAATTCAAATTTTCTCACTACTTTATTGAATTAATCAAATTAACTATAAGGCCTATTTTTAGCTTTAAAAAGAAAAAGAAACTTAGCCTAACTATTCAAAGAAAAAAAATGACTAAAAAAATTTAAGCCAAGAAAAAGTAAAAAACTAAGCTAAGTGGGTTGGTCGGCCTCGGCCCTGCCCCTTTCCTAAAAATTCATCAAACTTGATTTCTTTTTTGCCTTTCGTAGTGTTGTGTAATATCTCACTCTCTTGACGTCCTCTGCTCCTCTTTGACTATTCCAACTCCCTTGATTGTTGGAAGTTTCATAATTTGATGATAGATTGAGGGAATTGCTCTAAGCTCATGCAAGGTTGGTCTTCCCAAGATAGCATTGTACGTTGACACTGGGAAATTGATCATCTTCGTGACCACCGTGGGCTCTTCCCTATAAGTCATTAGTAACTCAATAATACCCTCTAGATGCACTGTATCTCCTCCAAAGCCAACCAATGGGATCTAACTACTCTTTAGCTTTCATCCCTTATTTATAGACTTTAAGTTACCTTCCTTGATGCTTTCATTCCTAGCTTATTTATAGACTTCTTCGTCCCTGTTTCTCCTTATCCCTATTTCTATGTCGAACATGGATATTTCCAACTCACTATCCCAAGGAAACCTTTTCTTGGGCTCGACCTCAGCTTGGCCCATACCACTTTTCCTCCTTTCACTTCTTTTTTACTCCTGTCATTTCCCTTTTAACCCTAAATCCGGCAATTCGTATGTTGAATGTTTATTTTACCATTTTTTCCAATTTAGCCTATAACATCAGTGATAGACTATACCATTGGTATGAGTCTATCAGTAATAGAATATAACTTATAGGAGTCTATCATTGATAGATTTTATTATATTTGTAATTCTTTATACATACTCATCATTAATCCTAAAATATTACCGATTCTAATTAACCTAAAACAAAATGAAGACCAAACTTGACTTTAATAAGACATGCCTTGTCACCAAATACACATTGCTCAAAGTTTCGCACCTCAAATCTTCCGAACTCTTTATTATACTAACAAAACATGCATTTGAGAAAGTTACATTAAATTATTTTTCATTTTCAAATTCAATATTTATTATTTTATAGAAAAATTATACTTATTTATTTAGTTTTGAAATATAGGAATGGCTTTTTAAAAATAAAAAAAAATTATTAAGTGAACTCTAAAGTATTTTTAAATTGTGGTGTTTGGATTTTTCAGATAATGTATGAAAAAATGAAAATGAAAGTAGAAAATATTTGTGAGAAAGGGAAGGTTGGAAATGAATTCCTAAATGGAGAAGAAGAGCGTATGACTTTCAATCAATGGACCAAATCCTTTACTCCTCAACATCATCCCACTGTTATTCAGGTATTATTACTTCATTTCTTTTCAAATCTTTTTTTTTTTTAATTAAGTTTTTATAGAAATATATGGATTTAATGTACGTTTCTATTTTAACAAAAATATTATATATTTCACTATTTTCACACACAATCCTAAAGAAATTGAAATAGGATTTCATGGTTATTTGTGTGTGAGGTAGGTACTGTTGGAGAGCAGTAAAAACAAAGACGTTAGTGGAGAGTCATTGCCAAATCTCATCTATGTTTCAAGGCAAAAAAGTGTAACTTTTCATCATAATTTCAAGGCTGGTGCACTTAACACTTTGGTAATTAACCCTAAAACTCATTTACTTTGTTTTTAAGATCAAGGTTAATCAAGGTTATAATATTTCTTCTTTTCTCTCATCATCTACCCTTATTGTTTTTATTGAAATAGATTCGGGTATCAGCTACAATGACCAACGCACCTATTATTCTCACTTTGGATTGTGACGCATATTCCAATGACCCACAAACACCAGTTCGTGCCTTATGCTATCTCTTAGACCCAAAACTTGGGAGCAACTTAGGTTATGTTCAGTTCCCTCAACGTTTTCATGGAGTAAACAAAAATGACATCTATGGTAGCGAGTTTAGGCATGCATTCATAGTAAATTCAGCTGGTATAGATGGATTATTAGGCCCAAATTATGTTGGCACAGGGTGTTTCTTTGTTCGACAAATATTCTTTGGTGGCCCATCATCACTCGAGTCACCTGAACTCCCAGAACTTGACCCAAATTATATTGTGGAAAGGCCCATAAAATCTCGAGAAGTCTTAGACTTGGCCCATTTAGTTGCGGGTTGTGATTATGAAAATAACACCAAATGGGGCGTAAAGGTATGGTTGCTAAAAATTTAAGTAATGAATAGTTATCTTGTTCTTAAAAAAGAATAATAATAAGATAAAAGTTTCGAGTCTTGGTTGTTTTGGTTTGGCAGTTAGGGTTTAAAAATGGATCTATAGTGGAGGACTTTTACACAGGCTATCGTTTCCAATGCGATGGGTGGAAGAGTGTATTCTGCAATCCAAATAGGGCAGCTTTCTATGGCGACATGCCAATCAATCTTCTCGACGTACTGAATCAAGTCAAAAGATGGAGCATTGGATTTTTGGGAGTTGCTTTCTCAAAGTATAGCCCAATCACATTTGGCATAAGGTCCATGGGCCTTCTCATGGGCCTTTGTTATACCCATTATGCATTGTGGCCCATTTGGTCCATTCCTGTCACTGTTTATGCCTTCCTCCCTCAGTTGGCTCTCATCAATGGCACTTACATTTTCCCAGAGGTTAAACTTTTAATACTTGCGCATCTAAATATGTTTTTAAGCTCCCATTCGATTATGTGTCTGGCTTTCGTTTGTTAACCATTTTTTTAAAAAAAAAAGTTTAATTTTATAAATACTACTACTTCACCAATGTCTTTTTCTTTTTTTTTTTTTTTTCTTTTTTTTTTTTTACATTTCAATAATGTTTTTGAAATTCTTACGAAGTTATGAAAAAGAATTAAACTTGTTTTTGTTTTTAGAATTAATCTTAGAACTCAAATATTTTCTTAAGAAAGGTAAAGAGCGATTGAAAGCAATTCGTTTGAAACTAAACACGGATTTCAAAAATTAAATGGTTATTAAATAAAGCAGCCAATTTTCTATAACTCGGAGTGAAAATATATAGCAAGATATTACTATAAAATTTTTCTATAATGAAAGTCGCCTGTCATTAGTATGACTCAACTAGTAGAGATATTAATTATAGTGTGGATGTTTTGTAGGTTTATAATGCATGGTTTGTAGTATATATGTTGTTGTTCGTTGGAGCTTATGGTCAAGACCTTGTAGAGTTCCTCCTCGCTGGAGGAACATTTGGAAAATGGTGGAATGATCAAAGAATGTGGAGCATAAGAGCTGTGTCTTGTTTTTTCTTCGGAAGCATAGAGTTCATGTTGAAGTGTTTGGGGATTAATTCTAGTTTTAGTTTCACCGTTACCAGCAAAGCAATTGATGAAGAGCAAAGGGAGAGGTACGAGCAAGAGTTGTTTGAGTTTGGAGTTTTCTCTCCAATGTTCCTTCTCATTGCCACCGTAGCCATCGTCAACTTGGCTGGTTTCGTCGGTGGGCTGGTCGGAATTTGGAGATCGGGTGGCGCCTGGGAACATATTTTTGCTCAGATGTTGGTGGCTGGATTTGGTGTGGTGAATTGTTGGCCAGTTTATGAGGCCATGGCTTTAAGGAATGATGGAGGGAAGTTGCCACCCAAACTCACTTTCTCATCTGTCTCTCTTGCTTTACTTCTTTGCTCTTTGGCTGCTTTGTGAAAATATTTGGGTTGCATACTTCTCAAGATACATTCATCTTTGTGTATCACACACTAAATAATATATTTATTCTATTTGATATATCTATATATATACATACTTGAAATTTAAATAAAATAGGTTCTTTTTGGACAAAAAATAAAACATGTTTAATATATATTGTCATGTATGTGATTTAAATGATATTCCATTAATTATTTTTCAATATAATTGATATTAAAATACAAGTAATGATTAGGTGACCTAAGCTGTACCTAATTCCATGCTCCATTTTCTTTAAGCACAAAAAAAAAAAATTAATTATTAAAAAAGAGTTATCACATGACAATTTTTTTATTGGACAACTATACAAAGGTTAGTAAAAAATTAGTTAAGAATACAAGATTTTAAACTATAATAATATCTATGAAATTGTGTTTGAATGCGACAAAATTCGTATGAAAATCATGAAATTAGAATAAGAAAATCCAAAAGCTTATGCTGATGGGTAAAGACATATTTATTTAATGTCATCTAAGACTCTCCTTCACTCGTGGGCTTGAAATAAGATGAATAGCCAAACAAGTGGAAATGGATATTAAATGACAACAATGCAGGAACTTGAACCCAGGACATTCTGAAGCAACCTGCTCTGGTACCATATTAAATTACTGATTGACCCAAAAATTTAAGCTGATAGGTGAAAGCATATTTATTTAATACCGGCTATTGACGTGTTTATTTGCACAATGGATCCATACAAGGAGCCACCGATGAATGTTGTCAACACGACCTTGTTCGTCTTGGCCTACGACTACCCTACGTGTAAGATCTCTGTCTATTGTCCAATGACGGCGGCTTGCCGTGACGCTCTTTGCTTTTATGGAGGCGGCCAAGTTTGCCGCCGAGTGGTTGCTATTTTGTAGAGAAAACGACGTCGGAAAAAGGAATCCCAAAGCCTTTTTCGCATCCAAACAGAATTGGAATTTTGAGACAAAGGAAATATAGGTATCAATTTAAATCCTAAATTTTCAAAGTATTTCAATTTACAAACTCCTTCAAATTTAGTTTGATCAAATTTATGGGACTAGACATTTATTTATTTATTTATTCATTCATTCAGTTAAGCTTCTAAATTGATATAAGTGAATCAATTTACAACTTTTACTAGGATTATATTTAAAAATTGTTAATAGATTCAATACTTACACATGTATAGACTTCTTTAAATGTCGGATAAAGAAAATGGAATGATTAGAATCAATTCGTTAGAAAAATTTAGAGGTTTATTGATAAAATTATAAATTTCATTCGATGTTTATCCAAATTGAATGTAGTGATAGATGGTTTAAATTGATATAAATTATTTATTTTAGAGTTTAGTTAGTACAGTCTCAAAGTTTAGGAATATATAAGTTGATATATTTTCCCAATATTATTGTATACAAGAACACATATATTTTCGTTACAATATGACAGTCATTTTAATAAGTTTATTGCATATGTCATTCATTGATTTTAAATGCATTTAAATCTAATTTTCGCCTCTCAACTTTTAAGATTATTCTATTTCTTAAAAATATCAATTTTAACTTGTAAAATTCTAAATATGTTGTTAGTCCTTAAACTACTTAAAGAAAAAAAAAAAAAAAAACTATTTTAGTTCTTTTCACTATTTTATTGTCAATTGTTTGACAAATGGACAAAATGGCTTCAATATTCATATGTTAATGTGAACATCAATTAAAATTACACCTTAAATTTTCATAAAGTATAATAATTTACCTCTTTCATTCTATTATATTTAGATAAATATCGTGTGAGGCTGATACTTTTATTAATTAAACTTTTAAAATTTTATAAGTGAGTAAATTTAAGTTTCTCAATGAAGACGTTTTTGAAAATTATCCAAACATAAACTATAATCAGCCATTTAAAGAAGTCTACACATATATAGGAATTGAATGTATAACAAGTCTAAATTGATTCACTCTAAACGAATTTAGAAGTTTAGTAGAAACAATTATACGTTTTGCACGATTCTTTTTTTAACTAAGTTGAATTATGGTATTAATTGACACAATTATAAAAATTTAGGATTTTAATTCATACAATTATTAGTTTAGGGTTTAAATTGATATAATTTTTAAAGTTTAGAGGTTGTAAATTGAATTTTTTTCAAAAGAAAAAAAAAAACCAAACTAGATAACAAAATTTGATAGACTAAATTCTTATTCTTACAGTGTTTAAGGAAATAAGAGAAAAAAATTAAAAGTTTGAAAACCAAAATAAAATAAACACAAAATTATTTTGAAAAACAAATTGAATTTTACTCGGGTGTCCTACATGCGATAGGACATGAAAGAATAGTGTAAACATTAAAGCAGACAACTTGTAGAAATAATTGTATAGAGAGCTCCTAAAATGAAAAGTAACTCAAAGTTTAAAAATCAATGAAATTTAGTCTTAGGTTGATGTCATCACCCTATAAAATTACCATTTTAACCCTTCCTTCTTCTTTCTTCTTCCTTTGTCCTTTTGCATCCTTTTTTCTTTCTTCGTTTTTTATGTGTTCTTCTTCTTCCTTTTTTTTTTTTTTTATGTTTCTTCTTTCCTTTTCTTTTTTTTTTTTTTTTGCAATTTTTTGCGTTTCTTCTTTCATGCTTTTACCTCCCACCACTGACCCACTTTGTTAGAATTTCCAATCACCCTCTTTTCTGGTGATTTCTTCTCTTTATGTTGTTTTCTTCTTCTCATGGAATTAAAGATGTAGGTTGGAGCGCGAACCAAACCAGGAGGAAAAAACGAGAATGAGATCAAGAAACGAGAGAAAAAAGCGAGAGCGAGACCCATAAGCGAGAGGAAGAAGCGAGAGTGCAATTCAAATGAAGGAAAAAAATTTGAAGAAAAAACTACAAAATTGATGAGAAAGAAGCGAGAGGAAAAAGTTAGAGGACGAAACGAGATGAAGAAGCTAGAGGAAGAATTCAAACGAAGGAAAAAAATTGCACTTGTGTCTGATAAGAAACGAGAGGAAGAAGTGAAGAGCGAGAAGAAAAAACGAGAATTCGTTTGAGCGCTAGGCCCTTGCACGCGGTTTGAGGACAAGATGATAGTTTCACATGTGGTGACATAAGTAGAAGACCATTTTTTGAACAAATTTATATATTGTGTCAAATTTTATTTGGACTCCTAAAAAGGATCATTTGTACAAAAACTCCAACCCCTTGTGTTTATATGAGAGGAGGAAATTTAGCCCATAAGTATTATCTTTAAAGGAACAATAAAATAATAATAATAAAGAAGAAAATTAGCTGGACAGCGATAGAGGACCAAATTAATCCTAATAATTCACCCTAATAATTGAATATGGACAAGGACACATCTTTTGAGAAGCCACTTTAAATAATTTTTGTATTTTCGACTTCTATTTATTTATTTTAAAAAATTATTATTAAAAAAATATCAAATTATTTACGAATATTGAAAAATTTCAATATCTAGTGATAGTAGACTATGATAGACTTTTATCTGCTTGAGTAATAAAATTCTATCGCGATTTATCATTGGTATACAGTGAAATTTTTTTATATTTATAAATAATTTGATTCATTTTTCTATATTTAAAAATAACTCTATTATTTATTTATTTTTATAAAATTATACTTTTTCCAAAAACCAATATTTAAACTATAGGAATGATTTTTGTTTTTTTTTCTAAGAAAAAGTTTGTTTAGAATGTTATACTTTTATTTATAAATTTTGAGTTTGATTTTGAGAAATTATTTTAAATTATAAAATGCTAAAAATATATACAAATATAGCAAAATTTCACTATCTATTTGCGATAAACTACTATTTGTATTGCAATAGACTACAGATAGACACAAATAGTAACAGATAGTAGTCTATAGTGGTCTATCCAGTGAAATTTTACTATATTTATAAATCTTTTAGTTCATTTTACTATAGTTGAAAACAACCATTTAATTTTCATTATTTTAATTTTTATATTTTTAATATTGAGTTTTGAGTTTTGTTTTCACTTGGTCTCTAAGTTTTAATATTTTACACTTTTACTTCCAAGTTTTCATTAATGCTCACTTCGATTTTTAACGTTAACTTTTAGTTAATAAATTTAAAATAATTATGAAATGAGAATTAAATATTAGTGTTGGAAAATTAGTGGAACTATATTTAATTATATTTCTTTTAATTTTTTTTAAATTAATTAACAAACATGAACATTAAGAATCGAAAGTAAGTATTATTAGTGAAAAAGTAAAGGTTAAAACTGTTCATCTTACTGTTGATCTTAGAACTTTAAGGAACAATTAGAAACAAAACTCAAAAGTAAAAACATGAGATTTTAAAATTTAAAAACTAGTTGAAAAAGCAAAAAAAAAAAAAAAAAAAAAAAAAAAAAAAATACACCTTAACCTAGAACAACAAAAGTTGGAAGAAAGAAATAAGAGGTAACTCATAGAGTTACATTTTTTTTCTTTTCTTTCATTCATTTGTTCATTTATTTTATTTATCAGACATTTCAAATTCTATTGAAATTTATTGGATTTGTAAAGAATGAAATATATATATATATATATATATATATATATATATAATTTCAATTAAGGTTGACTCTATAAAATTTTAACTAGGGTTGACTCTTATACTTTTTCCTCTTAAATTTAAAATTTACAAATTTCAAATATTTTATCAACTGAAATGCAACATTTTCAAATCTCCTATCAAATGAATTTAAATTGATTATCTTCTCAATTATATCCGTTTTGACACTAAAATACAAAATTAAAAAGAAATAAAAAAAAAATACTTACTTGGTTGTAAATAACAACTATTTTTGTAGAGACATAATGATATATCGTTGAATATATCTCAAAAACTTTCAAAAAATATACTAACATAATAATATATCAATGATATACAATGTAAAAATGAAATATAAAAAATATACAATCAATTTAATTAAAATATGTATAAAACAATGAAAAATATTAAAATGCAATTAAATTCGGTATATTCTTGATCAAATTTTAAATAATTGTTGAGCATTAAGATAAAATGAAATTTGATAATAAATATAAATTAAAACTAAAATTCCAGAGAGAAAAATAAGGAAGAAATTAGTTAAATTTAAATTAATTAGGAAAGTAGTTAAGAAAACCTATTTTGAATATTAATAATAGATTATTTGAATTCAATGAAATTTGATCATGAATATAAATTCAAATTAAAAGTTCACGAGAAAAATAAGAAAAAAATTCGTTAATTTTGAATTAATGGGTAAAGTAGTTATAAAAATCTATTTTGAATACTAAAAATAGATTTGAATTCAAAATCCGAGCGAAAATCGAGGGATACGCTGAAATTCAGGTTTGAAATCGAATCTGTTAGGTATAATTTGATAATTTCGACTATTAATCAAGTTCCACAATTACACTGTATTTTTAATTTTGGTTATGAATCTTGTCGAACATACAAGCCAATCGAGGGAAAAAGGTATTACAAAAAATTTCCCTTGTACACGTTTTGCCATAAATCTTATTATTCTTGATTTTTGCCATAAATCCAAACGACATCTCATTCTTTGCTATCTTGTCCAATTTTCCATCCAAATGTGGCCCAAGCGGGCCTACCCAATCACCAAAATTGTGATCCATATCCAATATAAGGAATGAATAGGTTGGGTTGGGTTGGGCCGATCAAACTTTGAGTTACGCTAATTAGATGTCAATTTTTATTAAATAGTAAAGTTGAAGAACTAAATTGATACAAAATTGGAAGTACAATAATTAAATTGTTACAAACCAAAGTTTAGAGACTAAATTGTTACTTTTATGAAAGTTTAGAGACTAAAAGTAATTTTTAACTTAAAAATAATTGTTAAGAAATTGTAAAAAAACAAAAAGAATTTTAAAAATAAAAAAATGACGATCAAAATGATTATCAACCAGGAAATTAGAAGCCAAAATACATAGTAGGTCAATGGAAAACACAGGAATGTAATGAGAAATTTTGGACCAATCACAAATTGCCACATCATTTCTCAAATTAATGCCAAAATTAGAAATAATTAAATTTGGGACTAATTAAAAGTTACATATGTCCTAAATTGAAATTGAAGATGCAAATTGGCAAATCTCGATGGTGCTACGTATTTTCGTACTCACGGTTGGATCAAAATAATTATTTTTGGTTTTGTTAATGTTTGGGCTAGAATCCAATTGAGCCTAAAAATAGGCTTAATTTGGCCCTAATGTCAACAAATGCCCAAATCCAATTAGTTGGACCTAAGGGCCAGGTCCATGGATTAGTCAAGCCCAAGTTCACGAAAGCCCACATGAGAACTATATAAATAGAGAAGTTCTCTTCATTCACAAGGTTTATAAAATTTACACTCCAAAGAGTCTAGTGAGAATTTTTCATACAATCAGAAGACTTAACACTCCTGAAGCTGAATCACACTTGAAGGCTGAATCACACTTGAAGAACATCCACGCGCTCCACTTTCATACATCAAGCACACGCGTTCAATTAAGAGAGAATCAGAGGATCAAGTACTAGAGATCGAACCACATCCGCATCAAATCTACATAAACACAAATTCAACTACACGAAACACGATTCTCCGAAAACCTCGTGCGAACAATAGCATACTCAAAGATAGATATTATGCTAAAGAAGGCTTTAATATTAATTCTTATCTATCCAGACCCTTCGGTAATGCCATCCAAAAGTTATAATCTTTTGATTAAATTCTACTTCCAACTTTATTAATTTTTTTCATCTTTTGATATGCTTTTTGACGGGAATAATTTAGTTTCGTAAACCCTTGGTGCAAAAAAATAAGTTTAGTAAATCAACTTTTAAAAAGACACGTTTAAAAAAAGTTTAGTAAATCGACTTTTAAAAAGACACGTTTAAATAAATTATTTTTTAAAGTTACACCTTTACTCATATTTTAAATTATCAAAAGTGATTATAGGTTTATATAAAACATTTATATTTCTCGACTTAAAAACTTTTGAAATAAAATGTAATATGTGTGTATCAAAGTTATAAACCAGAAATTTAAAAGCCAAATTACATATAAGTCAATACAAAACACACCGATTGTATTAGAGATAGATTTTATACTAAAGATGCCTTAATATTAATTCTTAACCACTACACACCATTCTGTAATGCTATCAACAAGTTATATTCTTTTGACTAAATTCAATTATATTCTTTCGATTAAATTCTACTTCCAACTTTATTGAAGTTTTTTCATCTTTTATATGCTTTTTGACGGGAATAATTTAGTTTTGTAAACCCTTGGCTACACCGAAAAAAGAAAAAAAAACAAAAGTAAATCAACTTTTAAAAAGACGTTTAAATAAATTGTTCTTCTTTTAAGTTACATCTTTACTCGTAAATTTTAAGTTATCAAAAGTGATAGGTTTATGTAAAATAGTCATATTTCTCCAACTTAAAATCTTTGTTTAATTTTCTGGAACAAACCTTCATCTTCATGTGCTATGATATATATGTGAAATAAACTAAGATATGTACACATAATATATGTGTATCAAAGTTAGGGACATGTTCGTCAATTTTAGAATATAGTTCAATAGATAAAAAAAAAAAAAAAAATACTAATTATCATTTCAAATATCTAGGGTCGTTTGGTACCAGCCACTACGGTAATCTTTAAACTAAAAAAAAAATAATAATAATAATAATTAGTGACCAAAAAAATCTTCAAATGTTTATAAGTTGTGAGATCATATTTGTATGTATGGTATGTACATGCTTAAAAATAAATGATCCCTGAGAATTAGAAAGTCTAGATATCCAAAAGAATATTATTGAAGATTTTTTTTTTTTCTTTAGGAATTGTAAATGGGAATTTAATATTAGTTCTACTTGGGAATTAAAGAGAATCGTATTCTTATCAACAATAAATAAATAAATAAATAAAAATAAAATCTCCTCTTAATGGATTGAGTCTCTCCTTTTTAATAAAATTATCGTTTATTCCAATAATGCCATAACCTTAATGGAAAATTAGCATGAACAGAAGAAATATCAAACTATTTATAAATATAGAAAAATTGTACTGTTTATTAGTGATAGACCGCGATAGAATTCTATTGCTTTCTATTGCTCAAGTAAATAAATTCTATCACTTCAGCGATAGAAAGCGATAGAATTCTATCGCGGTCTATCACTGATGGATGATAAAATTTTTCTATATTTATAAATAGTTTGACTCATTTTTCTATATTTGAAAACAACCCTAACTTAATGTTAATTAGTTTTACACATACCAATTTAAAAATAAATAAAAATCTGTTTAAAATTTATAAAAATAATATTTCATTCTTAAGTAACTTGTAATATTGGCATCAACATAAGCATATCTCAACGGACATAAAACGTGTAATCTCAACCTCAAAGTTAAAGGTTGGATAATAAACCCTATTGGAAATGACTAGTCAATTAGTCATTTGTTGGAATGACTTGTCATAAATTTAACCGAAGATTTCTAAATGTATTTTCATTATCAATTTAAATGTGAAAATGATTTTTTATATTTAATTTAGATATGAAATGTTTTCTTATTTAATTTAGATATGAAACATTATTGTATTTAATTTAGATATGAAATATTTTTTATAATTAATTTAGAAAAACGTTTTTTTATTCTTATAAGAAGAAAAAATGGTTGTTTTAGTTATTGAGGTGAAATTTGAGTTTTGACTTATTTCTCTCTATTTCAATGATTTAATTATGAGCAAAGTTTTCACTCAATTCCAATCCTTCAACGAGTGCACGTCTGAGAATGGTGTTGTGTTAGCCTTGGAGAGCAACTGACTTCTCGCGATTTAGCACCGAGGTCGTGCCGATTTTGCTTTCAAGGCAGTGGTTTCCACGACACAACAATTAAGATCCATAGTTTGATTTTTTTTACACTCCATTTTTTAACAATTTGAAAGCAAAACTAACTACATTGTAATGTTCAAAGAATCCATGGCAAAAACACGTCAAATCTATTATCTTCTTTATTGCATGCATCACTGAGGTTTGCATTTCTCTCTCGTTGGAATTATTTTTTACCATAATTATTCTCCAGTTTTTAGGTCTCTATGGTATGAAAATGTATGAAATTCATTCATTTCTGTTCTTGCTTATGGATTTTCTTAGCTTAATTGAGTAGCATATTCATTTTCTTTGAGATTTTAGTTGAAACTCTGAAATAATTTATACTAGATCTGCTAAATGCTTAAATTTTGTTACGTAATTGGGATAAATCAAATAGCGACTTGAGTAATTGAGTAAATTTGAGAAAAATTATCTCGCTGGAATATTTTCCTTCTTTGTACAATTCATACGGCAGCTTGAATTAGAATTTCGTTAGAATTGATAGAATAAGAAAAAGAAAAAGAAAAAGAAAAAGAAAAGAGGAGAGTAACTCATATGTTAGTTAGATTTCGTAATGACTCTTTTCTCTTCCATTCTGTAATTTTCTATAAATAATAAAAAGAAAAGAAATAAAAGATGAAAGTGAGAGAGTGAAATCTTGTAAGTGAGAAAAAGGGGATACATATCTGAAAAGTTCTATGTGATAACCATGGCCCCATTCATTTATGCTACATTGAAGTAGACCATCATGTTAAGGACAGGCTTTCTAACAGATGATCCCCCATTTATCCTGGCATTGAAGATAAATTTGAGAGCGTCATGCTTGATAAGTTTACTCAAACATATCACGTAATAACTCCATGATCTCACGAGCATTGATCATGGCCTCATGCTTTTTGGCAAACAAGACATATCAATCACATATTGGATCAGGTATATCAACATCCATGTCATAATATAGTTAGTGTAACGTCAATACTCACAAAACAAATTTATCAATGGTATATATTCATTCAGTGATCAAACAAGACATGTATATCGATAATATATCAAGTATATCGTTATTATATATGTCCAACATTTAGAGTATAAATGTTATTAATTCCTTCGTTAATATAACAAATCATGTATATCAATAATATGTACACATTTACGTCAAGTTCATCTTCAAAAATATTTATAAGACATACATTTATGTTGAAGAAAAAACATATCACATAGTGACTCCATGATCTCACAAGCATTGATATGGCCTCATGCTTCTTGGCCAGGACTTTAGTTAAGCATGCCAAAATGTAGACCTTGGGTTTGTCATTGGCCTTGATCCATCTATCATAGGTATCACGAACAATTTGTGATGCGTTTGGTCTACCGGCTGGAGGACATTCTCCCGTCAGGACAAATTTGAGGTCGTTGATGACCAACACAATATTAGTCGTATTATTTCAGGTTGTATAATTATCTCTGGTTAATTTTTCGGCACCAAGTAGAGAAATAATTGCGCTAGTCATATTGATAAGTGCTTAAATAAGACAAATTATTTATATTAGATAATTTGCACAACTCATTTAACCCAATCATATTTTAGCAAAAAATTTAATGAATCCTAATATCATTCTATTTTGCAATGATACTTTAGTGATTTAGAATAATTGTCACCTCAAGGTGTACAATTATTCCTTCATTAAATTGAGACACTCTCAACTAAGTATTACACTAGAATGACTTTTATTTCTATAATATTTAGTTACCATTAATTTGGTCAATAAATCATTAACTTGCTTAATGTTTTATTGTAAGTGTAACCTCTCATTTTTAACCTTATAATCCCGCCCTAATAAGTTTGCCTCAAGGAAGGACAATATTGGTGCAATTTATTATAACGATCTTATCCATTTCTGGAATTCATTCCAGCCTTTCCATGCAAACACCTTCCTAAGGAGGATGCTCCCAGGGCACCATGAGGCCGAGCATAGAAAAACATTACGAACTAAGGAAGGAGACTGTAGGATGTGTTGACATACATCCTTCTCCCGCTTACTATAAACACTTTCTCCATTCGCCTTGATATTGAACCATGCAAACATCTTCCTACAGAAGGATGCACCCAAGGCATCACGAGGCCAGACATGGATCTCACGATGTGAACTATTAGGGAGAGCATGAATGGAAATAGACAGATCATATATATTATTTTCCTCCCACTGAGTGTTTTAAAAATAACAATAGGGTTATCAATTTTAATTAGGTAAATTCGGCTAATTAATTTATCTAAGTCTATTGTTAAATTGGCCCAATATAACACTTAATATTGGATAATTAACAACATGATTATTATTTATTAAAAATTTTAATAAATTTTAATCATTTATTGTATGTTATAAAATGTTTGTCTAATTCACCTTCCAGGTCGATTTTCAGGAAGATGTGTTCCCTTTCGAACAACTTAAATACTCCAATCCTAGACAGAATCGTCCTTAGACAAAGTTCTCTTATAGGCAAACATTTTATAAATTAATCTTTTATTTAAATCATTTCAATCATATTAAAAGAAAATAAAATATTAACCTATTTCTAATCATATTAGAAATATTATAACATAAAGTCTAATTTTCCAATTTTAAAAAATTAAAAAAAATTAGAACATTATGTTTGCATGCAACTCTAAGTTATAGATTTTAATTCTAGTTCATTAACTATATAACTCTTATAAATTAATGAATCATTAAAACTATAATATGCATACTTATGACATTAATTTAATATAACAATTATATTATCTAAGTAATGTCATGCTACATGCATTTCCATTTTCATTAACATGCATAATATAACAATTATATAATGTAATTAATGAATTATATAGTAAGCATACATTAAAACAATGGTTGTTTTCAAATATAGAAAAAATAGTCAAACTATTTACAAATATAGAAAAAATAGTCAATCTTATGTTATTATGTAGGTATCCAGCAATTTACAGGTAGAATCGAGCGTTAGAAAAAAAAACGAAGCTTAAACGGATCAATTTGGAGTCCTAACTAAGCAATTAGGCCAAACAAGACCAAAATTATGAAACTGTCACTGAGGTAGTGTTTTTTTACAGTGCTGCGGTACTGTCCCGTAGCGTCGCGTCATTGTCTCGCAGATACAAAATCCACACTTCGATAATTAGGTCCATATCTTTTGATCCTAAGTGGCCGTTTTGGGCATATGACCACTCATTTTGTTCGTTTTTCGTGTTCTATCCATCTACAACATTAGATTTTAGAGTTCTTTCCATTTTCTTTATGTAATCAAGTCAAATGATGTCAGAAATGCCGATTATGAGCTAAGGTAATCGTTTCTAGCCTGGGTTTCAGGATCTTTTCCTTATTTCAATGTATTTGTGAGTTTTCGAACTGAGTTTCATATTGTATTGTTGGTTTCAATTATTTTTTAATGAGATTTAGATCATATTATCATACGCTTGGGGATTATATGATATTGTTTTTTATTGACGTTCAGTTCGTAACACTTGATTGTATGTTAATCCATAGACAGTGATAGGTTAGGTTAGCTTGCGAATCAAATGAGATGAGTATTGATCTAACCAACTTAGAATGGAACCAAACAAATGTTTGATTAGGCGCTTGAAAATTAAACATTTCAGCTAACATTCCCCAGATCTTAATGCGATTAGGCCAATTTGAACATGCGTGCTTTTCATCTAATCAATTTGGACTAGTTAGTTGTTTATGACAATTTAATTAGATTTTCTAATTAATTTGGTTAGGTGCAAGCAATTAATTGACTTTGGTAATGAGAATTCAATGATCAAATATTTTGAATAGTGAAATTTCGTTACGACCCAAGCTTGGCTTTCTCATCTTAATTTTTAAACCTTTTACTTTGTGCTTTTCTTTTATGCAATTTATATTTCCTTGCATTAAATCACTTCAAAATCCCCTCTTTGGTTACCTTCGAGCCTTAAACTTTTGATTAAGAAATTCTAGAGCTCCCTGTGTTCGACCCGATTTTGCTACTAAGACTACCAGTTTGTAGTGGTGGATATGGTTAAATTATTTGGAATGGATTTGCGCGACGAAATTCGCTTTTCCAACATGCAAACTATATATCATACACTATGCATGTGCATACTTTGGAAATAACCTAAACTTTAAATGTAACATTTATATTTAAATATGATGTATGATAATGCTTAACCTATGATAAATTTTAAAACTATTTGACATACAATATGCAACATATAAATAATATAATTTAAACATTCAACACATGCACATTAAACTATATTATAAGCATTAGTAGACTAATATTTGGCACCCTATTACAAATAATTAAATTAATATAATCAAATTATATTAATTTAATTAAAAAAAAAAAAGAAATTACAAAAAAAGGGGAAAAACCATGCCAGCAGGACTCAAACCCACGCACGGGCACCTGATGGTCGGAGCGCCTCAACGCTTTTTCCACAAATGCCCAGAATGCTTCAATTTATGCAATTTTTGCCCGTGATTTCAGGTGTTCTTCCCAGCACATGAAGAGCACGAACGACCAGGACTTGATCACAGACTCGATAGCAGAAACTAAACGCTAAAAAAAAAAGGGCCCTTACAATTTGATCAAATATCTATTATGCAAGAACCCAAATTAAAAACAACATTTATCACATGAGTTACATAAATTTGTACCCACCGAAATCAATTTTGATTTCCCTTAAACCGAAATCAAAGACAAATTTATTGGGCTCTGATACCAATTGAAGGGATTGAATCCCAATTGCGGAAACGTTTGATCACTTGTTGTCTTTGAATTGGGAAGGGAAAACCAAATTAATTTTTAGAAAATCTAAGCATACCAAAAAGGGAATGAGTAAATTTACCTCATGAAGAACAACTTTTCTTCAAGAAAAAATAGTGACCTTTCTCCTTTGAGATCCTTCAAGAACACCACCAAATAGGCAACCTTGCTATGTCTTAGAGAAGGACCAAAAGATTGTGGGATCTTTCTACTTTTTGTAGGGAATTGAGAGAAGAGTTTTGAGAGAAATCTTGAGAGAGTAGATAGCAAAAAAGAAAAAAAAAATGATTAACCAATTGTTTTCTTTCTCTTCGTTTTTATCACATTACAGAAAAAGAACGTGAGGGGAAATAACTTCCTCTCACCCCACTCTCCACTCCCGTGCAAAACTGCTAGGGGAGTTTTTTTTATTATTATTAAATTAAAATTAATTTAAATATATATATTAAATCATATTTATTATATATATTAAATAAAAAATAATAATAATAATAATTAAAAATTAAATTTAATTAATTAATTTAAAATAATAATAATAATTATTAATTAATTAATTTTAAATATCACATATTTATACGTTTAAATCATATTAAAATGCATATCTCTCATAACCTATAGTTTTAATATGAATCAAATTCACATCAAAATAATATTTGAATCTTATCCAAACATTATTCTCTCTTAATATATAGTTTTAAGTATAAATCATATTTATAATTAACTATATATATTATAATGCATCACTATATATTATATTTTATAGTAATCCTTATTAATATAAAACTCCCTTTAAATGATTTAAATAATTCAAATTATTCAAAAAATCAACTGATATTTGTTTTACCCTCAGTGAGCTAGTAGAGGGACTTAATGGACTTACATATTAGAAGCTCCAATGATTCAAGATTAAATTAATTAAATCAATATTCATTAACTGTGGGTCACTCTACTAAATACCCACATATGCACTCTTCGCAATGTAGATATATTTCTATGTCCACGGATATAACCAGTCATCAATAAGTCGATCCTTCACAAATTGCTCGTAACTACAGTTGTGTCAAAATTACTGTTTTAACCCTGTTATTATTTCTTTTTCCTTATATCCCACTGATCCTCTAATGAACAACCTGTTTATGGTCTTACCATAAAAAAATCCCTTTCGGGCCAATGAAAGGGATGGGCCCCTTATTTAAAACCCGAAATCAGCACTTAAGAGAGCAATTTATCTACTTTCACTGAAAGCGGGAAGGAGTGAACTGTTGGGTTTTATGCCCTAAAACTCGTAGATAGTAAATGTTGTATTTTGACCGTCATTAATAAATGGTTATTCAGTATTAGTCAATAAATGTTATTGATTATTTTATCTTGTTTTAATAACCCTAAATCCAATAAACTACATCCAAGGTGTTTTATGAGTCTTGAACAATATGTACAGGACATATAGAGATCAATGTTCAAGTTACAGCCTAAAGGGTCTATAGTATAAGGATAGGATTGGGTACCTTATCTTGGTAACACTATGGATACGACCCACGTTGTATTTGATACAAACGCAATGATCCAACGCGTTCGTGTAGGAGACATGCAAGTGGGGGTATCCTATGCATTGAGTTTGCATAAGACTGGACCACGAAATAGTAACCACTAGATGTAACTTCGTTTTGACTGGTTAGGTTTCTATTTCAATATGTTGGACCTAGGCAACTTAGTCTTAATCTTGAGTATATTATGAACTCTGTTCACGGGGATTGTCCTTTGATTCGTATGGATGAGAGTGACCCGTTTGCCGACTTGATATGCCTACCATTTTGGAGACAAGACTGAGTGGGGAGTTGGGAACATAATTATACAAGATGGATTTTACTCATTCCCGACTTTAGGGTAAGTAGATAAGTGTTCCTTTACGTGGTGTTTCTGGGACTTGAACAAAGGGCCCTACCTCTCACTGGCCTGAGAAAGGTTTGTTCATTAGAGGAGCACTGGTACTTAAGGATTTAGAAGTAACCCAGGGGTATAACGGTAATTTGACCCAGCTGGTGTTACGAACACTTGTGAAGGACTAACTTGCTGTTATTGGTCTATATCCGTGGACACAGAAATATATACAAGTGAGAAGAGTGCAGCTGTGGGTCTTTAGTGGAGTGTACCCACAGTTAACGAATATTGATTAATGTGGTTAATGAGTTTAGCCCGTTAATCTCATATGTGGAGCTTCTGATCTGTAGGTCCATTAGGTCCCCTTCCTAGCTCGTAAAGAATATTGAGGAAATATTCTTGGATGAAATTGAAAAGTTCAAATTTACTAAGGGAAAAGTATAATGTATAATGATACATTATAATATAAAGTTTATTTTACAAATTAAACTTTATAGTATAAATATAATTTTGGATATGATTCAAAGTTAATTTGTAAGAGAATTAAATATTTGAAATTGTTCAAATATTATTTTAATATGAATTAGATTTATATTAAAACTATAGGTTAAATTAATGCGCATTAGATGTACATTAAAACTATAGGTTATGAGAGAAATGTATTTGAATTTGATTCAAATGCAAGTTAAAATTAAATATTTGATATTTAATTTGGTAATTAATTAATTGGAGAATTAATTAGTTATTTAATTTAATCTAATTAATTAAATTTGATTTAATTAAATTAATTGAATTAAAACTATAGGTTATGTGAGAGATGTTCATTTAAATATGATTTAAATGAATTGGTTAATTAATTAGATTTAATTTTTATTAATTATAATTTTAATTATTAAAATATTAATAAATTAATATTATTGTAACTCCCACCACGTAGGGGAGTTACTTAATACATGGGATAACACCCACGTTTCCCATTTTCTCTCGCTTCCTTATATAGCATCTAACAGAAAAAAAAATGAAGGTTCGTTCTCTCTAAAAAATCTTCTCAGAAAAGTTCTGTGCAATTTTCCCTTGCCAAAAAGGTTCCCACAAACCTTTCCTCAACGTTCAGAGAAAAGGAAGGACTCCAAGTGGTGGTGATCCAACGTAAGTTTTTTTTGTTGTATTTTGTTTTAATATGCTTAACCTATTTCTTTTTAGTTTATTTTACCAATGTAGAAGTATTTCAAAATTTTAAAATAATTTTAAGCCAGCAATTGGTATCAGAGCCATCTTAAAATTTAATTTAGGTTTTGAAATTTGCATTGGTTTGGTGGGTTTATTGCATTGTGAATGTGATTTTTGCATTGAATGTTTTCTGTAAAATTTGGCCATAGATTTACATTTTTTTATTTGA